>JACRUU010000013.1:21628584-22255073 GCA_030449085.1 Kryptopterus vitreolus
CTTTTCTTTGAAATAGAAAAATACCTTTATTTTATTGTTGTATGCGAGTCGCTCATATAAGGTAGGTACATGTGACGCATGAGGATACAAATGTTATTGCTCTATAGCCAGATTGGTGGAGTAATATCTGTCCTGTGTTTGCACTGGATTTTATTCAGGGGTATCTGAGTAAAGGGGACTGAATATGTATATGAATGTGTTGTGCACCGCCGCACTTTTCATGTTTTTATTTGTAAAAAAAAAAAAAAATTAAATAAAAAAAAAAACAAAAAAACACCATGTATCATTTTCCTTCCATTTCACAATTGTGCCATACATACATGTATTGGGTCTATCCCATAAAATCCCAATACAATACATTTCAGTTTGTAGGTATAATGTAACAAAGTGTGGAACTATTGAAGGGGTGTGAATACTTTTGCAGTGCACTGTAAATGGGAGTGATGTTTAATGTTGTAATCTGTAAAACTGTTGGTATATTGTTTCTTTTACACTGAGAATGAGATTTTGCATTTCTATACTAGAGCACATTTTGTGTGTGTGTGTGTGTGTGTGTGTGTGTGTGTGTGTGCGCGCCTGTAGCTCGACCAAAGAGGCTTGGAGTCCCTGAAACTGTGCCACCTTACACACCAATGCCCAACATTCCGCAGCCCTCCCTCCTGCTGCAGCCTGTGGTGAGTGCTACACTCATACCCCACCTACAGACATCTGCTCATAAGTGAGAAGTACACCAGTGATGAAGGCACACATGCAGTCTTGGACTGATTTCTGTTTGTTTATTTTGTTTTAACAACAAATTGCTCAGCCGTCCATTAAAAATCCATCCAAAGAAAAGCTATAAAAGTCTTTTTTTTTTTGGACTGGACACCTTGCCAAACTGTACAATGACTACGGGTCTGCTTGTCGATTTAATGTTGGTGGGATAAGGATGATGGTTGCAAAATCTAGGGCTGCGACGGTCACCGTGACAACCGTGCTACGATTGTCTATTGCCACCAGCAGTAGTGCACGTGACGTCGTCACACACGCTAACGTTAACACACATTTGTGTTACATTGATGTGTCTGGCTTGTCTGATAAGACTGGTGAGTTTTAACACAATTTCCACAACAGTGGATCTCATTGGAAAACCAAATGTTACATCTGCAGTCATATTCGTTATTTAATATTTAACTATATTATATAGGCTTTATTGTGATGTTTATAAATAAGTTCATAAATACTCATTATATTCATTCATTCATTCATTCATCATTTCTACCGCTTTTTATATCCGATCTTCCCTCGGGTCACGGGGAGATCTGTGCCTATCTCAGGCGTCTATGGGCATTAAGGCAGGATACACCCTGGATGGAATGCCAACCCATCACAGGGCACACACACACACATTCACACACACATTCATACACTAGGGACAATTTTTCCAAGGTGCCAATCAACCTACCGTACATGTTTTTGGACCGGAGGGAAACCGGAGAACCCGGAGAAAAACCCCCTGAGGCACGGGGAGAACATGCACAAACTCCACACACACATGACCAAGACGGGAATCGAACCCGGACCCTGGCGGTGTGAGGCGAACGTGCTAACCACTACGCCACCGTGCCCCACTCATTATATTCATTCATTATATAAATATTCGTAAATAAACACGCCTGTTTTGTAGCTTCATTTCGTTGTTTTTGTTTACTTTTACATAAAATGCGATCTTTGCTCTCTTAGTTGAGAGGTACAGTGAACTCGGACTTTCTGTGTCAAACACACAACACTTGTCTTTTGTTGTGAAATCATCTTTTTCCGGTTCTACAGTCGCGCTCGTCAGGAAAACGCCTTCCGCAATTCTTATTTTGTAACGGATTATTTTAATGCACCGGCACCACTGACTGCTTCTGTCACGATCCATTTAATAATACGTTCTAGAGATCAACATCTGTTTTTGTTACTCCGCCACTGCAACACTGATTTCCCACCGCAAAAACCAATTCACGGTAGGCACAAAGTGCCAGCGTCACAGCCCGTGCAAAAACCAATTCACATGGAGCTACTTTTTTCATGACGTTTGGGGGACCGCTACTCTGTCTAAGGAAACCTTTCCATAAAACCTGTGTAGGCAAATAGTTTTAATCATGTATTCTCTATTAAACGCGCGCGCGCAGCGCGCCTTACTCATCATGCGTCATTCCCCGTTAGATAAGCGGCGTCTCTCCTGAGTTTATTCTAATAAATCCATTCCGGATCTCCGCGTCTCTCTCCACCGTACGTGTTAAAAACAGGTTAGGAAAGGTTCTAAAGCGGCAATTCAAACGATGGATTCTTATTTATTATTTTTTGGGTTTTTTTTAAATAGAGCAGATCCTTATATCAGGTGCGCTTAAGTATATTATTGTAGGGAGAATGCATTTAAATGCCTTAAGTTCTGAATAAATCTCTGAAAGTGTGTGTGTGTGCGCGTGTGCGACTTACAACTGAACAATTAAGGGTCAATGGCCTTGCTCAAATGCCCACTAGTCCCTGTGGTGGGATTTGAACTTGTGATCTTCCGGTACTGAGACCTATGCCTTAACCACTGAGCTACCCCACCCGATCTTGATCTGACCTGGAGGACATCGGCGTAAAGGACGCACATAGAAGCGGGGTTGGGGGTTTGGGGTTGGGGTGGTGATTCACCAGGTACATTTCACAGAAGACTTGATTGTTGCACATTCTGATGCCATGTTGCATCATTTTATTGCAGGGCTGTATTAGAATTGCACTGACACAATTAATCAGAGTAGCGTTAAACCGTCTAGTTTATTAAGTTTTGCTTCTAATAAGATGCAATTCATGTTGCTGTGTTTTTTCTTCTTCTTTTCAACCTCAGAACCAGCAGAACCCCTCTGGAGTCGTGGCAAAAGGGCCGTCTAATCAAAATAGCTTCAGCGACATTCCACACGGAGGCAAGCAGCACACGCCGCTGTACGAGAGGGCTTCTCCAAACCACGCCGAGCCAGCCTTCTTTAATGCCTCTTCCACTTCCTCATCCTCCGAGAATGAGGAGAACACTGGCCCCACTGCCAAGTCAGTAGTGAAACATCTGCTACACCATTACACCATTACAACTCTCACCGCAAACAACTTTCTTCCAATATAATACGGGTTATTTATTTATTTTTTAGGTAGGAATTATGGTGGCATGTAATGAAGAATAAAGTGCATTAGGAGCATTAACTTCATGTTGCTTTAAATACAGAGACTGTGCTCAGTTTGTGAGAGCAAATAGATATATTTGAACTATAAAGTACTTTTGGAGTGATTAACAGTAACAGCATGTTTTTGCTCTTGTCTGTCTATGAGAGTGTGTGTGTGTGTGTGTGTGTGTGTGTGTGTGGGTAGATGGATGGATAGATATATGGATATATGGATCGATGGATATATGGGTGGATGGATAGATGCATTTATGGATGGATAGATGGCTGTTTTATTGGCTAGATGGGTTTATATATATATATATATATGGATGGGATATATATATATATATTTTATATATATATGGGATATATTTGGATGGATGGGTTTTTATATAGTATATATATATATATATATATATATATATATATATATATATATATATAGATATATGGTTTGGATTTATATATGGATGGAAATATGTATGGATATATGGGTGGATGGATATGGATGGATATACCGGTGGCTAGATGGATAGATAGATGGATAGGGATGGATGGATATATGGGTGGATGGATGGATGGATAGATGGGTTTATGTGTATATAAATGGATAGATATATGGATGGATTTATATATGGATATATAGGTGGATGGATAGGTGCATTTATGAATGGATATATGGATGGATAGATGGATATAGCGGTGGCTAGATGGATAGATATATGGGTGGATGGATGGATAGATGGGTTTATGTATATATGAATGGATGGAAATATGTATGGGTATATGGGGATGGATGTATATGTGGATATATTGAAAGCTGGATGGATATATATATATATATATATATATATATATATATATATATATATATTATATATATGTAGAGATATGGATGTCTCTATCACCCATATTGAACTGACCCCCCCCCCCCAACCGCCCCCCCCCCCCCCCCCCCTCCCCCTCCCCAGTCATGTAAGTGACCATAAAGGTTGGGACAAACACAGAGACCAGATGAACAGCGTGCCGGAAGGAGACCTGGAGGACCAAAATAAAGTGGGTGACTTCTCTAAAACATATAAACACTCGATTCGGTCATCATGATGTGATTTTGCTCTCATATAATGACATGCTCATTCTCTACGTTTAGCCTGACCCCGCTGTGACCTTGTCCATGGGTCAAGTCACGGAGGTCGGAGGTCACCACGCCCAGATCCCTTCACTGCTCTCAATGCCAACTAGAAACCACATGGACATCACCACACCTCCTTTGCCTTTAGTGGCACCCGAGGTGCTGCGAGTAGCTGAACACCGGCACAAGAAGGCCCTCATGCACCCTTACATCTACCACATCCTCACTAAGGTACAAATCTACACTTAGTGTTGGGATTTTCTTAGGTTAAAAAAAAACGCATGAATGCTCATGTAGCTGTAGACTTCATTGTTCCTCATAAGTGCCAGCTTGGTGGGGTTTTTCTTTTTGTCTCCACCTGCAGGGAGAGATTAAATTGTCAGTTGCGATCGAAGATGAAGGTAATAAGGAGCTGCCATCCGCTGTGCAGCTGTACCGGCCGATCCGCCAGTATGTTTACGGGGTGCTCTTTAGCCTGGCAGAGGCTAAAAAGAAAGCAGAGAGGCTGGCGATGAGAAGGAATCGCCTCCCCGAATGTAAGTATCGTTGACCAAATTACACCGCAAACATACCCCAATTAATGTCCCTTAAATGACTGTTGTCAGAAATATTCGAATGGAGCCCACAATGTTGCCTGGATCTGCTTTAAACATTTCAATATTACAGAGCTGGACCTGGATATGCATATATGGATGGATGGATATATGCATATATATCCATCCATCGATAGATCGATATATGGGTGGATGGATAGATGGATGGATATATGGCTGGATGGATGTATGAGTGGATGGATGGATAGATCCATTTATGGATGGATATATGGGTGGATTAATTTATGGATATATGGGTGGATTGGATGGATCGATAGCTGGATGGATAGACGGATATATGGATTGATACATGGATGGATGGATAGATGGAAATATGTATGAATATATGGATGGATGGATATATGGATGGATAGATATATAGATAGATGGATATATGCATATATGGATGGATAGATCGGTATATGGGTGGATTAATTGATGGCTTGCTGGATATATGGGTGGATTAATTGATGGCTTGCTGGATATATGGGTGGATTGGATGGATCGATAGCTGGATGGATGGATGGATATATGGATGGATGGATGGATAGATGGATATATGATTGGAGGGATGGATTGATAGCTGGATGGATAGACAGATACATGGATGGATGGATAGATGGAAATATGTATGGATATATGTATGGATAGATTAATAGATGCATTTATGGATGGGTGGATGGATGGATAGATGAAAACCGATACGGATGGATGGATTGATAGCTGGATGGATAGATGGAAATACGTATGGATATATGGGTGGATGGATAGATGGATATATGGTTGGAGGGATGGATCGATAGCTGGATGGATAGATGGATACATGGATGGATGGAAATACGTATGGATATATGGGTGGATGGATAGATGGATATATGGTTGGAGGGATGGATTGATAGCTGGATGGATAGACGGATACATGGATGGATGGATAGATGGAAATATGGATGGATATATGGATGGATAGATTAATAGATGCATTTATGAATGGGTGGATGGATGGATGGATGGATGGATAGATGAAAACTGATACGGATGGATGGATCGATAGCTGGATGGATAGATGGAAACTGTATGGATGTATGTGGATGAAATATGGATGGAATATGATGGATGATATAAATACGTATGGATATATGGGTGGATGGGTAGATGGATATATGGTTGGAGGGATGGATCGATAGCTGGATGGATGGATGGATGGATGGAAATATGTATGGATATATGGATGGATGGATAGATTGATAGATGCATTTGGATGGATGGATGGGATGGATGGATGATGGATGGATGGATTGGATGGATAGATGAAAACTGATACGGATGGATATAGGGATGGATGGATCGATAGCTGGATGGATAGATGGAAATACGTATGGATATATGGGTGGATGGGTAGATGGATATATGGTTGGAGGGATGGATCGATAGCTGGATGGATAGACGGATACATGGATGGATGGATAGATGGAAATACGATAGCTGGATGGATAGATACTGGAGATATGGGTGGATGGATAGATGGATATGGATATATGGTTGGAGGGATGGATGGATGATAGCATGGTTGGATGGATAATGGAAATATGTATGGATGGATGGATAGACTGAGAGATACGGATGTATGGATTGGATGGATGGATAGATGGATAGATATGGAATATGATGGACGGATCTATATGGATACGTATGGATATATGGATGGATGGAAATAGATGGAAATATGTATGGATAATATGGATAGATGGCATTTATATGTGGATGGGATGGATAGATGGATATATGATTGGATGGATGGATGGATGGATGGATAGCTGGATGGATAGACATATGGATATATGGTGGATGGATATATGGATGGATAGATGGATGGATGGGATTGATGGAGATGGATATATGGATGGATGGATGATAGATGGAAATATGTATGGATATATGGATGGGTGGATAGATTAATAGATGCATTTATGAATGGGTGGATGGATGGATAGATGAAAACCGATACGGATGGATATATGGAGAGACGGATATATGGATTGATATATGGATAGATAGCTGGATGGATAGATGGAAACATGGATGGATGGATAGATGGAAATACGTATGGATATATGGGTGGATGGATAGATGGATATATGGTTGGAGGGATGGATCGATAGCTGGATGGATAGACGGATGGATATGGTTTGATACATGGATGGATGGATATGGATAGATGGAAATATGTATGGATATATGATTGGAGGGATGGATTGATAGCTGGATGGATAGACGGATACATGGATGGATGGATAGATGGAAATATGTATGGATATATGGATGGATATATGGATGGATGGTTAGATGGATATATGATTGGAGGGATGGATTGATAGCTGGATGGATAGATGCAAATATGTATGGACATATGGATGGATGGATAGATTAATAGATGCATTTATGAATGGGTGGATGGATGGATAGATGAAAACCAATACGGATGGATATATGGAGAGACGGATATATGGATGATATGGATGGATGATTCTATATGATGGATGGATAGATAGCTGATGGATGGATATGAGTGAAATACGTATGGATATATGGGTGGATGGATAGATGGATATATATGGTTGGAGGGATGGATCGATAGCTGGATGGATAGACGGATACATGGATGGATGGATAGATGGAAATATGTATGGATATATGGATGGATGGATAGATTAATAGATGCATTTATGAATGGGTGGATGGATGGATAGATGAAAACCGATACGGATGGATATATGGAGAGAGGGATATATGGATTGATATATGGATAGATAGCTGGATAGATGGGGAGATGGAGGATAGATGGGATGAATATATGATAGATAAGCTCCTGGCATACGGATGAGGATGGATCTATGGAAATGGAATATGGATGGATATATGGTGGATAGATATGGGGATAGATCAGCTATGCTAGATTTATGAATGATGGGTGGATGTATGGATGGATGGATGGATGGATGGATAGATGAAAACTGATACGGATGGATGGATCGATAGCTGGATGGATGGATGGATAGATGGAAATACGTATGGATATATGGGTGGATGGGTAGATGGATATATGGTTGGAGGGATGGATCGATAGCTGGATGGATGGATGGATGGATGGAAATATGTATGAATATATGGATGGATGGATAGATTGATAGATGCATTTATGGATGGGTGGATGGATGGATGGATAGATGAAAACCGATACGGATGGAGGGATCGATAGCTGGATGGATAGATGGAAATACGTATGGATATATGGGTGGATGGGTAGATGGATATATGGTTGGAGGGATGGATCGATAGCTGGATGGATAGACGGATACATGGATGGATGGAAATACGTATGGATATATGGGTGGATGGATAGATGGATATATGGTTGGAGGGATGGATTGATAGCTGGATGGATAGACGGATACATGGATGGATGGATAGATGGAAATATGTATGGATATATGGATGGATGGATAGATTAATAGATGCATTTATGAATGGGTGGATGGGTGGATAGATGAAAACCGATACGGATGGATATATGGAGAGACGGATATATGGATTGATATATGGATAGATAGCTGGATGGATAGATGGAAATATGGATGGATGGATAGATGGATATATGGGTGGAGGGATGGATCGATAGCTGGATGGATAGACGGATATATGGATTGATACATGGATGGATCCCATCATTACAGCACTGACACCTGATGTGGTTTTCAGCTGCTGTAGACAGTAATGGATTAGAATTGACTCTATATAATAAATAGTGTGACTTTTCAATGACTTTATAAAAGTAACTGATTAACTGATTACTTTTTGATTACTTTTCATTTGGCCACTAGGTGGCGCTTTAAGTTAACATTCTAAGAAAAAAAAATGTTTCAGGTAAAAATCATGCCCTCGTCTAAAGCTTTTATGATTTTACATCAAATAATAACCCTATTTGTAATCTTTAACATAAGTAATTTAATTACACATTTTTTTGCACAGTAGCTGTAACGGATTACTGTTACATTTATTTTGTAATGAAATTACGTAACGCCGTTACATGTAAACTAGTTACTCCCCAACACTTCTGCTCAGTCTGGTGTGTTTCAGACGCTAAACTTTCTGTCGACACGCGATTTATTTATTTATTTATTTATTCATCTTCTACCGCTATATCCGATCTTCCCTCGGGTCACGGGGAGTCTGTGTCTATCTCAGGCGTCTATGGGCATTAAGGCAGGATACACCCTGGATGGAATGCCAACCCATCACACACACACACACATTCATACACACATTCATACACTAGGGACAATTTTCCAAAGTGCCAATCAACCTACCGTGCATGTTTTTGGACCGGGGGAGGAAACCGGAGAACCAGGAGAAAAACCCCCTGAGGCACGGGGAGAACATGCACAAACTCCACACACACATGGCCGAGATGGGAATCGAACCCGGACCCTGGCGGTGTGACTCGAACATGCTAACCACTAAACCACCGTGCCCCAAAATCCCCTGCAATTAAATTACTTATGAAATTGTTAAAGAGTACAAATAGGGTTACATCAGTCATCAAAATCAGTGCTTTTTACTTTACTTTTTACTTTAGTCATTAAAATGTTACACCACTTGCGTTTTGAATATGGTACTTTGTAATCTATTCCCAACCTTTGTAAATAGATCTCTTTAATGTATGCGCTCATTAATGCCTTTCTGCTCGTGATTGTTTACACGTTAAGGGACTTTACACGAGGCAGAAGTGATCTCCGTAAATACACACCAGCAGCCACAGAAATCCAACCGTCTCTGTTCCGTCTCATCACAGATACTGTTATTATAAAAGAGTGGGCGCCTACAAGGGGAAATCAGACCCCCGAGTGAGGCGCTGTCGTCTCCGCCCCAACCTAAATACACACCAGGGAATTCCTGGCCTGCAGCCACAGAAATCCAACCGTCTCTGTTCCGTCTCATCACAGATCAGCCTGTTATTATAAAAGAGTGGGCAGCCTACAAGGGGAAATCACCGCACACCCCCGAGCTGGTGGAGGCGATCTTCCCCTCACGGGGAGTCGTTCCGGGAGTAAGGCAGGATACACCTGGATGGAATGCACACCCACACACACACACACACATCCCCAACCTAGGGACAATTTTCCAAAGCCAATCAAACCGTGCATGTTTTTGGACCGGGGGAGGAAACCGGAGAACCATGAGAAAAACCCCCTGAGGCACGGGGAACATGCACAAACTCCACACACAATGGCCGAGATGGGAATCGAACCCGGACCCTGGCGGTGGACAAGCTAACCACTAAAACCGTGCCCCCTGCAATTAAATTACTTATGAAATTGTTAAAGAGTACAAATAGGGTTACATCAGTCATCAAAATCAGTGCTTTTTACTTTACTTTTTACTTTAGTCATTAAAATGTTACACCACTTGCGTTTTGAATATGGTACTTTGTAATCTATTCCCAACCTTTGTAAATAGATCTCTTTAATGTATGCGCTCATTAATGCCTTTCTGCTCGTGATTGTTTACACGTATAAGGGACTTTACACGAGGCAGAAGTGATCTCCGTAAATACACACCAGCAGCCACAGAAATCCAACCGTCTCTGTTCCGTCTCATCACAGATCAGCCTGTTATTATAAAAGAGTGGGCAGCCTACAAGGGGAAATCACCGCACACCCCCGAGCTGGTGGAGGCGCTGTCGTTCCGGGAGTGGACCTGCCCCAACCTGAAGAAGCTGTGGCTGGGCAAAGCCGTGGAGGACAAGAACCGGCGCATAAGGGCTTTCCTGGCCTGCATGAGGTCTGATACTCCAGCAATGCTCAACCCTGCCAACGTGCCCACTCATCTCATGGTGCTCTGCTGTGTACTGCGGTAAGAGAACTCGCACGCTCACACACACACACACACACACACACACACACACACACACAGCTGCAGGCCTCTTTATCCCAGCTAAAGTTGATGTTGAGGATGTCCACCCACATGATTACACAAGACTTGCAAGGTTTTCCAGATAAAGATTAGATGCACACTTAACCCAAAAATTCACACGTCGTGGGTTCGTTATGAATGATTGTTTTGTGTCTATTCAGAATGATATGATCTACATTGTGTGACTGGATCTGCATCTAGAAAAGCAGCCTATAGGAGAACTAATTGGTTCCTGTACTTGTTTGCTGTTGTATTTCAACTCCTTTGTGTTTTGCTCCAGGTTTATGTTACAATGGCCAGGAGTAAGAATTTTGCGTCGTAACGAACTTGACGCTTTCCTAGCCCAAGCACTTTCTCCTAAACTTTATGAACCTGACCAGCTGCAGGAACTGAAGGTGATTGTGTGGCGACTGTTGTAGGTGGAATGTCCTGGGAAAACACGATAACCAGAGTCTCATTTTCAGTGCAGTTTATTGGCTCTGGTGTGGTTGGGTTTAAAGAGAATTGCCCAATTGGCACAGAGCAGCAATTCGCTTTCCCAGGACGCTCCACATAATCCCAACCCAATGTGCTGCACATAACGTTAAAGCATGCTTTAATAATATTAGCTGGCTTTGTAGGAAAAAGGCTGCCACTTTCCTTATATATATATATATATATATATATATATATATATATATATATATATGTATATATATATATATATATATATATATTAGGGCTGTCAAATTTAACACTTTATTGACATGTTGACGCAAATTCACTTTACCAGCACTATTGTTGTGTGCATTACTATGTGAGTGATCCCTCATTTGGAGCAGTGTTGGCGAATAAACCAAAATCGAACAACATATGAATAAAGAAGCTTCAGTGCATCCACTCACGCTTCCTAAATTTGCCTGAATAATGCCTACTAGCTGC
Source organism: Kryptopterus vitreolus (assembly GCA_030449085.1). NCBI lineage: Eukaryota > Metazoa > Chordata > Actinopteri > Siluriformes > Siluridae > Kryptopterus > Kryptopterus vitreolus. Next base: position 21,640,368 of record JACRUU010000013.1, read on the forward strand.
GCATTCACAACAGGTATGAGCTCCTCATTATATTAGCGTACATTAACGTATGGAATCTTGCTCAAGCCCGTTGCATTCCCAAATCCGTATTAATGGAATAAAGCTGATTTTTCTTGTCTTTTCTTTTCCATATACTTAAACGTGTTATCAGTTTATTGGAAAAGCAACCGGAACAGAATTCTTAAAGGAGCCCACGTCCCTATCGTATTATGTGGGGATGGAATCTCAATGTTTATTAGCATTGATTTTTCTTGTCTGTTAAGGTCAGATTTTCTTTGGATTAAACCTGATATAACTTAAACTTGTTAGCGTCTCTCAGCTTAACGTTATTCCGCGGTGGGGGGTCTTATGGCATATGGAAAACAAAAAAAGTCTTAACTTATATGGAAACCGGACAGGGTAGAAAAAGTGGTAGTTAGTAGGTGAATGAAGGGAGAGTGGTAGGAGGTAGAGGAAGGGAGGTTACAACTAAAGGGAGGAGAATATCTATTGGAAAAGCTTAGGGACGACAAGAAACGACAACAGGAGAACAAAGGAATTAAAGGGAACATATTACAATTAGGAACAACACTTATTGGGGGAAACAGGAAAAAGGAGCCACGTCCCATATTTTACACACTTAAAACAACCACTATAAAATCAGCATTGAAAGTAACAAGAAATGAATGAATTAACAAAAAATTGCATATTAAAAGAATAATTTTCAGAGTAAAATAAATAGTAATCAATAATTGTATATAAGGGGGAGAGGAGAGAATTATACTCGTGATTAGTCACGAGTTAACTCATGCCAATCTTACGATTAAATATTTTAATACGATTAAATTGTATTTTACATCGATTGATATTGTGTGTATTGTTTACCTGTGTGTGTGTGTTTGTATATAGGTGTGTGATTCTATATATATATACTTATATAGATATCTATAGCTATATATATATATATATATCTATATCTATATATATATATATATATATATATATATATATATATACATATATATATATACACACACACACACACACACACATTTTATAATTTTGGTTGTCTTATTTCAATTTGGTTGGAGTGCACATGGACATTTGCTAATTACCAGAGCTATTGTGTGTGTGTGTGTGTGTGTGTGTGTGTGTGTGAGTGATTCATCTGGGGTGTATGTTACAGGGCTGGGCAATGTAATAAAATAGCTATTGGCTAATGCCTGAGCACATGATAACTTAACTTTTTCTGTTCAGGTCTGTTCAAATCTGCCGCAAACTAACTCAGGGATACCTTTTATATGTTTGTATTTATTTATTCAAATTACTACACTGATTTATTGTTGTATAAATTCAAATTCAAATTTTATTGGTCACATACACAGTCATACACAGTATGATATGCAGTGAAATGCTTGGGCAGCTGCCCTGACCTCAAGAGTAGATTGTTTACAAGAGTAGATTAAAAATAAATACAAATATAAAGTAAAATATAAAAAAATAAAATATAAAATAGACTTTAAAAAAAGAGAAAGAGAAAAAAGAAAGAAATCCAGAAGAAGTCTGTGTGTATATTATTCTATATTATTAAACACATGGTCATTTGAATTATTTTTATTATGTATTGCCCAGCGTGTGTGTGTGTGTGTGTGTGTGTGTGTGTGTGTGTGTGTGTGTGTGTGTGTGTGTGTGTGTGTGTGAGAGGGATTTGTGTCTATGCATTTGCTTCATGTTGCTTGATGGTCGTGTTCGGCTGCTCATGCTTTCCCTTGTGCTTGGTTGTACGTTTCTCGCCTCTCGCTTTGCTGCTGCTGCTGCTTGATCGGGGCCTTTTTATTTTTTTTGCTTTTTTTTCCCTCCTCTCCTCTAATCTATTTTTTACCTTCAGATTGAGAACTTGGATGCTCGAGGTGTACAGCTGGCTGCACTGTTTATGTGCGGTATAGACATGGCGTTGCTGGCGAATGACGCGTGCGGTCAGCCCATACCCTGGGAGCACTGCTGCCCGTGGATGTATTTTGATGGCAAGCTGCTGCAGAGCAAGCTGATCGGGGCCACGCGAGAGAAGGTCCCACTCCTCGACCTCTGTGACGGTCAGGTAATAATAATAATAATAACCCAACCATTGTGCGTAAAATGACAATTAGAATTTATTTGTCATGTATGCGTTACATACAGTGAAATGATTTCTTCCTTGGGGTCAGAGCGCAGACGTTATACAGCGCCCCCTGGAGCACAGAGGGTTAAAGGCCTTGTATAGGGAGTAAAAAAAAAAAGCAGTGTGAGGCAGGAGGAAAAAGGCACTGTCACCAACTCATGACTTCAAGTTGAAATTTATGCTTGTGTGTGTGTGTGTGTGTGTGTGTGTGTGTGTGTGTGTGTGTGTGTGGTGTGTATATATATATATATATATATATATATATATATATATATATATATATATATATATATATACACCGTAAATTCCGGACTATAAAGCGCACCTGCATATAAGCCGCATCCACTCTATTTGAAAAAAAAAACCCCAAAAAAATCATAAATAAGCCGCACCTGCATACAAGCCGCCGCATCCGCTTTTGAATTGTAAATGTACATGTATGTACCTAAAAATAGATCCTTTCCTAACCTGTATTTTAACACGTTTTAACACTTAAGGTGGTGTAACGGTGGACGCTGCACAGAGACGCGGAGATCCGGAATTCATACAAAACAGGATTTATTACAATAAAGAACTCAGGAGACGCCGCTCATACGGAGCGGCCAGACAGGCTAGGGAGCCTTGCGCTCTGCGCGCCGTGGTACCGGGAGTACCGGAGAGCAGGAGTCCGGGAATCGGGAACAGACAAAGGTTAGGCATAAACATATATCGAGCGTCCGTGTCCGCGACACTAGGTATGGAACACTAGGTAGGAACCCGGACCCTGGCGGTGTGAGGCGAACGTGCTAACCACTAACGCCACCGTGCCCCTTACCATTATCATTATTATTAAATATAATATCCAGCATGGTTACACAATACATCCAGATTCTCGTCAGATACATTGTCAGGTGAATCTTGGCTGCCTTGAGGGGAAACGTGTTTACTGCTGTATTTCTGTATACTGACAAATCTTTTTGATATTTCGTTTTACTCGAAACCAGAACAACGGCGTCTGCAGTAATTCCCTATTTATGTTTTTGCACGTAGACGGAGCTGGTTGCCAAACTGGAGAAGATGCGCCAGAGTATTACGGAGGGTCTGAACTTCTCTCGGCCTCCTCACCCCCCCCTCCCGTTCCCACCTCCACCGCCGCACATCATGCCCTTCTATCCCCCCAACAGCACCTTCTACCCACCTCCTCCTCTTCCTCCTCCACCAAGGCGAGGTAGGGCAATGCCAGGTAAGCATGGGGATGCCCTGTTGCACATGCTCTGCTACAGTTATGTTCACTGTCTCACTTCTCAGGTGGGCTTATTAGCTGTTTAGTCAGCGTTTTTAAATGTCGAAGAATGCGACTCATAACCAGCACAAAGGAAAAGACGATGTCTGATGTGTTTGATTAGTGTGTAATAAACAGCGCTGTTATATTTATTTGTACAGGACTTCAGCCCATCCCATCACAAGGGGGCAAACTTGAGATTGCCGGCACGGTGGTGGGGCAGTGGGCGGGCTCTCGGCGTGGCAGGGGCCGGGGCACTTTCCCTATTCAGGTGGTGTCAGTCGGGGGACCAAGTAGAGGGTGAGTGACTTTATGAAGTTAAATGTGTCATTTGGTAATTCCCCTGCGTAAATATCATCCAACGTTAACGATCGATTTTAGCCCGTGTCGAGCTGCGGATAAATTAAGGCTCCACGATATAAGGGGAAAATATCGTTATGGCGATAATACAGTGTTAAGTATTTGTTTGTCGCATGTCCAAATTTGGAGGGGGCACGGTGGCGTAGTGGTTAGCACGTTCGCCTCACACCGCCAGGATCCGGGTTCGATTCCCGTCTCGGTCATGTGTGTGTGGAGTTTGCATGTTCTCCCCGTGCCTCAGGGGGTTTTTCTCAGGGGTTTTTTTTTTTCTCCGGGTTCTCCGGGTTTCCCCCGGTCCAAAAACATGCACGGTAGGTTGATTGGCACCTTGGAAAATTGTCCCTAGTGTATGAATGTGTGTATGAATGTGTGAGTGTGTGTGTCCTGTGATGGGTTGGCATTCCATCCAGGGTGTATCCTGCCTTAATGCCCATAGACGCCTGAGATAGACACAGACTCCCCGTGACCCGAGAGATCGGATAAAAGCGGTAGAAAATGAATGAAATGAATGTCCAAATTTGACCAATCAAATGGGACCTTACTATCTTTATACCCGCCTCCCAAGTAGGAGCTGTTCTACTATTGGCTAGACCGGATGTAAACATGGCCCGAATAGAGACGAGTTTGGAAAATGACAGCGACGACAGAAATGGTAATATTCTGAAATATTTTGGCTTCAGGCGACGTGTCAGTTGTACTGTGTAAGTGGTGCTGCAAAACTACGATCACGTCCAGAGGAAATACAACTAACATACACAATCACAACCATAAGGAGCGATATGAAGACTTCCGAAAGTGTAACGACAAACCTGGAAAGGTCTGCGCTATTTGTACCTGCTTGTAGTCATTCAACACGTGGTCGTGTTTGAGGTGCTGGAATAAATGAGTCGTGCTGTTTCCTTTAATCGCCAAAAACTTTGAGAGAAACGTTACAGCAGGGTTTTGGTTTGTTGAACATCTGAAATGACAATCCCGAACAGATTTCCATACGACTGATGAAACCGCGCCTATCTTAGAAAAAAAAGCTCTTTAGATTCGTCAGAACGCCGTCATGTTGTATTTGGTATTTGGCCGGGCAGGAGGAGAACTACGGAAGCTTTCAAACCAAGTGAAAGTGTTCAATCGATTTTCGTTTTTTAACAGTGACATAAACCATAATGATTCATCTTTAATCTCGCAGCTCTAAAATTAACTGTATATTTCAGTATGATAATTACATGTATAAGAGTTTTATATATAAAAAACATAGCTGATAAAAATTCCTCTATAAGAGAATGCAAACAATATCGGTATTGCAATATTCAACAACAATATCGCATATTTTCCCAATATCGTGCAGCCTTAGCACAAATACTTTCATTCATTCATCTTCTAGCGCAGGGGTCACCAACGTGGTGCCCGTGGGCACCAGGTAGCCCCCAAGGAGCACATGAGTAGCTCTCAGGCTTGCTATAAAAAGTGCACAACTCATCAGTGAGATGCGTCTATAATGTAAAATGTAGTTAATTCGTTGTTGATAGTCACTGTCAAGTGTATTTACATAGATAAATGAGTATCATTAATAATAATAATAATAATAATAATATATAACTAAAGGTAAATTTGTTATTTCAGAGGAGTATTTCAAACTGGTAGCCCTTTATATGACTCGGTGTCCATGTAGTAGCTCTCAGTTACAAAAAGGTTGGTGATCCCTGTTCTAGCGCTTTATTTGATCTTCCCTCGGGTCACGGGGAGTCTGTGCCTATCTCAGGCGTCTATGGGCGTTAAGGCAGGATACACCCTGGATGGAATACCAACCCATCGCAGGACACACACACACTAGGGACAATTTTCCAAGGTGCCATTCAACCTACCGTGCATGCTTTTGAACCGGGGGAGGAAACCGGAGAACCCGGAGAAAAACCCCCATGAGGCACGGGGAGAACATGCACAAACTCCACACACACATGGCCGAGACGGGAATCGAACCCGGACCCTGGCGGAGTGAGGCGAACATGCTAACCACTAAACCACCGTGTCCTTTTCACCTACATTCTGACAAACAAAACGTGTTCTGTTGGCTTATAATAATCATTCTACACAACTCTGATGCTGTTTGTGGTTAAAGCAGTTTGTGTGTTCTTTCTTTAAGCTGTTCCCACATTACAGTTTTGATGCCACATTGCAATAATAATAATAATAATAATAATAATGAAATATGATTCATCCTTGAGCTCTAGTACTGTATATTACAAGAGGAAAATGCCGTACTTGTATACTGTATCCCTGTGAGATTTAGGTTATTGCATTCGTTTTTATTATCGTTTTCATTTTATTTTTTGTCTTTTGTATAGACGACCAAGAGGTGTCATTTCAACCCCTCTTATAAGGACCTTTGGTCGAGGAACCAGATACCATGGCAGGGGTTTTAAAAGTCAGGTATTACACCAGGTTAGTTCATTTCATTCCCCCCCCCCCCCCCCCCCCCAGTTTCTAAATTGTGCCGACTCACCCGTAAGAAAAAAGTGCTTTGTCATGAATCTTGTGTTTTGCTGGTTGCTTTAGGTAAATGGACCCACACCTCGACATTACTGTGAATGGCGTTCCTGTTATTTTGTCTCCGTTTTCACATCTCAATTGCAATTCATTAATGTGTTTATATTGTTGATTGATACGGTTTATTTGCTGTGAATGTATTAAATGATGTCATTAATTATCAAAATAATTTAGTGCTTTTTCTTCCCCCCACCAGAGTAAACCTGTTTACTCCAACTCCACCAATGACATCGGGAAAGAACGGAAGAAACCCAAAGGAGAGAGTAAAACCTCACCGGAAGGGTCTGCTGTGGCCGAGAACGGGGTAGAGGGCCAAGAGGCGAAGCTTCATAGGAACAAAGTAGCTCCTCCCAAACAACCAGAAAGTGCCTTTAGCAACGACTCCAAAATGTGCAATACCAATCTTCATTTAAATGCACTAAACGCAGACGGCGAATGCCGCAGAGACGAAGCTCTGAGTGCCGCCGCCGTCTTAAAAACAGAAGAGTAAAACCTATTTTTATAGAGAGGGTGAAGAGAAGGAAGGTTCGGGGTTTAAGGAAAATCTGGAAAGAGCGAAAGCCTACACTTAGTGTACTCTTTTTTTTTTCTTCTTTTTAGTTTTTTTTTTTTTTTTCTCCATGGTGAAAAGTGATTGAGGATTTACTGAATTTTTAGAATCCCTCTTTGATGTCAGCAAGCAAGTACAGGATCATGATACGATTTCTCTATAAATACTTAGACATATAAACGATACCAGTTTTTAGACAATACTACCAGTATATAAGGAGTTATGTCCACTCCCTGCTCACTAATGAACTCTTATGCAGAACTCTTTTATTTTGCAGTCTCTTGAATTTCTGAAGCCAAAAAAAAAAAAACAAAAAAGGATTTTGGCATATTTTTTTTTTTCCTTAATACTCATAGGTTGAGACGTTTTACCAATAGTTGGCACCATATATATATATATATATATATATATATATATATATATATATATATGCCATTGTAACTGATTTTGTGTTGTCAGAGTAAATGCTTTTTTTTTTCTTTTAAGATGTTTAAATAAAAAAAAAAAAGAAAAGAGAGAAAAGCAAGAAGACATTTCTCACCTGGGGTCATATACTGTGCGTTTACTCCAGCTAAAAATGCACATTTGGAAATGAAGTAAATCGCACATAACGACCTCGGCGTTTTGCTACTAGCATTGCACAAAGCATAACAAAAAAAACATCCGGATAAAGAGAAAAAAAAATCTCCAGTAACATTTGTTTTCTTTGTCAGGATTTGCCATGCATTAATGATTGATCTTAGGTTTCCTCGAATCAAGTGTAGAACGTTTAGTCCGATGTTTTTTTTTTTTGCATGGTTCACGACTTAAACAATGGGTGTGTAGTTATTATGCATGTTGTCCTTTTTCTTCCATCCCTACAAGTGCCCATCTGCGAAATCTTTAAAAACAAAAAAAAAGGCTAATAATCGGTCCTAAAAAAAAAAAAGTGTTAATTGTTTAGTCGGTAACTGATTTGCTCTAATCTTCAATTTTTATTTTTTTTGTGATTATGTTGCATTTACTCCAAAATATCAGATGTTTATCTAGCCACTTTAAATATCGTTAACCCCGGTATACTCACCCACGTCTCTGTATCCGTTATTGTACCCTGCATTCAAGCCAAGCGTATTGGTTTGGGAACGTCGTTATTTAAATGATCAGCCGCTGCCCCCCCCCCCCATTCCTTTTTTCTTAGCTGGGAAACAAAACGCAGAAAAAAATATATATATACATCATACGATCTTCCCATTTGAGGGGGGTTTTATCCTAAGCAGGTAATCATTTCGGTGTTTTGTTTAGTGTTTTCAAAGCTTCTTGTACCCGAATAAGAATCAGTTTTTCCCACCTAATCCTCCCCCGATGCCTTCCATTGCACATTAGTGATCAGAACATATGGTGTGTTCCCCTGCCCGCAAGACTAAAATAGGCTACCTTTTTTTAATGTAAGTTGGAGTTTCTTCCTTACTCATGGGGGTGTCAAAGAATGTTTGGGTTCGAGTGATTGTTGATGGATTGTGGTGTGATGTATTTGAAGGAAATTGAATGCAACTTACAATGCTTAATAAAAGTCTATTCTTTTAGTATACATCTTCCGTGTGTGCGTGTGTGTGCGTGTGTGTGTGTGTGTTGTGTGTGTGTGTGTGTGTGGTGTGTGTGTGTGTGTGTGTGTGTGTGTGTGTGTGTGTGTGTGTGTGTGTGTGTGTGTGTGTGTGTGTGTGGACTGTTCTTGGGATTTTTTTTTTTTCACCACTGCAAAGTAAAAAAAAAAAAGATGCATTATCCTTAAAGAATTTTCCCGGGTTGCACCCAGTATTTACAGGATTGGGTTCTATAGTATGTACAGTATTTACAGGATTGGGTTCTGTAGTATGTACAGTATTTACAGGATTGGGTTCTGTAGTATGTACAGTATTTACAGGATTGGGTTCTGTAGTATGTACGATTGGGTTCTGTATTTACAGTACGATTGGGTTCTGTAGTATGTACAGTATTTACAGGATTGGGTTCTGTAGTATGTACAGTATTTACAGTATTGGGTTCTGTAGTATGTACAGTATTTACAGGTATTGGGTTCTGTAGTATGTACAGTATTTACAGTATTGGGTTCTGTAGTATGTACAGTATTTACAGGATTGGGTTCTGTAGTATGTACAGTATTTACAGTATTGGGTTCTGTAGTATGTACAGTATTTACAGGATTGGGTTCTGTAGTATGTACAGTATTTACAGGATTGGGTTCTATAGTATGTACAGTATTTACAGGATTGGGTTCTATAGTACGTACAGTATTTACAGGATTGGGTTCTATAGTACGTACAGTATTTACAGGATTGGGTTCTGTAGTATGTACAGTATTTACAGGTATTGGGTTCTGTAGTACGTACAGTATTTACAGGATTGGGTTCTATAGTACGTACAGTATTTACAGGATTGGGTTCTATAGTATGTACAGTATTTACAGGATTGGGTTCTATAGTATGTACAGTATTTACAGGATTGGGTTCTGTAGTATGTACAGTATTTACAGGATTGGGTTCTGTAGTATGTACAGTATTTACAGGATTGGGTTCTGTAGTATGTACAGTATTTACAGTATTGGGTTCTGTAGTATGTACAGTATTTACAGTATTGGGTTCTGTAGTATGTACAGTATTTACAGTATTGGGTTCTGTAGTATGTACAGTATTTACAGGATTGGGTTCTGTAGTATGTACAGTATTTACAGGATTGGGTTCTATAGTATGTACAGTATTTACAGGATTGGGTTCTATAGTATGTACAGTATTTACAGGATTGGGTTCTGTAGTATGTACAGTATTTACAGGATTGGGTTCTGTAGTATGTACAGTATTTACAGGATTGGGTTCTATAGTATGTACAGTATTTACAGGATTGGGTTCTGTAGTATGTACAGTATTTACAGGATTGGGTTCTATAGTATGTACAGTATTTACAGGATTGGGTTCTGTAGTATGTACAGTATTTACAGGATTGGGTTCTGTAGTATGTACAGTATTTACAGGATTGGGTTCTGTAGTATGTACAGTATTTACAGTATTGGGTTCTGTAGTATGTACAGTATTTACAGTATTGGGTTCTGTAGTATGTACAGTATTTACAGTATTGGGTTCTGTAGTATGTACAGTATTTACAGGATTGGGTTCTGTAGTATGTACAGTATTTACAGTATTGGGTTCTGTAGTATGTACAGTATTTACAGTATTGGGTTCTGTAGTATGTACAGTATTTACAGGATTGGGTTCTGTAGTATGTACAGTATTTACAGGATTGGGTTCTGTAGTATGTACAGTATTTACAGGATTGGGTTCTGTAGTATGTACAGTATTTACAGGTATTGGGTTCTGTAGTATGTACAGTATTTACAGTATTGGGTTCTGTAGTATGTACAGTATTTACAGTATTGGGTTCTGTAGTATGTACAGTATTTACAGTATTGGGTTCTGTAGTATGTACAGTATTTACAGTATTGGGTTCTGTAGTATGTACAGTATTTACAGTATTGGGTTCTGTAGTATGTACAGTATTTACAGTATTGGGTTCTGTAGTATGTACAGTATTTACAGGATTGGGTTCTGTAGTATGTACAGTATTTACAGGATTGGGTTCTGTAGTATGTACAGTATTTACAGGATTGGGTTCTGTAGTATGTACAGTATTTACAGGATTGGGTTCTGTAGTATGTACAGTATTTACAGTATTGGGTTCTGTAGTATGTACAGTATTTACAGTATTGGGTTCTGTAGTATGTACAGTATTTACAGTATTGGGTTCTGTAGTATGTACAGTATTTACAGTATTGGGTTCTGTAGTATGTACAGTATTTACAGGATTGGGTTCTGTAGTATGTACAGTATTTACAGGATTGGGTTCTGTAGTATGTACAGTATTTACAGGATTGGGTTCTGTAGTATGTACAGTATTTACAGGATTGGGTTCTGTAGTATGTACAGTATTTACAGGATTGGGTTCTGTAGTATGTACAGTATTTACAGGATTGGGTTCTGTAGTATGTACGGTATTTACAGGATTGGGTTCTGTAGTATGTACAGTATTTACAGGATTGGGTTCTGTAGTATGTACAGTATTTACAGGATTGGGTTCTGTAGTATGTACAGTATTTACAGGATTGGGTTCTGTAGTATGTACAGTATTTACAGGATTGGGTTCTGTAGTACGTACAGTATTTACAGGATTGGGTTCTGTAGTATGTACAGTATTTACAGGATTGGGTTCTATAGTATGTACAGTATTTACAGGACAGGTTTGTTTGTAAACAAAGCCATGATTTGGGGATTTTGGAGGGAAAAATGTTTATGTAATAACTCGACAGCGTTGATCATAGAAACGGCAAGTAGGCTTTTATTGTCGTTTCAGCAATATACAGTGCAGTGTACAGTGACTCAAAACCAGGACCACGGTTCTACACCAGACAACATAATACAATAATAAGAATTCCTTATATTTATATAGTGCTTTTTCAGACACACATTATGAGAGGGGGATCTCCTCCTCCTCCTCCTCCTGCTCATCCACCACCTCCACCTGGACGATGTGACAGCAGCCATAGTGCACCAGAATCCCACCACACACCAGCTTATTGGTGCAGAATGATAACGCCAATCAGTAGATATGGTGATGGTCAGGAGGCCGTGATGGGTGGATTTGGACAGGACACGCCTCTACTCTTTTTTCCAAAGACATCCTGGGATTTTTAATGACCACAGAGAGCTTTGGTTTAACGTCTCATCCGAAAGACAGTATAGCGTCCCCATTACTATGCTGGGGTGCTTGGACCCACACAGACCACAGGGTAAGCGCCCCCTGCTGGCCCTCACTAACTCTTCCAGCAGGCAACCTAGTTTTCCCAGGAGGTCGTCCATCCATCCAGGTACTAACTGGGACTCAATCCTGCTTAACTTCCGTGGGAAACCAGTCTTGGGCTATAGGGTGATACGGATGAACAGTAACCAGTGTTTTTCCGAATAAGTCGTTCTTACATGCGCTTACAGGTGTGTTTTTGGGATCATTGTCCTGTTGGAAAACAATTTACGATCCCACCATGTGTAAATGAGTTGGCATGTCCTTATAAAATTCTGTGGGAGACATGTATACCATTACACAGTCTCATGTTAGGGAGACTCGGGAGTATCTCAGTGGTTAAGGCAGAGGTCTCTGGACTGGAAGCTTGCAGGTTCAAATCCCACCACCAAAGCTGGTAATTCTAGACTTTTTTTTCTCAGCAGCAGAGGTAGCTCTTGGTCTTCCTTTTTGGAAACGGTCCTTGTAATAAGACCGACTTTCATTTCATAATGAGTGATGGACTGCCCCTCCTCTTTATTTAAACAAGTTTCTTGCTATAATGCAGTAGTTGTATTGTGAAGGTCTAAAGCGAATTTAAGGCGGCAACAACAATTTAAAATATTAAACATTCTGTGTTATTTAACGCATTTCTGTTCATGATTACATACATGTTATAGCAGTTTTGATGAAAAAAAAAAAAAAATAATATATATATATATATATATATATATTGAAAATATAGTCTGACACGTTTAATAAGAATAGAATAGAAAAGCCTTTTTATTTGTATTATATATATATATATATATATATATATATATATATAATATATATATATATATATATATATATACACACACACACACAATTACAGCACAGTGAAATTTTTTTCTTTGCATATGCCCAGCTTGTTTGAAAGCAGGGGTCAGAGTGCAGACATGATACGGCGCCCCCTGGAGCACAGAGGGTTAAGGGCCTTGCTCAAGGACCCAAGAGCGGCAGCTTGGCGATACAGGTGCTCAAAACCTCGACCTTGCGATCAGCAGCCCGCCTTTAACCATTGATCTACACGCCTCCCGTTTTTTTATAGAATAGCCTTTATTTGTCACATATACAAGCATGTGCTTGTATTATAAGCATTGTATTATAAGAATTATAAACATTTGTTTAGGCAAAGCTCTTATGCTGTGATAAATAGAGGTCCTGAAAACCTCAATTATCCAGGTCATCATCCTCCTCCTCCTCCTCCTCCTCCTCCTCCTCCTCCCTCTCCACCACCACTGTGCTCGACATTAGGCATGATGTATTTGTGCTGTTTGGTTTTCACCAATCATCTCTATAGTGTTCTGATCTGTCCAGAAGTCTTCAGGAAGCATACAAGCTACAAATTCAAATCGGTGATCGGTGAAATTTTGTGATGTAAATAATAAATCACAAAAAAAACAAGCCAAATGCCTCATTTTTCATAAATCTTTGAGAATTACGTATACGTGTCTGATGTACGATTTTCACTGCTTTTGTTCTCACAAATGGTCACGTTAAAATACTTTGAAGAAACACGGCATGGAAAAAAAACACTACATATACTACATGCCATATAAAACCATGTATATTTTCCACAACACTAATGTTGTGGAAAAAAATAAAATCACCCCTCAATGTGTGTACAGACTATTTTTCTTTTGTTTGTTTAGGAATGTGTCAGTATCAACTCATCCATAGCATTTCCAAACACACTTTAAAAACTAATAGGGGAGGGATGTAGCTCAGTGGTTTAAGGCGCTGGGCTATTGATTGGAAGATCGGGGTTCGAGCCCCTGCATCACCAAAACTGTCCTTGAGCAAGGCCCTTAACCCTCTTTGCTCCCGGGGCCCCGTATCATGACCCCAGATTCCAAACACACTAGGATACGCGAAGAAAGAATTTCACTGTGCTGTAATGCACATGTGACAAAGATAGGCTATTCTAATAAAAGCACACACCTGCCATCAATAAAGGAGAATAGTATAGTATAATACAATAGTATAATACAAGGGATAGGCTGATATTTTCCCCAACCTTTTGGTAATATCCAAGAAATCTTGGAAACCTTGGAAAACTGTAAAAATCAACAAGTGGAGGGAGAGAAAAAAACAGGACGTCAAACATAGTATTACATTCTCCTTTTTTTTAGACGACAAAAGTTACCCTGTTCTTTGTTGGCCTTAATAAGAAGAAATCTTTGTCTCGTTCTAGTTAACGGAATAACATTGGATATGTATATATTTCTATAATGTTGTTACGCGACACCTGTTTTAATGAAGATTGAATTCAAAATGATGTGCCTTCAAAAATGGCATTTCCAGAAAAACGGTGTAAAATAAAATACACTGATATTATACTATGCATGATTATAACATCTTTGAAATTCACCCGGAACATCACTGATTGATTTGTTTACATATGATTGTATTGTTGTTATGCATATTGGTTTATTGTGTTGTTTTTATGTGTGCATTTGATGTTTTTATATGAACTCGGAAAACTTATACCTTTCAGGGCTTTTATATTAATTCATGCAGTGCAGTTGCATTTGTTGTTTGTTGATTTTTCAAGTCAACATCTTCTAGCGCTTTATCCGATCTTCCCTCGGGTCACGGGGAGTCTGTGCCTATCTCAGGCGTCTATGGGTGTTAAGGCAGGATACACCCTGGATGGAATGCCAACCCATCCCAGGGCACACACACACACACACACACACACACACTACACACACACACACACATTCATACACTAGGGACCAATTTTCCAAGGTGCCAATCAACCTACCGTGCATGTTTTTGGACCGGGGGGGAGGAAACCGGAGAACCCGGAGAAAAACCCCCTGAGGCACGGGGAGAACATGCACAAACTCCACACACACATGGCCGAGACGGGAATCGAACCCGGACCCTGGCGGTGTGAGGCGAACGTGCTAACCACTAAACCACCGTGCCCCGCACCCGGAACATTAGTTACATTAATTTTCCACACGCAGCATCGAAATAAAACTCATTGCGTGTTAAAAAAAACAAACAAACAATAATTATCGTATAGTTATTTATGTAAGGATATGCTCCAATTATTAAGGAATAAGAGTAGCGCGCTCGGTTTCCTCCCAGCCCCCGGAGCGAGTCGCCTCACCGAGCAGAGCAGGCGGTGAGCTCTGGAGGACGGTTGTCTCCGCCGCTGAGGAAGCCGGTGTTCGGTGCACCGGCGCAGACGCCACTCGGAGGGAGATCAGGCGCTCTAAATATACACCCCCCCTACACACACACACACACACACACACCAAAAAGGAGCCGCGCTAAAGCCCCCCGTACACCGATCATAAGGAGAAAAGCTCGCTACATTGTCTCACGCTCTTTCCGTGCAGTGTGTGTGTAGTCACCAGGGGGCATGCACACGTTATTGCGCTGCAGGAGCACTGCGATGCGTCCGCGGAATAATCCAGCCTCTTCGTGCGTGATTCGGGATCCTGCTCGGCTATGAGTGCGCGCTCGGCGGAGGGGCGAGCGTGCTGACGGTCTGCGTTTTGTCGGCGTGTCGGTTTGCCTTCTCTCCCCGTGCTGCCCTCCCAGTCCCCTCTTTTTTTCTCTCTCTTTCTCTCTCTCTCTCCTCTCTCTCTCTCTCTCTCTCTCTCTCTCTCTCTCTCTCTCTCTCTTTTCCTCCCTCTCGCTCCCTCCGCTGCTGTTCGGAACGGAGCTAAAAACATGGCGACTGTACCAGTGTATTGCATCTGCAGATTACCGTACGACGTAACCCAGTTCATGATCGAATGCGATGCCTGCAAGGACTGGTTTCACGGCAGGTAAGGGCGTTTTCTATCTCGTGTTTTGTTTCGGGCTGTTTTGTGCATGTTGTTGTTGGTGGTGTTGTTTTTTTGGATTCCCTCCCTCGGTTTGCGCCGGATTGTGCCCGGATTGTGTGCTTCGTCGAGCAGCTTCTCCGCTTCTGTTCGCCCAAAAGCGCGAGAGGCCGCTTGAAGAAGAAGGCGGAGTTACATTCAGCTTTTCTTTCACAGACATTAAAAAAAAACACTCCAAGTGTCGTTTTATTTTGCGGGAAATATGCATTTTTAGTGCTTTTTAAAAAAAAAAAAAAATAACAGAAATCTCCCTTTAAATCGTACACTTGGTGTGTACGGGGCTGCTGTAGTGGTGTCGCGGGGGGAAGAGCACGGAGGAAGCGGCTTGCCTGCTGTGTGCTTGGGTTTATTTCATTGCATAAATATATATATATATATATATAGATATATATATATATATATATATTTTTTTTTTTTTTTTGCAAGCGTATTTATTTATACCCAAAACACTGATAAGGCTCATCAAGCTCGCTGGGGGGGTTTTTTAAACACGATCTGGGAGCCTGAATTTGCCCTTCGATCTTCTTCTTCGGGTCGCTTCGTGCTGGAGGAGGGAATAATAGCGTGCTTGTGCCAGAAATGTGCACGTTCACAGTCCTTGTCACTACACATTCACACGCACATTCAGCGTTTATAACCCGATCATATATATATATATATATATATATATATATATATATATATATATATATATATATATATAGAGAGAGAGAGAGAGAGAGAGAGAGAGAGAGAGAGAGAAACAGCGCTTGAGGTGTTGCTCGGCTGAGGATCCGGAACCCCGTGCGCTGACAGCGCGGTTTAGGCTCGGTCAGTCGGTCGGTCGGTGGCGGCGGCGGTGGGGGGGGGGAAGGAAACGAGCCCCGCTGCAACGCTCGGCTCTCGTTTAGCTACGTAGAAATCGGATTCTTCAACAGATCCAACCTCAAATTCGTTTCTCGGAAGAATGCAGGAACACAATATGACGTAATTGTTCCTTTTTTTGGGGTTTTTTTGCGCGCGCACCGGGGCTCGGTTCTCCTGCGTGTTGTTCGTGTAAACAGTTGAAGGAGAGTTCCAGCTCATTGACAAGACATTTTACGCGCCTATTTTAACCCTTTGTGTGATCGTCAAAAAAAAAAGCGAAATCGCTGCGTGTGTGTGTGTGTGTGTGTGTGTGTGTGTGTGTGTGTGTGTGCGTGCGTGTGCCATTTTTCCATCCCGCGATGTTCGCATTGTGTCTTTTTTTTGGTATAGTTGAGAAATGTGTCCATGATATTTCCTACTGGGATTTTCTATCTACATGCATGTCTGGTGGTGGTGGTGGTGTTTTGGGGGGTTAAGGTTGGGGTAAATGCATGCTGTCACGGGGTGTATTATTTGTAAATATATTGTAAAAGAAACCCATTTGCCTGATTTAATATGGAGTGTCTGGGTACAGACGCAGGCGACACAGACACACGTGACACATGAGTTATTGTGCTGGTCAGACAATGGCCTGGCCCTGAGTGCCCTGTGTGTACTTTTCATGATGCTGTGTAATACCTGCCTCGTGGATTGAGCGAATCCTGCTCTTTCTTCACACTATTACACTGTCTCTCCAGGTCTCCGTGTTGGCCCTTGATGGACAGATTGTTCATCCTCCTCTGTCCTCATTTGAAGCCTTCGAATTGACAAGCCCGGTGTTCAGTGCGTACGTGTTGCGTTGACTCCTGCAATGCTGAATAAACAGCCATGAATGAACACCTTACGAGCATTTGGATTAAGATGTACAGTGTCAAGTCTTAACAATGGCAATTCGCATTACAGTTCCAGGGATGTGAACTCGAATGAACTCCTAAATTATATCTGCGTGCACATGAGTGTGTGTATTGACCGTATACGGCTGATAATTATGATGCGTAATTAATTATGCTTATAATGGGAAGAATATGATGATGATGCTGTTGATGATGATGGAAAGGCAGGATTACCTTGTCATCTCTGGGGTTCCATGTAGTGCCTACACCCTGGAGTTTGTCTGCTCTCCGCATTCTTCTAGGGGTTTCCTTTTGGTACTCTCGTTTACTCGCCAGTGTTTATTTGTTTTATTTGTTTAATTATTTATTTGTTTAATTATTTTCATTCATTCATTCATTCATCTTCTAATCAAAATTCTACTAACGCTTTATCCGATCTTCCATCGGGTCACGGGGAGTCTGTGCCTATCTCAGGCGTCTATGGGCATCAAGGCAGGATACACCCTGGATGGAATGCCAACCCATCGCAGGGCACACACACACATTCACACACATTCATACACTAGGGACAATTTTCCAAGGTGCCAATCAACCTATCATGCATGTTTTTGGACCGGGGGGGAAACCGGAGAACCCGAGAGAGAAAAACCCCCTGAGGACACGGCGAGAACATGCACAAACTCCACACACACATGACCGAGACGGGAATCGAACCCGGATCCTGGCGGTGTGAGGCGAGCGTGCTAACCACTACGCCACCGTGCCCCTGTTTAATTATTTAATATACATTATTATATATATATATATATATATATATATATATATATATATATATATATATATATATAGATAGATAGATAGATAGATAGATAGATAGATAGTACACTCCTTCGATCTGTACACCACGGTTCTCAATGCAGGCACAAAGCCATAACTTGTTCACACACATTTTGGTTGTTTTGCGTTCTTTATGGTTATTAATGTCAGTAGGTCTTGTAGCATACACACGTTCTTTCACCATACCTCATAGCCAGAAAGTCATGTGCAACAAAAGATAATGTAAAATTATGTAGTGCCATATGAGTGGGAGCAACCCTGAATATACTGTGTAGTAGGTGAATGGTTGTCATTGGTGTCCACAGATTTCTGAGCATTAAATTTGAGGGCTAATATAGTTTTTTTACAATTACTATTATTATTAATTATTATTATTATTATTATTATTATTATTATTATTATTATTATTATTATTATTATTATTATAAAAGGGGCACGGTGGCATAGTGGTTAGCACGTTCGCCTCACACCGTCAGGGTCCGGGTTCGATTCCCGTCTCGGCCATGTGTGTGTTGTGGAGTTTGCATGTTCTCCCCGTGCCTCAGGGGGTTTTTTTTTTTTCTCCGGGTTCTCCGGTCCAAAAACATGCACAGTAGGTTGATTGGCACGTTGGAAAAATGTCCCTAGTGTGTGTGTGTGTGTGTGTGTGTGTGTGTGTGTGTGTGTGTGTGCCCTGCGATGGGTTCGGCATTCCATCCAGGGTGTATCCTGCCTTAATGCCCATAGACGCCTGAGATAGACACAGACTCCCCTGCCCCCGGAAGGACAGGGGAATAAAGATCGTGGGGGATGAGGGACCCGAGGGAAGATCGGATAAAGCGCTAGAAGATGAATGAATTATTATTATTATTATTATTATTATTATTATTATTATTATTATTATTATTATTATTATTTTTATTATAGTATTATTATTTATTATTATTGTTATTATTATTATTATTATTATTATTATTATTATTATATTATTATACCCACACACACACACATATACTCCAAAACTCTTAAGTTGCATTTGTGTTTGAAACATTTTTAATATCTTCCCCCTTAAAACAGCTTTCCCTCGAAGAGCAATCCCTTATTTTTTTAAGCATGCTGTGTCAGCGCATTATAATACACGTCTGCGTGAGAGCTATCTGCTGAATCCAGTATACACGAACGCACAATTCTTACAATTGCCTACTGATTTACAGCAGATAAGTGTAACCCACCACTGATATTCGGAGGGCATGGCTTTTTTCTTGCGATGGATGTTGTGTCATGGAGAGTGGACTGTACAAACTCCAAACGAGACGCTTCTCTGTTATTCCAGGCAAGAATGCTGATTTTACACTTTTGTGAAATGAACATATACATTACAGCACAGGGAAATTCTCTCTTCTCATATGCTAGCATGCTTGGAAACCGGGCTCATAGCGCAGGGTTGGCCATGATACAGCGCCGCCTGGAGCACAGAGGGTTAAGGGCCTAGCTCAAGGATCTAAGGATGGCAGCTTGGCGATACTGGGAGTCAAACCGCCGACCTTCTGAGCACCTGAAACCACTGAGCTCCGCCCCCCCCCCCCCCCCCCCCCCTCGTAGATAGACTATTTGAAGTAGAATTGGGTTCATGTCATGTTTCCTACCAAATTTCCCAAACAGGTAATACCTTTGTTTGGACAAACAAACTCCAGCAATCTGTTTAGTCTAGCTATTTATAGTTTCCCCTTTTAAAATAAGGTGAGATGATAATAAGAGAGTCCACCTTATTTACTCACATTCACAAGAACCATTAGCTACAAATATACAATCATGCATTTCTGTTGCACATTGTTGTTAATAGGTGTTTTTTTATTTATTTTTTTCATGTATAATAATAGCCATAACGGGGCACGGTGGTTTAGTGGTTAGCACGTTCGCCTCACACCGCCAGGATCCGGGTTCGATTCCCGTCTCGGCCATGTGTGTGTGGAGTTTGTGCATGTTCTCCCCGTGCCTCAGGGGGTTTTTCTCCGGGTTCTCCGGTTTCCTCCCCCTTTGAGTCAATGCTGTAATGTTTTCGAGATTATACCATGACAGGGACATGACATACCACTATTAGCAGGTTAAAGCCTTCACAGACATATTGTCTTACAGTAGTTGCGTCAGAGTGAAACAGATTTCGGCAGCGTTTAGCTTCCTAGCGCCGCCGCGAACTGTCCTGTTTGTTGTGTGAATCCTTGTTTTGAGTTAGCAGTGAATGACATCATCGCTCGCTCTCTCATCTCTCTCTTCTCTCTCTCTCTCTCTCTCTCTCTCTCTTTCTTCGTCTCAGTCTACTGGGCACGGAGCCAGTCTGAGAAAACTGTGTGATGCAGACTCAGAGGTATATCCCATTAACAGCAATAGGAGCGTATTATTTTATGATCTGTAGCTCCTTCATGTTTTATTTAACTCATTTTGACTTTTCAATTCTGCGACTAATATCTATTAAATACCGGATGTCACAAGCAAAACATTTAATGCCTTTTTTTTTCTTTTTGGAATTTCACTTTCTGTATGATTATTTATATTGAGGAAATATCCAGTCTTGAGTCTCGTTTCCCAATAAACTTATCCTCAACCTACAACTCCTCTCTATAGAAGGCACACGAAAACAACAGTGACATTCATTCATTCATTCATCTTCTACCGCTTTATCCGATCTTCCCTCGGGTCACGGGGAGTCTGTGTCTATCTCAGGCGTCTATGGGCATTAATGCAGGATACACCCCTGGATGGAATGCCAACCCATCGCAGGACACACACACACACACACACACACACACACACACACACTCACATTCACACACACATTCATACACTAGCGACAATTTTCCAATTTTCACGTGCCAATCAACCTACCGTGCATGTTTTTGGACCGGGGGAGGAAACCGGAGAACCCGGAGAAAAAACCCCCTGAGGCACGGGGAGAACATGCATTAACGTTCAACAAACTCCACACACACATGACCGAGACGGGAATCGAACCCGGATCCTGGCGGTGTGAGGCGAACGTGCTAAACACTACGCCTCAACAGTGACAAATAGAATAAAAAAATTGATATATGTGTAAAAATATAATCAATATATAATACAAAAAAAGGGGCACGGTGGCGTAGTGGTTAGCACACCGTTTAGGTCGTCCCACTCGCTAATGTATTGAAATGTCTCTCTACAGAACCGCCTACTGTATCTTCAATTGCGGAGGATGAAGAGAAAAATACCTGTTTGATAAATGAGCCAGTTTTTGTGTAACGACCCCCCCGACACTGGTTACGTCCTTCTGGAGTGGGACGTGATTTGTTGTCGTGTGCAGGTGCGATGGATCGTGTCCAAACCAATAGGGTGTCGGAATGGTATATGTTTATATCTCATCCAACCACAATCACATTCACTCTATCCGGATGAGAGTGATTTTATCTGGATAGGGTTTTTTTTTTTTATTAAGACGAGCTGAAATGAAATAGTATGGATATGTAAGGAGTGAATTTAAATAAGGGGCACGGTGGCGCCTCACACCACCAGGGTCCGGGTTCGATTCCCGTCTCGGGAATGTGTGTGTGGAGTTTGTGCATGTTCTCCCCTTCTCCCCGTGCCTCAGGGGTTTTTCTCGGGTTTCTTTTTTTCTCCGGGTTCTCCGGTTTCCTCCCCCGGTCCAAAAACATGCACGGTAGGTTGATTGGCACCTTGGAAAAATTGTCCCTAGTGTATGAATGTGTGTGTGCGTGAATGTGTGTGTGTGTGTGTGTGCCATGCGATGGGTTGGCATTCCATCCAGGGTGTATCCTGCCTTAATGCCCATAGACTCCTGAGATAGACACAGACTCCCCGTGACCCGAGGGAAGATCGGATAAAGCGCTAGAAGAGATTAAAAAGATGAAATGAATGAATGAATGTAAAGGGTCGAAATAAAAAAAGTATTTGAGTATTTGTAGTCGACACCTCTGGGCATCAGTAAAGCTGGATACTGGAGTAAGGAGGCGGTCTGGGTTGCAGATTTGAGATTAGAGCGCTACTCCAGATCTTCCACTGCAAACCGTATCTTTGGGGAGGGGGTGTGGCTTCAGTGGTCTAAGGCGCTGGGCTGCTGATCGGAAGATCCGGGGGTTCGAGCCCCGGTATGGCCAAGCTGTCGCCCTTGGGTCCTTGAGCAAGACCCTTAACCCTCTGTGCTCCAGGGGGCGCCGTATCATGGCTGACCCTGCGCTCTGACCCCAAACTACCAACATCAAGCTGGGATATGTAAAGAAAAGAATTTCACTGTGCTGTAATGTTTATGATAAATAAAGGCTATTCTTCTTCCTCTTCTTCTTCTTCTTCTTCACGAAGCTCGCTTTGTGCACAGGGGCGTTGTCATGCTGGAACAGGTTTTGGTGTGTGTGTAGTCAAGGAAAAAAATCACTTCTATGCCCTCCCCTACCCCTACCCCCCCCCCCCCACTCCCCTGCCCCTCCCCTACCCCCCCCCCCCCACTCCCCTGCATTCTGAACAGGTCTTCCAGTATAGGGATTTCTTTCAACTTTGTGATAACATTTTGGGGAAGAACATAATGTGGATGGAGATGATGTTCTGAGTCCCAATACATTTGTTCACATTTGTTCCCGATTCGCACCTTTTTTTGTACCCGAGCTCCGTTTTTTTCACCCCCTGCCCTAAAAACCTGTGCGGTTGAGTTGCCTACACACTAAATTACCCCTCGAGCTTTGTAGCCTGCATTGATTGGACCGGCATTTTATCCAGTGTGTATTCCCAACTTGATGCAATTTGTTAATATATCTTGCTCCAGATCCACCATGCACCGACCCTGAAGATTAAGGAATAATTAATAGAATAAATGTTTTAACTATGTTAATTATATACACATCATTGTGTGAAGCATGAAACACACAAGCGTGTTTTAAATGTTTTTTATATGGTAAATACAATTTTGCATTTTGTAAGCATCATGCCCCTGACGCTCATATATTATAATATAAAATATAATTCCACATCTAGTGACGGAAACAGTTGCTACTCATCTTCATTATCTTATTATATTCTATATACTATATATATATATATATATATATAGATATATATATATATATATATATATATATATATATATATATATATATATATATTTTTTTTTTAATTTCCACAAAGTTTACGCTGTAACTGTACGCTGTCAATTCCAAACTACAGATTCTTTTAACATGCAATACGACTTAAAGTTTATTATAGCAAATGAAATCTTATAACGTCCTTATAACTGTTGATATGGTGGTTTAATAAAAGTTTGATGTGACATGAACAATTTAATCAGTCAATTTTAATTCAATGATCTAATGTCACTTTAGAGTTTTTACAGTGCGATGTTTCATGTTTCAGCATGTGAGTCTGTGACGTAGGGTTGGATACTTCAGATTAATAATCGGATATTTGTTAGAAAATAAAAATTTCGATTCCTCTCATCGATACCCGAGTGCATTTATTTTCCCACCGGACGATCTGCCAGGACCTTCCTTGCATCTATATCTGCCAGGACCTTATGTGGTAATCTAAACATCAGTTTACAAGATGGATTGCGGGAAGTGCTTAAAAGTGTGGCTATATTTTGTAAAAACCGAAGATTAAAAACTGAGCGAAAAGAAAAGTTAAATTCAAATATAAACATCAGACATTCAAATCCAAAAACGTATGTAAATTAGGACGAAGATAAATTTGATGTAAAGCTAGGATTAGCGCATACAGGTGTGGAAACTGAAACCAACACATAATATACCCAAACGAATATATTTGGTCGGACACTAAACACACACATGAAGAATAAAAGCACCGTGAACATACGTGTGATCAGAAGACCTGAGTAAAAATAGACAGTAATAGACAGATAGTAAGTGTTTAGGTTAAGCTCCAGCTAGCTTGACTCCGCTAATGTTGCGCACCACAGCCAGTCATTAGTAACTAGCAACCAAAGAAGCTCTTTAAAACAAAAAAAGAATAAAAAAGTAAAGCCGTAAAACCTTTGTGTAGCGTAAAAGAAGAGGTATATGAGGTAAACGTTTCACCATGTTAGCCTCCGTCCTTCTTCCAATTGTATTGAAAATGTTGAGTGTGTCCTTCTGAAGATTTCATTCATTCATTCATTCATTTTCTACCGCTTTATCCGATCTTCCCTCGGGTCACGGGGAGTCTGTGTCTATCTCAGGCGTCTATGGGCATTAAGGCAGGATACACCCTGGACGGAATGCCAACCCATCGCAGGGCACACACACACACACACACACACACACATTCATACACTAGGGACAATTTTCCAAGGTGCCAATCAACCTACCGTGCATGTTTTTGGACCGGGGGAGGAAACCGGAGAACCCGGAGAAAAACCCCCTGAGGCACGGGGAGAACATGCACAAACTCCACACACACATTCCCGAGACGGGAATCGAACCCGGATCCTGGCGGTGTGAGGCGAACGTGCTAACCACTAAACCACTGTGCCCCTACCTTCTGAAGATTTTACTCCTGGAAAATGAAGTTATTGTAGCTCTGATACAAAACGAACAAAACACTAATACAATAACACAAAACACTAACACTGATCTCTCAACACATAGAACTGGACCTGGACTCACACGTACACACACACACACCATCCACTGCTATATTATTTATCTACCTCATTACTGTCCTTCACATGTGTATTGTACACACTGCTCTCACTGACAGTGTTACTGTTTACATGCACATTTTGCACATTTACTTTTTTATCACTGCTGCTCTAATTGTTCCTTTGCACACTCGCCAAACTGGAACACTTTGAAATAATTTGCACTGGGTTGTTGTTGTTGTGTTTTTTATTTTATTATATTGTTAGTTTCTGTTATGCACTGCCTTGTGTTGTGAACACAGTCTTGTTGTGTCTTTGCGCTGTTTGCACCAGGTTACACACGATGCACTTTATGTCGCTAGGACAAACTTAGTCTCGTCCTCAGCATTGTGTTGTTGTGTTTGTGTTATATGTTGTTTTGTGTAGCACCGGGGTCCTGGAGAAACGTTGTCTCACTTCACTGTGTACACAGTCAGATATATATGGTTGAAATGACAATAAAAACCTCTTGACTTGACTTGACTTGACTGAATACCAGGTGCATTTTGGGTGAACCATGAACATAATGTAGCATTGTTTACTCCATTGTAGTACGCAAAGATGTGTGGTGACTCACTAACCAAGTAAAGATCCAAGTGAGCTTCCCAGTCCCGTGTTTTTTATTTACCCAGAAACCTAAACGACACGGCTGAAATGGTAGTTTGGGAGTTTAGCTTCTTTAGCACATCAATAAACACTAAATAAAGAAACTGTTTGGAAGTTTAATTTGTTTGTAGAAGGCATTAACTGTATCTTGATTGTGTCTCGTTTCTCATAGCAGGAACGTTGTGTGTCAGGTGTGTGTCCTGGACGTTCGTTTTCGTTCGTTTTCTCGGCTTTGCCAGTGTTTCCTCATTCGTGCAGCGCCCTTTAAAAATGATGATTCATTACCAATACACAAATTAATTTGTGTATTATATATGTGTATTTGTAAATTAACAACTGTATATTTCCCAGTGTATCTAATATAAAATAGCACATTATACCTGGGTGCACTTTTTTCACCCGGCAATCTGCCAGGACCTTCCGCACATCCACTCTGCCAGGACCTTATGTAGTAATCTAAACATTCGTTTACAAGATGGACTGCAAGATTGATGGAATTAACTGATATGTTGCAGACAGTGTGTCACGACTAACATGACTAAGCATCTGTGGGTGGTTCACTGTTTGTAATCGAAACTGGGAGTCGAGTTTAAAGTTTAGTAAAGTAAACTGTAGTAAAGTTTAAAACTTTAACTCCTCAGTAATTGGAAGCTATAAAATTAAAATGAAAAGTTCTGAAGATTTTATTCCTAGAAAATTCTACATAAGAAATTCAGTTATTGTAGCTCCAATAAGAAACTAACGACAATAACACTGAATACCAGGTACATTTTGGGTGATATATATATATATATATGTAAATTAACGATTGTTTATTTTGCAATAATGTTAAAGATTACAAACATAAATTATCATTAATTACTAGATTTGCCAGAATACTAGCTGGCACTAATAAAGCACACACACACACACACACACACACACAGAAGCAGACATGCACACACATACACACACTCCATTTCATTCATGCAGCCTTTCCTGATTTTTATCCTGGTTAAAGAATGCTATGTTTTGTGTTTTTTTTTGTGGTATTTGAGATTATAGTTGGCATTTTGCTGAAAGCTTTTCCAGAGGAATAAAGTGTGCTGAGCAAATGAAAAACAATGTCGTTTTTGTTCTAGATGGATATAAAATGTAGTACAACGACACCAACGTTTCAATTTCATCTCCTTATTACATACTGAATCAAAAAAGTTAACAAGGAATACCTTGTTTTTTCATGTGGAAACAATGGATTCTCCTAGTACTTTACACTACTGATTTATAAACCCAACTTTGCAAACATGTTCACAGACGGTAAAAGTTTGCCCTCCATCCATTCATTCATCTTCTAGCACTTTATCCGTTCTTCCCTCGGGTCACGGGGAGTCTGTGTCTATCTCAGGCGTCTATGGGCATTAAGGCAGGATACACCCTGGATGGAATGCCAACCCATCGCAGGACACACACACACACACACACATTCATACACTAGGGACAATTTTCCAAGGTGCCAATCAACCTACCGTGCATGTTTTTGGACCGGGGAAAGGGGGTGGAAACCGGAGAACCCGGAGAAAAACCCCCTGAGGCATCCATTTCATCGTTAATATTAATAACACTTAGTTGGGCCTACACCGAGTCTTTTGTCCCGGATTTCGTTAAAGAATCCGAGGCTGAGCGTGCAGGGAATGAACTTCATATTATAAAATGACCACTATCTTATACTTATAAAGTGTTAGAATATAATTAAACGACATGGTTAGTCACGCATATTATTGTGTTCAATAACAAAGTGTTAACGAATAGGGTTGTGTCGGTGACCAGTTTACAGACATGTGACAATACTGGTAATACTGATATCACCGGGGTGTGTTTGGTTCGTTGGAGTTTCCCTCTTTTCCTTGGCTTTTAAATAGCCTATGTCTGCGCGCATGTCACTTTCACTTTTGAATTAGCCGTAATTGCCAATTTGGGGTCAATGCTTGAATAAACAACAACAATACAGGAAAAAAGTCAATGCTTGAATAAACAACAACAATACAGAGGAAAAAAAAAAAAATCGAACATATTGGTTATTATACCAAGCATTTTACGTCTTAGTGGAAGACAAATAGATACATAGATTATGTATTTGTAGAGGAAAGACTCAATGAATAATTCAATAATGCGCCTTTACTAACTGCACTGGTCGTGTCACATTGTTCCCATTGATGACCATTGTACACCCCAGTCCTCATGGTGAAGTAGGGAAGACATTACTTAGTGATTTATAAGAGTTTCACTTTCCTCCTCTCGCTCCAGTCGCTAAACCAACCTTCAAACTTTACCAGTCCTGTCTTTATTAAATCGCTCTATAGTTCGTGTTGTTTTTCCGAGGCTGAAAGTGAGCATCGGTAACGATAAAAAGCAATCTGCAGTCATCATCTTGCCATCTTGCTAACTTTAGACAACCATCTGAGCATTCTTTAGCAGCATGCTCTTTATTATGACTGCTCTAGACTCTCCTGAGAGCTATGAAAAGGCATTACTATGAAACCCTCCGAGTGCAAAAGCAAGGTTCCGTTCCATCAAAATAAATGAAATCCATAAGCATAAAAGTTCTTTTTTATTATTTTTCTCCTGACATTTTTTTATTTGCCTTTTCGATACATCTTTATAGAGAGTGCCTATAATTTTGGAGTTGTCTGCAGTTGAGGTTTGTGAGTTCGTTTTTTTGTGATTAAATAAACTATATATATATATATATATATATATATATATATATATATATATATATATATAAGGGGCACGGTGGCGTAGTGGTTAGCACGTTCGCCTCACACCTCCAGGGATCTGGGTTCGATTCCTGTCTCGGCCATGTGTGTGTGGAGTTTGTGCATGTTCTCCCCGTGCCTCAGGGGGGTTTTTTCTCCGGGTTCTCCGGTTTCCCCCGTTTCCTCCCCCCGGTCCAAAAACATGCACGGTAGGTTGATTGGCACCTTGGAAAATTGTCCCTAGTGTGTGAATGTGTGTGTGTGTGTGTGTGTGTGTGTCCTGCGATGGGTTGGCATTCCATCCAGGGTGTATCCTGCCTTAATGCCCATAGACGCCTGAGATCCGAGGGAAGATCGGATAAAGCGCTAGAAGAAGGAATGAATGAATGAATATAATGTATATAATATATATATATATATATATATATATAGTGTTGTAACAGTAATACAGTTACTGAGAAAAAGTGTGTAATTAAATGACAGTTACTTATGTAAATGTTAAATTGTACAAATAGCGTTACATCTGAACAATTTCATGTAAAATCAGTGCTTTAGACGACGCCATGATTTTTCAACTGAAACGTGATTTTGATTTGAATGATGAAAATCTGCTGCAGTTTCATTTCGAAAAATAGAACCGATTTTTTTTTTCTTAGAATGTTAACTTAAAGTGCCCACCTAGTGGACAAATGAAAGTAACCAAAAAGTAATCAAATGTAATCAGTTACTTTACTTTTATAAAGTCATTGAAAAGTTATATATATACATACATACGTACCCACCGGGCTGTCAAAATTAATAACACGTTAACGTAGATTTCACATTAACAGCGTTAAATTTATTGACGTGGGATGCACGCAGCACACATTACATTATCTGCTCTTTCACTCTGCGTCATGTTGGCGAATGAATGAGACACTGGGCACGGGGCCTTTCATGCACAATAAAAAGGCCAAATTAGTATAAACGTCAATCCGTGTCCTTTCCAGATCATTTCAGCATTGATATTTTCTCACCCGCGTTCTACTCGCTTACTGCTTGTAATGTGCGCATGGAATATAAAAGAGGTGATAGTTATGTTTTATACAAAAAAAACCAAACACCAACCCCGTGTCTCCACTCACGCTCTCTAAATTTCCCCCATATACACCTACGAGCTGCACATTCACTACAGGTGTGAGCTCCTCACTATATTACTGTATGGAAACTAAACTTATCACCAGTTTATATGGCGGCCAAAAGCGGAACGTAATTCTTAAAGGAGCCACGTACCCATAACTCCCTGTTTCACAGTGGAATAAGTACAAGGTGACACAGTGGCCCAATTCCTTTCTTTTCAACAATGTGGGGGTTCATTCATTCATTCATTCATTCATTCATCTTCTTCCGCTTTAAATCCGGATCTTCCCTCGGGTCACGGGGAGTCCTTTTCTGTGTCTATCTCAGGCGTCTATACACCTTGGATGGAATGACAACCCATCACAGGACACACACACACACACACACACACACACACACATTCACACACTAGAGACAATTTTCCAAGGTGCCAATCAACATACCGTGCATGTTTTTGGACCGGGGGAAACCGGAGAACCCGGAGAAAAAACCCATGAGGCACGGGGAGAACATGCAAACTCCACCACACACACACATTGGCCGAGACGGGAATCGAACCCGGAACCCCCCCGGATTCTGGCGGTGTGAGGCGAGGCGAACGTGCTAACCACTAAGGCCACCATAGTGCCCCCCGATATATATATATATATATATATATATATATATATATATATATATATACACACATACACACACACACACACACACACACACACACACACACACACACACACTTGGCAGAGACGGGAATCAAACCCCGACCCTGGTGGTGTGAGGCGAACGTGCTAACCACTAAGCCACCCCCCCAAATGTGGGGGTTAATTACCGAAAATGAATTTTTATGGGGGACAATATTTAAAAAGGTTAAAACTACTGGGAATTCCATGTATGTATGGGAACGCTGCTCTTAAGGTTCCATTTATACTTTTTTATTGTAAACAATCCTACAAAACTACATTGATTCACACCTTCATGTAAACAAACGAATATTTCAAGTCAAGTCGGCTTTATTGTCATTTCAACAATATACAGTGCAGTATACAGTGAAAGAAAACCAGGTGAAAGGTCCTACAACAGACGACATACATAATTCTAAACTATAACAGAAAGGGAAAAAAATAGAAAACAGTTTGGGATACGAAGCAAAGTGCACAAGTGTGAAAAGTTGTGCGGGCGTGGACACAAGACAATATACACTTTACAGTAGTAAAAAAAGGATTTGTTCCTGTGCAGAAATTTGTGAACACTCGGAGGTAAAAAAGTGTGTGTAAATTGCAGATTGTGAAAACAGAGCTTTTTTTTTGGTTATGTTGTTTGTCCATAAAGAGTGTTTGTGTGTGTGTGTGTGTGTGTGTGTGTTTGTGTGTATATGTGTGTGTAAGAAATACAAAAAAAAGGTTTTCATCTTATTTAACTCCAAATGGTGATTTGTGAAGATCAAATTGAACACATTTATGAATCCGGAATAATTGACTGTGTGTTTAGAACTCCATCATTCATTCATTCATTCATTCATCTTCTACCGCTTTATCCGATCTTCCCTCGGGTCACGGGGAGTCTGTGTCTATCTCAGGCGTCTATAGGCATTAAGGCAGGATACACCCTGGATGGAATGCCAACCCATCGCAGGGCACACACACACACACACACACACACATTCACACACTAGGGACAATTTTCCAAGGTGTTAATCAACCTACCGTGCATGTTTTTGGACCGGGGGAGGAAACCAGAGAACCTGGAGAACCCGGAGAAAAACCCCCTGAGGCACGGGGAGAACATGCACAAACTTCACACACACATGGCCGAGACGGGAATCGAACCCGGATCCTGGCGGTGTGAGGCGAACGTGCTAACCACTACGCCACCGTGCCCCGAACTCAGTCATATTAACTAATATTTATGGAAGGCAACTTTATCCCCGTAGGGGCACGGTGGCGTAGTGGTTAGCACGTTCGCCTCACACCGCCAGGGTCCGGGTTCGATTCCCGTCTCGGGCATGTGTGTGTGTGGAGTTTGCATGTTCTCTCCGTGCCTCAGGGGGTTTTTCTCCGGGTTCTCCGGTTTCCTCCCGGTCCAAAAACATGCACGGTAGGTTGATTGGCACCTTGGAAAATTGTCCCTAGTGTATGAAATGTGTGTGTGTGTGTGTGTGTGTCCTGTGATAGGTTGGCATTCCATCCAGGGTGTATCCTGCCTTAATGCCCATAGACGCCTGAGATAGACACAGGCTCCCCGTGACCCGAGGGAAGATCGGATAAAGCGCTAGAAGATGAATGAATGAATGAATGAATGAATGAATGAATGAACTTTATCCCCAATTAAGATTTTGATCTGCTCTTGTCTTAAATCGATTCTACTTTCTGTAATATTCTAGATATGTAAAAAAATATTTTTATTAAAACATATTTGTAATATATTTTGAGCGGGTTAATACAAAACCTGCAAGTGTGCCATTATTATTCATTCATTCATTCATTCATTCATCTTCTAGCTCTTTATCATACCTTCCCTCGGGTCACGGGGAGTCTGTGCCTATCTCAGGCGTCTATGGGCATTAAGGCAGGATACACCCTGGATGGAATGCCAACCCATCACACACACACACACACACACACACACACACACACACACACACATTCACACACTAGGGACAATTTTCCAAGGTGCCAATCAACCTACCGTGCATGTTTTTTGGACCGGGGAGGAAACCGGAGAAAAACCCCTGGACTGGGGCACGGGGAGAACATGCACAAACTCCACACACACATGGCCGAGACGGGAATGGAACCCCAACCCTGGTGGTGTGAGTGCTAACCACTAAAACCACAGTTATTAGACACATATTAATGATATATTTATTATAAACTCTTCCAGGAGTTTTTACTCGGGCAAAACTACCTCTTCTCAAATCGACATCTTTACAGCTCAGTGTCAAAATCCAATGAATGCTATTGATCATTAGGGCGTCATGTTAAATGTCATGTTCTCGCCTGTGCCTGTTCAAACAGCATGAACAAGAGCGGTAGAAAAAAAATGTAATGTTGATGTAAACACAATGCACAATATAACAACACATTTTCTACAGTATGTTGTGGTACAGTGTTTAAGGACTTTGGGAATATTGTTAGTGGAACCTTTTATTTGTCACATGTACATTACAGCACAGTGAAATAGTTTCTTCACATATCCCTGATGATTTTGGAAGCTGGGGTCAGAGCGCAGGGTCAGCCATGATACAGTGCCCCCTGGAGCACAGACCCACGGGTGGCAGCTTGGCGATACCGGGACTCGAACCCCTGACCTTCTGATCAGTAGCCCAGCACCTTAAACCACTGAGCTCCACCCAAACACGGTTAAGGGCCTTGCTCAAGGGCTCAACACGGGTGGCAGCCTAGTGATAGTGATGGGCCTCGACCCGCCAACCTTCTGATCAGAAACCGCGTGCCTTAACCAGTGGATCACCGCCCTGATCTTGAGCCCAAAACCCCACTGGAAAAAGGGATGAGCTGAAAAGGGAGAATACAAATAGCAAAATAAATAAATAAATAAATAAAATTCTATATCGATATCAGAATTAAGGTTAGATTAGTGTATGATTAAGATTATTCAGCACAAAGTAATATATGCAAATAAATACTGTATTTGTCTGCAAATGTTTCTAAAGCAACTCGTCGTTTTGATAAAGAGCAAGTGGATTTCTAGAGCACATGAAGGTTGGATAGATTCATATTTCCTATGGGAACGTGTGATTAGAGTATATAAAG
Organism: Kryptopterus vitreolus; assembly: GCA_030449085.1. Classification (NCBI taxonomy): domain Eukaryota; kingdom Metazoa; phylum Chordata; class Actinopteri; order Siluriformes; family Siluridae; genus Kryptopterus; species Kryptopterus vitreolus. The sequence goes on from JACRUU010000013.1 coordinate 21,673,317, forward strand.
GATATTATTGATGTCTAATGCGAGGCATTTCTCCTATTTTAAGTCCGAACACAACACACCATGTCCTCTGCATATGGCAGTAATATCCTGCTGGAGAGGAGCCCACATGGGTGACGCCGAAATATTTACTTCCCACTCAGTTTGGCTCCCTCTTGTGTCAGGAATGTGAAAAGATCACATTGGGACCGTCCTGTTGCCTGTTCTCTTTTCACAGCTGCAGAGCGTTTCACCCACCTGCTGTCCAGCCAATCAAATCCAAGCCTGTTTAAGGCATTTGGGTGTAATCTGTAACTCCTGTAACTCTTCTCCACCCGCTCCACCCTTCCTGCACTCTATTCTTCACCTCTCCACCCGCTCCACCCTTCCTGCACTCTATTCTTCACCTCTCCACCCGCTCCACCCTGCCTGCACTCTTCTCTCACCTCACCCCCGCTCCACCCTGCCTGCACTCTATTCTTCACCTCTCCACCCGCTCCACCCGCTCCACCTGCCTGCACTCTATCCACCCCCGCTCACCCTGCCTGCCTCTTCTTCACCCTCTCCACCCCGCTCTCCACCCTGCCTGCACTCTATTCTTCACCTCTCCACCCGCTCCACCCTTCCTGCACTCTATTCTTCACCTCTCCACCCGCTCCACCCTGCCTGCACTCTATATCTTCACCTCTCCACCCGCTCCACCCTGCCTGCACTCTATTCTTCACCTCTCCACCCGCTCCACCCTGCCTGCACTCTATTCTTCACCTCTCCACCCCATCCACCGCCTCCCAACACACTCCTATTCTTCACCTCTCCCCTCCACCCGCTCCACCCTTCCTGCACTCTATTCTTCACCCTCTCCACCCGCTCCACCCACTTCTCCACTCCACCCTGCCTGCACTCTTTTCTTCACTCACCTCTCCACCCGCTCCACCCTGCCTGCACTCTTCTTCACCTCTCCACCCGCTCCACCCTTCCTGCACTCTATTCTTCACCTCTCCACCCGCTCCACCCTGCCTGCACTCTATTCTTCTCCACCTCTCCACCCACCCGCTCCACCCTGCCTGCACTCTATTCTTCACCTCCACCCTCCACCCGCTCCACCCTGCTCTATCTTCACCTCTCCACCCTTCTCTCTTCCACCCCTCCACCCGCTCCACCTGCCTCCCGCTCACCCTCCACCCTGCTCCACCCTTCCTGCACTCTATTCTTCACCTCTCCACCCGCTCCACCCTGCCTGCACTCTTTTCTTCACTTCCACCCACTCCACCCTCCACCCTCCACCTTCCTGCACTCTTTCTTCACTTCTCCCGCTCACCTCTCCACCACCTCTCCACCCGCTCCACCCTGCCTGCACTCTATTCTTCACCTCTCCACCCGCTCCACCCTGCCTGCACTCTATTCTTCACCTCTCCACCCGCTCCACCCTGCCTGCACTCTTTTCTTCACCTCTCCACCCACTCCACCCTCCCTGCACTCTTTTCTCACCCACTCCACCCTGACCCTCCACCCTTCCCCCGCCTGCACTCTTTATCTTATCTTCACCTCTCCACCCGTTCCACCCTGCCTGCACTCTTTTCTTCACCTCTCCACCCGTTCCACCCTGCCTGCACTCTTCTCTTCACCTCTCCACCCGCTCCACCCTGCCTGCACTCTTTTCTTCAATACCCTCTCCGTTACTTTGCACTGTTGACCCCCAGGTACATAAACTCCTCCACCTTCACTCACCACCTCTTCTCCCTGCAACCGTACCACTCCACTGTCCTTCTCCTCTCATTCACACACATGTCCTCTGTCTTATTCCTACTGACTTTCATTCGTCTTCTCTCCAACACGTACCTCCACCTCTCCAGACTCTTCTCCACCTGCTCTCTACTCTCACCATAAATCATCCTCAAACATCACAGTCTGTGGAATTCTCCTGTCTGACCTCATCTGTCAACCCGTCTATCACCACGGCAAAGGGCTCAGAGCCGATCCCTGATGCAATCCGACCTCCACCTTGTACCAGTCTGTCCTTCCTACTGCACACTTCACTGCTGTCACACCGTCCTCATACACGTCCTGCACCACCCTCACCTACTTCTCTGCTCCACCTGAATTCATCATACAATACCACAACTCCTCTCTCTCATACACTTTCTCTAAATCCACACACACACACACACACACACACTGCAACTCCTTCTGTCCTTCTCTATACGTCTCTAATGACGTCCTCAAAGCAAATAATGTATCTCTTCATGAAACCATACCATTCCTCACCTCGTCCCTCAGCCGAGCTTCCACTACTCATTCCATACCGTCATGGTGTAAATCATTCATTCATTCATTCATCTTCTACCGCTTTATCCGATCTTCCCTCGGGTCACGGGGCGTCTATGGGCATTAAGGCAGGATACACCCTGGATGGAATGCCAAACCCATCGCACACACACACACACACACACACACATTCATACACTAGGGACAATTTTCCAAGGTGCCAATCACCCTACCGTGCATGTTTTTGGACCGGGAGGAAACCGGAGAACCCGGAGAAAAACCCCCTGAGGCATGGAGAGAACATGCACAAACTCCACACACACATGGCCGAGACGGGAATCGAACCCGGATCCTGGCGGTGTGAGGCGAATGTGCTAATCACTACGCCACCGTGCCCCCATGGTGTAAATGATCAGCTTTATTCCCCTGTTGTTACTGCAGGTCTGCAGATCTCTCTTTTTCTTAATAATCACTACCAGCGCACTCTTCCTCCATTCCTCACTCATCCTCTCAAAACCCTTTTAAACAATATGGTTAATAAACTCCACTGCCATCTCTCCTAAACATCACTACACTTCTACTGGAATGTCATCTGGTCCAACCTCTCTTCATCCTCTTAATAGTCACTCTCACTTAATCCTTACTAATCCTATCCACTTCCTGCTTCACCACCTCCACATCATTCATTGTTCTCTCTCTCATTTTCCTCATTCAGCAGCTGCTCAAAATCCTCCTTCCATCTTCTCAACACACTCCTCACTAGTCAACACATTTCCATCTGCATCTTTATCGCTCTTGTAACACATCCTTCCCTGCGCTTTCCCTCTGTCTGACCAACCAGTACAAATCCTTTTTTCCTTTTCTCCTTCCTTAATGTCCATTTTCACATACAGTTCCTCATACGCCTTTCCTTTGCTTTTTACCACATTCACCTGCTGCTGCATCTCCTTATACTCCTGCCTCCTTTTCTCATCTCTTTTACACCAACATCTTTCTCCTCTCCTCTTCCTCATTCCACCACCACCATGTGTCTTTATCTTCCTTTCATTATCACATCTCTTCACCATCACCGAGCCCCTGTCTGACCTCCACCCTGAACCTCACATTACAGTCTTCCTCCTTCAGTTTCTACTACCTTATATTATCTTTTCACTCCTCACTCTCCTCCCCTCTCCTCCTCCTCCTCCTCCTCTTCTTCTTCTTCACCTCCAAATACGTCCTACAGACCACCATCCGATGCTGTCTATCTACACAATCCCCTACAACCACTGTACAGTCTCCAGTCTATTTCAGGGTGCATCACCTGCATAGAATATAGTCTTCCTGTGTTCATCTTCCTCCACTCTTATACATCCTTATACACCCTCTTATACACCCTACACTCCTCTTATACACCCTACACTCCTCTTATACACCTACCTCTCCTATACATCACCCTACACTCCTCTTATACATCACCCTACATCCTCTTATACACACTCCTCTCACCCTATACATCACCCTACACTCCTCTTATACATCATCACCCTACACTCCTCTTACCCTACACTCCCTTATAACACCCTACACTCCTCTACACCCCACACCCCTCTTATACATCACCCTACACTCCTCTTACATATACACCCTACACTCCTCTTATACACCCTACACTCCTCTTATACATCACCCTACACTCCTCTATACTCCTCTTATAAACACCCTACACTCCTCTTATACACCCCTACACTACTCTTATATACCCTACACTCCTCTTACATACACCCTACACTCCTCTATACAATACACTACACCCTACACTCCTCTTATCATACCCTACACTACACACCTACACTCCTCTTATACATACACCCTACACTCCTCTTATACACTACACCCTACACTCCTCTTATACACCCTACACTCATCTTATACACCCTACACTCCTCTTATACATCACCCTACACTCCTCTTATACACCCTACACTCCTCTTATACACCCTACACTCCTCTTATACACCCTACACTCCTCTTATTCATCACCCTACACTCCTCTTATACACCCTACACTCCTCTTATACACCCTACACTCCTCTTATACACCCTACACTCCTCTTATACATCACCCTACACTCCTCTTATACATCCTACACCTCTTATACACCCTCCTCTTATACACCCTACACTCCTCTTATACACCCTACACTCCTCTTATACACCCTACACTCCTCTTATACATCACCCTACACTCCTCTTATATCACCCTACACTCCTCTTATACACCCTACACTCCTCTTATACATACACCCTACCCTCCTCTTATACACCCTACACTCCTCTTATACATCACCCTACACTCCTCTTATACACCATACACTCCTCTTATACACCCTACACTCATCTTATACACCCTACACTCCTCTTATTCATCACCCTACACTCCTCTTATACACCATACACTCCTCTTATACACCCTACACTCCTCTTATACAACCTACACTCCTCTTATACATCACCCTACACTCCTCTTATACATCACCCTACACTCCTCTTATACACCCTACACTCCTCTTATACACCCTACACTCCTCTTATACATCACCCTACACTCCTCTTATACATCCTCCCTACACTCCTCTTATACACCCTACTCTCCTCTTATACATCACCCTACACTCCTCTTATACATACACACTCCTCTTATACACCCTACACCCCTCTTATACACCCTACACCCCTCTTACCCTACACCCTACACACTCCTCTTATACATCACCCTACACTCCTCTATACCCTACACCTCCATACACTCCTCTTATACATACCCTACACTCCTCTTATACACACCCTACACCTCCTCTTATACACCCTACACTCCTCTTATACATCACCCTACACTCCTCTTATACACCATACACTCCTCTTACCTACACCCTACACTCCTCTTCACCCTACACCCTCACCCTACCTCCTCTATACATACACCCTACACTCCTCTTATACACCCTACACCTCCTCTTATACACCCTACACTCCTCTTATACATCACCCTACACTCCTCTTATACACCCTACACTCCTCTTATACACCCTACACTCCTCTTATACACCCTACACTCCTCTTATACATCACCCTACACTCCTCTTATACATCACCCTACACTCCTCTTATTACCCTACACTCCTCTTATACACCCTACACTCCTCTTATACATACACCCTACACTCCTCTTATACACCCTACACCCTCTACACTACACTCCTCTTATACCTCTTATCACCCTACACTCCTCTTATACACCCTACACTCCTCTTATACACCCTACACTCCTCTTATACACCCTACACTCCTCTTATACATCACCCTACACTCCTCTTATACACCCTACACTCCTCTTATACACCCTACACTCCTCTTATACATCACCCTACACTCCTCTTATACACCACCCTACACTCCTCTTATACATCACCCTACACTCCTCTTATACACCCTACACTCCTCTTATACACCCTACACTCCTCTTATACACCCTACACTCCTCTTATTCATCACCCTACACTCCTCTTATACACCATACACTCCTCTTATACACCCTACACTCATCTTATACACCCTACACTCCTCTTATTCATCACCCTACACTCCTCTTATACACCATACACTCCTCTTATACACCCTACACTCATCTTATACACCCTACACTCCTCTTATACACCCTACACTCCCTACTACACTCCTCTTATACACCCTACACCCCTCTTATACACCCTACACCCCTCTTATACACCCTACACTCCTCTTATACATCACCCTACACTCCTCTTATACTACACCCTACACTCCTCTTATACACCCACACTCCTCTTATACATCACCCTACACTCCTCTAATACATATACCCTACACTCCTCTTATACACCCTACACTCCTCTTATACACCCTACACTCCTCTTATACACCCTACACTCCTCTTATACACCCTACACTCCTCTTATACATCACCCTACACTCCTCTTATACACCATACACTCCTCTTATACACCCTACACTCCTCTTATACATCACCCTACACTCCTCTTATACACCCTACACTCCTCTTATACATCACCCTACACTCCTCTTATACACCCTACACTCCTCTTATACACCCTACACTCCTCTTATACACACTACACTCCTCTTTCTTCCTCAAAATAATGAATTAACAGTGCCATCACCATCCTTTTAGCAACATCTAACACTGTCTGTCCTTCTACATTCTTCTTCTTAAGGCCACACCTACCCATCACCCCTTCTCCACTGAACTCTTTCCTTCTCCTCCATCCTACAACCTGCATGTGGAGCATAAACACTGATGATATTAATCATCACACCTTCAACTTCCAGCTTTACCTTCATCAGAAACTCTCTTCACCTCCACTACACTCTTACTGTACACGTCCTTCAGGATTACACCTACACCACTTCTCTTTCCATCCACACCATGATAGAACATTTTAAACTCCTCATCCAGTGTTCCTGGCCTTATTCACCTTTTCCACTTGGTCTCCTGAACACACAACATGGCTAACTTTCTCCACTCCATCATATCAGAAAACTCTTTCCCTTTACTAGTCATAGTACCAACATGTACGCACCAGTACCCTGTTGGCTAATGATACCAGGGGCGGCTGTTGGTAACCTCGACCCGAACCTCGAACGGTCCGATATGGAATTATGTTTTGTGATACGCATGTTTGGTTTGCCGCATGTTTTCGGGCTGAACACAGACATGGAGAGATGTAATCTGGGGGAAAACAGTGTTTATTGAAGGTAGTGAAACTGAAAGCAAAGGGAAGAAAATGTTCGTTTCCTTTATTCGTGAGCAGGTGAGGTGTGACTGGGGCGGAAGAGGGAGATCTCTTGGGCGGCTTCTTCCCCGGATCTCCACCAGCGCGTAGGGGTCAGGCTATTTCCTGCCACAGGGCTGTGGAGACACTCAGATACGAGGCGCTGCAAGGGTCTGGCGGGAATTCCTCATCCGTTACTGCTGTCTCACCTGTAGTCGGAGGTCGGGAAAAGAAACATGCTGTTAGTCGGGAGCCGAGACGTTCTCCACCTCAGTCCACCGGATTGAAGACATTGGAAATGCCACTCTGGGATGAGCTGCACACGTCCCTTCTTGAGGACCCGCCTCTTTATCGTCCGTGCTGGGATGCGCTGCCTTTGCGCAGTCCCTCTGCGTCCTTCTACCATTGTGACACCTTCCGAATGCAATCTTCCCCATTTATCCAGACTTGGGACCGGCACTAAGAGCGCACCGTCTTGTGCAAAATCTAATGTCTGGGTTGTTATGTGTTTTATTTAGTTACGGTTTAAAAAAAGAAGCCAAGGACAAGTTACAAACTGAAGTGAGAGAAAGACTTGTGTGAGTTTTAAAGTGTTCCTTTATCCATAATCATGATTGAATTGAAATGTGAGTGTTGTATTGCGCTGCATTGGCATGTTTTCACGTATAATCCCAGGTTTTTAGCGTGTGGAGTGTTGTATGGGTGTCCTGGATTTTCCTGTTTGCACTCACCTCCTAAAAACACAGGCTGGTAGCATTAGTTACCTAGTGTGTGTGTGTGTGTGTGTGTGTGTTTGTTTGCACACATGGTTCCTGAAATAGATTGGCATTCCATAAATACATAAATTGTCTTCTCCCCTGGTACCTTGTGCATGTTGAAAATGTTCCAGGTAGAGGGGCCGGTGCGGAACGCGTTTTTGTTATTTTTTATATTTATTATTTTGTCCCGTTCCGCCCGTAATATTAATGTTTTGTTCCGCTCTCGCCTGCTCCCGTGCTCGTTCGTGTATAAACATGTTATTTTCTCCGGCAGGCAGTTTTAAAGTCGCTCCTGATCTTCTGCCTGTATATCGTTTATTTTCTTTATGGGTTCAAATACATAGTGCTATTCTTCCCCTCCGAAAACTGATCGTGCAGACCGAACCGTAGGTCCTAGAGACTTGAGACTTGTACAGATGGTAGAGCTCAATTAGGGGAGAGGTTGACAAAGCATCAACCCGGTAGGCCAAAGGGGGGCGCTACACTCCAAAAAAATTCATTTAAAAAATGGCTGTAACTCCTGAACTTGTCCTCAATCCTTGGACAAATCCCCAAAAAAAAGCTGTACCTTTGCCACTTGTGTGTGCTAAACAAATAAAAACTTTTCATTTTGACTTTGTTTGGCGCCACCTAGTGGTGAGGCTATGCAGTAACTTGTAACTCTATTTTTCGTTGACATTCTTGCTGTTTGCAGTAAATTCATAACAGTTTCTTTGTTTTTAGTATTTTTTTTATATATATATATTTATATATAATCATTTCTATTTCCAATTTTTTAAGACCATTTTGCAGGAGTCACATGAATAATTGTATCCTCCCGCAAACCGCACACGCATGGATATATTCCCACCCGCACCCTCATTTGTGTTCACCTCATTTGCGTCGTGTCCCGCGTTCCAGGTTCAGGAAGACTTTCGTAAAGCCTGAATTACAAGGATTCTTTTAAAAGGGACTTTCTGTGCCGGGGTTCCTGAGTCAGCGTCGAGAAACATTCGAGATTATCAGTATAGAATATAAACGGATGAATGATGTGTACATATGAGCACGGTGGTTTAGTGGTTAGCACGTTCACAGTATAGTTATAAAAGCGCGAGTATTTGCAACTACACACTAGATATTAAAGGAAATAATCCGGTGTAACAATATTCTATTTTCAGTTCATTAAATAAGAGAAATAAGAAAAAAAAAAAGTGAAATATTTTCATTGTGTTGCAGTTGTGTGGGAGTGGATGAAGATGATGCACCGGACATCGATATTTACCACTGCCCCAACTGTGAGAAGACACACGGCAAATCCACCTGTGAGTACTTTTCACTTTTAGTGCTTCACTGCATTAAAGTGTGTACGAATTGCGTCACCTGGAATATGAAAGCGAGATCTGCAACACACTTTGCACTGTCGTGTGTGTAGAGTCTTTATTCTCGCAACACACACTATTGATTTTACATTTGTTACAGAGTTACAGATCCCACAGAATGGTAATTAGTGGATGATAATGAACCAGCATTATTGTGTATTGTTTACATAATAGAATGCCATATATTACAGGCACAAACGTGCTAAAGATCACATTGTTTATTTATTTACGTATATGCCTCGGAGTCGTTTCTCTCTCTCAGGCTCTCCCTTTCCGTTTGTTGTTGTTTGTTGTTTTTTTTTCTCTTTCATGAATTAAGCGCTAATATTATAAAGCATTCATGTTTCGCGTAAGTACAAGTGTAATAAAGACACAACGGCAAGGCCGTTTCTCTGGAGCGTCCGGCTAAACCAGGGATTTTAGCTAAACCGGATTTCTGTGCCTCTGGCGCTTTTCTTTGGCAGTGAAAAAGAAAAAGAACTGGAATAAACACGACACGGGGCAAGGTGGAGACGTCAAACCGGTTCAAAATGGCAGTCAGGTCTTTATAAAGGAGCTCCGCAGCAGGACGTTTCCCAGGTACAGATGTGTTGGCTCGATTTTACTTTTCATCATGCTTTCATATTTTATCAACGTTGTGCATTAATCATAATTCTGCTATATTAGTAATAATATTTCATTATCAATAATTCTTATCTCAAAGGCAGATTACGATGGGAAAAAGCAAGGTCCTGCACAATACCATAGAGTAAAGTAGAATCGTTTAATTAGTACTTAAATAGTCTTAATAATAATATATAATAATATAACAAGACATTTTCCCCCATACACAATATGTTTATTATAAAACAACCAGTAAAGTATAAGATATATATATATATATATATATATATATATAGTTATATATATATATATATAATTTTTATATATATATATATATATATATATATATATATATATATATATATATATATATATATATATGACACACACAAAACCATGTGTGTGTGGAGTTTGTGCATGTTCTCCCCGTGCCTCAGGGGGTTTTTCTCCAGGTTTTCCGGTTTCCTCCCCCGGTCCAAAAACATGCACGGTAGGTTGATTGGCACCTTGGAAAATTGTCCCTAGTGTATGAATGTGTGTGTGTGTGTGATGGGTTGGCATTCCATCCAGGGTGTATCCTGCCTTAATGCCCATAGACGCCTGAGATAGGCACAGGCTCCCCGTGACCCGAGGGAAGATCGGATAAAGCGGTAGAAAATGAATGAATGAATGAATGAATGACACACAAAACACTTAGACTTGTGCTTCATTACAGCTCGGAGGATGTAGTGGTGAAGCTCAGTGGAAATCAGCTGACCTTGGACTATCTAGAAGAAAATGGCTTCAATGAACCCATTCTGATCCAGAAGAAAGAGGGTCTCGGGATGACGATGCCCGCTCCCACCTTCTACGTCAGCGATGTCGAAAATTACGTCGGTAAGAACTCAAATGTTTCAAATGTTCACATTTGTAAAGGTTTCTTTTAAATCTATGTTTGTTTTTCTTGTCCAGTTATACTGCTGTAGAAAGGAAAACAAATATAGTCTAATGCCAATATAAATAACAAACATGCAACATGTAAACAGTCAAAACAATGTAATATCTTAGTGAAAATGATTTGTAAATTGTTTTGATCCATGACTCACTTGTTAAAACATCCGAAAGCATCTCATTAAAAAGTCAAAAATGTATTGATTTTAATGGATTCTTTGTTTAGGATTATTCACAATAAACACTTTTGACAATGTGTTTCATAGATAATTCTATAAAGGTTATTTGTCTTTTTTTTAAATATTATTGGGATTAGAAAATTACAGTGACAGTTAATGCTCAATTTCTTTTTATTACCAAAAAGAATGACGTATTATTGAGTCGTTTAGAATCTGGTACTTGAATAGCTATAGAGTGTTTAAATGTTCGAGAATTGTGATATTTTGTTGGACGTTGATATAATTGTGACAGGGGATGATATGCATTTCAAATAAGATTTTAATTTATATAAATAATATATATATATATATATATATATATATATATATATAGCGGGGGCAAGGTGGCGTAGTGGTTAGCACGTTCGCCTCACACCGCTAGGGTCTGGGTTCGGATTCCCGTCTCGGCCATGTGTGTGTGTGGAGTTTGCATGTTCTCCCCGTGCCTCAGGGGGTTTTTCTCCGGGTTCTCCAGGTTCTCTGGTTTCCTCCCCCGGTCCAAAAACATGCACGGTAGGTTGATTGGCACCTTGGAAAATTGTCCCTAGTGTGTGTGTGTGTGTGTGTGTGTGTGTGTGTGTGTGTGAGTGTGTGCCCTGCGATGGGTTGGCATTCCATCCAGGGTGTATCCTGCCTTAATGCCCATAGACTCCTGAGATAGACACAGACTCCCCGTGACCCGAGGGAAGATCGGATATAGCGGTAGAAAGATGAATGAATGAATGAATATGGTAATATAGCGTATATATACACGTGCCTATATATATATATATATATATATATATATATATATATATATATATATATATATATATATATTTTTTTTTTTTTAATACAGCATCATTTCCGCTGGCTTAAATGTATTTGCCCTTGGTAGTGTTCACTAGAGGGCACCAGTGCATCACAAATGTTTGCCCATGTTCCGTGTTTTGCTGAGTCAGCGTTTTGAGACTGAATGGTTCTGAAACGTTTTTCCTTTGTTTTTCTTTTTTCTTGTTTAATTCCAGGCCCAGACGTTCCGGTGGACGTGGTTGATGTGACCAAACAAACAGACAGCAAGATGAAGCTAAAAGAATTTGTGGATTATTATTACAGCACAAACCGAAAGAAAGTGTTAAACATCATCAATCTGGAATTCTCCGAGACGAGGTGAACACAAGCCACAGCGTGGATTACACTCCAAGCCGACATTCCAATCAGAACCTGTACATTCTCCTTCTGGAAATTTCACTCAACACACATCATGAATTTAAAAACCACATGGCCTTATCTTATAATGAAACAGACAACATTGTTATAAAATAAAATAAAAGAGGCTATAAAAGAGACGCCGAGGTCATGTGCACGCAAATAAACATGTATACTCATTTTCATGTATCTTTAGCATAAACGTACAGGAACATGAGACTGGTGTTTCTCTGTTTTCATTCATTCATTCATCTTCTACCGCTTTATCTGATCTTCCCTCGGGTCACGGGGAGTCTGTGTCTATCTCAGGTGTCTGTGGGCATTAAGGCAGGATACACCCTGGATGGAATGCCAACCCATCGCAGGGCACACACACACACATTCACACACACACACACACACACACACATTCACACACTAGGGACAATTTTTCCAAGGTGACAATCAACCTACCGTGCATGATTTTGGACTAGGAGGAAACCGGAGAACCCGGAGAAAAACCCCCTGAGGCACGGGGAGAACATGCAAATTCCACACACACACACACACACACATGGACCGAGACGGGAATCGAACCCGGATCCTGGCGGTGTGAGGCGAACGTGCTAACCACTACGCCACCGTGCCCCTCATGTTTCTCTGTTTTATTGACTTTAATTAAATCCGAGTGTAAAATCGATATAGTTGCGGTCGGATCAACTTTTACACAACATATCAGTTAGGCTTGACTTGCTATAGAACAGTGTGTGTGAGTGTGTGTGTGTGTGTGTGTGTGTGTGTGTGTGTGTGTGTAGCTGGTTGTCTTAACTAACGTTGCTAATTACAGATGTGTCATGAATAAATATGTTTTTTATTATTTATATAATGGAGTTGAACACAATAAGGGAGTAAAGTGCTACCGCTTGGTCCTCTTTAGGTGGAAATTTATCCGACACCATTTCTCACCAGATTTCAGCCTGAGATGAATCAAACGAGATTAAATGTTCATTTTAACCGTTAATATTCATATACAGTGTACAGGGGAGTAACTAGTTACATGTAACAGTGTTGCATCATTCATTCATTCATCTTTCATCTTCTCTACCGCTATATCCGATCTTCTCGGGTCACGGGGAGTCTGTGCCTATCTCAGGCGTCTATGGGCATTAAGGCAGGATACACCCTGGACGGAATGCCAACCCATCGCAGGGCACACACACACACACACACTCACACACACACACACACACACACACACACACACACACACACATTCACACACACACATTCATACACTAGGGACAATTTTCCAAGGTGCCAATCCAACCTACCGTGCATGTTTTTGGACCGGGGGAGGAAACCGGAAAACCTGGAGAAAAAAAACCCCCTGTGGCCCTGGGTTTTTCTCCAGGTTTTCCGGTTTCCTCCCCCGGTAGGGAGAACATGCACAAACTCCACACACACATGGTTTGTGTGTGTCATATATATATATATATATATATATATATATATATATATATATATATATATATATATATATATATATATAATCTTTACTTTATGATGTTGCATCATTTAATTACAAAATAAATGTAACAGTAATTCGTTGTAGTTACTGAGAAAAGAATGTGATGAAAATGTTAAAGATTACAAATAGCGTTACATCCGAACCATTTCGTGTAAAATCAGTGCTTTAGACGACGGCATGATTTTTCACCTGAAACGTGATTTTGATTTGAATGATGACAATCTGCTACGGTTTCATTTTATAATAATAGAACCGATTTTTTTTTTCACGGGTTTGAAACCTATTTTTCTTTTTCATGAAAAAAGTGAGGGACACGGTGGCGTAGTGCTTAGCACGTTCGCCTGACACCGCCAGGATCCGGGTTCGATTCCCGTCTCGGCCATGTGTGTGTGAGTTTGTGCATGTTCTCCCCGTGCCTCAGGGGGTTTTTCTCCGGGTTCTCCGGTTTCCTCCCGGTCCAAAAACATGCACGGTAGGTTGATTGGCACCTTGGAAAATTGTCCCTAGTGTATGAATGTGTGTGTATGAGTGTGTGTGTGTCCTGTGATGGGTTGGCATTCCATCCAGGGTGTATCCTGCCTTAATGCCCATAGACGCCTGAGATAGACACAGACTCCCCGTGACCCGAGGGAAGATCGGATAAAGCGGTAGAAGATGAATGAATGAATGAAATGAAAAAAGTGGACAATTGTACTTTACTTTTCAAAAGTCCTTCAAAAGTTACACTACTTATTACATATTTCGAATTGCGTCATTTGTAATCTATTCCATTTCCAAAGTCAAAAACCAACGCTGTTTATATCATTCATTATTTTTTTCCTTTAAAGGTGCGACTTATGAATGAAAATTGGTTGATTATTGTGTCTCCATTCACGTTCATAAAGAACCGAAACTATGAACACTACTGTAATAATGTGACAGAAATATATATAGAGTCAGTTTATGTTTTTGTTTTTGTTTTCCTTCCTAGAATGGCTAGTATTGTTGAAAGTCCGCAGATAGTGAGGAGGCTGTCGTGGGTGGCGAATTACTGGCCTGATGATGCTCTGCTCGGGAAGCCTCAAGTCACCAAATACTGCCTGATCTGCGTGAAGGACAGCTACACCGACTTCCACATCGACTGTGCTGGTGCCTCGGTGTGGTACCATGTTCTAAAGGTAAATATTTAAGATTTAAAATGGTGCTAATGTTTGCCTATGGATTTGTTGCATTGCACATATGGATTAGTCTGCAGCATTATGCGCCAAAAACATTTCTGCTTTTGACACAGTCCAGGCCAACACTGAGCTTTATAGGCGAATAAAGATGAGAGATAAGATAAACCTTTATTCGTCCCATAGTGGGGACATTTAAATGTTACAGCAGTTGGGATAGAGTAGAAAAGACAAATATGCACTGCATGAAATAAAATAAAAATAAAGAAAAAAAGGTTGTAAATGTAAATTAAATGTTGTTTAAAAAAAAAAAACGGGAAAAAGCACTATCAAACAAGACAAATGTTTTTCTCCTGGTTCTCTCTCATATATTACCTTATATTACCATATATATTATATTACCATATATATGTGTATATTACCATATATTATTGTATATTACCATATACTACCGTATATTACTGTATATATGTGTATATTACCATATATTACTGTATTATACAGTATATTACCATATATATATATATATATATATATATATATATATATATAATATATATATATATATATTCTTCATTCATCTTCTAAAATCTTCTATTCTACCAACCGCTTTTTATCCGATCTTCCCTCGGGTCACGGGGAGTCTGTGCCTATCTCAGGCGTCTATGGGCATTAAGGCAGGATACACCCTGGATGGAATGCCAACCCATCGCAGGGGCACACACACACACACACACACACACACACACACACACACATTCATGCACTAGGGACAATTTTTCCAAGGTGCCAATCAACCTACCGTGCATGTTTTTGGACCGGGAGGAAACCGGAGAAACCGGAGAACCCGGAGAAAAACCCTGAGGCCTTGAGGCACGGGGAGAACATGCACAAACTCCACACACACATGGCCGAGACGGGAATCGAACCCGGATCCTGGTGGTGTGAGGCGAATGTGCTAACCACTACGCCACTGTGCCTTATATATATATATATTTTTTTTTTTATATATTTAAAAAATGATAAACATAAATATAAAAAAAGCTTGATTTAAATAATTAATAATATCTAGAAGTAGGCAGATCATTATCAAGTTTACGTAATGTGTTTTTTTTAATTCTACTATGTAGATTGTATACGGTGAAATGAAATGTTATACATCCAGGAGCGTTGGTTCGGTGGTTTAACACATAACAGTACACAAGACTACGTTATATGCAGATAAACTGTGAGTGTGAGACAAACACAACTAATTGTACATAACCTGGGCTGTAAAGACGATAAATTCATAGGAAGAGATACAAGAATACGTTTGGTTCTCTGAGATTTTTTTTATTATATCATATCCAAAGACATCCATCATCATTTTTCTACCTCCCGGTTTGTGTGAAAATGGCTGGAAAAGTCAGACGTCGCGGTACTTTTGTCTGTATAGTGTAAATGGCTGTGAATTGCGCAAGCAAATGATAAACAAACCGATAGTCATTCATTCATTCATTCATCTTCTACCACTTTATCCGATCTTCCCTCGGGTCACGGGGAGTCTGTGTCTATCTCAGGCGTCTATGGGTATTAAGGCAGGATACACCCTGGATGGAATGCCAACCCATCGCAGGGCACACACACACATTCACACTCACATTCATACACTAGGGACAATTTTCCAAGGTGCCAATCAACCTACCATGCATGTTTTTTTTGGATGGGGGGGAAACCGGAGAACCCGGAGAAAAACCCCCTGAGGCACGGGGAGAACATGCAAACTCCACACACACACATGGAATCGAACCCGGACCCTGGCGGTGTGAGGCGAACGTGCTAACCACTACGCCACCGTGCGCCTCGATCAGATGTGACATAATTTATTTTTAAATGTTCTGTTATTTTTCTCTAAAATGTACCTGCATGAGAAGCGGATGGTACATTATCAGTATATAAGTACATTATCACTCTGTGATGTCGAGCCGGACTTTATAATAACGTACAATTCCAGTCGTATCCCACTGACTATTTGACTGCGAGGTTTAGAAAACTTCCTTTGACAAAATAAGACAGTGGTTTCTTAGTTTCAAAAAATCCCTCCCGTGACTCATTTGGCGTTTCATCGAGTCAATTTGCAAAAGGTTTTCTATATAAACATAAAGGAAGGCTGTGCTAGTCATTTGTTCCACAGACCTAATGCTGTAATATGTAATCAAACAGGCCACCAGAAAAGTTTCCACTTTCTTATGACGGCTAACAGCGGTAACATTTAATCCTGCCGGCTGACGGGCTCAGAGAAATCATTATGCAAAAATAAACAGGTTTCCGCAGTGAAACAGCCAATAAAAAAACATGTATAAAACGGTGTTTCTGTCACAGAGGATACACAGACTTCATATAGACCCTGTGAGGCGCCTTCTTTGACTTGTAGCTAAGATGGAGGTAAACTCGCAAAGGAAACAGGGAAAGGAAACACCAACAGCAAGTATTTTAATAGAGCACAAGGTACCAGAACAGCTTGAGTTTGCCTTGGCGTCCTTTCCGCAGAGGTGTGGAGCGTTACTGCTGCAGTGAAACAATAAATTCCACCAATTAGAATGTAAGTATGGGAGGCGAGGGAAAAGTCCACAGCTCCTATAAGAGTTCATTTGGGTTGAGATCCAGACTGTTGTGGAACAAGGTTTATTTTTTTTACCGTTTCAAAGATTCCTTACATTTTTAAAAGCTACACATTGAATTTTTACACCTGCTTTCCCCTTTTACCCCTTCACATACGCATACCTGCTGATGTTGTGTAAACTACTTGGGGTGAAAATATCATGTCTAAATAGGATAAATAGCAGCGGGGTACGGTGGCGTAGTGGTTAGCACGTTCGCCTCACACCGCCA
This sequence comes from Kryptopterus vitreolus, assembly GCA_030449085.1. Classification (NCBI taxonomy): domain Eukaryota; kingdom Metazoa; phylum Chordata; class Actinopteri; order Siluriformes; family Siluridae; genus Kryptopterus; species Kryptopterus vitreolus. The sequence continues at coordinate 21,690,956 of JACRUU010000013.1, forward strand.
GGGTCCGGGTTCGATTCCCGTCTCGGTCATGTGGTGGTGTGTGTGTGTGGAGTTTTGTGCATGTTTCTCCCCGTGCCTCAGGGGGTTTTTCTCCGGGTTCTCCAGTTCTCCGGGTTCTCCGGTTTCCTCCCCCGGTCCAAAAACATGCACGGTAGGTTGATTGGCACCTTGGAAAATTGTCCCTAGTGTATGAATATGTGTGTGATTGTGAGTGTGTGTGTCCATCCAGGGTGTATCCCGCCTTAATGCCCATAGACGCCTGAGATAGACACAGACTCCCCGTGACCCGAAGGAAGATCGGATAAAGCGCTAGAAGATGAATGAATGAATGAATGAATAATTAGGATGCAGCTTTAGGGGGCGTTTCGTTCTCTGCAGTCTCCCAGACACGTCTGTCATCGAACGCAGCGGATGGGATGCGAAGGCTGAGTTTGTGTTCTTTCCAGCTCAGAGTGTAAATCAGTGTTTTGCCTTTATTGTCTAAACTTAAGTTTTCGATTTTTGCCCATTATATCGAATTTTCCACTCATGCAATAACTTTTCATTACAAATGTTTAATAATACACAAATATTTATTTCTTTGTAGCACATAAAAACCAGTGTGATAGATTGTGTAACTTGTATAGTTACATGATATACTGAATATTATGAACATGAGGTTGAGTCAGAGTAAAGATAAACATAATTAAACGGTAATAAACAAAACAACGCTCTGCTTTCTCCTGCAACTCGTTGTTGTGTAGCTTTTGTAATGTCACTGATTATTAATCCTCATGCTGCATTTGTGGATTAAGTGAATTCAGTACAAGATAAGTGGGGGAAATCTGTAAAACAGCAGCACTGTGGACATGTGGATTCGAACCCAGAGCAGTAACTAACTTTGCAGTGTCTGTGATTAAATTTGGCATTATGGGAATAAAGAGAAGTAGTACCACTGTATTCATCTTAAAACGGACTTTGTCAGAAGAATATACTAGACATATATTCATTCATTCATCTTCATCTAATCTTCTAAACCGCTTTATCCGATCTTCCCTCGGGTCATGGGGAGTCTGTGTCTATCTCAGGCGTCTATGGGCATTAAGGCAGGATACACCCTGGATGGAATGTCAACCCATCACACACACACACACACACACACACACACACACACACACACACACACACACACACACACACATTCATACACTAGGGACAATTTTCCAACGTGCCAATCAACCTACCGTGCATGTTTTTTGGACCGGGGGGAGGAAACCGGAGAACCCGGAGAAAAAACCCCCTGAGAACACGGGGGAGAACATGCACAAACTCCACACACACATGACTGAGATCAAACCCGGGCCCTGGCGGTGTGAGGTGAACGTGCTAACCACTAAACCACCGTGCCCCTACTAGACATATATACATATATAATATATATATATATATATATATATATATATATATATAGAGGCATGTATATATACGCTATATTACCATTACAAAGTATTTTTCTGTGTCTTACCATATATGACTGTTTATTACGGTATATTACTGTATATGACCATATATTAGCAAATATGAGTTTATATTACCATATATTACGGTATATTACCATATTTGACTGTATATTACAGAAAAATGTTTGATTAATACTTTTATATATACGTATTTACTTATTGTGTGTGTGTGTGTATATATATATATATATATATATATATATATATATATATACACACACACACACACACACACATAAACAAAAAGTTGACTTTGTCCTCAGGGTGAGAAGATTTTCTTCCTGATCAAGCCCACCTCTGCCAACCTGTCTCTATATGAGCGTTGGAGATCATCATCCAGCCATAGTGAGATGTTCTTTGCCGATCAGGTGGACAAGTGCTACAAATGCACGCTGAAGCAGGGCCAGACACTCTTCATTCCATCAGGTGATCACTGTGTTGTTTTGACATTCTAAAGAGCTCTTTTACCCAAACTTCTTTGCAGCTTTGTAACATTTTATTATAACTTTTTATACACTTAATAACCAAATGTATGTGGACACTCAACGCTCTTGTTGCTGATTATCCAATTCCAGCTTTATGTCCCATTTTCCATTATTTCCACTTGTACGCTTTGTGGGAAGAAGGAGTTGATGTTTAATGAGAATGATGTTTATTGTGGAAGACTGGAATGTAGTTTGCGTTCTACTTTATTCGGCTGAGATCAGAATCCTGTGCCTGACAAATCATGCCTTTATACACTTCACTTTGTCATGTAAAAAAGGTTCAGACTTTTCACTTAATACATGGCTGTATACTGTAGCTGTGATGGTCAGATGTCCACAGACATTTGCGTACATGGTGTTTATTAAAAGAAAACAGGTTTAAAACAGTTTCCAGGTCATTTTGAATATGTGTACTAGCAAGTCAATTAAATGTTTTTCCTGATTTAACCACAAGCGAAGGCCTCTAGTAAGTACATGTGCTGTGGTTTGTGGTTACCTTTTAGAAATGATTGCATACTTTGAAACCTCAACCATAAATACGTTTTATTTAAAAATGAAAAACATAGAATCATCCTGCAGAAATCTTTTTGGAGTATTTTACTGTGGTTAAAAGAATATAACGCCTGCCGAAACATTTTAGTAGCTAACTGTGCATTGAGCCACGGATAGTTATGTGCCGTGTGAAATGAATGCTATCTAAAGCAACTTTGGTGATTAATTTAATAAAGTTTTTTTTTTTTTTTTTTTAGATGAAGATAGACACAACACTTAAAAATGTTATTATGTAAAAGTTTTCCCAGGTCAAATAGTAAATAATGTGAATATTGTCATTCTGATGCTCTTGTGTTATCTGTCTCTACTCCAGGATGGATTAATGCAGTATTGACCCCTGTGGACTGTCTCGCCTTTTCAGGACATTTTGTCCACAATCTAAGTGTTGAGATGCAAATGAGGTCAGTGACGCTTTTTCTCGCAGTATAAACTTTCCTTTGAACATAATAGTGGAATTATGTCTCAGAAGGTGTGCGGTGTCTCATGATGTAAAACATTCCCTGAGATTTGAGCATTAATCCCTGTTTTAGCTTAAATCCGAGACTCGGAGGCATGTAGTAATCCGAAATATGCACTTTTCATTTGCTCCATACTGTAAATTTACTTCTCTCTACTCAGAGCATATGAGGTGGAAAAAAGGCTCAAGGTCACCAGTCTCACTCCATTTCCTAACTTTGAGACGGCGTGCTGGTACGTAGGGAGGCACTACCTGGAGAGGTTTAAAAGTGAGTATTCGCTTGTATATTATTGAGGCTGGGGTCTCATTTTACAACCACGTCGCCGCGGTCAAATCGGCTAATAAAGTCACGGTCACGTTACACGTTCAGCTTGTAAAACGATTCGGACCTGTTGTGAATACGGGTGGCAGCCAGATATGACGCCACATGCCAATGTATGTATGTGTGTATATATATATAAAAACTCCAGGAATGTGAATACTATCACTCGTCCTAAATTACGCCTACTAAATTACGCGCAGGCATGTTATATTACGCTATATTACCGTATTTTTACGTATATTGCCATATAGTACTGTATATTACCATATATTACTTTATATTAGTATATATGACTGTGTCTTACCATATATGACTGTTTATTACGGTATATTACTGTATATGACCATATATTAGCAAATATGAGTTTATATTACCATATATTACAGTATATTACCATATTTGACTGTATATTACAGAAAAATGTTTGATTAATACTTTTATATATACGTATTTACTTATATATATATATACATATATACATATATATATATATATATATATATATATATATATATATATATATATATATATATATATATCTATATATATATATATATAAAGTCACGGTCACATTACACGTTCAGCATGTAAAACGATTCGGACCTGTTGTGAATACGGGTGGCAGCCAGATATGACGCCACATGCCAATGTACGTGTGTGTGTGTGTGTGTGTGTGTGTATATATATATATATATATATATATATATACATGCTGGCTCCGCAAGCCAGGTTATTTATTTGAATGCCAGTTTTTATGCTTTTTAATCTGTATATAGTATAGAAGTATAAGAAGTATAGAACTGTTTAGTTAAAAAGGACCACTATGTATTGCTGCTGAGGACGTCTCCATATGATCAGTCTAAAGATACTTGAGATTACCATGTGTGTGTGTGTGTGTGTGTGTGTGTGTGTGTGTGTGTGTGTGTGTGTGGAGTTTTGCATGTTTCTCCCTGTGGCATTATATTATTAAAACAAAGATATATTGCATTTTTGTTTGTCTCAACGACAACCTTCCATTTGTTAAAGCGGCAAAATAAAGCTGCCCAATATGAGTCTCCCTGACAGCACTGTAATAAGGAACACACAGTCTGCACTGAACTGGAGGGGAAAGTTGGACCGTTATATGTTACATGCCACATGACACTTGTCAAATGTCATCACACTCGAAACTTAAAAAAAGTCTGACAAAAACAGAATTGCCTACACATCACGTAATAGAGTGTGTGTGAACTAGTGCATGTAAAGTAGTGAACATTTGTAAATATTTCCGTTACAACCAAAAGAAAAAAACACACACAAAACACCGTCGTTAATATGTCCAGAAAGGAAGTTCCTTATAACCGGCTTGCGAACAAACAAAAACAGAAGATGTATTTGCGTTTCTTGTGTCATTTAAACTTTGTTATATTGGGTGAGACCGAGTCATTAGGCTGCGTCTGCTTGCTTTCATGCCTTCAACATCACTTGACAGGTTGTTGAGCAAAATGCACGTTTAAATAAAATATGTTGTTGGCAAAAAAGGAATAAATGAAATAAGAAATAATGGAAAACCAATTAATCGTTTCCTGACCTTGTCTGATAACAATTTATTTATTTTTTTACTATTTTTGCCTTATTTTTAATAATATTCCTGGTAAATATGAATACATTTAGTTAAATGACGTTGCTGTTAAATGAAAGTTCTCCGTATACAGTACTTCAAATACACTACACTGTATATACACTACTATAAAGTAAATATAAACACTAAATAGCGTAATCTGTTGCTCACAAATGGATGTCTGGGGGGGGGGTTTGTTTACGGTTATCCGGGCTGTGATTAAGGGCCGTGCTCTAGGGCCCACTAGTGGCAGATTGGTGGTGGGATTTGAACCGACAATCTTCCAGTCCAGAGACCAATGCCTTAACCCCTGATAGATTACTATATATATTCATTCATTCATTCATCTTCATCTTCTACCAAAGTCCGCTATCTATAGGCTTCAAAAAAAATCCAATCTTCCCTCGGGTCACGGGGAGTCTGTGTCTATCTCAGGCGTCTATGGGTATTAAGGCAGGATACACACCCTGGATGGAATGCCAACCCATCACACACACACACACACACACACACACACACACACTCACACACATTCATACACTAGGGACAATTTTCCAAGGTGCCAATCAACCTACCGTGCATGTTTTTGGACCGGGAGGAAACCGGAGAACCCGGAGAAAAACCCCCTGAGGCACGGGGAGAACATGAAAACTCCACACACACATGGCCCGAGATGGGAATCGAACCCGGACCCTGGCAGTGTGAGGCGAACGTGCTAACCACTAAACCTAAACCACCGTGCCCCCTTACTATATATATATTTTGGGTTATTATTTATAGACATTTTGTCAGAGCAAGTTGTTTTATTAATTATGCAATTATCCACTTTTAAAATGCTGTTACACCTGTACAATATTACATATAAATCTAAAAGTACAATTCGAGGGGAAAACAAAGTTAGAAAAGGCGTTGGGGTCCTGAAGGATCGTCCTGGTTCCAGCCGAGGCCTGCTGTGCAGATGAGGAACGCGAGTAAAGCGAAGAATATTATTGCAGTTGTGAGATCAGTGCATCCTGGAGTTCACAGATGATTAGCTTCAAAAGGCAGAATCACTTGCTCCATTACAACCCGCTTTTAAACTCTTCTCAGCTGGCCTCCTGCTCTCTATTTATCTTTCCACCATTTTCCTCGGAGCGCTCACGTTTCCGAGTTTCGCCAGATCGCGGTCGTACACAGCACAGCTGGACGACGACGCCACTCGCTCCCAGAGCCATCGAGCGCTCAGATCCTGGAGAAGGGAGTCATTTTTCAGGGTCATCTTTTTGAGCGCCATGTGTTATTCAGGTGTGTCTGAGTGTGACTCATTCCTCCAACAGGCCTCTCGGATGGCTGCCAGACCCAGCGCTCCCAACCGTCCACTTTTTTTTTTCCCAGCCTTCACTTTATGTTCGTGTTGTTAATTTTAATGCAGTGAGCAGCATGTTTCCTGTAATGGCCATGTAGCCAGTCCAATGTAATCAGCGTCGAAGTGTGTGTTCAGAAAAAGACACGCAACTGTTTCAGGCCTCGGCAGATTGGAGCGATCAGTTTGATGTATGAACGGTGATTGTTATTGGACAGTAATGGCTGCAGTTGCCAGTGGACTCGGATATAATATCCCCCTTTGACAGAGACCGGTTTCTTTAAAGTTGGACGTAGTTCCGAGTTACTTAGCGGTGTCAAAGGACACATCCCCGTGTGCACTTTTTCTTATTTCACTTCGAATGGTGAAGATGTACAGTGAAAACACAGAGGTATTAAACGTTCAGAAATGGCGCTCATTTTTTTTTTTATATTCGGATATAAAATGACACGTTTGGCTTTCTGCTTTGATAAGCATGTTAGACATATCAATGAGGCCTTGGAGGTTTTTCCACTTCTTCTAATCTTCTTTTCTAACCGAGCCGCACTGCACTGGGCTTGTTGAGGAGCTACTGTAAGGAAATGTAAAATAGCACACATATTGTACTGTGTGCAAAGGTTTTAGGCCGGTGTGAAAAAATGCTGTAAACAAAGAATGCTTTCAGAAATATGAATACATTTTTTTTGGTCAATTTACAAGTGAGCGAACAGAAGTAAAAATCTACATCAAATCAATATTAGTTGTGAGTGACGTTTAGAAGAAGTAGAAGTAGTGGAAGTGATGCTACGACCCCCACAGTGTCCTGATCTATACATGATGGAGTGTGTGTGGGATTTACATGAAGAGACAGAAGGATGTGAGAACGTCTCCATCCACAAGAAGATCTGTGTTTACTTCTCAGAGATGGAACAAACAACCAGCCGAGTTCCTTCATAAACCTGTGAGTTCCTTCATAAGTTGGTTACACTGAAGTGTGCAAGTGTACATAGAAGTGTTACTGCTGTTATGAAGGCAAAGTGTGTTCACAACAAATATCGATTTCTCTTTTCGTCATTCACTGCATTTCCTTCATTGATGAAAGTAAATAATTCCATTTTTGAAAGCATTCTTTTCTTTGTTTACATTTTTCTTTGTTTACAGCATTTTTTACAGCATTTTGCACAGGGCTGTACATTTTCCAACACCTAGAACTACACAGCCTAAGGGGGGGGGGGGGGGGGGGCGGCTGCACACCCTTTTGCACAGTGGGGGGAAAAGGGGGCACATTCTAAAGACATTCTCCGTACACCGTGTCTCTAACATGGCTAACATGATGGCTGGAATGAGTAGTAACGATATACGAGAAGTACGAGAATAGAATGTTTGTCCCTTACAAAATCAATATACGCGTAACGCATTCCGTAAGTCGTATTGTGTCTTTGCATATCCCAACTTGTTTGGAAGCTGGATTCAGAGCGCATGATCAGAGTTAATACAGCGACCCCATATGAAGAGGACAGTCCCCTAGGAGAATCCAACAGCGTTAACCCAACGCTTCCTTGTTCCAATCGACCCTTGAACATGGTCCCCCCAACTGGTTTGGCAGACTCAGAAGGCCTTGCTTGCTCAAGAACGACCCAGACCGAGTGGCAGCTTGGCGAGACCAGGATTCGAACCCCCGGCCAGCGCCTTAGCCACCGAGCAATATGTAGATATTGCCATCATTTGGTTCACGTCACCCCTTTTTGTTTGCTGTCATTGCTTTTATAAAATCAGCTGATTTTCGATATTTTTTTCTGATGGTGACTTAATTTGTGTATATTTATATATATATAGGGGGCACGGTGGCGTAGTGGTTAGCACGTTCGCCTCACACCGCCAGGATCCGGGTTCGATTCCCGTCTCGGACATGTGTGTGTGGAGTTTGTGCATGTTTGTCTCATCTCCTCCTGTCTTCTCCCCGTGCCTCAGGGGGTTTTTCTCCGGGTTCCGTCTCTCCGGTTTCTCCGTTTCCTTCCTCCCGGTCCAAAAACATGCACGGTAGGTTGATTGGCACCTTGGAAAATTGTCCCTAGTGTATGAATGTGTGTGTGAGTGTGTGTGTGTGTGTGTGGGTGTCCTGCGATGGGTTGTCATTCCATCCAGGGTGTATCCTGCCTTAATGCCCATAGACGCCCGAGATAGGCACAGACTCCCCGTGACCCGAGAGATCGGATAAAGCGGTAGAAAATGAATGAATGAATGAATGAATGAATATAATGATGGAAGGTAATGATGGAAGAACGGATCCGATAAATTGGTAATCAAACAGCCATCAAAAAAGTAAATAGACAACGATTAGTATTATGTACCTGGAATGTATGAGACAACATAAATGTCCTATTAAAAAAATAAAAATGGGGTGAAAATTAATGTTTAATATAAATATTAAGTGTACGATCATTAGACGCACAACTCCGCACGATCCACGTTTTGGAAATGTCACACCTATTTAACCCCAGCAGTGTGACAGTGTGACAGTAAAGCAATGAAGTTTTCCCGTCTTGTTTATCTTGCAGGTTTACATAAGGCAAATAAACAACCAGCAGCTTACCTTGTTCACGGTGCCAAAATTATCAATGGAGCCTTTAGATCATGGACTAAAAAACAGGTAGCTATTGTTTTTTTCTTCTTCTTCTTTTAATTAATTATTTACTTCAAATTGTGTTTAGTTCAATGAGGATTGATTTTGTTTTTCCTTCCTAAAGGCCCTTCTTGAACATGAAGATGAGCTTCCTGAGAACATGAAACCCACACAGCTTATTAAAGACCTTGCCAAAGAGATTCGGATTGCTGAGGTGATAAATAGAGTAATATACCTCTCCGAATAACTCCGGACTGTTGTAAACATGATTAACTTTGTTGTTTTTTTTTCCCTCTTAATAAACCAGCAATCTTTTATCTCGACTTTGTCATTCAGAATGCAACTAAAGCCATAAAGAGTGAGTTGAGCAACTCCAAGCCTCCAGCGGAGGAACCTCCTTCGGCCCCTTCGGAACCAGAAGAGCCGATGTCTCCATCCCATATGTCCAGTCCACCTCGAGACAAACCAGCCAGGAAAAAAGCCACCAAACCTCCAAAACCACCCAAACCACCCAAGATGCCCAAGGCCCCGAAGCCTCCCAAAGTTCCAAAGGTGAAAGAAGGAGGAAAGAAGAAAGTGAAGAAGGTTAAAGAAGGTGGCCTGCCGGAGAAAAAACCCTCCAGCCTGGCAGCGCTGGAGTCCCATGCAAAGGAAATCCTCAGCAAGATGGACCAGCCTAAAAAAGTAAACGTTTCTCGCAACAATCACGTAGCATTTTTCATTTGATTTTTATTTGGTCCGTTCCTGATACCCCTGCATTTTTCAGGCTCCGAAGAGTGTGATGAGCTTCATGGAAAAAGAGACGAATAAGCAGAACAACGTGGAGAAGTTTGAGATGCGAGAACCCAACAAGAACAAAACGGAAGCAAAATGGAAATATAAGGTACTTTCAGTTGGAAATGGCTTCCCTGCGTTATTCTCTAATCAGCCGGCTTTGAACATTGATCCGATTGGTGTCAGACGCGAATTCCGAATGGCGAAACCAAGAGTGATTTACACATCTCAGATTAAAGCAATCACCAGAAATAATTGGCTCATCTTTCTGTTTGGGGCTCATCAAAGGCAGGAGCCCTTCACCCCAGTTCAGAGTCTTTACCTAATGCATTTACACTATGTCATATCCCTGACATCCTCACTAAGTATTTACATATGACTCCCATTTCTGCTGCAAAAAAAAACAACCAAAAACAAAAAAGAAAACGTGAGCATGTTGTGTGATTATTGTTAGATGACATGGGAGGGCTTTTTGAAGGAAAAGCTTAATTCTGGTGGACGGAAGACATTAGAAAGCTTGGGTTTCATGGAAAAGTCAATGCCAAACGGCCCTGGGATGTTTGTAGTCGCTCCAAGTTATTTCTTCCAAACGCTCCTTTTGCAGCTCCCCAAGCACTTACAGATGGGGAGGGAGTCTTGGCTATACGCTCACCAAGGTCATGTGTTCTGTCTTTCATTCTTTATCACGTTCAACACCGAGCCCACTGGACTGCACTATTGCTCGACATGTATTACAGTAAAGATGATTCAGTGTTCTAGTGAAAGTTGATTCACTATCTCTGTCTCTCTTGGGTTTATCAAAACGCTGTGTGACTCGTGTCATGTGTTTCTCCCCCCCCCCCCTTGCAGAATAGCAAACCAGATTCCTTACTAAAAATGGAGGAAGAGCACAAGTTTGAAAAAACGCCTCTGGGACATAGGGACAATCGATTTTCCTTTACAATGTCTCATAAGAAATTGCTGGGGTATGTTATAACACTGCATACACTGCATTATTGCACGCGTTACGGTGCTGGTGCATTTACATGATTGCAGACGTTCCACATATGATACACGTAATGCACCTGAATGTTTTTGGACCTCATATTCATCACACTGTTATTTCTGTTATGTGTTTTTCTTATTCGTTCGGTGCGTTGTTCTGTCTAACAATGTTGTGTTTCCCCACAGGGCAAAGACACTGAAGCCACAGACCAACTCGAGTTTGTTTGGCTCCTTACAGAACGCGAAAGAAGACAAAGCCAAGCCGGTACGAGACGAGTACGAGTACGTCTCGGATGAAGGCGAACTCAAAATTGACGAGTTTCCCATCAGGAGGAAAAAGGCTCCGGTTAAAAGGGACTTTTCCTGTGAGTTGTGCCAGTGTAGTAAGTTTATACAGAATAAAAATGCAGCGTTTTACTCCATATGGAACAATTTACTGTTAGTACTTTCGATGATCATTTTTCAGGAAATGAATTATAAAGCCTTGGGGATGCAGTTATATCACTTACACCAGTTTTCTAGTCTATATTCTTTTGAAAAGGTTACATTGTGCCTTTTTTTTTCCAGTTCTGTCAAACATTCCGGGCACCAGAACCAATCCAGACGTCGAAAAAGCCAAAAACTCAATCTGCGGATATTAAGGTAAGTCGAGGATCCTTTCTCGTTCGTCTTGTAGGACTTGAAGCCAAGGGCAATTAAAGGATCAACAACCGCAACGTTTTTCCCCTCTAAACAGACAATGACATGAACTTGAAGATGCTGATTAATTTCAAATTCGACAAAATGGGGACTTAATCACCATCCATTATTTCATGAAGTAACTAATAGATTCCTTCTGGGTGTGTTTAAAATATACTCTCCACAATAGAGATCATATGTGTTGGCACCCAGATCCCAGTGCTGGGCGGGCGTTCAGGCATTGCAGTAATTCCCCTTAATGTTCCAACTTAAACCAACACACGGAGGAATTCAAAGAGAGAAAGCCACAGGGCCGAGGAAAGTGTCACCACATGACGCATGAAGGAAGAATCTGTGGTGTGAACGGACAGCGTACACCAAGGCAGACAGTGCAAGGCTGTAGGGGGTCGAGAAGTGAACTGATATATGGATTTTTACTGCTTGTATCTATACAGATTAAAATCGGTTAAATATGTTAAAACGAATAATAAATCTCTCATAGCCTTTGTGAAATCAGCAGCTTTAATCGATCGGATAGTTATTACCTGACGTAAGATACTCTGCATTCATTCATTCATTCATTCATTTTCTACCGCTTTATCCGATCTTCCCTCGGGTCAAGGGGAGCCTGTGCCTATCTCAGGCGTCTATGGGCATTAAGGCAGGATACACCCTGGATGGAATGCCAACCCATCGCAGGACACACACACTCACATTCACACACACACACACACACACACATTCATACACTAGGGACAATTTTCCAAGGTGCCAATCAACCTACCGTGCATGTTTTTGGACCGGGAGGAAGCCGGAGAACCCGGAGAAAAACCCCCTGAGGCACGGGGAGAACATGCAAACTCCACACACACACACATGACCGAGACGGGAATCGAACCCGGATCCTGGCGGTGTGAGGCGAACGTGCTAACCACTACGCCACCGTGCCCCTCTCTGCATTCAATATTTAACAAATATATCATTAATATATATATATATATATATCTGTTCCAGACCATAATAAAGCCAGAATGCCTTGACAAAAGCAGTTCACACTCAGTAACAATAATTCACTGCATAAAACCTAACAAGTATTATACAGTTGTGTTCCAAATAATCGCAGTGTGTTAAAAAAAAGGTGAGTAAAACTCAAAATCCTTATAATAACTTTTATTTAAATACATGCAAATTTGTTATTACTTTACAGAAATGAAAGAAAAAAATGATTAGGCTGTTGAATAAGATAGCAGTGTTTGCTTGTTTATTTACAAACATTTACTGTATAAACTGAAACAATCTTAAAGCTTTAGCTTTCTCGTAAATCACTGAACTATCATTTATTTAGTTGTATAACGATGATTTCCGAAAACTGCTTCACATCTGCCTTGCATGGAGTCGACCAACATCTGGCACCTGTGCACAGGTATTCCAGGCCAGGATGACTGCACAACGCACCATCAGTCCTTTGCTTTTGCCTCCGAAACAGCATTCTTAACGTCACCACACACATTTTATATTGGATTAAGGTGGAGGGGTCGGGCTCTACACTCCATCATGTTGGTCTGGAATCAAGGTGCTGTTTGTTTACTGGTGTGTTTAGGGTTGTTGTCTTGTTAAAACACCCATTTCAACGGCATTCCCTCTTCGGCAACATGACCTTTTTAAGTATTTAAATGTACTTAAGTATTTAAATATACACTGAACCCTATACCTAGGGGCACGGTGGCGTAGTGGTTAGCACGTTCGCCTCACACCGCCAGGATCCGGGTTCGATTCCCGTCTCGGTCATGTGTGTGTGGAGTTTGCATGTTCTCCCCGTGTCTCAGGGGTTTTTTCTCCGGGTTCTCCGGTTTCCCCCTGGTCCAAAAACATGCAAAAAAAACTTGGAAAATTGTCCCTAGTGTATGAATGTGTGTGTGAATGTGTGTGTGTGTGTGTCCTGCGATGGGTTGGCATTCCATCCAGGGTGTATCCTGCCTTAATGCCCATAGACGCCTGAGATAGGCACAGACTCCCCGTGACCCGAGGGAAGATCGGATAAAGCGGTAGAAAATGAATGAATGAATGAACCCTATACCCTGAAATGCAATAAATAGGCCCAGACCATAGTCTGAAAAGGATCCCCATATCATGATGCTTGTGTCACTGTCTTCATGGTGCAATATTTTGTGGACTGAAGAAAGTAAGATTGTTCTTTTTTGGGGTGTAGAGGCTGCAGACGACCTCCAAACACTGAATATATGCCACAGGACACTGTGAAGACAGTGACACAAGCATTGTTCAGTGTATACAGTAAATGTTTGACTTTGTAAATGAACAAGCAGACACTGCTATTTTTTTTAATCACTTTTCCGCATGTTGTGATTTAATTGGCAGTGTTCCCAATGCCTATGCATGTATTTAGATAAAAGTTATTATAAGGATATTGCGCTTTACTCACTTTTGTTTGAACACAACTGTATGTATTAAGCTTATTAATAGATTGCTCAATAAAGCCATGCATTTAATTTAAGAATACACTTTAAAAAGAAAAGCTGATGCAAGTGCAAGAAAAATGTTAATAGTAGGGAAAATATACAAACAAGATAATGAAATCAAACTAATTAACAACAGACATAACATGAGAAGAAAACATTAACCTGCTTATGAAGCGTACCAACAAGCATGTACAACAAAAAGATTAAAAGTGCCTTCAACTGTGAATACTTAAATAGTGCTAATTATAAGTGCTAATTACGCTGAATCAGGTGTGCACACAAACACGTGGTCATTTACAGTGAGGTATAAACAACTTTGAAACTTGCATACAATACACACACACACACACACACATATATATATATATATATATATATATATATATATATATACACAGTGAAATTATTCTTTAAAAACTGGGGTCAGAGTCCAGGGTCAGCCATGATACAGCGCCCCCTGGACCCAATAGTGGCAGTTTGGCAATACTGGGGCTTGAACCCTCAACCTTCTGATCAGCATCCCTGTGCCTTAACCACTGAACTCTACCCCCCCCCTCAAATAATATGACGTGCATGGAAAAAAACAAAACTGGAAAAAAAGAAAAATGCTTTTTTTTCCCCCCAACATTATAGAAATTATAATACTGTAATCATTAACCGCAGGCTCGTACATCCTAGCTTACATTCTTCTACATTTTATACATTTAGAACGATTATAATTTACCCCAAGCTGTTCAAGATTGGATCACTGCTTTTGTACAAAGACAATAATAAATAATAAATAGCCGTGATCGAGTGCATGTGTGACCATTTTCAAGGATCCATTCACTCATAACAGAAATTCACAGAAACAGAAAAACGTGTTGTGACACACACACACACACACACACACACACACACACACACACACACACACACACACACACACACACACACACACACACACATGACGACAGACACATGATTAAAATGATTTGTTATTTTATATTTATTTCACTCTGGAAATTATTATTTTAATATAAATTTCTTGTTAATTACACTCACAGACGTATCCACTAACAAACATGTGGTCATTAACACTTACGTTTAGGATGTAAACAACTTTAAAACCTGCATACAGTACACACACATACATACACACAATCTTCACCGTAGCAACAGTTAGCTATATTAAAACGAATAAAATAGAATCATATTTATAATAATATAACTAATCTCTTCTGTGATATCAGCAGCTGTAATCAATCTCCACATATTTGCATGTAGCAATAGCAGAGTTATGACCTGACATAAGATACTCTTCATTCCTAACAAGCATGTTTTGTGTCATCTATAGGAAATTAGTGGAGGTTCTACTAATTGCAGCTTCCTGCAGAAAAGTAAGGAGATGTGTGAACATTTTTTATAACTGTAGATTTAAAATACAAGCCATTGATGATGTCGTGAGCTGTGTTAACTCCCGATACGCTGCAAATCCAATTTACTAATAGAACAAGAGCGATTCATCTGGGACTCATTAATCATCCAGCTAAATCGAACACTGGCTAATTCCCAAATATTCCATTTCCAAAACTGCTTCCCTTTTTTAAAGAACTTCCACATATTTCCTGTAGATATCACAACGTTTCCTAAGTCGATATTTACGCATGCAAAAATGTTCACAAAGTAAACCACAAAAATGCAGAAATATTAAAGGATCACATGTTTCATTCATTCATTCATCTTCTACTGCTTTATCCGTCTTCCCTCGGGTCACGGGGAGTCTGTGCCTATCTCAGGCGTCTATGGGCATTAAGGCAGGATACACCCTGGATGGAATGCCAACCCATCGCAGAACACACACACACACACACACATTCATACACTAGGGACAATTTTCCAAGGTGCCAATCAACCTACCGTGCATGTTTTTGGACCGGGGGAGGAGGAAAAAAACGGAGGAAACCGGAGAACCCGGAGAAAAAAAACCCCTGAGACACGAGGAGAACATGCACAAACTCCACACACACATGGCCGAGGCGGGAATCGAACCCGGACCCTGGCGGTGTGAGGCGAACGTGCTAACCACTAAACCACCGTGCCCCTCACATGTTTAATCAGTGAAATATTTGTTAAAAGTATTTCAATATAACATGCTCATTTAGGTTTAAGAATTACTAAACAAAACAAGTTATCTGTAATAATTCGCCAGAAACAACATTGTTTCGTTATCAGAAGGTTACGTTAATTGCTTGTATGTTTTTAAAAAAGCAGTGCTTGGCAGATCTACTAAACATCCTGTCAGGACGCAGAGAATGTCAGATGTTCACAAGTGAACCCATAAATATCCTCTAATCAACTGTTGTCAACTGGTGGACGGCGGTCTGGCGTCTGACCCTGCAAACCGAGTACATGATAGAATCCTGTAGCAGTGCGCTGACACACACACACACACACACACACGTGTAAAAACAACTCACCATTTTTGTGATTCCTTTGTTACAGATTGACATCATTAACATGCATTTTGTAAATGATTTCAATGAAAATTCCTACAAGTATTTCCATTTTATATTTAGTTGATTCCTCTGATAAACTCTGAAACGGACGAAATCGAGTTTATTTTGTAAAATTGAGTGGTTAAATAATGAATGTGGTTATTCTCTCTTTGTCAAATTCTCCGGTTAAGGCATTGGCCTCACTAACAGAAGATCTGAGGTTAAAATCCCACCACTAGTGGGCCCTTGATCAAGGCCCTTAATCCTCAATTGCTCAGTTGTAAGTTGCCCTGGATAAGGGTGTCTGTCAAATGCTATAAATCCCAATATTTCCCAAACAATGACATTTGCAGACTAGTACACACACACACATATATATAGATATATAATATATATATATATATATATATATATATATATATATATATATATATATATATATATATATATATATATACATATATACACACACACACACACACACAAAAACCACACACAACCACAACACACACACACACACACACACACACACACACACACACACACACACACACACACACACACACACACACACACACACATATATATATATACATTAAGGCTGTCAAAGTTGATGGCATTCTTTTTTAATTAAAAAACCCAAATGAATAAAGAAACAGCATTTATAATTTCATCAGTGACCTTTCCTCAGTCGCATTTACCGCCATATTGTTAGGATCCACTCAATCTCATCCACTCACTCTTCCTAAATTTCCCCCAATTACGCCTACTAACTGCACATTCACAACAGGTACGAGCTTCTCACTATATTACTGTATATTACTGTATGGAACCTAAACGTATAACCAGTTTATATGGAAAGCAACCAAAACCGGAACATAATTCTTAAAGGTGTCACGTACCGTATTTAAATCATTCAAAAATTGACCAAGAAAACAATACGAAAATGTATTAATCAACAAGAAATTTATATTAAAAGAATCATTTCCAGAGTGAAATAAATATAAAATAATGAATCTTATTTAATCGTTTGAATGAACTTTATACATGTATAACATCTATCACGATTCATTTATGGTACAGAAAAATAAGCCATTAAATTATTAAGTGATTAACTATCACTTTATAGTCTCTTGACAGCCCTAATATATATATATATATATATATATATATATATCCACACACACAAATACATATATGATATCCAAATAATTGCCTTAACATTGATAGCTGTATTTGTGTTTATAGTACATTGCCTCTTTTCATTCAGAGTGCAGACTCTTCAGACGAGGAGTCACTTCACATAGACACAGAGGTCAAGCCGGAGGTCAAAGGTCGTAACTCCAAGACTTGCAAAAAGAAAGGGGGCAGTGCAGCAGGGATCTTAGACCTCCTGCAGGCCAGCAAGCAAGTGGGAGGCATTGACTACAATAACAGGTAAACCAGCCTCGTCTAATCTACACAAATGTACACTTATAATATGTTACAAATTACAAGTTACAAATACAGGTGCCTGTAAACACAGTGACATCAAAATATGCCACATTTGGTATCAAAAAAGAACGTATGACAGTATGATATGGGATTAGATAATTAACCGGAGAAACCATTGTTTACTGTGTCATCAACATCGTTAGGTAGGCTGTACAGAGTTTGGACTTGTTAATAGTGCTCTGTTGATCATGGTTATTTTGTGCACAAGCAAAACAAGTGTTTACTACTATTATGGTTCACTTTTCTATTAAAGCCTACATCAGAAGCGGTACAAATAACTTCAGTTTTCATTTGTAATAAGCAAAAACACTACAATCGATAAATGATAGCAGATCGTGTTGTAAGAAATCGGGAGACGCAGGTTTTACATGTCCAATGTTTATTTTTTTCTATTTTTCTCTTTTTCAACAAGAAGGGTTTTTTTATGTAGTTAATGGAACAGACGTTTGTTGGTAGTCTCCACATCACTCCTCCTCTCCCAGGTCACTGACAGACCACTGAGGAAAGAGTAGGCTGCCATTAACACACAGGTGTGGACAATCACTCATTACCTGCTCATTCTGTCCGAACTCTCATTCCTTTCAGTAAAGTGACGCTGTAACGTCCCCCTGCAGGAAGTCCCCTTTTCAAATGCATTATCTTTTAATAGAAGACAATCGCCTTTATTTGTCACATAAACATTACAGCACTGTGAAATTCTTAATTCCCATATCCCAGCTTGTTTTAGTGCCGGGTCAGTCGTCCCCTGGAGCGCAGAGGGTTAGGAGTTTTGCTCAAGGACCCAAGGGGCAGCTTGGTGATGCTTGGGTCCCCGACCTTGTGATCAGTAACCCAGCGCTTTAACCACTGAGCCACACCCTCCAATAGTGAACTATTTGGTAAAAAGAATGATTTAATGGCGGAGGTGGTAGCTCAGTGGTGTTAAGGCATTGGCTTCTGGACCAGAAGTTCACAGGTACAAATCCCACCATCTACATAGCTGCCACTAGTGGGCCCTTGAACGAGACCCTTAACCCTCAATTACTCAGATGTAAGGATAGGATAAGATTGCTCTGAATAAGGGCGTCTGCCAAATGCTGGAAATGTGTCGGATAGAGCGGTTGAAGATGAATGAATGATTTAAGGTGAACTGGACAGAATCAGTTTAGTAATATTAAATATCATTTACCAATGCACATATCATTACTATGGAAATGTAATAGATCACAAATGACCCTATTCAAAAGTGTAACTTTTCACTGACTTTATAATAGAAACTCATTACATTTGATTGCTTTTTGATGACGTTCATTTGTCCACTAGGTGGCGCTTTAAGTTAACATTCGAAGAAAAACCCTTGGGGGGGAAAAAAGATTATATGAATCAAAATGAAACTGCAGAATAAAAGTAACTGATTACGTTTGTTTACTTTTTGATTACTTTTACGTGTGCAAGCGAAATTTTTTTCTCAGTAACTGTAACAAATGACTGTTACATTTATTTTGTCATTAAATTACGTCTCGCCGTTACATGTTACTCCCCGACACTGTGTGATACACACGTCAACCATACCGTAGTGTAAATCTGGTCTGTGCCACCAGGAGAGCTCTGATCTGCATTAGACCAGACCTTTGAAGGAGTGTGGTGGTATGCCAATCCAAATTCCCCCTTATCTCAATATTCTTGTGCGTCTGCGAGAAGTTCTTGACAAATAAGTCTGATTCACTGAGTTTCTCAGATCAGCTCGAAGGATTTGAAGAACTCCCAGATAGCGTCAGATCAGACAGATCAGAGCTTTTTTAATGGCACATTGGGTACTACTCCATAATATTGTTTTAACATTATGGATGATTGGTGTGAATGTATAGTTACCACTTTGGCAGCAGTTTATTTATCTAACCACTATTTGTTTGATGTTCCTCCATTCTTATTATTATTTTGCAGTGAGTGCTTGGGCCCATTCTTCTTCATTTTACCGCTTGTTGTTTCGAACCATTTTTGATGGTCTATTTCAACTGGGCCGAAGTCTGCAAATTGGCACAAAGCTTAGGAAAAGAGAAGGAAAACATTGCTGAAATATGTTAATTTCTCAAATTATTTTCTTTCTTGAACTGGATTGTGTAGAGGAAATGACTGTGCTCAATTTCAACCACATTAAACATGCACCCCCCCCCCCCCCCCCCCCCCCCCCCCCCCCCCTCTTCCCTCATTGTTCCAGCTCGGTGCTTAATGACTTAATAGGTGGTAATCTGGACAGGAGAAATTCTTATTTTTCTAGTTTGCTTGTTTCCACCGGCTGGAGGCAGATGGAAGTGTTGTTTTATGTCCTGCCCAAAAAAAACATCAACAACAACCCGGAGTCAATAACTTGAATGAACTACAAATGGCTTATTGGCGATTCAATTACAGACGTCAAAATATTATGCCAAGTGTGTGCCTTTAGGTTACTAATTTGTGAAGCCAAGTAGTCTGATGTATAAGTGTAATTTCACCTGAGTGCATGACCACAATTTACTACAGTAAGCCATGCTTTTTCGACGCTAGTAATCAGGAGCAAAGGACTTAATAAAGTGTAATGAGATTGTAGTGTATGGATGGATGGATGGATGGATGGAGAGAAAGAAAGAAAGAATAATTTATTGATCCAGATACTTTATTGAACTTGCCATTGCTCTTTGATTATGCAGCGACTTGTATTGAACATACGAGCGGGGGTGGTAGCCCAGTGGTTAAGGTGTTGGCCTCTGGACCAGAAGATCGCAGGTTCAAACCCCACCACCATCAAGCTTCCACTAGTGGGCCCTTGAGCAAGGCCCTTAACCCTCAATTGCTCAGTTGTAAGCCGCTCTGGATAAGGGCGTCTGCTAAATGCTGCAAATGTAAATGTAAAATGTGCTGGCTTTTTTTTTGTTGTTGTTTTTGTTTATTTTTACATCCATGCGGCTTCAGTAGACACACGCTCGGCTTTGAGTGTTTTGCATTTTTAGCTGGCTATTTCTGGCCTTGTCTGTTAGTGTGCCGTGACCTAT
The DNA here is from genome assembly GCA_030449085.1 of Kryptopterus vitreolus. Classification (NCBI taxonomy): domain Eukaryota; kingdom Metazoa; phylum Chordata; class Actinopteri; order Siluriformes; family Siluridae; genus Kryptopterus; species Kryptopterus vitreolus. Next base: position 21,711,707 of record JACRUU010000013.1, read on the forward strand.
CCCATCAATCCCGAGCTCTTTTCCATAGTCTCTACGTTTTTCCATGTAAAAACACAGTTTTCAAACACTTACAGATTTTTTTTTTAATGACAAAACAAAAGTGTCACACACACACCGCCTGTAGTGGAAAAGCATTTCTCAGCGAGTTTAGCTTGAACTGTTGTCATTGTCCCAAGCCACAACATCAATCCTCATTGTATATGATGTTTTTGTCTGCTTGGTTTTTTTCCTTCCTCTTTCTAACCTTTTAAAATCTGACTGGAAATAAGATGTTTACTGTACTTATTGAACTGGTTCTCTTCATGCTTTTTCCTGACTCCTCTTTCGTCTCCGCTTAAAAGGTTAGCATTCTTAATGATTTCAAGGTCGGCTTGAAATCATATTTTGTTATTTATGTGTTGGTGAAATTATAGTCAGCCACCTGCGTCCCCGAGTACCCAGGAGGCCATCCAGGGCATGTTGTCTATGGCTAACCTGCAGTCGTCGGACACCTGCCTGCAGCCGGCCTGGAACAACAGCCAGGCCAAAAGCAACTCGCACAGTGGCATGGCCGGCAAAAAAACGGCGGCAGCCAGCAACAGCAAGCGTCCCTCGGCCAAACGACCTCCCAAAAAACCGCGCAAAAGCAGCAGTGTGGACAGCGGAGACATGTTTGACGACGACGATGACCAGGACCACTTGGACGCCTGCTTCAAGGACTCGGACTATGGTACGATTTGATGTATTTCAAGTTTAGAGCAACTTTTATCTTTCAGGTGTATCAGACATTTTCCATTTCTTAAATGCTTCATAAAACAAGTTTGGGACTCCGAAACTCCTAAAATTCCAGGAGTATTCTCACCTCAACCTTTCTAACGCTCCTCGATCCACCATGACCCCAACAACAACACTTTTTATTAAAATCTCATTTTATTCTGTCGTTGATAAGTCAAATGATGACAAAAATATAGTCACTATTCTACAATTCATTACTTTTCAGCTGGCTGAAGTAATTTGAAGATAGTTGTCATTTGTATTTGTATAGGGCTTTTAACAATGTCTCACAGATCATGTAGTAAATATGACAAAGATTGTTCTATATAAGTGTAAATTTGTCCCTTATGTGCAAGCAACAGTGGCAAAACTCCCTTTGTGGAGGGGTTAAGTGGAACTCGAAGCACAAAGGTCGCCTAATATACTGTATATCAAGACCATCGCTTCTTAAATTCGATAAAGGGGGTTAAGTAAATAGGCTTTATGTGCCGTAAACATTGCAATATCTTCTACCCCTTTATCCGATCTTCCCTCGGGTCGCAGGGAACCTTTGTCTATCTCAGGCGTCTTGGGGCATCAAGACAGGACACACTGTATGGAATCCCATCCCATCGCATGGCACACACACACACACACACACACACACTCACATTCACACGAACATTCATACACTATGGTCAATTTTCCAAAGTACCAATCAACCTACTGGGCATGTTTTTGGACCGGGGAGGAAACCGGAGAATAAAACCCAGAGGCTCGGGGAGAGCATGCGTACTACACACACACACATGGCGTAGGCGGGAATCAAACGCCACACCCTGGAGGTGTGATGCGAACGTGCTAACCACTAAACCACCGTGCCAAGATATTAAGTATGAAAATATTGCCATATTATGGGGCATGGCTCAGGGGGTGTTTCTCCAGGTTCTCTGGTTTCCTCCCTGGATTGGCATCTTGGAAAATTGTCTCTAGTGTATGAGTGTGAGTGTGATGGGTTGGCACCCCATACAGGGTGTATCCTGCCCTGATGCCCCAAGACGCCTGAGATAGGCACAGGTTCCCCAGGTTCAGATAAAGCTGTAGAAGATGAATGAATGATATCTCAAAGTATATTACAACCCCAAAAGGTAAAGTTATAATTCAGTCTTTGTAGTGCTTGAAGTGAAGCTCGCTCCTGCAGAACCAAGAGAGTCATTTACAATTCCAATAGCTTTTTTTGATTGGGTATATGAGAGCGTCTCATTAGAGCCAAGTGACAGGAGTTGTGTTTATTCCGCATGGAAGGATCTCCAAATCTTGTCTTCGAGTTCCATTCCAACAACCTACTTATTCAGCTGGGTGCTTCTTGTGAACCCTTTCCAAAAACAGCAAGCCCATTAAAGGCCCTGTTAATAATCCATTAGCCGTCATTCTAAACTGTTGTTTTAAATGCTTTTTGATCTGATACCCTAATTAGTCATTACAAGCACACATATTTGCAATCTAGATCACACTGGGGAGCATTTTATCAAACACACTGGCATTCTCTCTACTGTAAACACATTTTTTTTAGCCTTGATAATGATTGGAAATTACGTGTTTTTTCACGGAGGAGTTCAAAGAGACTATGTGCGTTACGCAGAGTATTAAACAGCTGCATTGCATCTGTATCATGCAAAGCAACTATTTCTTTGGAAAACTGGTATAATATATATATATATATATATATATATATATATATATATATATATATATATATATATATGTGTGTGTGTGTGTGTGTGTGTGTGTGTGTGTGTGTGTGTATATCTTTTACTATGCTTCAATTTTGATGAGTAGTGAAACTGTGTTTGCTTCAGTTTACCCTTCTCTGGAGTCTGAAGAGGACAGCCCAATTTTCAAATCACGCTCAAAGAAGAGGAAAAGCTCGGACGACACACCGTACAGTCCAACAGGTACGAATTATATTGCGCCCGTCCAAAAACATTCCCGCCAGTGCTTTGTTGAACGTAGAGGATGTTTGTGGTATGTAAATGTTAAATTTGGACCTTGTGTATTTTTTAACAGCACGTGTTGGGCCCTCAGTACCACGACAGGAAAGACCAACACGTGAAGGGGCAAGGGTCGCGTCCATCGAGACTGGCTTGGCTGCCGCTGCCGCCAAACTCTCTCATCAGGTTAATAAGTTCCACTTGCAGTTTTTGTCTTGGTGTGGGGAGCAGCTCTGTGTTACGGAGAACACAACAATCACAGAGAGCAGTGTAGACAATCAGAGAACGAACATCCGATCTTGATCAAATATTTCTTTATTCAGAGCAAATGAACGATTTAGATGGAACTTCCATTGCTCTTAGTACTTAAATGCAAACACAGTGAAGAAGGCGGCCATGATGTAGATGATGTAGACACAATCTGATGCAGTGGTTTGTGAATTTTTGCATAAATCAGGGCCTGCAAATGATTACGCTGTTACTTATGCGTCTCATTTCTCCTTTAGGATTTGTGAGGTTTTTCATTACAAAACACACATTAAAAACGATTGGATGATTTCCCTTTTACCGCTATGAAATGATGCTTAATGAGAAGTGTAAGGCCATCTCTCTCTCTCTCTCTCTCTCTATGTGTGTGTGTGTGTGTGTGTCTATATATATATATATAATATATATATATATATATATATATATATATATATAGTGGGGCACGGTGGCTTAGTGGTTAGCACGTTCGCCTCACACCACCAGGATCCGGGTTCGATTCCCGTCTCGGACATGTGTGTGTGGAGTTTGTGCATGTTCTCCCCGTGCCTCAGGGGGTTTTTTCTCCCGGGTTCTCCGGTTTCCTCCCCAGTCCAAAAAAACATGCACGGTAGGTTGATTGGCACCTTGGAAAATTGTCCCTAGTGTATGAATGTGTGAGTGTGTGTGTGTGTGATGGGTTGGCATTCCATCCGGGGTGTATCCTGCCTTAATGCCCATAGACGCCTGAGATAGGCACAGACTCCCCGTGACCCGAGGGAAGATCGGATATAGCGGTAGAAGATGAATGAATGAATGAATATATATATATATATATATATATATATCAGACTTTTTAGGAAGTGTATTAGCTAGCTTGAGTGTTTCCATCCTCATAGGCATGGAAAAGAACGTCCTGATCCTGACCATTTACTGTTGGCATTTTAAGATTCTTTTTTTTTTTTAAAGAAGTAAAATGAGTCTTTCTAGGGATTAAATACATATAATACAGACATGTACATCTGAGTTCCCCCCAAATTTCAGGTCTTTTCCAAAGACCTAGATTGCTCATATGGTCTCGGCTTGTTTTTATACTAATGGCCAGCCTTAAGTGAATGATGATGAATTGTCATTCTTCTGCTTTCCTGTAATCAGAAATAATCCTTTTTTTAATAACCGAGTCAGACACTGGCATTATCTCAATACATACATATACAAGTCAGTTTTTGTCTTGTATGCATTTTACAAAACAGTTTAATAGACCTCAATATACTCAGTAATGAGTGTCGAGGAAAACCTGTAAGGTAGGAAAAACATTCACATTCCATTGCTATTTGTTTTAATGTGTTCTTGTTACAGGAAGAGCAGCAGAAGATCAAGAAGAAAAAGAAGTGCATCAAAAAGAAGCCGGTGGCTGTAGAGGAGCCTCAGAAACACTCTCAGGACAGCAGTTCTCCAGAGGCAACCGCCGACTCAGAGGGCAACGCGGCCGACCATGAGTATGGCAGCGGAACAGTCAAGATAGCCGGCGGCTCACAGCCCATGGCTCCAGGAGTCTTCCTCAATCAGAAACGTCCCTCCACTTCATCTCCAAACAACGCCTCAGCACAGCCAGCAAAAGTGGAACGTGCCAACTCGACAGATGCCAAAGGTAGATGCAATTTTTTCTTCTGTTTGTTCTACACGCTTCCACAACTCTTTTAACTCTTTTAAACATTGAAGCTCAGCATGATAGATATTCAGTGTTGGGAAGGTTACTTTGGAAATGTAATAAGTTACAGATTACAAATGTCCCTATTCAGAATCTAATATATAGTGTAACTTTTCAATGTCTTTATAAAAGCAATGTAACTGATTACATTTGATTACTTTTTGATTATTTTCATTTGTCCACTAGGTGGCGCTGTAAGTTGACATTCTAAGGGAAAAAAATTTCGAACTTGAGCTGCATCAGGATCAGATTATTCATGAAGGGGGGGGGGGTATTTGTTCAGATTGTTCATGGGGGGGGATTTCCGTAACTGTAATGAATTACTAAGCGCGTTTCCATTAAAAATTTGCGCAAAACTTTTGCGATATTTTCTAAATGTTGATCAAAACTGTTGCAAAATAATGGCATTTCCATCAACCATATCATGCATCGAAAACTCGTCCTCTTGCGATAAGTTGTTAAGGCTTACTTATCTCGCAGTCAACGCATTAGAATCAGAATCAGAAAGAGCTTTATTGCCAAGTATGCTTACGCACACAAGGAATTTGTCTTAGTGACAGAGCTTTCAGTTTACATACAGATAACATACAATTCACATACAAAGGCACAGGTAACAAAGAGTACAATAATAATATTAAAAATTATTAAAAATTACAGAATTATAAAAGAGCAGCAGATGATACAATGTGCAATGTATAAAAAAGTTATAAAGGTGCAATATACAGATTGTGGATATCTGTATAAGATATAGAAAAGTGAATACTATATGAATAAATAAGTATGGGGAGGCACGGTGGTTTAGTGGTTAGCACGTTCGCCTCACACCGCCAGGATCCGGGTTCGATTCCCGTCTCGGCCATGTGTGTGTGTGGAGTTTGTGCATGTTCTCCCCCTCCCCTCCCCGTGTCTCAGGGGGTTTTTTCTCCGGGTTCTCCGGTTTCCTCCCGGTCCAAAAACATGCACGGTAGGTTGATTGGCACCTTGGAAAATTGTCCCTAGTGTATGAATGTGTGTGTGTGTGTGTGTGTGTGTGTGTCCTGCGATGGGTCCGGATGGGTTGGCATTCCATCCAGGGTGTATCCTCCAGCCTTAATGCCCATAGACGCCTGAGATAGGCACAGACTCCCCGTGACCCGAGGGAAGATCGGATAAAGCGGTAGAAGATGAATGAATGAATGATAAATAAGTATGGGTAGAATTAGAGTAAGTAGATTAAGTATTGCGTATATATTATTGCACAGTGAGGAGAACGTTTCACTGTTCGTGAGGCTGATGGCCTGAGGAAAGAAGCTGTTCTGGTGTCTGGCTGTTCTGGTCTTTAATGATCTAAAGCGTCGGCCAGAGGGTAGCAGTTCAAAAAGAAAGTGTGCTGGGTGTGAGGGGTCCAGAGTGATTTTATGAGCCCTTTTGCTCACTCTGGAGGAGTATTAGCTGTTTTTATTTGTAATCGGAGATGTAGGCACATTACACAATCATTAATGACCAGGCAATCCACCTATACTTGGTGTGACGGCCACGTATGCGCTTGTTCCGGAAGGTAACACTGCGCGATTTCACTGAGGACCTGTGGATTCAGAATTTCCGGATATACTCGTCCACTTGTTTTGAGCTGTGCAGTGCAATAGAGCCTCTTGTAGCACCTGCAGCGTCATGTTCAATGCAAGGTAGATCATGTGACCTGGAAATGCAGGGAAAAAAACGTTTCCATTACAGTTTTGCGAATTATTCCTTTTTCGCGTCGTGTGAAAAACCACCTCATGCGAGCGTATAAAACCTTTTTTTGCGATATTTTTGTGAATTTGCCGTTTCCATTGGGCGTATTTCCAATTCATTCATTCATTCATTCATCTTCTAGCGCTTTATCCGATCTTCACTCGGGTCACGGGGAGTCTGTGCCTATCTCAGGTGTCTATGGGCATTAAGGCAGGATACACCCTGAATGGAATGGCAACCCATCGCAGGGCACACACACACACACACACACACACACACATTCATACACTAGGGACAATTTTCCAAAGTGCCAATCAACCTACCGTGCATGTTTTTGGACCGGGAGGAAACCAGAGAACCCGGAGAAAAACCTCCTTGAGGCACGGGGAGAACATGCAAACTCCACACACACATGGCCGAGACGGGAATCGAACCCGGATCCTGGCGGTGTGAGGCGAACGTGCTAACCACTACGCCACCGTGCCCCCCTCGTATTTCCAATTCGCTATTTAAATTTGTGCATTAATGAAAACGTTGTTGTTACATTTATGTTGTAATTGAATTATGTATCGGCGTTACATGTAACTAGTTACTCGCCAACACTGTATGTATGCGGGTTTCTTTACATTATTAATGTCCCGATCTGCAATCAGAACAGTTTTGAAAATTAACTGTATTGCTCTGTTTCTTTCCCAGCCAAGCGGCTAAAGAAAGGCATGGCTACAGCCAAACAAAGACTGGGGAAAATTTTAAAGATCCATCGGAACGGGAAACTCCTCCTGTAACAGGAACAGCGGAGGGGATTTGACATTTTCTCCTGATGTTCTTATGGACACAATGGACTAGCCAATCCAATCCCTCCCTCCCTCTCTCTCTCTCTCTCTCTCTCTCTCTCTCTCTCCCCCCCCAAACTGTGGACAAGAACAGAATGACGGATGGGGGGGGCGGGGTGTGTGCGAGTCACACGACTTTTGGAATTTCTAAGAAGAGCTTAGGTCAGAATAGGTTTTTGCTTCGACTTATACTTTATAACTTTCAGATATTAAAAAATGTACAGAATACCTGCTATTAATATTTTGTAAGAAGAATTTGTCTCGTTTTACTACAGCTGTCAGTTTATCAGGGGTTGCTAAGATATTATAAAAAAAAAAAATAATAATAATAAATAGCAGTCATTCCAAGATAAAGAAAGTATCCCTTTGCATGTATCCGGTCGCACGCATGCATCGGTGGAGAGGGCTGGGACGGGGGTTCGAATCCAGGAATTCATTTCTACTTCTTTGGATGTGGCTTATCATTGTCTTTGGATGCGGAATAAGCATTGCTGAACACGTTTTCTTTTTTCTTCTTCTTTTCACTGCCCCATCTCACCGCGTTTCATATCGATTAAAAGGAGATTTTAGAACGAGTTCCTTTTGTTTGCAGAGCACTATCACTAATAATATTTATTGACCTAATATAATTGTATGTCATAGATAGGTTGAGGAACGCCAAAAGGCACTTAAAGATATCAACAAAGCACAAAACCATGATATTGTGAGTAGTTTTAAATGTTATTTTTTTGTTTTTGTTGTTTTTTTTAATATAACTGCTACTGTGAACCATGGACTGATCCTTTTTTTCACAGCCAAACAAAACAATGTCTTGATAACTCAGTGCATCGTCCATTATTTAAAATAAAGACATATTATGAGATTTCCAGACATGTCCAGCACACTAATAGGTCGTAAATTCTAATCCGCTAATTTGTGTAATCATTATGCGTCACATTAGTCCCTGCATACATTCTGTGTCTTTTGTATGAGCTTCATGTTACTGTAATGTTGGAAAATGTAGCTTCTCTCTCTCTCTCTCTCTCTCTCTTTTTTAATTCCTAATCTACAAACAAAACACTAATTAGATGGGACCTTGAGCTCTGATAAGCCTCATCCACATGACGTGTATCACTACGATAGGGGTACTTTCTCTTCTTTGTTGGTCTCACAGGCAGCACCCATTAACCCTAGACTGAAATATGCATTTCTATTGCTTCACAGTACAGTATGTAGAATGTAGCCTGTATATAGCTTTTTAAATGAATATGTTTTGTATCCTTTTTCCTTAATACTTCATTATACATTTTTACTAGTTTTTTGCAAAGTGTAAACAAGAAAAATATATATAATAAAGACCTAGAAATAGTCATTTCTTTCTATTTTTTTTTTTTTTTTTTTGCTAGATACACAATAGCTGAGCTTTTTTTTTATTTTAACCATCATATTTTGTCCTTTTTTGTTTGTTTTGTTAGACAACGGTGTTGCCTGGAGAACAAAACGCATCATCATTATTAGCGTACCATCTCATATGGCCTTACATAAGCAAATCTACATATATATTGTACGGAAATCATCTTCAAAGGGGAAAATGTCAAGTCAAAAAATGAAAGTTTCTAAAACCAGCCTCATGTTTTTGGGTTCAACTGCCCTTACTGGGAGTTTTTTTTTTGTTTGTTTTTTTACTAGCACCTTGTGAAGTGTCGTCTGTGTCGGTGATGTAATTTATTAATGTTTGTAGCCTTTTATACTTGTATAATTCTTATGAGATTTTGTTTGAACTATTTTATCAGTGTGAAAGCCCCATAGGAAACTTATCATTAAAATGCCTTGTTGAGTTCCACAAAACTCATGATTGCCTTTTATTTTCATTATGTCTCCTGCAACAGGTTTTGTTAAATTGTTACATTTTATAACTATTATAATTATTTTATTACTATTATTATCGTCGTCGTCGTCGTCGTCGTTGTCATCATGCAGCTCTTTAAAAAAAAACAAAACCTTATGCCATGAACTTTATTTTGATAACAGAATATGTACATTCTCAACAAGGTTTGCTGATCAATTGCAGTGTTTTAGTTATCAATGTAAATCTTGTATCCACCTTTTCTGGAGTGAAAAGCACTCGGATCGATTCTTTGTCAATTGAACTATTTCAGGTTTTATTTGTACAAAAATGTGTGTTGCTTTGTTGTGGTTTATTTTTATATGTTCAAACCAATTAAACACATCCACTGTACCAGGGCAGTGAATGATACCTCTTATTGTGGTGATGTCATACTTCATCTATTTTACTGTCGTTTTATTTTGTGCCATCCTGCAGATTTTAGGTTTTTTTTTTCTAATTCTTTGAGATATTTATTCTTTTTTTAGGCACCCACAGCGAACGACTCGGACATGAACATTTCTATAACACAATTCTTCTAATATCCAATTATTTAGACACTTTACTGGACTTAAAGACGCTTCCAAATAGTTTAGACACAAAAAAAACCCAACACACATCACATAGTCCAGGCATCCGTTTCTTGTTTTATACATTTATATGCAAATTTATTCAGATCCCAAAGATGGTGACTATGGAGGGTGCGTTAATTCATTCATTCATTCATCTAGCGCTTTATCCGATCCTCCCTCGGGTCACGGGGAGCCTGTGCCTATCTCGGGCATCTATTGGCATTAAAGCAGGATACACCCTGGATGGAATGCCAACCGATCGCAGACCACACACACACACACATTCATACACTAGGGACAATTTTACAAGGTGCCAATCAACCTACCGTGCATGTTTTTGGACCGGGGGAGGAAACCGGAGAACCCGGAGAAAAACCCCCTGAGGCACGGGGAGAACATGCACAAACTCCACACACACATGGCCGAGACGGGAATCGAACCCGGTCCCTGGCGGTGTGAGGCGAACGTGCTAACCACTAAGCCACCGTGCCCCGAGTGCATTAATTGATATCCCATAATTATATGACTGGTCCTTCTGCAACCAGTTAATGTTAATGTTATCAACTCTACAGTAGCACTAAATTCACAGGGATGTTTACGGCGGCTTTTCCAACTACATTTTCCTCTTGGGGGGGAAAAAAAGAAAGCTTCAGTTCTGTTTTCTCTACAACACAATACATATTTGTATTAAATACTGAGATAGAAAAAAAATCTTGTCGATGGATTGAATGTTTACAGCTATCGAATGCAAGTGAATAACGTTTCACTTCTTTCTAATCATTTTAATAAGTTTTAATTAAAGATGTGATTTTATTCATGAGAAATTAGAGAATGGGAAAAAACAAACAACGTTGGGTGGATCGGTAGCGTTATCTTCGCTCTGTTTTGGCCCAAATGGTCATTATTTTCCAATAACAGCATGACCTGCAGTGAGTCACAGAGACACCCGAACCCTGTAAAAGAGCCTTTCTTTGGGGTCATCCAGGATACACAGGATTACTGTAACACAAAGGAGTCTTTTAATGCAAGTAATGTGTTCACAGTGAAATATTTGATTACATGAACTGCTGTATTTTCTATGAACAGCGTGGCGGTTGTGTTTTGTTATTCCGCAGCATGCTGAGTAATTTGCTTTAATGTTCTTACTCTCAGACTTTAACGGCCTAGAGGAACGTCTTTCTCTTATATAGCCACTTCCAGTTTTTACTGTGGGGGCCACTGGGAGTCGAAGTGTAAGTGTGTGTGTGTGTGTGTGTGTGTGAGAGAGAGAGAGTCAGTGAATATTACATTCACGCCAAGGTCAACACCGTTAAAAGTCCATTAGCTTTAGCTGGAGCCTGTGGTGGGCCAATTCAAAAATGTCGGTCTCTGTTAAACAAACACTTGTTCACTTCAGGCTCTGTAAATGTAATGGAAAGGTTTACAGATTACTGTTAGAATATCACTAAATAATAATTACACTTATAATAGCCTAATTTCCATTAAATCAACTCTGTAGAAACTTTTTTATCCGTTTCTTGACTTTTTTTTTTTATTTGTTTTTTAATTTGTAAAAGTTTCCTTTAGGTGTTCTTTTGGTTAGTAAGACGCGCTAGTGTTAGTCTGCCAGCAGGGGGCACCAGAGAGCTCAAAAAGATGGGTTTTCTATCAATTAATTCATATTCTTGCTGAAATTAGAGACTTATTCCTACATTTTTCCCAACTGTATAGAATTCCCATGATTTACTATTCCATATACTGGAAAGTTACAGATAATATGGTGCTAACAGTGGTAAGGTACGTTATAAAATGGTAGTTGCCCGATAGTAAAAAAAAAAAAAAGGAGTCTAAATATGGTCTTCCAATTTAAACAAGCAAATAATCACTGTAAAACCGAGACCTGTTTAGCCGTTTTCCCTTCATTTACGTCTCGTCGGTCTTTGCCATTCCGACCACTTTCACATAAATCTTAAAAGAATGACATCAATTTCAAAATAATTTGGGATAAACGGCCTTTGAGTCCATATTTGTTATTGTTCAACGACATTACACTGTGAACATGAAAACGCCCAAAACCAGACATCAACATCTGCCACGTCTCCCAGCAGAAATCCATGTCCAACCCTGCAACCAAGTATTAACCTTGTTTACTGCCTTCACGTCGAGCCCTTACGCTGTTTACATCATTCCTCGGCTTGTTCCTGCCACTGGTTTGTTTGTCTCCGCATTGCACTGTTTAGCAAACACAGCTTTAGCAGTTAGTTAAAGAAAAGAAAAGAAAAAAAAGGATGTGAGGAAGAGTGGATTTTTGTGGACAGATTAGGAAAGAACACTGGGTTTTAAATTAAGTGGCAACACTATATTAAAATCATTTACTTAATGACATTGTTAATAAAATCTATTAATTATATAAAAAGAAAACATCTCAACTATGAGTGACTCTACCGGACGTCTTACTGTCTGGAAACTCCCAAAAACATCTTATTAAATCCATCTTCAGGGGGCACGGTGGTTTAGTGGTTAGCATGTTCGCCTCACACCGCCAGGGTCCGGGTTCGATTCCCCATCTCGGCCGGCCATGTGTGCGTGGAGTTTGTGCATGTTCTGTTCTCCCCGTGCCTCAGGGGGTTTTTCTCCAGGTTCTCCGGTTTCCTCCCCCGGTCCAAAAACATGCACGGTAGGCACCTTGGAAAATTGTCCCTAGTGTGTGTGTGTGTGTGTGTGTGATGGGTTGGCATTCCATCCAGGGTGTATCCTGCCTTAATGCCCATAGACGCCTGAGATAGACACAGACTCCCCGTGACCCGAGGGAAGATCGGATAAAGCGCTAGAAGATGAATGAATGAATATATCGATCTTCGTGATAAACAGATTCTGAATTGTTCATATCCACTTGTTGCACCTGTACATTATACTTTTTTGTTTGCTGATTGTGCGGCTGAAAAAAATAATTGTGAATATAATGATAATTATTAACTTTAATTAACTTTGAGTGTAGAAATCAATTAATTCATATTAATTCATATTTTTTTTACACCACAGGAGCATCTGCAGCAGTTCTGTAAATGGTCTTGTGAATGGACAAAATGTTACAAATATATGTCTTTTCAGTATTTGTATTTATAACAATACAGTACACATCGTGGAAATGTTTTATGACAAAGAATTGTCAGGTTTATGGTGTTTACACTGCTAGACAGTGTGTATCTGTATGAGGATACTGTATACTTTGTAAAAGAATTTGTATTATGACAAAATAAATTGTCAAAAGTTTGAAGTCTTTCATCTTAGATGATAAAATAAATTTCTTAATATTATATTAATATATTTAAATTAGATTAAGTTGGATATTTGGTTAGATATAAAGTAAAAGAATGAAGTTAATACTTTGAGAATACATTAAGACATAAAAAGTATAGATACATAAATTAAGACATAAATAGTATCAAGTATAATTTGAGATTTCATTAAACTTAAAAACTTTATTTGATTCAAAGATACTTTTTGCTTCGGCTGATGAATGATTAGTTCATTCTTTTCAAAGTAAAACTTTTAGATGTAACAAGTTGACAAATGTTTTACTTTGATGCAATGATACTTACACTGAAAAGTGTGTTAAGTTAGTATATAATTCCAAATTAGCTAAAATTCAGATAAAAAGCATTTTACATTATCTTAAAGAGGTTGTGTAGGTTAAATAACTAATTTTGCTTCTGTATTCTTAGAAAAAAAAAATATATATATATATGTGTGTACACACACATATATATATATATATATATATATATATATATATATATATATATATATATATATATATATATATATTGCACATCAAACCACACAAATGATGTGTTTTAAACACTGACACAGACATAAACAGACAGACAAACAGGCAAACACAAACAGACAGACAAAGAGACAGACAGACGGACAGATAAACAGACAGATAGACAGACGGACAGACAGACAGACAGACAAACAGACAGATGAACAGACAGAACATTTGGTGCTATCTGGTCTGTTGGGAACAGCAGGTGGCCCCAAGGCTTGCAGGAAATTCCCCCTGCCTAGCATCACTGATTAAAAGCATTAGACCGGGGCTTCCCTACAAAGGAGAAAAGAAAAAAAAATGAGATGAGGATCTGCTCACTGGCTCAGTGCAGCTTTAGTACTTGGTGCAAATGAAATAAGGCACCTATTAAATTTTACATTACTCACATAAAGTGAGTATAAGAAGAACGTTTCAGTCGCTGTTGCTCCTCTTTTCCCCTGAAAAGTGAAATAATGCCGTTTCTAAACGCTGAAATTTGTGACGCTTAAACTGACCCCGCGCCTGGGAGGAATTACTGATGAGTTCATTGATGGAGGGGCAAGTGGGTTCATAATTGGGCAACATCAGCGCAGCATGAATGAGGCCTGCTGTGTGTCATGTGCGAGCTGATCTCATTGCTCGTGTATGCGCTCTTGTAGGGTAGTGCTCACAGATGTGCTATTAGCGCCGTCCTCGGTGGCGTGGCCAAACGTGCTGGCTGAAGGATGCGTTAATTGCACCAGAAAGTCTGAGTAAGTGTCTCTACACGGCCGCCATTATTCAAGGGATTACGGGGGGGTCCTAAAGCAAGGCTGCTTTTTGTCCTTTCATTACTTCAAGGCTGCAGTTTGTGATAAACCTACTTTGATTTTGCCATGAGCAGGACTTGTGGAGGATGTGGGAGGGACGGAACGCGCACGGGCCCCTTGCTAGATCGCTTATAGTACTCCCAGTTGTGCGCTCGCATGCTTGCCTGCCAAAAAGGTGGCCTTCATTCGGTGCTTTTCCTCCCTTCTAAATTTGCCACAAGACACGCATTATAGCCGTTTCGTTTCATTTACAACAGCGGCAAGTAAACATTGCGTAAAGTAGTGGCTCGACATATATTTCACAGACATTAGAAAGCAACACTTCAGCAAATAATTATCACTTGATTATTACTCCAGCATAAGATCTCATTCAAGTATTATGTACAGCTGTATTCCAGTCTATGGAACATACAGGAGTTGTTTGGTAATTAGTATATAGTGTTGTAAAACTAATAGCTTTCAAAAAGAACATAAAAGAAAAATGTCCATGCTAGAAAGCAGTACAATTCATAATAGAATTATATATATATATATATATATATATATATATATATATATATATATATATATATATATATATATACTACTACTACTACTTATATACTACCACAAGCCACACTGTTACACTGTTTAAATATGCAAATAGTAGTGTTTTTATACTGTTTATATATACTGATATATATATATATATAGTATATATATATATATATATATATATATATATATATATATATATATATATATATATATATATATATATATATATATATATATTATACACCGTGAAATGCATTTCTATTTGGATTCTAACTTGTACCCACATGTGCAGTGACAATAAATTTTTAATCTAATCTAATGTAAACGGTATTGTGTTTAAATTTTTTTAAAATTATACAAAGGCATAAAATCCATTATTAATATGATTAGAGTTATTAAAAAGGCTCGATTTACTGATTCCTTCAATCTAAAGAGGTTTTCGTATTTAAAGTAACCCGGCATGAATAAAGATTTACGTGGATATTTTATTAATCATCTCTCCGGTTCCAATAGACGACGAATATGGTTTTCCATATTAAGTGGCTAAACTCCCTCCTGACCCCCCCCCCCCCCCCCCCCCCCCACACCCGCCCCCACCCCCACACACAGCCCACCCCCCCCACCCCCCCCCCCCCCCCCCACCCACCCCCCCCCCCCCCCCCCCCCCACCCACCCACCCCACACACACACACCCCATCCCATATTTTCAAGTATGGCTGTGAAGCGTTTCACACTGCAGAGTGATCACATCCTTCTGACATGAATAAACACCTATAATCTCAACCTTTTAGATCTCTGTAAACACACCAAATAGCAAATGCTACAAATTTAGGCTTCGAGGCTTCCAAATGCAAACATCTGTTTTTTTTAACCGTACATATGAAACCAGCCATTTTCTATGTAAGCAATCTGTGCGTCCATAAGGAAACACTTCTGCCTGTAACTTCAGGGTAGCGTTTTAAATAACGACGCACCAGTTCTTGTGAGTTAATTTGAATAAGTAGGCCTTAGTGGGTAATTAGCCATGGTTATTTTGAGAATGGTGAACATAATGAAGGGCTTCGGAAAGTCATGCGCTTTGAGAAACTTTTACATTTCATTTATATATGCATAGAAAAAAAAAAAAAAAAAAATATATATATATATATATATATATATATATATATATAATATATATATATATAAAACACTGCACTGGTGACACTGCACTGCTGCCAAGATTTCACATTATTATTCAACATAAAAATTTAAACAATGTTCCACTCATGTGCACACTGCACATTATATATATATATATATATATATATAAACACAACAGCTATCCCGGCAAAATTTACAGCAATTTCAATTTCGCATCTCTCAAAGCGTGCATCCTTGCAGTCAGCTGGTGCTGGGAGCCTCCCAAGTACAATTACTCCGTTTACATGTGGCAGTATGAGACGGAAATTGCTTCTGAAGGACGTGGCTTTGTTTCTGTGCATAAGCCTCGTGTTTACCCGGGTATTTAGATGAAACTCGATGCCATGCCACGCATCAGCAAGTGTCTGAGATAGCCTTTCAAATGAGTCACTTTCAGACAGCCGGGCAAGTGGCAATGTGATCTACTACATAAAACTATTTCAGTGATTTTCAATTTCCACTCAATCGCTTGCTTAAATGAATCCATACAATAATTAGTATTTCATCCAAACATTACGCCAAAATTGATTATTCCCTATTCACACACTGATCTGTCATGACATATCTGTCGGCCTGTTAGTAATGCTCATTCAGATATCATTCAAAACTTTGCGTATGAATTTGCTAGACCAGCTATTTATTTATTTATTTGCAAAAAAAGTACTATTTGGAATGAACAGACTGACTTTCCCCTGTGTGTAACAGATATCTAAATGATTCGTTCTCTGCCCCATGGCACTATGCCCTCTGAACCCACAAGGTCAAGCGGCTGCGAGCTTCCTGACCCTATGAATATTAAAAGGCTAGTTATGTCGTCAAAAGCCCATGATATAGAACACGGCCTCATTTTCGAAAGACGGCCAATCAGTGCAAATGGCGCAGGATGGTCATGTCTTTTATGTGGTCTCCTGAGAGTCACCATGATGGCACAAGGACTCAGTTTAGGGATTTTGTTTTTATTATATGGTAACATGACTTACACCCTGTAATGCTCTGCATAAATCCTCCCAACGTACTTGCTCTCCTGCAACACTTGGGATTATGATATAGACATGCACAGTTCATACTGAACTCTATCAGAACAATTCTGCAGATCTGTTTTCGTCGTTTTGGAGTCAATGCACTTTTTCTGGATAAAATCAGACAAGCACGTATTTCATTTAAGACTCCATCAACACACACACAATATATATATATATATACACTTCCACAACCTGGAGCATGCGTCCAACGCAAGGTGCCCGCTCCTAGCTCTGCTACCTGACCTTTGACCTTTTGAAGTGTAAATAATTGAGGAGCTCGTTCTTTAAACTAAATTGCAGTGCAAGAGGAAGCAGCAGCAGCAGCAGCAGCAGCCTCGGGCCCCTGTGTCTCCTCAGGTGCCTTGACAGGCGCTGTAATACCCCACCTTTAGCCAAGTCATTAGTGCACAATGTCTCCATTATCCCCAGTCAGCGTTCTGCAGTGGTGGGCATATCGTCCCGTGTTTCCTTTCAGATGAGAAATTCACCGAATATTTGCATTTCTGTTTTGGAAGGAAGCGAAACTGATTTTAAACTGTGAGCGTGAATAAAATTCGGCATGGAAATAATGCAAAATGTGCTTTCATTACTGTGTCTTTTGTGGTAAAAACTGGAATTTGTGAAGGAAATCAAAGGGGAACAAACTCTCTTGCTTAATGCATCGTTAATCTCTGCCAAACGGACACTTATACAGAGTGCTCCTACATCGGCTGGACACGTGGAATAATATTTGATAGTAAGGAAAGAACAATAAAAAAAAGATCACATTTCAGTTTATTTTTATACGCTAAAACTATGACATAACCTTTTTTTTTTAGCTCTAAAATAAAAAATGTATCCACACACAACTCTGTGTAGATTTATTCCAGGAAGATTATACAAATACTATATATAGTATATATAGTATATAAGAAATAAAAAATAGCTTTCTATTTTTTTTCCACAAGAAAGGTAAGTCCAGCTTAATTATTGCACTTCTTCTACACATTTTATTGCTTAATATATATATATATATATATATATATATATATATATATATATATATATATATATATATATATATATATATATATATATATATATATATATACAGAATGCAAAGCAGGCACACGTTCTTCAGGCATCTAGAGTGCTTTAAATGCAAAACAGATTCGAGTTCCTCTGTCACCTTGAGTGTAATTTCAGCAGAAACTTACCGCAGTAGCTAAAGATCAACGAGAGAAAGCCACAGCGGAATCCCAGCCGCTTTATCAGCCGCTCTAATCACCTAAACGCCTCGGGGAGACGGGAACGCGCAAAAGGAGCGCGACCGCGCGGGGAGGAAAAAGCGCGCACACGTCTCCACGCTCTCTCTCTCTCTCTCTCTCTCTCTCTCTCTCTCCTTTTCCATCCTTTAAATAAAAATTAAATCGCGCACTATGTTATCGCGATGTGGTGAATATGGCGAGCAGGTCATTAAAGCAAAGCGCGCAAAGTGAAGTTGAAAACAAGCAGATCCTCAAACTCAGGTGTGTGTGTGTGTGTGTGTGTGTGTGTGTGTGTGTGTGTGTGTGAGAGAGAGAGAGACTGGGTTCTCTCACACACACAGCGCAGTGAACTTTTTTTTTTACACGCCTCTTGACGGCGATTAAGGACGGCTTCGTGGGTCGTGTGCATTTTGTCGCGCACACCTGACGCGTAAAGCTGCTGGAAAGCTGGCGGTGAAAGTGGAAGAAGTTCTAGAGGTAAAGTCCGAAAGCATCAGATCTGCTGTGTAGCTGCAGTGTGACACTGGAAAGAAAGAAATGCAAGGAAGAATTACTGACTTGTAGGTTGGAGAGCAATTAAACCTCGTCTCTTCATTTGTTAGTGAAACAGTCCTCACCATGCATGGGTTACGAAATGCCATCTGGACTGCCAAAGCGGGAATGGGTGGCAATTTCGTGCCCTCTGGGTAAATAAACACGTCTAAACCGAGTAATAATGATCCTCAGCGCTTATGTATTTCTACTGGGTAGAGACAGAACGGAATTCACATGCATTCATTCCCTTAGATCTATATATAGCGCTGCAGCAAACTAAATAAATGAGCTGTCAGGACCAAAGCATTTACACACACACACACACACACACACACACGCACACGCACACGCACACGCACACACACTCCGAGCCAATTTATTCAATTGCTATCCGATAGAAACGAAGCTCCATCAAACGATTTCAGTGGAAAAAAGTTTCAATTGCAAATAAAGTTATGCAAAATACAGCTATAATGTGGTTCTTAAATACATCAATATAAATAATTAATGTTCTGAAATTATGCTATTCTGTAAAGCTGCAATGCACACGGTGAAAAAGCTCTATATAAATTTAAAAAGAAAATGAAACATTTATACATTTTACTTTAGTTTACTTACACAGGAAGAATGAAAGCTTGTGATCCTGTGCCTCGTTAGAATAAATCCATATTGGGAATATTAATAGGCAGGATTTTTAATTAGGCCGTTACTAACATGCAGCACAATTCGCTTTTAATATTTTGTTATAGAATATTTAAAAGTGGCACAGAAACTCTTCTGAATGTATTTAGTTTATACCTGCATTAATATAAATAAACGGGTAGTAATGCAATGAAACATATTTTTCTATATATGTATTCCAATAATTGTATTCGTTATTGCTTTGATGGATTTCCTTAAATAAAACCTGCAATGGGAAAATAGAACGAATGTCTGAAAGGCTGCATGTGTCAAACCCGGCAAAGGTCACCAGCAGAGGGCGATATAAGGATTTATACCAGGGGTGTCCAAACTTTTTGTAAAGAGGGCCGGATTTGGTAAGGTGAAACTATGTTGGGGCCGGACATTCAGTCTGACATTCCTTAAAATTAAATGCAAATTAACAAATTAATGATTTTTTTAATTGCAAATGGCAATTTTTTATCTCTTCACACATAACACAAAGAAATCTAAACAAGTTTTTTCTAAAATGACTTCTGAAAAAGGCCATATAAACTAAAGAAAACATTCAGGAAGATTAAACATATCTATTTTCATTTGAAACATTATAAATTATTCACTATTCAATGGCAACTGTAAACTTCTAAATCCAAATCCTGTGAATAGGAAAACAACACTAACACTGGTCTTATTCTGAAGTACAAAATGAGGGCAGATAAAAGTAAAATGTTATTTTATTTTGCCTTAATTAATGAATACAGTGTAATTTTATAGCTTTGCATCCTTCTTCTCTGACCTTTACGCGAGAGTGCAGCTACAGGTGTTCTGGTGAAATTTAAAATAGATACTGTTAGTCAACAGTGCTGGTGGGCCGCATATTATTGATTATGACAGAGACTGCGGGCCGGGGGAAATTTGAACACGGGCCGCATTTGGCCCCCGGGCCGGACTTTGGACATGCCTGATTTATACTAACAAAACTGTCATGCATCTCTAGGGGAAAACTGGGAAGAATTTGGCAACGAATTGTTTTGCTATTAAAGCATTTGTGCTTAACACGCAAGGGATTATATATTACATACGTTGAGCATTATTTTAGAACTATTTATAGATAGAGCAGGAAAGTCTGTTCACTTTACAATGGAAGTATTTGACCCTATAGGTGTTAACAGGAGCTCCTAAAATGAAACAGCAAGGATTGTTCATTAGACATGTAAGGCGGCATGCATCAGACTGTATGTGCATCATATGTAAAGTACTATGTAGGTAGGAAAATATGTATAAATAGGCATTATTGTAAGCTGGAAAGAAAAAAGAACTGCAATGTCAACAGTGCTACCTGGAAACTGGAAATATGGCATAGCCCTGAGTGCAATGTCCCATTTCTGTGCTCACATGTATGATTTTGGTGCACACCTAAATAGAAGAGCTGAGCTACAGGAAGAACAAATGATAACTACAGCTTAAGGTTATGAACACACTCTGGTACCGCAAAACCTCATACCAGTGCGTGCGAATAGCAAGAAATGTTGTCATTGCCCTTTAAACAGTCCTATGTCTAGGAACTGTGATGCACAGTGTAAATGGATTCCCTTGTGCATGTGCCTGCACTGGACATGACCTTTAACAATGCTCAAAATGGCCATACATCGTAGTATGACTTTATTTCTTCTCGCCTCATACATACCAGACCGTGTCTAGAGTGGAGCTATTTTTGTAATAGCACGTGGCTGCTGTCAGAGATACAGGTAATGACTCCGGGCACTGCTTTTTTTAATCTTGGTATATGGTCTAATTCACACATGGCATAATATGTGTGGCATAAAATAAATAAATAAAACGCGTTGTGATTTGATCACCTGAACCAGATTCAGAGGTTTGTCCCGGACCACAGTGAAGAACCAACTATTTCACTATTTCATTTCCCAAGATGGAATACATATATATATATATATATATATATATATATATATATAGATATATATATATATATATATATATATATATATATATATATATATATATATATATATATATATATATATATATATATATATATATATAGGTTTTATTTTTATTTTTATTTTTTTCATTCCTTCATTCATCTTCTAGCCTGGACCTATCTCAGGCGTCTATGGGCATTAAGGCAGGATACACCCTGGATGGAATGCCAACCCATCACAGAACACAAACACACACACACACACACACACACACACATTCATACACTAGGGACAATTTTCCAAGGTGCCAATCAACCTACCGTGCATGTTTTTGGACCAGGAGGAAACCGGAGAACCTGGAGGAAAACCTCCTGAGGCACGGGGAGAACATGCAATCTCCACTCACACATGGGAATCGAACCCCCAACCCTGGAGGTGTGAGGCGAACGAGCTAACCACTAAGCCACCATGCCCCCTATACCTGTGGCTCTTGAATTGAAAAAGACGATGACCCAGTCATCTGTTTAAGAGACACTTCTGAATGCAAGAGGTCCTAGTAATGAATTCAGGTGGACGCCATTCTTTGAACGCTGTGCATTTTTTGTCATCTGAAACCTGGTGTGGCGTTTCACCGCTTGGTTAAAAGTACTACTGGTGTCCATCAAGACTCCAGTCCATAAAATAGTTTTTTAGAGCCACATGTTTCTCTCCATAGCAGAAAAGATGAATGCCAGACCTGATAACTAAATTACCTCAAGAGACAGATACAGAAGTTAAATATTTGGCTCAGAGCACAAGAGATAATTTGTCTCGTGTCAAAAACAATTTTAACACACATATTCAATGTATCTGGACGCACGTTAATTAGTTTTAATTGTTTTAGTGATTTTTTAGACAATCATTTTTAATTAAAGTGAATATGCCGAATGTAAATAAAATATCACATTTAATCTTCCACAAAACAAGTTCAAATGAATAAACCATGTATTTGGACCAAGTCTTTCAGCACTAAGTAGTTAAACAGCAATCACTTGTTTCTATGTGAAGCTCACTTATAATAATAATAAACCTTGTGTGGATTGTGCAGATTGTATGTTTGCAAAATGTTTAAAGTTAAAATACAAAAAGTACAAAAAATGGATGAAAACACAAAGTTTTATTTATACTAATGAGTAAAAGTGTATTTAAATTTTCACAGTATGGGACCCCCCCCATTACACGTACACACACACACACACACACTGACTTTTTTTCCTCTGGGTGACCCAGTGGGGCAATAAGCAAATGTCAGATAAGGAATGATTTGCTACAAGCAAAACCTTTAAAATAAACCAAGCATTAGTCTCTCAGTGTGTGGTGTGTGTGTGTGTGTGTGTGTGTGTGTGTGTGTGTGTGTGTGTGTGTGTGTGAGAGAGAGCAGAGATTTGGCTGAGCAACTCTAATTCAGTCGAATTACAGTCATGTTTGCCCGACTGGCACATTCACAGCTGTGATAATAGCACAAGGCAATGCAGGGTCTTCAGAAAAGTGTCCACACAAACCAGCGCCAGGCCATGTGCAGGTTTGTGTGTGTGTGTGTGTGTGTGTGTGTGTGTGTGTGTGTGTGCGTGTGTGTGTGCAGGTTTGTGTGTGTGTTTGTGCGTGCAGGTTTGTGTGTGTGTGTGCATGTGCAGGTTTGTTTGTGTATGTGCGCATATACAGGTTTGTGTGTGTGTGTGTGTGTGTGTGAGTGTGTGTGTGTGCATGCATCTACACGTGTGCCCTAGTTTAGGCAAGTTTAATTATGTGTGTGCATCATTTCTGTGTGCAAGAGTTTCTTTGGCTGTTTTACACACCGAGGAAGATACACACAAAAAAACTGGCTGCTGTGTTTTCTTTCCAGAAAGTGTGTTTATTTCTGATTCTTTGGTTTCAAAGCGTGGGCAGCGGACTGCGGGGGGAAACCAGACTCATTCAAATGAAAGTGCTTTGATTGAATGACGCTTTTCTTGCATGTGGCACAAATATTTCTGTTGTCCTGATATCACGGATCCACCGAGACCTTTGAGAACGAATAGTGATGTGTTAGGAATAATCCAAAATGATGAAACCTGTGATGAAAAAGTGAATGATTTTTTTAAAGAATGTAGAACGAATTGAAACGAATCTCTAGCATAGTTAATGTGCCTTAATTTAACATCACCAACCCAAATCACACTCTGTAAATGGATTCTCAGATTGAGTTGATTGTTGAAAGTCTCCCCGAAATTATAATGTGCTCACCAACGACAGATCTGGTGCCTTTAAACAAAAACAGCTGCGAACGCATTTCCCTTACTGTCTATAACATCTACAGAAATGATTTGAATAAAAATGAAAAGGTACAAAGATACCCATGCAGCATTAAAGAAACATATTATTGAGCAGTAAAAAAAAATCAAGCTCAAATGTTCAGGAACATCAGGAACGTCGTCATTTTTCTTTAATCGCTATCATTAGAGGATCATCATCGTATAATATGACTTGGAAAACATGTTGTTACACATATTAGAATTTGGCCCAGATATCCTAAAGCTCATCTTTGTACAGCGTGACAATAATAATCTTAAAAGGCAGATGAAATTTCCTAGTCTGCATAAAAACAGTGTTATATTGGGATTTAAAAAAAAAAACACACCCTAAATATTTGCTGACACTGTGCCTGCTGTTTTCATGATATTTATGAGTATGTGAATGCTCCAGGCCCCGGGGTGCCATGATTTTGGCTTGATTCCAGTGTGTGATTATGACGGTAAGTACTCTCTTGGAGAGCCCCACACAGAGGCACACGTGCACAGGACTGGCGGGGGTGAATTAGTGCACCGAGCCCTGCATCTGATCAAAGCTGGTGTAGAGTGTAAGGAAATACCCGAGTGGGACCATCACAACCCATTATAACTGACTAATACCAACCCAGCGCAATCCAGCTGCCGTCCGACTGGTATTTTACCTGGATCTGAACTTTTTACCTATAATGTGTCTGTAGATGTTACCTGGTGGTTCCGAGCATAAGCATTCATTTTGGGGCTTGAATATAGTGGAAAGAGATATTTAAGCTAGTAAATCACTGCAATAAAACAGTTAAAAAGTCGGGAAAAAAAACAGAGAATAAGTTTCATATTATATTTAGTCTTTGACACTTCATTTATTCACCCAGTGTAAAAAAAAAAAAAAAAAAAAAAAACATTTGTGAGGTTTCTGAACAGGTGTGTTTGAATCAGTCCAGGGTGCACATCTGTGTGTGTGTGTCCAATGTCAGTCTTTGCCAGTACTAAGCCATGCAATTGGAGACTGTTTGTAAACAGTCTGTCCTTTCTCAAAAGTGCCCAAGAGATTTGCCCCAGGAAGTCAAATTACAGCGAAACTACCTAATTTGGCTTGGGGCTTCGAACTCCATGCTTGAATGATCTTAATTGCTGCAGGACGCAGCTTTCATTTCACTATCTCTGGGCAAAGTGTTTAAACAACTGCAGGCACTGTATACCTGCCGTTTTTATATTCTGAAGGTATTAGAATAAAACAATGAATTCATATAATGTAAATAGTGTCGAAAATAAAAGCAAGAGAACTGAAGATTGTTTTAAAATAACATATATAATATATGTATATGTATAATATATAATATAACTAACCACCCAAATGTGGATGAGGTTCTCTGTTGAGTCTGGTTCCTCTTAAGGTTTCTTCCTGCTCTCAGGGAGTTTTTCCTCGTCACCGTCGCTTCGGCTCAACAAGAAACAATTAGGGCCAAACTGATTTCCATTTTTCTTACATGAGTATTATTAAAGCTGCTTTGAGACGACGACAAACTGCAAAAAGCGCTGTACAAATAAATTGAAAAAAAAAAAAATATATATATATATATATGTGCTTCTCTATTATTGCAAGAAAGTAGTCATCTATCTATCTATCTATCTATCTATCTATCTATCTATCTATCTATCTATCTATCTATCTATCTATATATCTATCCATATATATATATATATATGTATATATATATATATATATATAGGGGACAGTGTTGGGAGTAACTAGTTACATGTAATGTAATTGTAACAGTAATTCATTATAGTTATCAAGAAAAAATTGTTTAATTAAATGATACACGTTACAAATGTTTGAAACTTTTTTTTTTACAATGTTAACTAAAAGCGCCACCTAGTGGACAAATGAAAGTTATCAAATGTAATCAATTACTTTACTTTTATAAAGTAATGGAAAAGTTACAC
Source organism: Kryptopterus vitreolus (assembly GCA_030449085.1). Lineage (NCBI taxonomy): Eukaryota > Metazoa > Chordata > Actinopteri > Siluriformes > Siluridae > Kryptopterus > Kryptopterus vitreolus. Next base: position 21,737,340 of record JACRUU010000013.1, read on the forward strand.
TACTATCTATTTATTTTCCAAAGTAACCTTCTCAACTTTCTCTTAGTTAATTACATATTATATATTATATTAAATAATTAATCTTCTACCGCTTTATATATGTATTATATATACATATATATGTATATATGTTTATATATATATATTTGTGTGTGTGTGTGTGTGTGTGTGTGTGTGTGGGTGTATATGTGTTAGTCTGTTTGTCAGTGCTTAATGTCTATGATGCATGTTCTATCAAATTAGCTGTCTCAAAACTATCTGCGTGAGAAAATGGCACCTGATGACAGCTCAGTTTCAATGCTTTATCCGGGTTTCAGTGACATTTACATTAGCTCTTTTCATGCTCGGCTCTCAGTCACGTCACGCTCTAATGGAGTGATCTTTCAGAGAGGTGTCGGCGATTATGACGTTAGCCGAAGCAGCCCACTCTGAAACACATGTAGGATCGCAGGTCTGTCAGCAAGGATGTTGTCTGCGTTCACTTCCACCAGGCCATCGACAGCTGCTGTCACCTACTCGTTTTAGAGACCTCCACCTGCGTGTGTGCTGTACAAGCTGTCCACACCAGCTTACACACCCTATACATCCACATGCACTTAAGCACAGAAATCCTTCAGTATTATAATTGATATGTATATTACTGTCTGTTAATAATATAAATACTACAGCATGTCAAAAGGGCGTAGCATAGATTCATTTCACATAGGATTTTTCTCAACCATTAGGTTCCTTTTTTTTCTCTCTCTCTCTCTCTCTCTCTCTCTCTCTCTCTCTTCTCCGCACAAAAATGGAGTGATATTTAATATGGCAACTTGAAGTTATGAAGGATAGTTAGTCTAAGCAGGCCCCTCGACCACCCCGAGGGATGGCAGCAGAGTGTGTTTGCTGCATGTGATAAATTGTCTGCATACTTGGACTCAAACGTTGGCAAATTAACAGTTAATTAGTGGTTGATAAATAGCAGATCTGCTGCAGACCCTCAACTGCTACAGCCCTGTGTTCTCCTCCCCAGCTCACTAAGGAAAGTGTTTATGTGCCGGTAACAAGTGTCAGAGCAGATTGTTATGTCTGTATTTTGTCACATGGTGAGATTGCTCTCAGATGTGCACCCCCAAAAAACCTAATCCACACACACACACACACACACACACACACACACACGGAGGACACAACTATACAACCTTGAACATTGCCCGTACTGACCTGCTGCTTTTCACATCTTGTAGACACACTTATCAACGCCCCTGACACTGATCTATTGCACCGTGTCTTCTGGGGGTCTGAAGGCACATTTCCACATTAGTGCAGTCAGAGAGAAAGAATAAATATAAGTACGTGTTCAATGGAACACATTTGTCAACACATCTCAAATCATGGAATGGGTTTATGTCAAAATTGTCTATTAGAAGATACTATTGACAATTGGAGTAAACTGTAGCACAATACTATCTGAAGCATCCATGATGCCTCTGAATGCATTTATCTCTTTATATATATATATATATATTTATATGTACAAACAAATATTAAGCGTTACTTAATTTCATTTGTCCCTGTTATTTTGTTCGCTTAAAATCGGGTGACCTGCCACCAAATATACCGTGAACTACATTTTTAACACATCTAGATGTAAATATCAGGAACTGAAAGCATATTAGGATTACTGTAAATCTTTATAATTACAAACGTTAACCCCCCCCCCCCCTCCCATTTTCCCAACCCTCCCCCACCCCCCAAAAAAAACCCCCAATATGTGTATTGATAACTCCTCAGTGAAAATAGTCATTCATAGTGCCGGCGCGCATGACACATTATTAAATAGTGTTAAGAGAAGAGGGGAGATTTTTCCTGTGCTCTGTCGGTGAGTCATTCCTATTTCAATAGCCGAATATAGAGCCAAGAGACTGAATGAAACAGGAGCAATGTATGCACATTCATTATGATATGCACAGTGTGGCTGAAGTAGTAATGTGTTTTTATACACTGACTTCCAGATAGAGCAGCCTGGTCCTTCATCATGGAATTCAACGCTGAGAATACAGTTCATTTCATTCTACAGTGGTGCAAATGCTTTAAAGTTAAATGTTTAATTAAAAAAAAAGTGATAAATTTAGCAGGTTAAGTCGAATATTTCTCTAACGTTGGTGCAACCTGGCATTTGTCACGGTTAAACCTGTAAATAAAAAAAAAGAACATAATCATTTTTAAATGGGAATAAAATAAGAAAGAAAAATAGGAAAAAGCAATGTGGAAAATAGTGCCAAGCAGTTATGGTTGAAATAAATGTCCAAATGTTTGTATTCCGTTTGAATCTAAAAAGGAAGTCATTTTGCTTATATATTTTTTTTATCACGAAAAATATCAAGAAATCATTTACAAACTAAGCGAGCACATCTGCAGCCAGTTAGGGCAGTTGCATGCCGACAATAATATGCCACAGTGTCATGCCTCGGACATCCGAACTGATCCTGGCCATTTAATCATCAGTTTGTCATCCCTGATTTGAACGGCCCGAGTTAAATGGAGCATGCATTAGAATACAAAAGCAGAAAAAAAAATCACACATGCAACTTGCCAAACGGTTCCTGACGGACGCATACTTTACTCAACATGCTCGCTCGCTTAGCAATCAGCCCGAATCAAAGCAGCTGTTTCAGCTCAAAATGCCCCAATTGCTCTAATCAACACCGTTTGTGGCAGCCCCAGCAGCTGTGAGGAGTATGGGGCCTCTCTTAAGCAAAGTCAGGAACAATAACACTTATTTTATTGGTGCTTCTGGGGGGTTGCCAGATATGGTAAGAATCCTAAATGTGTCTAGAGGGCTGTACATAGGTCTGCATATAAATGATGAATATTCGGGCGGTTTGGAATTGCTTGAAAACAAATCACTCAGAAGGAACGAGCACAAAATTCGAACATTCTCTAGACTGCTCTGATCTCTTTCAGCTGTGTCTCTATTGTGTAGACAAGTCCAGTCCCAACAACACCACACTAATCCGCATTTTCAATTTTCTTGCATCACGACTATTTAGCTTAACGTCATGCGTTGAACATTTCAGCGTCTATCTCCTAAATGCATGTTCCTCAGGAATGCCGTCCTATGCAGAAACAATTGGCAGGGGAAATAGAGGAAGTTCAGTTTTGAGTCTTCACCTTGATCATTATTACACAAATCTCCGAACTTCTAACAACGTAATTGAGGAGGGAGCAGCAGTCCAAAAGTGGGTAAATGTGGTCTCACTACCCCAGAGATAGACTTCCTCTGTGTTGGATACAGTCCATCTCCAAACACAGCACGCCTGGGGAAACAGCTTTAGTTCCCTACTCAGTGTTAATCAGCAGTGGTGAACGCTTGCCAGCAGCCAGGGGCCTGTTTGCACAATTAATACACTGGTCTGCCTTTTAACAGGCAATAGCACTGCTCCTATGAAAACACAATATCACAGACCGTAATGACTCGTACTCAGGGAGGAATGAAATGGCAGCATTTAATGGAAATCATCCTGATGGAAAAAAAGACTCCAGGGGAAAAATAATGAGAAATGATATATTTAAGGAACTTTTTGTGTGTCACCTCATTATCAAGACTGTATCTCTCTGGAATCTGAAGATGAACTTTGGTGAATTTCCCCTCGACACGTTAGGGACCAGTTGCATATGAGCACTTGTGCAGAATGTTTTTTTTTTTTTTTTGTATGGCAGAGGATGATATTTTTCTGCATTAATCACCAGCCAGAAATGTGGATTGGAGCCCTCTCGTCTAAATACATATAGTCTGCAACACAAGGCAATGAAGATTATTTTCCTAGTTTTGCTAAAGTGTATTTTGGCAGCTGCAAATGCATTTCACACACATTGTAGAAGACCTGATGCATATATCTGATAAACACCAGTAACACTGTGCACAAAACTTCCTATGATTTTTTTTTTTTTTTTTTTTTTTTTGCTGATTTAAAATGCTGGTGATTAATAGCCCATCACAGACATGCACAATGGCAGCATGTGAGAGAGGTCAGCCTTGTCATTAAGTTAATGTTCGTCTACAGTTTGGGCTAAACACAGCACCTTTTATGGAATTATCATAATTAGTCAAGCCATTAGCCTTAATGGGGAGTAATGGCCAGTTAGATGTTATTTTGTAAAACAACATGCCAGAGGGTGAAGGTGTTTTATTACATCTCTATATTAAGCCTGCGCTGGAAGGTAGAAAATGTTTCCAGATAGAGGGTAAAAAAAACTGGCTTGCGTTAATTCAGTTTCCACATCAAGCCAGAGCGAGACCACCCACTAGGAAAATAAGACCCAACGTGCCTGTATGTTGTGCGGTGACTCAAGCACTCAGGAGTTTTCAATGAATATGATCCGGCTTTTTCAACTTGGGGAAATTAGACTGCTTGTTGACGTTTTAATGCACCGATTATTTAAACAGAAGGGAGTCGCTGCCACTCTTTACAAGTAATCTTTGATTCGAAATGTGCACACATAATCCACGACTACTGTGATACTGATGAGTGAAACTTTTCACTACACCCTATTCAATTATTTATGTTTGGTTCTTATCGGGGTAACCTATAGCCTTCTACAAGCAACAGAATTCGTATTTTATTTATATATGCACAACAGGACGATACTGTATAGCACTCAGTGTTGGGGATGGAACTGGGTTTCTTTATACAATGCTTTTCACACAATAATTCAACTGCTGTGTACCAATGATTTCTGTAATCAAAACAATGACTACTTTAACTGCCACCCTGATTAAATTAAAACCTTTTTTTTTAGTGTGAGATCTTTTGACTGTATGTTAGTTTTATGATAAATTTATCAACAGCTTTTTATGTCACAGTTGGTGTTTGAGTTTGGTTATGGGCCATTTACACTACACAAGCAAGATCTTTCTTCATTTGTGTGTTCGGTGTCAGAACCCTTAAATATTTTATTTCCCTAGCAAGAGTTCTTGTTAAAAGTCCTGTCCTCCCTTAGATAAGCTTTTTATTGTAAATGATGTATGTATATGATATATATATATATATATATATATATATATATATATATATATATATATATATATATACACACGCACACACACACACACACACAGAGTGTTGGGGGATTATTAACGGTGTTACATAATTTAATTATAAAATAAATGTAACAGTAATTGGTTACAGATACTGAGAATAAATGTAATTAAATTACACTTAGCTACGAAAATGTTAAAGATTACAAATAGGCTTCGTAGTTTGCACGTTAGCCTCACACCTCCAATTCCTGCCTCCGACATGTTATTTGCCAGCCAGTGTGTCCTGTCATAGCTATTATTAGTATTAAATATTTTTTTTTTTGTTATGAAGTCTGGCTTTGTCGTGGCTGTGTTAATACATGAGATTAATATAAATTTAATGCAAGTGATGAAAGATTGTGAAATTCTAACATTAAACAAGAGTTGAGTTACTACTGTAAGGTTAACTGTAAAGTTATAAGTGTTTGGAAATTATTTAGTTGGAAAAATCCATTAGAAACATGAAAGTAATAAAAAGGTAATTAGTCACTGAAAAGTAAACACTACTTATTAAATTTTGAATATACATATTATATATGTACGTATATAATATACATAACTATTATTATTATTATTATTATTGTGATTTTTATTATTGTGAAAAATTGTAGTATTGTGTATATAAATAATATAGTAGTATTGTTTAAAAAAATATTTATTAAATTAATAAAAGATAGTGTTTATCTTGCCCTGTAAATAACCCTTTTAAAGGCCATATCACCCCGGCCATACACTCTTGAAAATACATTTTCAAATAAAAGTTATTAAAAAATAAAATAAAATAAAAGTTCCCATTCAACCATCAGTGAAAGCAAGATTTAAAAACATGGTTACACCAGAAAACACACCATAAAAGCATAACACCAGGTATGGTATGGGTTTCCATCAGCCAGCTGCATCAGCTCTTCTTGACAAAATGCATTTATCTCTTTTCCATTTAGCTAAACTGTGAATACCTTACATTCTGCTGTTCCACAGTTTATTGGCTTGTCTAATGGCTTGTATTTTGGCTGTGCTTTTCTGTTTAGACATGGACTTGTCCACCGTGATGGTGATTGAGCATTATACGAGCCTTTGAGGTGCTAAGGAACAATTAAGCTGCACTCAGCAATGACCTCAGCAAAATCGGAACGGGGTCTCTCATAAAACCCCTGCCGCTCGTCGGCCATATTCTGCCATTTTAGGCTACCACCATTTCTCAGTGGTTTATTTGTTCTCTTCTAGTCCTTGAATGGCTTTGGGAGTAGGCTCCTGTACTAGTGCACAATAGAAACAATGCTTCCATCTGGGATTGGTCAGAGATGGCCCGAGCAATCTGAAAGCTTGCAGATCATCAGTGATTGCACATGGCAGCGCCTGACCCTCACTGAAGTCATGTTGGTGCCATGGAAGACTGACGATTATTGATGCAGAAACCCATTGCTAATTCAGTGTACAAGGTTAGCAGGCAATCTTCAATGGACCACGACCAGATATCTGGCTAACTATATCCAGCTAACTATTTAAACCTCATCACTGTTGAGTCTGATATCATTGATTTTCATTTGAAAAGTCCAGAAATACAGACAGTTCGTCGGGGGGGGGGGGGGGGGGGGGGGGGGGATCAGGACTAAGACAGAATGATAAATATCTCACCAAAATACATTATATACATTATAGCACATTCATAATAACAGGGGTTATCTAAAGGGTTTGAGATTCTGCCTAGTGACTTTGATTCACCTGATGAATCACCTGTTATGGAATCTCCCCTCCATTTTACAAGGTGAAATAAACAGTGGAGGGAGAATTTACATTAGCAACTCTGTGGAAAATTACACTGTGGAGAATGGCTTTTGGCTGAATGATGGAGTAATAAAATCGGCTTTGTATACAGTGGATATCTCATCAAGGTACCTGCACTTCCTCACCTCTAGCCCTCTAAAAGCAATTTCATCCACTTACTAGAGCAGAGGACAGACAAATGCTAACAGAGCATTTGGTCATTGGTAAATTGGAAGTTTAGAAAGTTTGGAAATGTAATTACAAATGTAGGGTACAGATTACAAATGTGCCATATTCAAGTAACTGATTATATTTGATTACTTTCCAGTTTCTAATGGATTTTTCCAACTTAATCATTTCCAAACATTTTAACTTTCCTCTTGTTTAATGTTAAAATTTCAAAATCTTTCATAACTTGAATTAAGTTTACATTCATGTAATTTTTACACACAGCCACAACAAAGCCAGACTTCATAAGAAAAAAAATATTTGATACTGTTTTAGATATCAAATTTTTGCATAGCTATGTCAGGACACACTGGCAAGTAACGTGGAGGAGAAGGGAATCGAACCCACAACCCTGAAAGTGTGAGGCGAACGTACTAACTACATTTACAGCATTTGGCAGACTCCCTTATCCAGAGTGACTTACAACTGAGGAATTGAGGGTTAACAGTCTTGTTCAAGGGCCCACTAGTGGCACCTCAGTGGTGGGTTTTGAACCTGCGATCTTCTGGTCTAGAGACCAATGCCTTAACCACTGAGCTGCCACCTTAGCTAATTACTAAGCTACAAAGCTTATTATTATTATTATTATTATTATTATTATTATTATTATTATTATTATTATTATTATTATTATTATTATTATTTAAGAAATGGTTTAGATGTAACATTATTTGTAATCTTTAACAATGTTCATAAGTAACTATAATTACATGTAAATGTTTTTTTTCTCAGTAACTGTAACAAATTACTGTTACATTTGTATGTAATTCAATTATGTAACGCTGTTACATGTGACTATTTCCTCACTAACACTGCTGATAAGTTCACTGCACAGAATAATCATCTTACAGTAAACATCAGTATTCCTTTTATGCTGCAATATAGTACTTTTGTGTCTTAAATGGACTCATTAAACTGTATAGCTGTTAACGGATTATCTCTACTTGATTGAACAAATTAAATGTAATGTTATAATCTCCTTCCACAAAGTAGCGACTAAGCAAAAATTTTGTCAAACCAAACATCTCTAAAACAGCTGCCAGGAATGGCCTACGTTCAACGTGTAAATTAGTGTCATACACACCGCTAATGTAATTCCTGTAATGTAGTTCCCATAAAAGCGTGCTCTTCCCTGGCTTGGATCCAGCCATACAAAAATGGCCAGGTTGTACAAGCAAAAGAGTCCTCATTTCTTAGCCGTTAGGAATCTGTATTGCCAAACAGACATTTAAATCCACTCCTCCTGTCATTTTAAGTGCTTCTGTGGCTTCATTTATTGCAGGCACTTGTAAACGTTCTCATAAAAAAAAAAAAAACCTTGGCAGACGTGTACTGAGGATGTTAAGTGTAGTTTGCTATTTATCACTGGCCCCGCAGATGTGCAAAGCAAAGAGCAGTGCCAGTTCTTTTCGGGAGACATTATCATCACTTAACCAGTGAGCGCAATCATCTTTCAGTAATTCAGTGACGCGATTCATTGCTAATAAGCTTATCCTAACAAGCTCCATGCTGGAGGCTTTGCTTGGCTAATCCCGTAGTTCTTGACTCCTCTAACTTGTTTGGTGCAAACGAAGCCACAGTTGAGTGACTAAACCAAAACGCCTGGTGTTAACAATTTCACAGACTGAATGCTACTTAGTCAAAACAGCCGGGTGAATTTCCCCAGAGGAATAGCTGAGAAGTGAGTGTAACGCATTTCACAACATAACCCTCAATAATGTCAATAAAATACTTTAATAATCATGGCAATGAAGAAGCAATTCGATAATGTGGAAAGGAACACATTCTGCATCTGACAATTCTCTAATTAAGTTACAGTAGGACTTTGAGGTAGTCTAGACAATAAGCACTCCTTAGAATTTTAGGTAAAAAAAAGGTGCTTGTTTCACCATGTCATGTTAACACTAGGTTAAAATACTTTACTCTTTATTGAGCTTTTTTTTTGGATGATTGCTGAGACGGTGGATTTAATTATTCATAGCAAACTCAAAATTCAAATTGACAGTAAAACCAAAACAAATCTCTAAGACTGTTTTTCATCAATATCTATGTAACTTATGAATTTTAAGAACATTCAGTTCAGTTAGTTTGTATTTTTATAGCACTTTAAGAATGAATATTGTGTCAAAGCATCTTTGCATAGTTAAAATGAAGGAGAAAGTTCTTCAAAGTGGCACAAGTCTGAATTCATCCTTGAAGCTGCTGTATGGATCCGGAATTTCACTGAGACTGTGTCTGAATCCCGAACGCTAATTGGAAGTTCCGTAACTGTGGGATTCATTATTTGGGGTAATAACAAATAGTCTGCACCATTTGATCAAAGTAAGCATGGAGGACCATAATGGTACGTTTGCTTAGTTATGCACCGTGAGATCATTTTTTATACATTTTTTATTTAATCTTTATACGTCTTTATGCATCATTTACTTTATAATCATTTTTTATAATCAGATTTAATGGGGAACCAGTGTAGACTTAAACAGAGGTTATATTTTCTAGATCTGGTTTACTTCTAGTTTACTTCTAGCTGCATTATTGTGCTTTCTATAGGGTTATTTATACAATAATTTGTACATATAATTGCGTGTTTATAATGTAAGATTTGCCACTAATTTTTGTTTTATAGTCCTATATTATAACTGGGTCAAAAAATGACCCTAACACCACAATGGTTATAATTTCAACCAGAGCATTTTATACTTTAGTGAAATTGTTTCTTTCTTTAATTTTGCTTAAATAGATTAAATGCTTAATCAAAAAACACATTTCTGTGGAACTTTTATGTGTTTTAAACCAAAAACGGGTCCCTGCAGGACCTAGCACAATAGGAAGGTTAACAGTCTCGATTTTTTGCCTGATATTTTCAATTTTATTATTGAAATCATCACTACTTACATACACTAATTACTGTTCGTTTTGCTACGCTATTGAATAAAATTCTAGGATTAAGTTTGTTATTTTCCGTGAGGGTAGAAAAGTAATATTAAGAGCTTTTCCATAACTCAGGAGGTTTTGACTCCAGGCCATTTCAAATACTGCTCATTTGGTTTTATGCCATTTACATTCTAATTGAGCACCATAATGGTTAAGGAGACTAGCTCCTCTGAGCTTAATACACATAAATCATGTATATTAATTTCTCTTTATTCTGTAATTTTTACATTCTTCTTTGATACAAAGTCCCCTGTGAAAAGTGCCATAGAAAGTTGAATTTCTGAGCGGTCTGCACGTATCATCATTACATTGTGTTGCTAGGTTTTTCTCCCTGATCATTATTTTTAATTGTTTTAATAATTATTGTTTTAATGGGAGCTGCTTCATGTAGAGTGTAATGAAATATTGATTCCAGTCAAGCTCAGATGGAGGTCTAATTGATGTTGATAACTAAAGACTGATAAAGCTTGCTGCAGTTCTTGACACAAAAGTACGTTTAACACAGTAATGCGGCGACGTACTTACACTATGACTGAGGCAGATTTTAAAGGAGATAAGGTAATGATCTTAAATAGCTTCCAATAGCTTGGAATTAGGATACAATTTTAAAACAACTAATACAAATCTTAATATTAAATTAAGAGTGTGTCTCCTATAACATTCTGATTAATTCCTACTGAGTCTACAATGGACACAACTGCTGTTCTTAAGGCGTCGTCCTGATTATCAAAATGTACAAATTTCACCAACAATTAATGCTTCATCAAGATGTTAAATAAAATGAAAAGAAACAAAGATTAAAATAGTGTATAAATTGTAAAATTACCAGTTAATAGTGCAAAGTGTAATAAATTGTAAAGTGTCCAGTGTAAAGTATAGCTGAAAAATATTTAGTAGCAAGATTTGTGATGAAATCTGCTAATTCTACGAGTAGGACCCTGTGTGTCTATAAACTACTGTATAATTAAAGGAACTGACTGACTAAAGCTGTTTTTGGATGCTAAATATGTAATTTGGATGTAGAGCACTTAGAATGTGTTACATTTGTCTATAGTTTTTTTTTGTGTGATGACTAGTGTATTGTTTTACAAATAGCAGGCTCACTGCCTCTATATCACTATATCACAATGCCTGTGCCATTAATATGGAGCTGATTTATATAAACATAGCCAAGAGGGCTCATTTCATTTTGCCTTAATGCCTTATATATATATATATATATATATATTATATATATATATATATATATATATATATATATATATATATATATATATATATATTCGTATTCATAACAAATCATGATCTGTAATTGTCTCGTTTGTAATCAGTACTTTTGACATGAGACTAAATGTTAATAATACTAAATATATTCCACAGACTTAGCTTTAGATCACAGGTGCTCGCTGCGTAATCACTCTTCTTTAGTTTAATGTTAAACAAGTTAATGAAACATTTTTTTAAAGACAGACACAGAGTCAATTTGGTGTATGACCGAGTGACGACTATGCAGCTAGCAGGCGGTCAGTTTAGCCCTTTTGTCTGCTCCCCGGACCTGTTCTGAGACTATGGCCCGATGCTACAAGAAATGACAGCAGCACCATCACAGCATCCAGCAGTTCAGTGACCATAACCTGCTGTAAGATACATGCCACGTCACATTGGGGTGGAACCAGAGCATATTGTGACTTCTGACATTGGAAAAACTTAGAGAACCAAAAAACCTATGTTTGCTGGTCCTAATTTCACATGGATCAGATTAGAGTTCCCTATAACCAGAGCTCCTTTTAGATTCTCAATGGGAGAGCGTTAGCTTTTCAAGTATGCACCCACTCACGAGGGATTTAATGCCGAGTCGGGGGATGGCTAACTCCATCTAGAACCTAGGCTGCACTCGCAATCACAAGACTCTGAATGCGCTCCTCTAATGCTAGGATCTCCTCTGACAAAACCTGGAAACCAAGGGTTTTGACCTAAGAGCCAAAAAACAGAGCGATTACAAGCATATCACAGTAGTTTGTGTACAGCGAATACCTCCTGCTTCTGAAATGAAAAGGAAAAAAGGTGTGATAACCTGAACAGACCGTTTTCAGTTCCAAGCAGTATTGGAAACAAATTGAATCTTCTTGTCTGTTTTTATGCCACGGCATGCAAATACCTTGTGAACTTGCTGCAGGGGTAACAAATTGCCATATCATGTGTTACAATTACGTCTTCAGGGCAAGCAGCTCATACATCTTTCCAATGAAATGATTCGAAAGCTATGAATTATGGCCATATTTCAGTCTAAAAGAAACAAACCACTAATTGCAATGTGACCTCTCTGTAATTTCAAGAGAGAGAGGTAGAGAGAGACCAGAAAGCACTCCAGCGTGGAAGAGGAGGAGGAGGAAGGAGGAGGAAGGAGGGGGGAATCATTTACCCCTGCTCCTGCTTTATTTTGGTTTTGAATAACAGACACTACTAATTTGGTATAGGCTCAACCTTTGGCCCTCTACCTCTCCCCACTCGGCCGCCCCGAGGGAACACTCCAATCAGCCTGCAGCCTCTCCAAACCCCCACCAACTCACTCCACAATCCCTCTTTCGCTAACAGCAAACTGGAGACCAACTTTTTTTCCCCCTAAATGTTTCTGCTAATTCCCATTTCCTTTATAATCACAAACTTTCATGTGAGTGGCTGACTTGGTCCGTGTGTGTGTGGGGGTTGTAGTGGTGGTAGTGGTGATTACTCCAGGGTCTGAGGCATTAACCCCGCCAGGTGTCACTGGATGGGCTGTTTACTTCTGTGATTAATGAATGAACTAAAAGTCTTTTTACCCTCTCCACCCCCTCCCCCCTACACACTTTTTCCCTCGACGTTGTTAAACAAGGAACGTGCCACTGAATCAATTGGGAGAGCTTGAACTACCCTGCATCATATCAGGCTTATGAGGCCAAAGTGTCCAAGCATGACTCGTTCTTTGTGTTCATTTGGTGGTGCATTTGACAGTGGCGAGGCCTACAGGATGTTGCTGAGTGCCTAATGTTTTTATAGAATTCAAGAAGTGGCATGGTCGATATATATATAGTCCATGAGAGAGAGAGAGAGAGAGAGAGAGAGAGAGAAAAGAAGTCATCATCTCAGTATATGATGACCTGAAATCTCTGTTCTTGGCTAAGTGGAGTGAAACCTAATGTGGTCTTCTAGTGTTGAACCTCATTCACCAAGTCTGTTGTTCGGCATTTCCGAACTGTCACACACTCACACATCATCTGCTACCAGCATGCCATAAACAAAATGATCAAAATGATCAAAATTTCTTAATACATTTATTTGGGTTCATCGACACAAATCTCCCTTTTCTTTCCATGTCACTCAAAATGACTGTTTCTGTCTCCATATCACCGGAAGCAGAGGATCATGGGGTAATGCTGACTGAAATGTCTAATCTAATCCATTTTATGCAGTCTTCTTAATTAACCTGCATAATATATTTATTCATATTCATATTTACAGCTGTGATCCCCAGTGGCAGAAAGAAAAATGTGGAGGAAAAAACACTTCAAATACTTAAAATGTAAAATACTTCCTTTTGACAGACATTACATAGAAAGTCTTCCTCAGTGACAAGATTGAGGGAAAAGAGGAAAAAGAGGGAAATTTGTGTCCATGAGGAAGAATCAATAGATTCATATTCATGACTATATCACAAAATGTATATATGTATTCACGTATTCAAACTGGCTAAATTCATACTTTCACATGTGTCACCCAGGGGCAGAAAGAACAATGTGGCAGGAAAAAAATACTTAAAATTCAAAATACTTCCTTTTGAAATACATTACATAGAAAGAATTCGATTCTGATACATCCTATAACCTTTTACTTAGACTGAATGTTAGCATATTATTAACCCTGCTTATGACATCCTTGGGTAACAGTGTCAAAACATATTTATATACATTGAAAAGGCACCACAATGACTATTGGTATACAATGTGGGCACAGAAATTGTAAAAATAAAATGTACAAATATTCTCACAAACATTCTCACTAATTCTGTGCATATCCGATGCTGATGTCTCCTGATTTATAATAATAACATTAACACATTGTTCAGGTAGCAAGCTATTTGCAGGCACAGCGCAGCGGCTTATCCATTACAAGTTTACATTTTCATCATCTCTTGTATAAATGTAGAAAGTTGACCTCACCTGCCACTCAAAGCAGCTTAACCACATTCAGCATCTGTGTTACAACATTTCCTGCAAATTTGCCACAGGGAAGGATAAAAACGAGCCGTGTGTCATCTCTGTGTTTCAACGTGTTTAGAGAGAACAGCAAGGGAAGAGTGTGTACACAGGTGATCGCTGAATTGCTCTGCAAAAGAGGGGCCAACAAAGGGTCACGTCACTCATCCGGCAAAGAAGAAAAAGCCTCATAACCACCACACAACACCCGAGTAAAAACCTGGTAGATTTCACCTAATGGAAGAGTGCTTAGCTTTTTTTGATTTGTTTTGACTGATCTTCAAATACAGCCTTTATATTAAAAGCAGTGTTCATACCGAAAAGTAAATAAACTCGGATGAGAATTGACGCCGCTGCATTAGCGTACCATTAGTTTTAAATCTCCGCCAGGACTTTGCGATCAAGGAAACTACTGGCAGGACATTTCTTCCCTAAAACTCTTTTTGAAACTATGCATTAAACTGATTTATTGACATACTTCCTTGCTCCGGAGTTTTGCTGTCCTTCTGCGCCCCGATATATCTCTACATTGAGAATGGGTGACTAAACAAACATGAAGTGGCTCTTTAGGGCCTTAAGGACCTCCTAGATTTGGTGATATGACAGACGAGGCCTATGTGAATCACACAAGGATGTATTTAAACCGCTGTATCACATGTTATTACAAATGACTTGCACTGCATATCGAGCTTTGTGGATTTGGCGAAGTTTCATTCGCCGTTTTGGGACACGATTTTCATGTGAAATGATTAAGCGATCATTAGTGAGATATTTTTCAACCAGGATTTGTCTCATAATGTGGTATTTATTTAGAAAAAAAAAAACAACAAAGGGAATGAAGAAACATTCAGCAGCATTAGCAGATCATCGAATACATCATTATGTAAAGTACAGCAATTTCCTGCATGACAACCTGTCAAGTGTATTCTTCCATCGCCAGGTTAGGGAATAGTCATGTTTTATAATGCTCTCTCCAGATGTGTTGCACACTTTTAGTTTTTCTGTCAACTCGTACACGTAGGTCAAATAAGAGAGCGAATACAAGATTTCTTTTTGATTGAGATTAAAAAAAAAATGTTTTTACTTAGATAATGGTGGGCTTTGGGGCCTTTCAAAGACTGAAGCTTCCAACTTACCTATTTAAACGTTAATGTTTAGATGAAAGTAGCTACAGTACAAGTCCAGGCAGAGTTCGACTATCCTTCAAGGGCTTACACTCAAGCTCAAAGGACATAAAATTACATCAGTGCACAGCAAACCACAAGCCATTTAGGCACTTGCTGACAAACTGACTTGTAACACCTATTATTTTGGAGCTCTTAATGGATCATGCTATAATTGTGCCAGTCAGTATTTCAACAGTCTTAATAAAATGGCTTGGGTTGGGTTTTTTTTTTCTCCCTCCTGCCAGACATTAACTTGTATTCTTACAACGGCTGTTTTGAGCGCTGAATGTCAAAACATACAGGGACATTTTGTCAGCAGGATGAAGTGGGTCACAGGAGTGTGTACTGTGTTATGATTTTCACAGGTGGCAAACTCTAAAAGGACGGTGAAATCATGGACACACACACACAAAAAAGTGTCACTGAGGAATCTCCCTCTGGAATGACATAGGGAAAATATGCTGGTGCAAAAAAAAAAAAAAGAAGAAGTAAAAACGAGGCATTTTTTATAGCTTGCGTTTTTTTTTTTTTTGATAGATGACTCATGAGTGAAACACAAACACACCATTTGTTTTCAGTATAATCGAGTTAATTGTGCTGGTCAGAGTTTGCTGTAGTGTGTCATTTTGTGTGTTTACATGTTTATCTAACCTTGGTGTGAGGTGTAAACCAAACTGACTTGTGACAGGCACTCGAATGAACTGAAATATTTAAAGAGGTTAAAGGTGAGGAAGAGAATAGACGACTTAATGCCCTAACGTATCATTCTGTTGCTGGTGATTGCAACGTACCACAACAGCACTGCAACATGGCCATTTCACACCTGCTGTCGTCTCACAATCGGTTGGAAGTTCCACGTTTAGCATCAGCACCGATTTTGTTTATAAAAAGGATAACACTGGCATGCTCATTTTAAAAAGAATAAAGCTTGCATTTGTTTGCAAAGAATAAAACTGGCCTGCTGCGAGCGTGGATACAGCTCATTTGCTTTAAATATGCAGTAAAATATTCCACAGACAAAGGAGAGATTTCCTTAATCCAATTATATGGTGAAATGTTGTTAATGTTTATGGGGTTTATTACTATTGAACTAAAGCGTGTACTTAATTGGATTTTTATGCACTGTGTTTTATTTGAATGACGGCACTTCCTGCGAGCAAGTACACTTTTCAGACATTAACTCGAGGACTGCATATAACATATCACAATAAATTCTACACGAGGATCAAAACATCAATATAAATTTACACTTCCAACATATTTGTCCCTTTCAAGCATCTATAAAATGCATTTGCCCTTTTCAAGCATCTATAAAAGTCTGCCTGATGAAGTTATTTGTTATGTATTCAGTCACTGACATTTATTGAGCAACTAAATGTGAGTGTGCCTGACAGGCATTTCAACACCGAGATGTTGTCTTTTCAGTTTATTCATGGCTATTAAACATTCAATTTCCTTTACTGATCTTTTTCGGAAAAGTGGAGAAATGCACACATTGCATTGCCTTAAAAGTTGCTTGCATCGTTATAGCGACTTCACGTCCTCATCCTGTTTTTTTAGGACGGAGCCTTAAAACTTTTGGGGAAAAGTTTGGAAAAATCTTTTTTGCTTGACTTTGATGAATGATGACAAATGTTTCACTGAAAGGTACGAAGGTTGATAAATGACGGCCAGAGAAATCCAACGAAAGTCAACGATGCAGAACAGAACTTGAATGGGTCTGTAATAGTTTGAGGTGTAATGTATTCACCCATCTTAAGTAAACATTAACAGTGAGAACAACCAAGGGAAATAAGAAGGGGGGGGGCGTTTTTTTTCTTCGTAGCTCTGTATTTCAATAAGGCTCTGAATTCATTTTATGTCACGTTTTGTTTCTTTAAGCTGAAAGACCATGGTGGTGTTTCCCCTATGATGGCATGTGGCCCAAAAAAAAAAACAACAAAAAAAAAACCTCGCACTTCTCTCACCAAAACGTCACGAGTGTATTTTGAGTAGTGCGAATGGACATTTTTCATTCCTGTTTGAATGACGAACACAAAAAAGGACCAGCTTGTCCATTTTTGATTCCAGGGTCTAAACAGCCCTGAAGGACCCACTGTAATGAGATTCTATTTGACATGCATGCAACATTTGTGCAAGCTATTTGGCATATGTGAAAAGAGTACAGAGGAAGGAGGGTGAAAAAGAGAGAGAGAGAGAGAGAGCAAGAGAAAAAGGCTGTCATTTGAACTCTCCCTCAAACCAAGGCTGTGCTTCTCTGCTGTAATAATAGAGAGGAAATTGAGCATTAAATACAAATCAGCGGTTATTAATTTCAGCCTGACAGAAGAAGGGCGCAGAGGTTGGGCCTTTCAGCGCTCTGTGCGTTTGCTGTTCCTTTACCTCCATGGCTCGCAGAGGGGGTGGAGACTGGACGGGAGGGGGGGGGACGACCCAGCAAAACACTGAAGCAACATTGTAGTAACTGTTTTTTTTAATGTGAAAATATTTTTTACAGGCAGCTTTGCTTCTCTGTACTCGAGCCTCTTGATATTGTTTATCAACCAGCTCTCAGGTTAATTAGTGCTGGTAAATTCACACGTAAAGCACACTTTATAGCAAAAACGCCTCTGCGGTATAAAAATAGGCAAGTTCTAGTCTGAATAACTGTTTAGCAGTCGTGTTTGATTACTTTCCACCTGGGTGGCTCAGTGATTAGGGCTTTGTCCTGCTGATTGCATGGTTGTGAGTTTGAATCCCCGAACGGCCTCCAGGAACAGCTGGGCTTTTAAACGAGGTCTTTAATATTAAACAGCTCAAAAGCATGTGGATAAAAGTGTCTGTCAAAGGAATAAATGGAAAGTAGATACAGAGCTTCATGCAAATGGACTTATTATCACAAGGTCACTTTAAACGTTTCTTGATGAGTCATGTTTGTGTCTGATTGCACATGTATTAACGAATGTCTGGTTTGATTCTGCTCATTTTTTAGGAGGTTCTTTTGTAATCGTGCTTAAATATTAAACTGTGTTTGTGTATGTGTGTGTGTGTGTGTGTGTGTGTGTGTGTTTTGTAAGCTACAGGGGAAGTCATACTTGATCCTGGTGTTTTCCAAAGGTACAAGCAGACATGGCCCACACCTGCAGAACATCAGCCTGTTTAGATTTGGTGCTGAGAAGCTGATAGAGCCAGATGGACCCTAGCTCAGGACACAAGCGTAGACAAAGCCTGATGCAGGCTGGGAAATGGATGGGCGAAGAGCTCATTTGTAATATCTGATGGTGAAAGCCTTGTTGAAAATAAGATTCAAGCATTAGGCGAGGAAATTGATGCAGATCACTTACGGAACCCATTCACTCTCTAGCAAAAAGATACTTGTCTGCTGTAAATATTATTTCTGGGCCTTTTTTCAGCTTGTCAAAACAAAGATCTGCAATTGCTATTAGGGTCCTTAATCTTTGGTAGACTGTCTTAAACACATCAACACATTCTTGACTCCTACTCTTGGCAAACATCTGGTAAAATGCCTCTTCCATACCAGGTGCAGTTTTAACAGTACATATATACTTTTTTTTTCTTTTCTTCAAATTATTACTTGGCCCTGCGTTTTGCATTAACGTTTTCAGTTTCGGACTATTCTGTGTTATAACGCTGCACCTTTCGAATCTTGCATCACGGTACGGTTGCTTCACTTCTAATAATGTGACAAAATTAGCTCACTGTGATTTGGTTTTATGTTGTAGGTTCTGTAGCCACCATAAAATGTATTATTTCTGTTTATCCGGTTACGTCTTGAACGTTTAAAACACATTTTAGCAGGCAGATGGAAAAGGTTTTGTTTCATTTCAAATGAGTCGCCATGTCAGGTTCAACCCCCCTCGTGGTGCAGCACCGGGGACCGAGTGTGAATACAAGAGTGGTGGCTTTTCCTTATTTGTGACTTGTGCTGTGAAACTGCGCATATCTCTTCTGCTGAGTGAAAGGTTAGTCGGGAGAGACCCCCATCTGGCACTCATGCATTTGACTGGCACATAGTTAAACAATGATGCAGTTTGACAAATTTCAACTCGGGCTTATGAAAAGCTAACATAAACACAATAGGGGCTTAGAGCGGTGCATCCACCTGTGTGCGCGGTGACAAAGTGTGAGGTAAAGACTGCAGCTAATGAGGAAAGCCCTGGCTTCAATCTTGGACGGAGGCCTTTGTAATGTAAATTGCTGTCAGATAAAGGGCCCGTGTTTACATGTACCGTTAATATTTTGATCGGCTTGTTTAAGAGACTCAGCTCCTTAATGCACATGCTCTCGCGCTTCGGCGGCAACGCTTTGGCGTGTCCTGCTCTGTCGTCGGACGTGTTAACATGCCATAAATCTCTTGCCAGGTTTTTCCTTGACAATTCCGGAGACATACTTCTTTATGATGCTTTTGGCACATTCAGTATTATTTCTTTACGCTTATTCTGGCACATTAATGCTTCATTAGTGATACATGAATGAATGGGAATAACTGAATGAGGTACTGGGTGGGCTTTTTTGAAAAAGCCTTATAAATGTTATTGCTTGCTGATCGAGTAATACTCTTCCTGTTTCGCCTTTTTTAAGTGATTTCTTGTTTTTTTCCTATGCTCAATAGTAGTGACATGGAGCTCATTTTAATGTTGAGATAAATATGTAATATTATTAATTGATTTATTTTCTGGATGGTAATTAAATATTCACTGATTGGGGTCAGGTAAGTTACCTATTTCAGTGGGCTCTGGTTAGCCTTGGACTTTTATTAAGTGAGGTGCTTATGTGTGCTTATGGGTGAAAAGCAGTTCTTGTTGTATCAGAAAAATATTCTTGAGGACACTTGAATGTACACAGTGATTGGCTAGGTTTCACATATTGATCATTCTATACAGTGTATTTTATACGAGTGAGATTATGTATGATAGTTTGATTTTAATGTCGCAAGTAATCCATGTGATATGTGATATGATCCGGACCAAATCTGGCAAAAACGTTTTTTAGTAAAAGATAAATGATAAATGATAAGTGCATTTAGCATCAGATCAGAAGTGTAGAAGTTTTTTTTTTGTTATCTCATGTCACTCGATCACCGCATTTGTAGTTAAGAACCTTGCTTTCCCTGATGAGTCACGTTCATTGAATTTGATGATGCAATCTCCCTGTTGTATTTGATCCATATGTGGCACATCTGGACACTCACTAAGAATGTCTTTCTGCTGCCACAAAATACTTGCAGTTTTGATCCTGTAATTTTGTGCATGTTTTTTTTTTCTTTGTTTCTATTATAACTTCACTACCACTGGCGCAGTGCCAGACTTGGAGCATAAAAAAAACTCTGATCAATCAGTTTTTTAAATAATGCAAAACACTGGTGATACCAGAAGGGTTTTAGAATGAAAATACATTTACTGCTATTTTCCAGACCATTAAAGTCTAAGCATTGAGTGTGTAAAAATGTACGGAAGTTTTGAAGCCATTCCAGGATGTGAGATTGCATCTCAGCAAACAAACAGCACGGAGACAGAAACAATAGCACATTATATTCGCCGCTCAAACTCTAACGAGCTGCATTCTGTATAGCGAAGCCGCAGAGACATAAGCCTGACCCAAAGCATCATAATGATCCTGCTGTCTCAACCGGCTACCCACGATCCCATGTATTTTATTTAGAAGAAAGGCTGAAAAAACACTTTGCTCTATTACTATTTCTTACTGCATAATGTTTATGTGGTTTTGAGGACCACTAAAGGAACTGGGCTAAAGTAGTATGTTATTTGATCCTGGTCTTTAAAGCCAGCAAGAGGAATAAATCAGAACTGAGGTTGTTGAGGGTATAAACTGAAGAGAGTGAGAAGTGGTGGCGTGGGGATGAGGAATTGCTCCACATCGCATGTTTCATACAAAGATACTTCATTGTTTTGGTTTATACAGAGCAAATGAACTCCGCCGTTTACTTACACTGGTCTAGACTATAAAGCCTGCTTGTGGTCGTGGGAATTGTTGACAAAAGATGACCTCTAACTGACCATATAAATGTCTTGATAAATGAATTTTCTTATCCCTGAACTTTATTTAGCCGGCCACAAATTGCATTGTGTAACAATATGGGGTAGATTAAATTAAGTGAAAAGTGTTTTTTGTTTTTTTTGTCGAAATATTATTACATAACATTAAGAACACCATTGCAGAAAGTAACCATGTTTAATTTCTGAACAAGGAATAAGGAGTATTTTTTTAAGCAACTTTATTTAGGTTTTGTTTGCACCACAGCTCTTTTCTGTTTTGGCACCGGTGGAATGAACTTCGCCTTGACATCCAAACAGCTGGCTATCATTGGTTATTTTTGACTGGAATCACTGGCTATCTTTATATCTCTTCCAAAAACACTTAATTTAGCACATGTCCTGATTTAAAAAAATAAATTACAAAATTAAAAAACTCAATAGAGTTTGAGGTTGTTTGTGTCGTAAGTTTGTAATCGATTAAAAAATTGTTCATCTATTCATGGACGGAGACTCTTTTTGTGCATCTCTGTGGATAAGGATGTCTGCTAAATGCTGTAGATGTATACGGAAATGAAACATATTCATTCATTCATTCATTCATTCATCTTCTACTGCTATATCCGATCTTCTTGGGTCACGGGGAGCCTGTGCCTATCTCAGGTGTCTATGGGCATTAAGGCAGGATACACCCTGGATGGAATGCCAACCCATCGCAGGGCACAAACACTCACATTCACACACACATTCATACACTAGGGACAATTTTCCAAGGTGCCAATCAACCTACCGTGCATGTTTTTGGACCGGGAGAGGAAACCGGAGAATCGGAGAAAAACCCCCTGAGGCACGGGGAGAACATGCAAACTCCACACACACATGGCTGAGACGGGAATCGAACCCGGACCCTGGTGGTGTGAGGCGAACGTGCTAACCACTAAGCCACCGTGCCCCCGAAATGAAACATATAGTTCCTTAAATTTAACATGAATTCAAATGCACATAATTCCACTCCAGTTATACTTTTCTGAAAGCAAAATTATTGATGGAAAGCATTCACTAGCATTCACTTGTATTTTGCTGTTTGGCAACAATCACACATTAAATGATCAAATTGTTACTGCACAAATCCCTTGTCACATTTTCCCCATACATAACACTCCTTTTATATACGCTTCTGTCTTATTGCACTTTTTTGCAGAATGACATACTAAGAAACCTTCCTCACCTTTTTTTGTCTCCATGATTTAAATATATTGAACAAGCATCCTGGTTATTTTGCTCATGGAGGAGAATTTTTATCTAGACAACAAGTACTATTCAATAAAGTTTGTTGGTGGAAGCTTTATCAAACAATTACATCATTGGACAATAAAGATATAAGACAAAAAAGAATCAAATCATGAAGACTGAGGAAGCCATTTTTATAATGATTTAACATAAAAATAAATAATCAATCATTCTTGGACTGGCAAACTGGTTTACTCCTGCACAGTTATTACTACCCGTCATACAAACTTTCAACTGTGAATTCATACAATTGATACAATTACACATTGTAGATTCATTTGATGATTAATAGTTTGAGATATTTTCAATGCCATTTTAGCTTACAGTTATATACATTGATTATGATGCCATTTAACTTGATAATAGCCGCTGATGATAATCCTGGATTTGACTTTTCTAGTGGTAATTTTTAAAATAAAAAGTTTTTACATTCAACAAACCAAACACGGACATGTCCCTGTTCATCTGCTGTTAGCAACAAACTGGAAAGAAACACAGTGTAGACAATATTTACCTTCTCATGCTGATTGAATTAAAGCAAATACGGCATACCTCTAGAGAAGACGGGCTGTCTTGTTTACTTCGGATGTTGTGCACAGCCATGTCGACTTCATGTCACTCTGGGGAGGAACTTGCAGTTAGTAGAATCATGTTGACGAGTAGGAATTTAAAGTCGAGGAAGCTTTTTCTCTTCGCTTTTTCCTGGTCGGCATTTGGGAATTATGACCTTGAGTTGAACACTGCATTAGCTCTTATCTCAACCTACGTAATGAGAGTAGCAGCTCTGTAGTCCTGTACTTTAGTAAATGTAATGCCATTTTTCCTCTTTTTCTCAGCAGGGCACACGACAAAACATACAGCGAAAAAAAGAGCAACAACAGTAACAGCACAATTTTAACATTTGAATATATGAACACAATATTTCACTATAAACGGTTATGATGTACTACAATGCCACATCATTGTAGCCACAATGTTTCCATCACGGTACATGAAATTTAAAGGCATGACTACAATTCATTTGCTGAGTATAATGTACAACAAGTATTAAGAAACATGGTGAGCATGATTTGCATGTTGAACACATCTCTTTATGTCTTTTGTGGGGGAAAATGAAATGATCCAATCATGCTGCATTGCTTTAGGAGAATTTCAATTATATATATATACATATATATATATATATATATATATATATATATATATATATATATATATATATATGTGAGGCACGGTGGCGTAGTGGTTAGCACATTCGCCTCACACCGCCAGGATCCGGGTTCGATTCCCGTCTCGGTCATGTGTGTGTGGAGTTTGTGCATGTTCTCCCCGTGCCTGAAGGAGGTTTTTCTCCGGGTTCTCCGGTTTCCTCCCGGTCCAAAAAAAAAAACATGCACGGTAGGTTGATTGGCACCTTGGAAAATTGTCCCTAGTGTATGAATGTGTGTGTGTGAATGTGTGTGTGTGCCCAGCGATGGGTTGGCATTCCATCCAGGGTGTATCCTGCCTTAATGCCCATAGACATAGGCACAGAGATAGGCACAGACTCCCCGTGACCCGAGTGAAGATCGGATAAAGCGGTAGAATGAATGAATGAATGATATATATATATATATATATATATATATATATATATATATATATATATATATATATATATATGCAAATGTTTTAGGCAGGAGTGAAAAAAATGCTGTAAACAAAGAATCAAAAGTGGAAGTATTCATTATTTATTTTCATCAATGAACGAAATGCAGTGAATGAAGAAAAGAGAAATGGAAATCAAATCAATATTTGGTGTGAACACACTTTGCCTTCAAAACAATAGCAATTTTTCTAGGTTCCTTCTTTTAAAGGAACTCAGCTGGTTGTTTGTTCCATCTTGGAGAAGTAAACACAGATCTTCTGTGGATGTCGACGTTCTCACATCCTTCTTTCTCTTCATGTAAATCCCACACACACTCCATGATGTAGAGATCAGGGTTCTCTGGAAGTCGTGACATCACTTCCACTACTTCTACTTCTTCTAAACTTTACTCACAATAAATATTGATTTGATGTAGATCTATTTTTCTTTTGTTCGCTTCACTTTGCATTTTGTAAACTGACAAAAATAAACAATCTATTTATATTTCTGAAAGCATTCTTTGTTTACACCATTTTTTCACAGTACTGTAAGATCTGTAAGATTTCATCTCTGACAATTAAAATAACCACTAAAAAAACATCTAAATTGATAAGAAATTAATTAATTAACGAGAAATTCACAGTTTATTTTCCGAGTGAAATAACTATAAAATAATTAATCATTTTAGTTTGAAGAGAGATTTTGAATGAACTTTATATATTTATAACATCTGTCACAATTAGTTATAGTATTAAACACATGAAAAGTATTCATTACACCGAGAACAGAAAAATATTCTATATATACAATACACATGTATAAAATTCAACTGTAAATCCAGGGTTTTTAAGCGTGACTGAGCTACAAACAGTGCAATCAGACATTCCTGGAGGTCAGACCTAAAATAAGAGCAACACATTGAGCGCCTAACAGCTGGAGTGATGCTCCTGTTTATGTGGTCTAATGCCTTTCCTACATTAGTTTCAATGCTTTGAAGAAACCATCTGTTGCACTTTCGGGGAAAAAAAACCTTAGAGGTACTTACTGTTGGTGAGAAACTAACGTTACTTTTAAATGGAACTAATTGTAGGTGAACAATAATGAGCATTAAAAGTTCAAGGGGGAAATTTTTTCATATTAATTTTCATTCAAATGATTTTCATTCTATTGTATTCTATTGTATTTCACCTGAAGAGTGTCTCTTTTACTTTTATATGGTTACATTTGATATTTAGACTACTGTGACTGAACAAGGGAGAACACATTTTGTTTCAATGAAGCTGAAAAAAAAAAATATATATATATATAGATAACCTATATATACATATATATATATATATATATATATATATATATATATATATATATATATATATAATATATATATAACCGTATATAAATTACTAAAATATTGTTTCTTTAAACGTTGGGGTGGGAAAGAATACGTATTATTCATGCATAGTACAATTTAATGTCTGAGCATTAGAAATGTTATGATTCTTTATGAAAAGTTCATGATCACTAACTGAACGCACAAACCTGTTTGAAATTGTCAAGCGCTGACTGAATGTCACGCCACGCACACAGAAGCGAGGCTTTTACATCACACTGATGATCTGTTATCTTTGAAAGCACATTTCCTTCATTTCTCCTTCACAGAATGCAAGAGCATTTGATGCCCTTATAAATCAAGTATGTGATTTAGCGGTCTGACGCAAAAATATGGGGGAAAAAATGAATAATAAACAGGACAACACATCCACAATTATATAATTTTGTATTTCTATTCAAGATCTTATATATTACTTATATATCAGTAGGAACGTTTTTTTCTTGTTACATTTTGCATTCCTCAGACCCAAACACCCCTAAGATTTGAGAAAATGTATAGCCCTGATATCCTCACTATACCTACAGTAACCCTTATATTATTATGCGAATTTATTATTTTGTATATATTTATGAAAACATAGACATATATTGCTTATATATGCTAATAAAACATATATACATAAACAATTAATACTACACACTGTTACTATATATCTAATTGAAACTTGATATTGTCAGACCGACAATTGTAATATAATTATTTCTGTGATTCGATGTTTTTTTAGTTTAATATCGTTGCCACCTTCAATGAGAAAGAAGACAATTTGCTTGTGAGTTGCGTATATTTTTTATCAAGCCATGTGTTTAAATGTAGACATGGTATGAACATATTTTTCTACTACCTTTTAATTTACAAAGCAAAATAAGAACATTTGCAAATTCAAATCAAAGTCAAATATTATTAGTCCGGCGCATATACGTGCAGAGTACGACAGGCAGGGAAATGCTTCGTAATGGTTTACTTTGCATAACAAACTGTTAAAACTAGACAGCTTTGTAAGATAAAAAATT
The DNA here is from genome assembly GCA_030449085.1 of Kryptopterus vitreolus. NCBI lineage: Eukaryota > Metazoa > Chordata > Actinopteri > Siluriformes > Siluridae > Kryptopterus > Kryptopterus vitreolus. Next base: position 21,764,039 of record JACRUU010000013.1, read on the forward strand.
ATTCTGAGTGCTAATAATCCCAATGTCAAGTAACAAAGGAAGTGTTTTTATTCTTTATTCTATAAGAATACAGAAATTGTTCAGAATTTTGCGAATACTCTCATCAAATGACTTTTATGCCAAAGTGTGTTTGTAGATAACTAGTCCTCACCCCCGTATGGCATATGAAAAAGAATTTTGTCCACCGGCTCATAATACAAAATATTAAATACTCCAAAAATACACACATATTAAAAAAAATTAAAGAAAGATCATAATAAATGGCACGCAACAAGAAACAAAGGTTTGTAATTGACTAACTGACTTTCTTTGAAACTTTCATTTGCTCAGCCAGAAAGAGTCAGAGAGAGGCAACACAAGGCTATCAATGATAAAAGCAGTACCAACGAGCAGATTAATACACTGATTTCAAATGGCGGTTTATGACGCTTCTGTTCATGCTTCATTCTGAGTTAGAATGGCTTTATTTTATACTTTATAACACTGCGGCCTAATAAAAATGTCACCAAGTGTGTCAAAAAAAAAATCTCCTACGATGCTAAATGGAATACATGGAATTTTGCCTAATGTGATAAGATAAAGCACTGTAAAAGTTATTCGTCTTCTTCTTCTTCTTCTTATAATAATAATAATTATTATTATCATCCATTATCCTATGTTTGTGAATGAATAGAAATTCTATTAGAAAGAACGCAGCCACGCTGCAAACCATTAGCACGAAATCCAGCCGTAATAGCCGCAGCATCCTTCTTTTTAATACGTGTGCCATACGTTTGACATTATCACTTGTAATTTATTTCTGAACCCAGTGACTAAAAAGCGTGTTGTCAAAGACAGGCCAAGGAAAACAAGAGAGAAACGCATGGCCGGATGAATGTGGAGCAGCGCTTTGGCCGAATTGGGTTTCAGTCTAATTGGGATCATACGCCGCATGTGCAGTTTTGGCACATTTGTTATATTAATCAGAGCTCCTTTAATCGTGTCCAGTTCCCTCCACTCTGTGTGTCGGTGTGTCTGTGTGTGTGTGTGTGGGGGGGGGGGTGGACACATGACTGCGGCCCCCCAAAAGTCGAGCTCAATTTAACGACCGCCCTTCTTGATTCCACAAAACCACAACGTAAATTAGTAAGAAATCATACAAATCAACCCGTAATGGAGATGGGTGGAGTTGATGTTTACAACTTTTCCTACCACATAATTCATTTAAAAGCCAAAAAAAGTCCCTATTTCTCATTAAAAATCTTAAAGCGTGGAACCAACGTGCTCCAAAATGTTCGCAGCGTAAATGTGATGAAAATTACGCAGAGGAATTTCCATATTTATAGTTTTAAAGAAACGCGAGAGATGAAAGTGCGGTAAACTGGTTCAGGACATGTATGGTATATCATGACTACAAAAATATCAACAAAACAAATTCTAATTAAAAATGGATTACAGTAAAGAGAATTTTCACCATGTTTTGGAAAACATTATTTAATCGAAACAAATGCAATCGCAAAGCCGTGGTTCTAGTTTATTCATCATTTGGGAAACTATAAGATTTTCCTGCAACACGGTTTTTGCTCTCCACTGGGAAAGTGTGGCTGCACCTGTCTTTAATCTGCATAATGATCACGATCAAGATGAGGAATGACTCCGACATAGGAAGACATAGGAAGGCGGTAAAGAGAGCAGCTGTTCACCCCCCACCGCCGCCCTTCTGCCTTCATCCCACACACCTTCACCCCTGAATTGAAGCTCCTGCAAAAGACCACCAAGAGAAAAACTGCACTGCCACTCAGTATGCACGTGTCAATTTCTGTCTACAAAATACAGTCCCTATACAAAACCATAAGCTGTCTCTGTAAAAATCTAATTACAATGCGGTAAAGAAACCCCAAAAAATATATATTTACCTACTTGTTGGCTAGAGTTTTCCCATTTTACGGAATTCACATTTCAGTGTTCCCTCAATATTGAAATCTCGGGCGCCGCCTTTTTTTTTCCCCTTCAGGTCCGGGTTCATTTATGAGCATGCATTATAGCGTTCCCGTCCGTTAGGCTACTATTTCATCCCTGGTGGATTTTCATTCAGTGAAACGGATAACGTGTTCGTTGATTTTTTTCCCCCTCGCTTTTGCCGACAGAGTTCAGAGATGAAAATTTCTCCACCTGCGCTGTCAGCGCATCTCTTTTGTGCACGGAGATCCGCGCTATTAACGCTGGACACACTACAAAAAAATGTACTGTGCCATTAGCTGAGCAGATAATACACTGGGAGGAAAAAACAAACGAAAACTGGCGCTATTTCGGAGGTCTGACGCTGTTATTGTGCACTCAGGGTATTAAGTGTCCTCAAGAACAAACACTTTAAAAAGAAAGGAGCACGTCGTGCCGTATAAACTCGTAAAGCCCCCAGTCTGCTTTTTTTTTAACACTGCTATCAGCAGCAGCTCAGTTTATCTGCCTGGGACGTTTCATAGTGCTACTAATTAATAAGAACTTTGAACACAGCACACAATGTGTTCGAAGTGAGTCTGTGGTTGCATTTATCTGAGTAACACTTTTACACGGTGAGCGTGGATATAATGTATAAAAATAAAAAAAATCTCCATAAACACGCCTGGATAAAGGATCTTACAGGTGCAAACGTGTCATTTATTTAAATGCATGCATGTATATATTTCTGTATAAAAATGATTTGTTTACGAATACATGGATTTCATGTATACATTAATATGATTCATTTTATTTATTTATGTAATTAATAATTATGGTTATTCTCTTATCTTTCTGCGGAAAATTAAGGAAGTAATTATTGAACACGTGAGAGAGACCAAAAAGCACCAAATGGAATGCGTGCAATGAACATAACATTGGTACCTGGCCAGTTATAAATACTGGCACCGTTATAAATCTGTAAACTATTATTTATAGTCTTCATAATGATGTATTATATAAAATATGATCTTTCTTCCTAATTAATAATAAACCTTACCAAATTCCCAAGGTTGGCATTTTTGCGCAATTTTCCCTCCAGATTAATTCTGTTTTGATTTACATTTTTAAAAAATTGTATGAGAGAATAACAGATTCTCAAGAAGTTACTAGCGGTTGATACTTTCTTCATTCTTATTTAAGAAATCAATACACTTTTCTTGTTCTACATTTTATGTGTGAACACTGGCATTTTATACATTTTCTCGTACTGAAATCTCAGTGTAATTATTTATACATTCCCCAGTAGATCGATTAAGTTGAAATATCTATGCCCAGATACTAAAATCAACCTAAAACATTTTCTTTTAAAATGTTTGCTCTGAGTGACTACTTTGAAAAATATTTAGTTGCAGTAAGGCAATTATTTTGTGATATACAATCTGTTTCTTTAGAATAATGACTATAATTTATTTTCTTTTCTGTTTCTTTTGTGTTTTGAAGTCCCCTAATACATTTCCAAACACTTTTAATTGTATCAAATACTACAGTGTACAAAGTGAGATTCTCTCTCTCTCTCTCTCACCACTTTACTCTTCATATCTTATTTAAAAATCGTTAAAACATGATTTAAAACATAAGCATGTTATTCATATTATTGTTAATATTCTTTATTAAATACGGCTATAGAAATTAATGATCGTATTACTTTCTTTCTGTTTTTTTACGTCTGGTGAAAACTTGGATGAAGTTTTATGCGTGTATAATACATAAAAAGATCAGCCCAGTAATAGCCCAGTATTAATAACCTTCACATGGTTGTCTCTCGTATGCATATTATCTGCAAATAAAGTAATTATGAAATGCCTTTGTTATGTATTTATACTTATATCTTTCATAACTGTTGAATATGTATTACCTTTTTCGAATTAGTCTCATATAAGCGCATTTTCAACTTTTAAAACGACTTACTTAATAAATATTTTCAAGCCCACTAATCGCTTCTACCACACAAATATGTTTATCTTTAAATCGTATTTGTGTCAAGCAGGATTCATAAGACCTCAATGCTGTTCTATATTCTCGGAAATATATATTTATATGTAACCAGACCATGCGCCACAAAAAGGAAAATTATAAAATATTCAATTATAATAAATGTGTGTGGGTCTTTTTTTCTTCTTTGAAACTTTGAAAAGCGCGCTAAGGTAGACGAAAGTGCGTTAAAGCAAACTATCTTGTATACGTGAACCCCAATTACATGTTAATGAATTATCCTAGGATGCCTAGAAAGAAAATTAAAAATATATAAAAATCCACTTGGGTACAGCTCAACGTTTGCCTCCACAACTTCGACAAGAAAGTTTAAACTGAACAATATAGAGCTCTCAGTGTTTATAAAACTTTTATGTTGGTCTACCACAGAGCCCGAACACAATTATTTCCACATGTAGTCAATTCTTTTTGAAAGGAAATAAAGCAGCCTAAATGAAAATGCTGTGCGTAAACATTTCAAGGCCAGAGGCTGCGTTTAAACTTGGGCGATAAACAATACTGAAGTAAATTACAGAGCGCGTAATTTTTTTTTCCTTTTCTTGGATGTGATGCGTGATACATAAACGCCTTTTCAACTCTCTTGCACTCATAAACAGCTTACATTTCTGTCTGTACAATTGTCCTTAAACTAAATTCGTTGCTAAATCATTAAATAAGAAAAATCATAATCTCTGTAAAAAGAACATTTAATTTTTTTTATCATATTCATATACATAGTTAAACCACGGACACAGCAATTGCAGGGAAAAACGTCCCTGCGAAGCGACTTCTCCAATGTAAAGTGTTTAAAAAGGCGAAAGACCCATTTCTGTTCAGCTCTGCTCAGAAAGAGAAAAAAAATCGATTAAGCAGCAGTCCATATTTTTTTTTCTTTGAGCAAAATGGAAACCTCACATCGGTCCACTTTATTTAAGATGTCTAGGTCAGTTTTTTTTAAGTGCCAACACGCCGAATAACGACAAAAAGAAATCCACGAAAGCCTGGTAGCCTGCGCATCCTTAAAGCGTAAACTGGATTCACACGGACAGAGGGTGGGCACGTTTACTCCTCTTGACTGGGTTCAGACTGGCCTGAACAGGACGACGAAGATGACGAGGATGATGACGATGATGAAGATGCGCTCTCGGCCTCCCGCGTCCTTTCTCTCTCCTGCTCAGAAAGCTGCTCACCGGAAGGTATGGAGTTCTTTTTTGGACGCCCTTTAGGTTTGGTGGGGGACTCCAACCCTCCTCCCTGTAATACCTTAAAATTAAACAGGAAATAAACATTTAAATATAGTTTTCGTATAAACTAAACACTTATTAACCTATTATCAGGTATAAAAATGCAAACTGCAATTACGCGTGACACTTACGATTTTTTTCCATTTCATTCTTCTGTTTTGATACCACGTTTTGACCTGCAGTTGACTCAAGCCTAAAGATTCTGCCAGATCTATTCTGTAAAAAAAAAAAGGAAAATAATAATAATGTTAATAAAAACAAATAACATGATCAATTGTGGATCGAAACAGAGTTTGTAAGAGACAATTAATGCAGTTATATGTGAAAAAGTCCCAGACAAGGAAATAAAAAAAAAAAATTCTGAAACAACATAATCTCGTACAACCTGTCCGGGGTCGAGAGGTATTTCTGTTTCTCGAATCTCTTCTCCAGGCCCATAAGCTGAAGCTCTGTGAACACGGTTCTGCTCCTTCTGCCTTTCTTAGTTTTGCTGAGCGCCTCGGCTCCTGGTTCGAGTTTCCCGCGCAGGTGCAGGTCGAGCGGCAGATGGTGCGAAGCCGAGCCCACTCCGAGTCCTGGAGGCCCGGGTAGCAGCGCAGAGCCGAGCGGCGGTCCGAGGGAACAAGACAGCGGGGAAACAGGGAACTTAAGCAGGCCGCTCTGCTCTGCCTTCAGCACTGAGGATGAAAACAAACAAAAGGCAACTATAAGGACTGTTCTTTGTTGACAAAATAACTTTTTAACAATAGCATATTTCCTAGATGATTGAAAAGTGTCTGCGTATTCACCGCTTTCATTTGCACATATTACAGTCGAAAAATCGGGTCGCTGGCTACATCGCTGCCAGGTTCATTAAAAGAGTGCAGAAGACGTGTACAGGGGATCATTTCAGTTTAAAAAGAATTCGTTTGGACTTGGACTCGTGCAAGCCGCAAGTAGCGCAAGTTTAACACTGAGCAAAGCTAAGAAATGTAGTAGATTATGCCTCCTTAAAGAAAATGCAAGACTTTACAAAGTATATTTTACAAACCTGGATTGTGCAATTTTTTTGCTAAGCATTGAAAACACAACACAGGAGCAAATATACAAAAAAATCCATCATCATCATTATTGTTATTATTGTTATTATTATTATTATTATTATTATTATTATTATTATTATTATTATTATTATTATTATTATTATTATTATTGCTGTAGTTGTTGTTTGTCCTGTATCTAGCATTGTTTTTTGTGAAAATTAAATATTTTGGCATATTTATATATATATATATATAGGTTTAGATACAACTGATATTATCGTCTGTATTTTAGAACAACAAAAAAACATTATTGTTTTAAATATTTCATATTTAATAAATGTGCAGTGTTCTGGTACCTACGCAACGTTAACGGCATGATAGGGAATCATTTACATAAGGCTTATTGCATTCTTTGCGTTAAACCCTTTATCTAGCAAAAAAAAAATGGACACTTACCTAAGTGATTCGGATATGGACGTGCCGACAAAAGAGCGTGTACTCCGAATTTGAGTAAATCTCCGGCAGGAGGAGAGGCCTTATGGTCCGGATGCTCGGTGAGAATCTCTTCGATCATGAAGCTTCTGTACCGGTGAGATCTGTGATCCTGCTGTGCCTCTGCAGGGTAATAATGAGCCCCGATCTCCAGAGGATGCTGCATCATTATTTCGCCTTTTTGGACGCGACACACTTCTTCCGTGTTTCGAGTCCCTGGTTTTCGATAGTGCGTAAAAAATCACATCGAGGTGCGGCGTTAAAAAGTCACACGTCTGACCGAGGCTGGCGAGGAGAAACATCCATCTCGCTCTTCCGGTTAACTGGAATCATCCTGGACTCTTCTAATGGAGTTTTTTTTAACGCGCAAAATAATGATATCCGATCTCGGTATTCACGTACGCAATGATCTCACCCTTCTCCTCTGGACGTACGTATATATATATATATATATATATATATATATATATATATATATATATATATATATATATATATATATATATATATATATATATAAAAGATCGAGTCCTCACGGCTGAAAGTTTGATCCTCTCACGATGGGATTAAGTAGTGTGTTAACCTTGGTCAGGAAAGTTTTGCGCCCAGAACACACACGTTTAAGGAGGTCTTGTCACACAAGGCCCCTCCTCCTAGAAAGAACGATGACACCCTCGCCCACGAAAGAGGGGGACCCGAGCATGCAGAACTTTACCTTTTCAGTAGCACTGCCTCAACAACAAGGGTTGGCGATTGTATTTAAAAACAGAATAAATGCGCTATCAATTTAGCAGTAGTCTCCCAGTCTGATACACATTACTAATGCGATGTTCAAATAGCAAAACATCGTTTTTGGCACAATGTTTCTCGGCCGTGTAAACCTTGCACTAATAATACTGCCGCAGAATAAAACAACTGTGGGCGAGTGACTCAGTGTCAGGGATGCGTTAAAAGCTCTCAAAGCTGGGAAGAAATGAGTGTTTGTAAACACATTTTCAGGGTAATTGACAAAACACAAACAGATTGTTCATTCTTCAAGAGGCACGTTCCCAGCTCACAATACGACTGCACGTTTACTGTTATGACGTCGTGACCATAGAGCTGTAAATATAAATGACTTAACAGTGCTATGAGGGGTGAACACGGTATATGCAAGTTTATGCATACCGTTTCTGACCTCGTTTCAATATAATCATATTAATAATAATAATAATAATAATAATAATAACTACAACAACAACAACAACAACTACAATAATAATAATAATAATAACAACAACAACAACAACAGTAATAATAATAATAATAATAATAATAATAGCAACATACAAAGAATCAATCAAATACAGACCTCCAGATTTGATCTGCCTAGAATTCCAACTAATGCTTAAGGTTTAAAAACCTTTAACCTTTTAAACTAACTAAAGTGATAAAACGTAGTGACAAATACCAAAATATCATTAATAAAAACTTTGATATAAATACAACAACCAATACTACTAGTGTTACAGTTATTACTACTATTCTACTACTTAAAATATTACTACTACTACTACTAATAATAATAATAATAATATTGTACACAAATCTTTATCACTACACTTTTAGGAAAATGTTCACTGATGGTATGACATTTCAAAGTGGTAGTAGTAGTGGTAGTAGTAGTAGTATTAGTATTAGTAGTAGTGGTAGTAGAAGTAAATAGTGGTGGTAGTAGAATTAGTAGTAGTAGTAGTAATAGTAGTAGTGGTAGTAGAATTATTATTAGTAGTAATCGTAGTAAAAGTAGTATTAGTATTACTAGATGTAGTGGCAGTAGAAGTAGTAGTAGAAATAATAGTGGTGGTAATAGTAGTAGTGGTAGTAGTAATAGTCGTAGTAGTAGTAGTAGTAGTAGTAGTAGTAGTAGTAGTAGTAGTAGTAGTAGTAAAAGTAGTAGTAGTATTACTAGATGTAGTGGCAGTAGAAGTAGTAGTAGAAGTAGTGGTAGTAGTAATTGTATTAGTATTAGTAGTTGTAGTAGTAGTAGTAGTAGTAGTACTAATGGAAGGAGTGGTAGAAGTAGTAGAAGTTGACTGTAGTAGTAGCGGTAGTAGAGGTACTAGAAGTACTAGTAATAGTAGTAGTAGTAGTAGTAGAAGAAGAAGTAAAGGTAGTTGTAGAAGTAGTAGCAGTGGTAGTAGGGAGATGGTAGATCAGTGGTTGAGGCATTGAGCTCTGGACCTAAAGATCACATGTTTGAATCACACCATCAAGCCCTTAACTTCTCAGTTGTAAGTTGCTCTGGATAAGGGTGTCTGCAAAATGCCTTAAATGTAAACTAGTATCAGTAGTAGTAGTAGTAGTAGTAGTAGTAGTAGTAGTAGTAGTAGTAGTAGTAGTAGTAGTATTAGCAGTAGTGGTAATAATACGCTTGGTTAATCACATTTCCATGATGTATACACCTTCATATTGTTTGTTTAGGTGCAGTGTGTCATTTTAACCAGTGAGCCAGAAAAATAGATAAGATGGAGTGGGAGGACTGTAATGTCTCATTTCTACCACTAGGTCGCAGTATGTGAATTATGAATGAGCGCTGCCTTCTAATCAAATGTCAAGCATGATTGCCATTCTAAAGTATACATATATACAAAATAAACATTGACATTTATTTCCAATAATCCAAATATCAACACACAAACCTTATTCTAACCAAATGGTCAAGTGAATGTGCTAAAAATATTCACTTACATCTCACCTGATACTTTAAGTAGATATATAAGTAGATGTATAATAAAGTAGGCATATAATAAAAAGGGTTTTTGAGAACTGTACAGTGTTTCCACCAGACAAGTTTGAAAACCACCTATTTAAATAATAATAATAATAATAATAATAATAATAATAATAATAATAATAATAATAATAATAATACTAGCAATCACTATTATGCATAATCATATGTACAATTGCTTTCTTCTGGCCACTGCAGAACTTATCTTATCATTTATAGTGGTTATTAATAGATGTCTGCATTTAATCCCCCTCCCAAAAAAAAAAAAAAAAGAAATTTGCATCTAATGACACCACAGACTTTTCCTCTGAAATGAAACGAGGTTTCTATATTCCATATTGAGTGCAACGAACCTTTTTCCTTTCATTCTTCAAAGCGGAAACGTCACAGGCCGTGGCTTTCTCACGTGACCACCGAAGAGCCAATCGAATCCTTTATTTTTGTCCTGCAACAACCTGTTAAAATGTAACTGTTTGAAAATGTCTACGGTAAACATGGTACTGAATACTGAAAACATGGTACTGAATACTGAAAACACCGGTGAAACACTGGACGTGCAGGGCTTTAAACAGGACACGTGCTGTTTTGTGTGTGGTTGTGCGCCATGATCAGGATCTGATTAAAAAAAAAAAAAAAAGCATTAAGAGAAGGAACGAGGTACGTAATTGGTTGTTGTCTTGGAAGGGTATTGTTGCTTTGTGGTGCTCTTTTATATAACGGGCACATGCACATCGCTGATCTGACCGATCTGCGTGTATACTCTGTTTATAATGGGTTATCACTTCATACCGCGCTTCACACTAGACAGGCTTGCTGCTAGCCATCTTGGTTTGCATATATACATATATATATATATATATATATATATATATATATATATATATATATATATATATATATATATATATATATATATATATATATATATATATATATATATATATATATATATATATACACGTCCAAATATTTACACGTTTGCTTTGTGCACGAGATAGCGGCTTGATTATAGCGTTTGGCGGTTTGCATTAAGTGTTTACACCTTGCAATAGATAAGGTAGTTGTTGCGACGGTAATCTGCTGCATTGACATACCCTGCTATGTAAACAGTGCTCGTGCTCTCAGCGCGTGCTACATTTTGCGTTACGTTTTTTGCGTTTTGTTGAAGGCAGCTTTGGAACAAAATGTCTCGAGAAATTCACATTTCACATTAACCCTAACCCTAACCCTAGTGTTGTGTGACAAGACATGTATACTAATTAGTAACAAGTTTATATGTGAAATGAAATATGCATTCACCGATGAGCATCCGGCAAATTGTCATTACGAAATGTATTGAGATAACGTGTCATTTTGTCTTTAAGTGGTCTTTAGGGGTCTGGTGTGAAGGGTCCTCAAGAAGTGTCAGATTGATTTCATGGATTCTTTGCAAACTGTTAATTAGCCTCAGATTTGTGTTCTGGGCCTGAGGACTGAAAGAGAATGTGATCATCTGACTCATATTTCAGCATGACTTACTGTTTAGTCAGTTTAAACTCATCTGCATATTCCTTATTCACATTCACTCGATGTTTTTTTTCTTCCAGTTAATGAAATAACATGTCATATAAAAAGATTTCTGGAGCTTCTGAAACACTATAGCCATTCGGTGTTGTATCATGATAAAAAAAATTCCAATTCCATTTTATGATATATTTATCATATTCTGATATCTCATGGGAATGGTAACAGTAACATGCTCAAAACGGTAGGGAAATTTATTGTTTCTGTTCAACGATCAAACAAACAAAGGTGGTTCATTCATTCAGACGCATGTGTTCAAGGAAGTAATATATGCCTATTCAATACTATTTTCATATATTAACTGACATGCTGGAGGGGTACGGTCACTTAGTGGTTAGTATGTTCGCCTCACACTGCCAGGGTCTGGGTTCGATTCCCATCTCGGCCATGTGTGTGTAGAGTTTGCACGTTCTTCCCGTGTCTCAGGGGTTTTTTTCTCCGGGTTCTCCGGGTCCCGTGTGTGATTGTGAGTGTTTGTGTGTGTGAGTGTGTGTGTCCTGCGATGGGTTGGTATTCCATCCAGGGTGTATCCTGCCTTAATGCCCATAGACGCCTGAAATAGACACAGACTCCCCGTGACCCGAGGGAAGCTTAGATATAGCGGTATGAATCAATGAACTGACATGCTAAATATCGATCATCCACTGAGATCAGTAATAAGTTAAAGAAACATACCAATTGAATTTTTATATTATTTTCAGGTTTAGCTTTAACACAGGAGTTAAAAACAACTGTGTGGCACATTTATTCCGGTCAAGACAAGTCTGTTACATAAGAAATAACATAATACTTGTGTGATGTGTGTGGGGAAAAAAATGTCTTAAAGTAAGGATGCCTTCAAGTGACAATAGTTTGTTTAATGAACAAAATGGAAAGTCACTGAGCAAAAGAGAATCCAAAGCAAATCAGTACCTGGTTTATTCACCCGTTGCATGCAAATGCCTGTTGCGTCTCTTAAAGGTCTGTCAGGGTCCATTTTTCCACCAGTTCTTTTTCGGATGGACTGCTGGATAGATTCTGTTACTGAAGTTTAGTTGTGTTGCTGCATTTAGGTTTCTTTGGCTGTCCACTGCGTCTATACTATACTAAACTACTATAGAGATGATATAATTAAAATGTTACGATAATCCTGTGATTTATATCTGGAACAACTCTTGGAGCATATACTATATTTACTATTATTCTGTATATATTCGTAAATATCTATTTATGCTACTGGGATTTACAATTTACAATTTTATACAACATAATTTTATAATTCTCACAAAGGGGCGTCTATTAAAATTTGTTCATTCATTCTTTTTATTTTAGGCTGATAGCTTTTCATAATTTGAGAAGTATTGTTTACCAGACAAGCACAGATGAGCATATTGATATTAACAGTGAAACTGCTATTATAAGAAATGTAGTGGACTGGAGCTACTATATAAAAGGAATAACACATTGCTATATGAATTGATATGAATATAATTAACTTTTTTTGTAATTTTGGATTTTTTTTTTATTAATAACGATGTTGTGTTAAGAGTAACTTAGTAGTTTTACATCCTAAATGAATACTTTACATCAACAGCATACTTCATTATTCATTATTCCTCACATACAGTATACAATATCCTGCCTTTTATTAATGAATTTACAATATTGTAGTGAAATCAATTCCATGAAACGATGAAAACTAAATTGCATTGTGGAATTGCTTTTATTACAACTCCCAAAATCTCAAGCAAAAAGAGTTATGTTCACCTGTCCCTTATAAACGTGGTGTGTGAGGAAGATTTTTAAACCTAACAACACTATTTTTGCTTTATTCACTCTTAATATCCATGTAGCATGTTTTGGCATAACCTGATTGCACTATATTTTTCACAGTCTTGTAACTACTCTTTCCCTTGGCAGTGAAATCATGGCAATCAACTTTGGCAAAAAGTCTAATTAATTTGCATGGCTATTAAATGCATGTCAAATATTTCACTTTCCGGACTCATGGAATTACCCACGGACATAAATCTGAATGTAAAAATGTTCACAAATCAGCCTGGGTAATTTGAGCCAACTGTCATTCTACTGGACGTGATCAGCTTCTACAGTTGATTTATGTGTGGAAAGTCAAAAATCGAACAAAACATACTTTGTTTGCTAATTAAAAATACTTTACATGAATGTGCATGTTATTGGATCATATCTTTAATGGCAGCACAGTGCCATTATTACTGCAGGGTTTTTGTCCTCCAGTTGCTATGGCATTACCATGGCGCGCAAAACGACAAGTAAACAAACAGAATAAATACAAGAAGGACTGGATTTGTTTCAGCACTAACACCTAACAACACAAAAGACGTTTAAAATGAATCAGGCACACACTTCATCTGAGAGTACCTCTGTGTGGACCTCTTTCTGGACTTTGAATGAAGAAAACATAAGGCTTAACAAGCAGGATCAGAAACAACACCAATTACTACAGTCAGCATCAAGCCCGAGATTAAGATTCCCCTGTTATGGTCTGTAGTTTGTTAGCACTTTGACATCTGTTTGAGGAACAATAGCAGCCAGTAAATAGCAAAACAGATATTTCAGTGTAGTGTATGATATACACAGTACACAAGTGCTGATATCACAAATACGTCTCTCCATCACTGTATCACTCTGTAAAATTGGATAAAATACACACATGGGCAAACTCTCCTGCAGTCCGGCTGCCTTTAATCATAGTTTCAGAATAGACTATAGAAATCAATCAGAGCTTTCCTTAGTCTTTTAGAGGACCTAGGTGCTGTCTTCCTTTTATTTTAATTTAAATTTTTTATAATTTTTCACATTTTTGTTCCATTTACAAAAATCTTAAGAAAGCGTAATGATTATTTTAAATGTTAAACAATGGGTGCCAGGTGTAGTGATACACATCTTATTAGTAGTTAACTTGCTGTCATTTTTAAATACAAAAGCAAATGGTTCATAAACTGTCTGCAAATTCCATGCACTGTATCCAATAAAAGGCACGCACGCACACTTAGTATTATTAATGTTAATGTTAGTTTTAAGTCTTGCATGTAGCGAGTTGGTGGTCCTGAGTAGATTGCTCGTTCTGCCTCTACAGCTGTTTGATCAAATTGGCCAATTAGGAAGAAAACATTGACACCATTCTATCTTAACTTTTTCAGCAATCTGTAATTTTATAATAACCTATATGTAATCATGACCCTGAAGCCATTCTCATGTATAGCATATCAGCTAGCCAGATAGCTAGCTCATATTCACTCGCATAATGTAAACACACTGGCTTACAATATCAAGCAAAAGGTTTGTCACAACAAAGCACAAAGCTCAATATGTGACACATTCTCAAGTGATTACGAAAAACAAAATGTGTTGTCTTTGTAAGCTACAGCGTTACAGTTGTTTTTAGCCAATAATCATTAACATATGGTTAGCCAAAGTGGTAGAACTTGAGGGCCTGTTGCAATCATGTCCTCATAATAACTTGATTGAATGAAAATAAATATTGTTCACGCAGATGAAAGATTAGTCAATGATTCATAGGGTTTTTATTGAAAAGAACATTGTGGGCATTATGCAGTTAAAAATCCAGCAAGGAGGATAATATATTAGAAGAAAGATATTAGCAAGTAGCTTGTTCATAATATTCTTTTCAGGGTCAGTAGCATTGGTAAACGCAACATTATTGTCATTTCTTAGCATACACTATATATATATATATATATATATTATAATTGTGAAGTTCATTGTGGGTAAAAAATGTAACTGGTTTTAGTTAGCTAATTAAGTTTGTTATTTGTTTATTCAGAATTAAAAAGACATGAAAAACACAGAAGACATTCAGCCTTTGCAAATAAGAAGACATTGCAAATAAGTGTGGATAACCAGTACCAACTACACACCAACTGCTTTTTTTATGTTTGTTTAATTTGATAATATTCTCATGCTCTACCACATAATCTAATAGATGTCAGTTCCAGTTAGTGCTCTGTTAGGTATACCTAGTAAATACTATAACTAGTATATTCTGTAGTCAAATGAGATGATTTACTATAAAAAGTTACTATAAAATAAATTAATACAAATTTAAATAATTTTGTTGCTCTAAATAACATATATATTGTGTACAGTATAAATGTAAAGAATTGTATCTATATACAATGTTTGTAAAATCTCTAATACCTAATGCAGGATATCTGCTATTTGCCTATTATTATTTTATGGCATTTGTGTAAAACATATTATCACAGCATTAAAGAAGATGTAAAATGGAACGGTGGTTTGATTGGAGTATGACGCAGAACTGGTGCACACTCGTCCTGTTGGCCGTTGGTGTTTGTTTAGAAACTGCTTTGAAAAATCACTTCAAAGTGCAGATAAAAGTGAGCAGCGATCTTTGGATTAGCGCAGCGTTGTTGTGTTGTAACACGGCCAAAGCAAACCCCATCCTGACCACAATGACCAGATAATCCTTAATAGGTCTGTCTGATATATCTGCAACTTGATATTATCAGTATCATTGTACTTTAATGATCATGTGGATGTATTTTAAATTGAGATTGCAATGGTAAATATAAATCTTTTGCTCTTTGGCTCCCCCAATTATAGAGGTGCGTGTAAGCAGACATGACCCCACTTTGCACGAGACAATACAAGACACATGTCTCCACCTAAATATTCATGATTTTTATAATCCGGTGTAAAGAATGGAGGTGAAGGAAAGACAAATAGAGTGAGGACTGAACAAAGTCGAAGATGGTGGAAGTCTGTAGTGTGAGGTCAAGGGAAGAAGCCAGAGAGGGGCCAGGAGGTGGTGAAGAGGTGTTGGATGATTAGGTAACTACTGCTGATAAGGGAGACAGGATGTCTGATTCTATTATATATTTAATTATATCGAAGATCCTTTATGCAGTTCACTGTGAATGTTGCTTATGCACAGAGAATGTGTCACACTGGGGAATAACAAATATCCAGAGGTCATTTCTCAAAGCTAAAAGATATTTTTATGTCTTTTTTTTTTTCCTGTTGCATTCTAGTTGCAAGCCAAGCTCAGCATTATGGCGATTTTCGGTTGTAATGTATTAAATGACATCATTAGTTCTGGCTTGACTGTTTGTCAAGTAAACTGCACAATTCTTAGCGATAATGGTGACATTTATATTTGTATACTACAAGGTTTTTAAAAATACAAAATAAAATAACAAAACAAAATAAAACTTGTTGACATAATGCAGTTTATCGATATATTTGATAAAGTGCAGTTTACTTGATAAGCAGTCACCGTGATGCCATTTAATATATTGTATCATCTTTAATATAATAGCACGGTAAAACTATGCTATTTATATTAAATAATTAAGTACATACTTTTTTTACATACAGATTTCATTGGTTCTGGGTAGAAAAGAAGAGATTAAAAGATTAAAATTATTGTTCGTTCAATTCACCGGCACTTCCTTTGTCAGTTATATCATGTGTAAACAGGGCTGTTTCTTTTCGTTTTTTTGCACCATAGGCAAAATTCCAATTGTCACCCACCAATCCCCGCCTGGATCTGCCCTTGTACTGCACTGCACTTCACTCCCACACTATGCAAATAATTTGCAATTTTCCATAAAACATGTTAGGACAAAGTGTGTAAATGTGTAAATGATGATTTATGATTTTATTTATTGTTTTCTTTAATTAGCCTGAACTTAATTGCATGTGTTGTTTTTATTTTGTTTCTTTTATTTTGTATTTTTGAAAACCTTGTTGTATAAAAATACACATTTCAGCATTAACACTAAGAATTGTGCAGTTTACTTGATAAACAATCAAGCCAGAACCCATTTAATATATTGCGGTCGCAAAATTGACCTATGCATTTTACACAAATCGTGTACACAAATCGTGTAGCTTGGCCGGATCTGCTACAGGACTAGAATGCAACGGAATAAAAAAAGACATCATAAAAATGTCTTTTAGCTTTGGGGAATTCTGCTTTAAAGAAACCACGGAACCTCTGGATATTTGTCGCCAGTGTCACACATGTACATAAGCAACATTCATCGGTGAACTGCAAAAAGGTTTTGGAAATAAAATTCTCAGTAGGGTAGAAACACTTTGGTGATGATTTGATTTCATCTCGGGTAGCTGGAAACCCCATTGGAAAGCTTGTGCTTGAAACGATGTGAAACGATGTCTGCATAGAGGGAGGGGAGCCGCAACACAAAAGATCTTATGTTCCACATGTGTGTAGTCATCACAGCTTATAGTAAGTACCAGGGGGATCATGATCATCAGCTGCAGAAGTCTAGCAACATGCAGGCAGCATCAGAAATTGATAATCAATAATCAGAATGTGATGAAACAGACACCTGATTGAAGTCAGATTGAAGATGAAGTGCAGGTACGTGGCGGGAAATGAAATATGGGAATACAAGCCCCAGTAATGCACATTGACAAACCAAAACTTTCCAAAAAGACTCAATGTCTATAATTAACGTGATTATAGGAACCAGGTGGAAATAATTGGAAAAATGAGGCGGAGAGAAGACCAGCAAGTAAAATAAGCAATTGCCTCAAAAAGAATATGGTATTGCAGACCGGGGATGTTTTTTTTTGTTTTTTTTTTCGGCTGGGCTATGGTGCAAACTTTTTTTTTTCTCCGAGATATATATATTTTTTTATTTCTTGTGAACTTTTCTAACACAAATTCAATAATGTTTCCCTCGGAATGCTGAGAAAGCATCATCTGCTTCTATTTCAATCACATCACTTTTTTAGGAGCCAAAGAAGTGTACATTACAATGTAAATGAGGCTTGACTTGCTTCCCTGCTTCCTCTGCTCACTTTACACCATGAATTAAACACAGCATATCGCATGAATTTCCTAATAATTCTTGAACCTCTACGCAGGTCGCTCGAAATTATTTATGCTACCTGAAGAAGGAGTAACTTACACTTTGCTACATTTCTTAAAAAATGTCAAATAAAATAGAAACGCTATGGATCTATAAGAGAGACCATGTTTACTGCCATATTGGCCATTTTGCAGTGAATGAGCTTTTATGGAAAATGCGGAAATGCGAGATGGTCTGTGGCTGGAAAGTGATATGCAGGAGTTCACACAGCTTGTTTAACAAATTAAAAGCAATTACAAACAGCAGTTACAAAGGGAAAACAAATGCTCTTAAAGAAACTGAAGAAGAGAACATGCTATTTATACCCAAGTTATAGAAGGAAATCACTTATGTGTATTGGAGAAGGACTATAAAATGATTGGTTCCGTTCTTTTTAAATAAAATAATGTAAATAATATTATTATGATGATTTGTGTACAGTAAAATAAATGCTTAATAACGGGTTCATCACACTGACAACAGACTCAATGATGATGGATGGAGATTCAATGGAGACTTGTTTAATAACCAGTCTTATCTTAACTTTCACAACTTTTGTCACCTTGGAAAAAGTGGTCAGACTGGTCAAAAGTTTCTGATTTGACCATAATTTGACTATTTCATTCATTTCAATGCTTAGTACATGTAAAAGACACACAAGAGCAATTCCCCAAATGGCCCCCAAACTGGTACACTTGTAAAATTAACATCACTAATTCACATCACTTGTGAATTTGTTCTTAGTATTTGTACCTTTGGCATTTTCAGTATGGATTTACTGTTTATGAAAGTTGCTTTGATTTGTTGTGATATGTAAATAATTGTTTTAGGATGGATGATGGAATAAGTTATTTAACAGTCAGCTCACTCAAGTGCCATGCCTTTGTCAAGTCAATAGGTTTTTATTGTCATTTTAACTATATACATATCTGATGCAGTACACAGTGAAAGGAGAAAACGTTTCTCCAGACCCCTGGTGCTACATAACACAACATCACACAACATCACACAACATAGATCTAAACAACACAAAGCTGAGGACTAGACTAAGTAGTCCTAGCCACATAAAGTGGTCAACCTAGTACAAACAGTGTAAAACAAAAACAGTGTAGAACACGAGACAATGCAGGACAAATACACAAACACAAAATAACACCGAGCCGTCACCTACTGTGTGTTTATATCAGAAAGAGCTTTATTGGCAAGTAGGTTTAAACTTTTTGGTGGCTTCCAAATGCATTTTTTAAAATAGGATGGAAAGAAAGTAACATAATGAAAGGTTAAAGGTTATTGCACATTTTTATAAGACAAATAAATAAATAAATTAGTTAATTAATGCACAGAGAAGTACAGCATTAAGGTAATGTTGTTATTGCATATATTTCTATTTTCTAGATATTGATTTTCACATCATTTTATAATTACTTTAACCATTATTTTATTTGCGTTTACATTAAGCACTTTGAATTACCATTGTGTATGAAATCTTCTATATAAATAAAATTGCTTTGCCTTGCCTTCTGTTTATGTTTGTATACAGTGTGCAATTGAAAAACATTTTACTAGTGTTCTGTGAAGTACATTCACAAGGAACAGAAGTGTAATTTTTGGACTCGTTTCCATTATCTCGCAGTTTAAAATGAATCTTCTTTGGTAAGGCGTGGCTTCCGTCCCCATGGGCTTTTGAGTCGGCATGTGATACAGCAGCCTGCTTATAACACCCTGCTGAATTATCATCAGCAACTGTATGATTATATGCTCAGTATAATTTTTTTTTGTCCTATGGGTAGTCCTGGACCGTTGATAGCAAATTTGCCTACACCTTCTTACAGGCTCTGCCATGGCAGCAGGTGTCAGTCTGCTGAGTGACGTGTCCTACTCTAACAGCAGCAGTGCAGGGAACAGTACAACACACACCACTGACATGGAGCCAGGTAGGTCACTACACACACACACACACACACACACACTCTATACTTAAAACAATGAATAAATCAAGCAGCTCTGGACATTCTGGAATTAGTGCTTGTTTGTAGGCTAGCCCTGTGTAGTGCTGTATAATTTAGTGTATTTTTTTTATTAAACTTTTTCCTGTTTAGCCCAGTGTAAACATACAGCAATTCTAAATAATAGAATCATGTTAGTGTTTGTGTAAAACATTATTTATCTGCTTTCAATCGGGCCTTTTTCTTATAGACATTTTCCCCCGTGTTAATGAGGTTCTGCAGCGCAGCTTTTCATTCAACCTACTCAGTTGTTTCCACTAGAAGCAGCTCTTATGTTCAGCAGCTCTTGTGCAAAATGAAATGACTGAGATTACATGGATTGCTGTGGTTTTGTTTTACGACCAGCGAAATTCAAGGAACCACTATAGTGTGTCTGGATACCGAGGACACATGTCGAGGCGCCGTTTCTGTCAGGCGTGTCAAGGGGATTTGCTGCTAAAAATCTGTTGTTATTATAACATCACATGTTAAAGTTTTCATTTTGAGATCGTTAGTAAGAAATTTCATGAATAAAGTTATTTATTTATTCACTTTTTTTGGAGGAAATCTCATGTTGAGTATTTTAGTGTAATTTCTGCACATTAGCAAAAACAAAAAAAACGTGGCTGATTTATTGTATGTTTGTGATGAGCATACGCTCTAAGCATTTCTCATGTTCAATTTCCCTCGAGAAACATATATTACATGTAGGTAAAAGTTTAATAGCTCCCTTTTATAGTTGAAATGGAATTCGTTAGCAGTAGAGAAATTCATTTTTGCAATCTCGGCACACCTCTGCATTATGAAGTCCTTGCAGAAAATAAGTCATCTGTCTTTCCAACGCATCACGCAATCTACCCGAGATGTGCTCACGGAGAAATCCTCTGCTCCATCTCCTACTGACTTGGACACTGGTCACCATGGAGACCGCCTCAAGTGCAACTGCGGTAGTTGCATTGCTCCTTTTTGAGCTCTTTTCACACTCCTCATTCTTGGAGACGGACACGCAGAATGTCAGAGGTGGAGGCCAGCTGTTCTCTCGCTGTCCTGTTTAGTCAAAGTCAAGTAGGCTTTTATTGTCATTTCAACAATACACAGTTCAGTAGACAGTGAAACGAAACAAGGTTTCCCCACGACTAAGGTGTTATGAAAGACAACATAAATTAACAAGACACAGGACTGTACATAATTCTAAACTAATTCAATTTTCAATTCAATTTTATTTATAAAGCGCTTTTAACAATTTGTCATCGTCTCAAAGCAGCTTTACATAATACTTGTGTGAAAAGTGAAAATCAGTTTTTGCCCTAATTGTTTCTTTGTAAACTAACCACACTGGAAAAGTAGAAAAACTAATTAGTAATAAAAAGCAAAGTGCACATGTGGCCTAAATAAATAAATAAATACAGACAATAAATGCTACACAGCGCCGACCATGTTGTATACAATTCTGCAAAAATCATAAAGATTTGTTCCTACGTGGTAAAAGATAAGATAAACAGTGTGATACGATGTAAACAATTGAGCACTCAGAGGTAGGAGTGTGCAAAGTAGCATAAGGGTAATGACCTGAATGGAGGCAGGAGTAATTAGCAGCACTGAATGGATGCGAATGTAATTATGTTTTCAAAGCTAGCATTTTATTTTATACAATCTCTGTTGAACCTGTAGAAGAATTTTCTTGGATTGGTGGTGTTTTCGGTCAACCACTGGCAGAGAGACATTTGAATCTGACCTGTGGTTTTAGTGTTCTCCGTCATTAGTCTGGGTTAATGGGCTGAGAATAAGAACAGGGTAGCCTTTGATCGTTCCATCCAGTATTTACAGGTTTTATTATCATTGGTAGAATTATACGTAGACAAACACATGTACAATGTAAGATGTTAAAAAAGACTCGTTTCAGATTTCAGATCCAGTGTCCGAGTCCCCACAGCAAAGTATACCAAGATGGGCGAGACACTGAGGCATGTTATCCCAGGCCACATGCAGTGCTCCATGGCATGTGGAGGCCGAGCTTGCAAGTACGAAAACCCATCTCGCTGGAGTGATAAAGAACAGGCCATCAAAGGACTTTATTCCTCTTGGTAAGCCCATCTTTCTTCGATCGCAAAGCAATCGTGAGCTAATCGTACACGGATAAACTACCTGAAAGAGCAGCAGATCGTTTGACAATCTTAACTCGAATTGATGCCCATGCATGCGGCAAGAAACTGTTCTGGAACTATTTGAAAATCTGAAACTTTCTCTACTCCTATTGCACAGGATTACAGACAATTTATTAGCCATGGCAAGACCTTCCACTGAGATTATTGAAAAATACAACGTCATCAACCAGTTCTTGGGGTAGGATTTGCTCCGCATGCTAATTCTAATAAGTAGGTAACGCCAAGGAGACGTTGTGTTTACAATTAGTTCTTCCTAGATGCGGATTAAAGACCATAATTAACCTGCAGCGCCCAGGAGAGCATGCCAGCTGTGGCTATCCCCAGGAGCCAGAGAGTGGATTCACCTACCGCCCAGAGGTGTTCATGGAGGCAGGGAGTGAGTAACACACGCTAACTTATTCACGCTAATAGATTCAGGTTTATGCTACTTGGTGGAGTTTATCTGACAAAAGGTTGTTTCTGGCTTATCAGACATTAGTTTTATACGGTTTTAGTCCAAGTAGTTCGCTTCTGGAAGCAGACCATTTGTAATGTATTTTTATTTTGTAGTAATTGTGTCTGCAATAGCATTTGATTTCATGTTTGTTCTGAACCTAAAGAGATAAGCAGAGGATTAGCATCTCCTAACAAGCTCTCCTGAGACCGATTCATTACTTATAGCTGGCGAATTCTAGGAAATTGCATTAGGGAAAAGGTTCTACAGGCCTCAGCTTGTCATTACATGCTCAATGTACCGCTCAACTTTGCAAATGGGTTTTTCTCCCATGCAATATAGAGACATAGTTTTGTTTGTTTATTTGATGCATTCAGAAATTAGAAATACTAATATATCACAATACTGTAGTCGAGAACAGAATGGAAGATGTGTTTTTGTGTTTTTATGAACCTTTTTAACTTAAATATTCCTTTTAGTCTATTTCTACAACTTTGGATGGAAAGACTACGGCGTAGCCTCCCTTACAACAATCCTAGACATGGTGAAGGTCATGTCTTTTGCAGTGCAAGAGGGGAAGATGGCAATTCACTGTCATGCCGGTCTTGGAAGAACAGGTTCAAAATTCATCTGTGCTTGCATGCATGCAGTAATATAATACGTATCTTATAGGAGTTAACGGTACGCAAAATTCACGGTTATGAACGGTTTTATTAGCACAGTTTATTATATTTTATATATATATATATATATATATATATATATATAATATTTGTTATGAACAGTTTGAAAAAAAAGCCTGCTTTATTAATAATATATCAAATAAGATATTATAATACTTTACACAAATAAAACACACTTCTTTATTATACTGATTCAATTGATCATTCAATTACATTTGCACAAATTAAATGGATCAAATAAAAGGTAGCATGTAAGTAAGTAAGTGGTAAGTAAGTTTACATTTGTTAAAGCTCATTTGGGTAAGACATATGTGTACGTGTGTGTGTGGGTTTTACACTTAACATGTCATTTTCTAAAGATATATTCTACATGACTATTCTACTTATCTTAGAAGACTTTCTTCATTCATGTAATGTGTAGTATTATTTTCTTTTAAGAAAATTCTTGTAGCTGGACATAAAATACTAAAAAAAAGCATATCGCTAACGTTATCCGCTTACTGGGAAGCGGCTAATGCTAGCGCGATGGATCAAAGATTTAACTTTTTTTTGTTGCAAATTTTTGTTTTCCCTTTGTAACATTTAATTTCAAGTTGTAGCCCTCATATAACTATTTTATGGCAAATAAAACATCTTGAATCTTGAATCCACAGCGCTAGTGTTAACCACTAGTCATTTTCTTTAGAGATTTCATGCATGCTTAATCCCAGTATGGAGTGAATGGCCACAGTGTGCTAACTATAGGTTTATATATATATATATATATATATATATATATATATATATATATATATATATATATATATATAAATCTCTATATAAAAAATATATATAAAAAAATCCAAAATGCTCTCAAAGTGTGAGCCAGAGACTAAACATACTTGCAGTCTGGGGGGATTGCGTTCGATACACACGTTCCAAACTTAAAGCCTGAATTCACTGTGAATATACATGTACCGCTACAGCCCTAATATCTTGTAGCATTTGCATTTGTACTACCTCTGTTTATTACTCATAATCACCAATGCATTTATAACACACAATTACACACTAATTATTAACAATCCTGCAAAACTGCAGAATTGCATGGCTTTTTTGCATTAACTTTCAAATGATTAATAGTCTGGTAAGAAAAAATCAGATCTGTATTTCTGCCGTTTTTTTTGTCTCAACCCAGAATTGCGTTATATTAATTGCAGGTTTTTATTAGAAGTGTGTAGCTCAAATACTCTTTGTATAATGATGCTCTTCTCATTGACCTACCCATGCAAATGCACAATCTCTACCAAGTATACGTACACACTCATGTTTAACATAAAGCTGATTGTTCAGACTCTTACAATCCATGAGTTTGCTGTGATTTAACCCGAATCAATGTAAACAACTGTCCTGTTTTGCGTCCTATTCTCATTTATGATCATGATCTATTGGGATCTATTGGGATTAACCCATAGAAAAATAGTGACTCCTGCTGGCAGGCACAAATATTAAATGCATGTAATATAAAAAGTGATTACGTTAAAGATATTGCTCAACTGTCAGTCAAATAACTTTATTTGAGTTGTTTGCTGTCATTACAGCAATTTTTCTTTGCTGTCAAGCACTAGAACATTTTTTCTCCTATAATAAATATTCACTGTCTATACATAGCACATTTAATATAATATATTCAGTCATTGAATTAGATATCATACTGTTTGTTTGTCTGTTGGTTATTTCTGCTTTCAGGTGTTCTCTTGGCCTGCTATTTAGTCTTCACATCTCGAATGAGTGCAGACCAGGCCATCTTGTTTGTGCGAGCAAAGCGCCCAAGCTCGATACAGACACGTGGCCAGTTACTGTGCGTACGAGAGTTTGCACGCTTTGTATCACCACTGCACTGCGTGTTCTCGAGTGTAGAACCCAGAGCCCACGCCGTCACACTGTCCCAGTACCTGACATGTCAGCGACACCTCCTGCACGGCTACGAGGCTCGCCACATGAAGCACGTGCCAAAGATAGTCTACCTTGTCTGCAGGCTTCTTCTTGACATTGCTGAGAACAGACACCCGGCAGAAGAAAATTACCTGCCACAGATCCCTGACCTGACTGACGAGGTCGAGAGGACGATATCCCAGCAGGCCTTGCAGCAGCTAGGAAAAGAGATGAGGGGGAAGGGCATCCTTTTGAACATGCCACACTCCTTGCAATCCTCCACTCCACCTCCCGAACACTACGACAACGTAAACGACGTTAATAACAAATCTCGGATTTTGCGCAGCTCCAGCGACTCGGCTCTGCACACGCTGGACACCAGGTCTAAGGGATTTGGATGGAACCCAGGTCTGTCAAACCTCTTGAGAAAGCACTGTGTATCTCAGAGCAGTTTAGGAGAATCTTTAGACGATCAGATCTGCACACCACCGTTGACTTCTGAAAATGGTATCCCTTCCAAACCTAACTCTCTAGTTGGTTCTTCAGCCTCCCTTGATGAACCCAAGAAAGAGGTGGAACGCTTGCCTCCGTCGCCAGTTTGCAGGAAGCGGATACCGTTGAAAGACACAAAGCGCAGCAGGTCTTTGGGGTGTTCAATGGGCAGTGCAGCCATATTTCCCAGGCTGGAAGAAGAAACATTAAACAAGGATAATGAAAAGCCAACTATATGTCATGGCGTTTGTACAGGAAGCAGGGATGTTTCTTTCCTTTTGCTCCAGACTGAGATTTCTCCAGAGGTTCGCCATGAGCTGGTGG
This sequence comes from Kryptopterus vitreolus, assembly GCA_030449085.1. Lineage (NCBI taxonomy): Eukaryota > Metazoa > Chordata > Actinopteri > Siluriformes > Siluridae > Kryptopterus > Kryptopterus vitreolus. The sequence continues at coordinate 21,789,961 of JACRUU010000013.1, forward strand.
CTCGGGCACTCATGATGGATGTAGAAGAGGAGAATCTAAAGAATACCATTTCAGTGTGGCAGGTAAAGAAAGGTCCTTGGGTTGTGTTTAACTGAATTTTCTAGATTGGTTTTTCGAAATTTTGTTAATTTGAAAATTCCTAATTGGAAACTGGGATGTATAAATGTATCTCCATAATCCCTGAATATGTTGCCATTCTAATGTTAACAATGAGTTATTTGTTAATTGCTTATTGTTGTGACATGTTTACAGAACATGCCACATCAATCTCTCACATAAGTCACATAGCAACATCTGAATCTTAGTAAACTCTAATACTTAAAATTCTTGTCTGAGCTTTTTTTTCTTTTTTAATTTGGAGGTCTTCATTTATTAAGTGTGACATTTGATACAAATTCAGACACATCAGTTGTTCGATATAAGTTTATGTTACTTATTAACTGTGTTGGAACTTCTAGTAATAAATGTCAATTTGGTAATTAATGTCATTTTGGCTAAAAATCATTACTTTGACTTTTAGCTCAGACCCTACTTTTTTTTAGACAGAGTTAAATTGCAAAGAAGGGGCGTGGGAGAGACTCTGCATAGAGTGCAATCCATTGCTCCTGTCTTCTCTCATGTGGTCATGGTTGGAGCAGCTGAAGGAGCCGGTCATCAAGAAAGAGGACGTGGAGGCACTTCGTCAGAACAGCCACAGTCCTTTGCAAGCCCTCAGCATCATGGACAAGGTAAAAGATGGATAAACAATTCAACAGAAGGTGGGGGCAGGGGGCTTAAAGTTAGCCCTTTTGAGAAGTGCAGGAGAGTGGAGATTAGGGTGGGTACTTTACATGTTGGTACTATAACTGGTAAAGGGAAAGAGTTATCTGTTATGACATGTGTTCAGGAGACCAAGTGGAAAAGGTGAATAAGGCCAGGAACACTGGATGAGGGGTTTAAACTATCATGGTGTGGATGGAAAGAGAAGTGGTGTAGGTGTAATTCTGAAGGACGTGTACAGTAAGAGTGTAGTGGAGGTGAAGAGAGTTTCTGATAGAGTGATGAAATTGAAGTTGGAAGTAGAATGGATAGGGGTGTATCTTAGTGGTTTAAGGTGCTGGGCTACTGATCGGAAGATCGGGGGTTCGAGCCCCAGTATCGCCAAGTTACCACCCTTGGGTTCTTTTGCAAGGCCATTAACTATCTGTGCTCCAGGGGGCGATGCATCATGGCTGACCCAATTTCCAAACATGCTGTGATATGCGAAGAAACAATTTCACTGCGCTGTAATGGACAAATGTGACAAATAAAGACTATTCTATTCTAAGGTTTGATGATAAATTATAATCTCCTTTAATGGCACAGATTTAATCTCACCAATATAAACTTACTTTATTTATATATATATATATATATATATATATATATATATATATATATATATATATATATATATATATATATATATATATATATATATGAGGCACGGTGGCGTAGTGGTTAGCACATTCGCCTCACACCGCCAGGATCCGGGTTCGATTCCTGTCTCGGTCATGTGTGTGTGGAGTTTGCATGTTCTCCCCGTGCCTCAAGGAGGTTTTTTTTTCTCCGGGTTCTCTGGTTTCCTCCCCCGGTCCAAAAACATGCACAGGTAGGTTGATTGGCACCTTGGAAAATTGTCCCTAGTGTATGAATGTGTGTGTGAATGTGTGTGTGTGTGCCCTGCGATGGGTTGGCATTCCATCCAGGGTGTATCCTGCCTTAATGCCCATAGACGCCTGAGATAGGCACAGGCTCCCCGTGACCCGAGTGAAGATCGGATAAAGCGGTAGAAGATGAATGAATGAATGAATGAATGATATATATATATATATATATATATATATATATATATATATATATATATATACTTACTTTCTAACTTTTGTTAGATTTTTATACTTCATACTTTATACTTCATACTTTTATATTTTTTTATACTTTATCTAAATTGTGCTTATGCAGAGCCTTTGAGTTTATATCTGGATAAAGTAACTCACCTCAGGTAACTCACACAGGAATGATACATGACACTATGTATATATTATTGTGCTTTTGTTATTTATCAGAACATTTGCATTTGGACTGTAAATTGCTTTATAAATGGTTTACTACTACAAATTCTTCTTTTAGCCCATTAGGGGATGTTGCAGCAGATCATCCTTCTCATTAAATGGATTACTGAACTAACTTATTCGGATATGTTGTTTAAGTTTAGTAGTTTAAGGCTTTTATTAGAAATAAGATTTTTGATTAATTTCTTGATTGTGTTTTTTTTTTTCTTACAACGTGTTCTTTATGTCATGTAGGGCCATAGAGAAACCCTTCTGTGTATCCTGGACTGTGCTGCACATCTAATGAAATTACCAGAAGACGTTGAAATGGCTGTTCTCCATCGTACAATCAAAGCATTCACGAGGGTGAGTTCTTGTTGTTTGGCAAGCATTCATGCTGGAGAAACTGCATGGGAGGAACAACCAACAATGGAATTCTTTAGATATACTCCACTTTGTATCTTGTACTGAATGTAATGTTATTGCACTAATTCTGGACATTTCTTTTAGGTTACCAATGACTCAGAGAATGGACAGCAGATATATGAAGTTCTTATGGAAATTCTAGTCCCAGTTCTGAGCGATATGAGAAGCAAAGTGACAAAATAATGTAGAGCTGCCTGTCTGTCACCTCCAGTGTTGAAGGTTACTTTGGAAATGTAATAGATTATAAAGTACCCTATTCAAAATCTAATAAGTAGTGTAACTTTTCAATTCCATCATAAAAGTAAAGGAACTGATTACTTTTTGATTACTTCCATTTGTCCACTCGGAGGCACTTTAAGTTAACGTTCCACTGAAAAAAGTCTCAAACCCTCAGAAAAATTAAATCGATTACATTTTTCCAAATTAAACTGCAGTAGATTGTCATCATTCAAATCAAACTTTCATTTGAAAATCATGCCGTCGCCTAAAGCACCGATTTTACATGACATTGTTTAGCCATTTGTAATCATTAACATTTTCATAATGAAGTAATTACACCTTCTTTCTCAGTAACTGTAACAAATTACGGTTACACTTATTTTGTAATTAATTTATGTAACGCCTTTACTTGTAAGTAGTTACTCCCCAACACTGGTCATGACTAATAATCATTCTGGTCATTGTGTTTAGATATATACTGCACTAATACTAAGAAAAACTAAGAAAACAGTTGAAAGTATTTACTTTTTTTAAAAAATAGAAAACAAAATGATGTGACCATAGTGGATGGAACCAAACAAATCGAAAATAAAATAAAAACATTATAGCCTGGTCAAACTTTCATGAATTTCATCATGAGAATTATAATGTATCATAATCATCACATGTGGCAGATGTCCTGCGGGATCTTCTGCCAGACCTGGATCAGAGCATCAATGAGCTCCTTGACAGTCCATGGTGCTGCGTAGTGGTTTCAGATTTTCTGATGCGTACAAGGTCGGTTCAGTTTTATTTGTATAAATAAATAAGTTCCTCCACTTTTACATTCAGCAGTTACCTTTCCTGTTACCTTTCCAAAGCACTCCAGCAGGTGACGCATCAGTAATAATGGTCCACCTGAAATGCAGTATTTAGTTAAATGGACTTACTCAACGCATTATTCAAGGAATCATTTCAACCCTACATCCAGCGATGTGATGATTAACTGTTCTCTTAATTTTCCTTTGTTTTTTTAGCAGTGTATATTTAAAGGAAGTATGTTTATCTATGATCAGCTGGAGTCAGCAAGCTTGCTATTCATAAATGGTGCTTTGTTGTTGTTTTTTTAAACTAATTCAATGTCTCGTAACGCACATAATGATTATTCATTTAAAAAAGAAACTGCCATGTACATATGTGCCACATTGTTGTCATTGTTTTTCTCTATGATGGAGCATTTTGGTATCATTTTTGGTATATTTATTATTTGTTACTGAACTAACATCACTATTTATTAAGAGATATCTAATCGTTTAAATACTGTTGTAATATTGTTTGCTTCATATTTTTGTTCCTTCTACATTTTGTCATAAAAACCAAAAACACTGACTGTGCAACATATATTTGTATATGTATAGTAAAGCTATTTTGTTAGTACAAAACTAAGAAAACAAAAACCAGTTCAAGGTTTGCTCTGTTCGATGTGGCACTTGTAGTAAATGTATGCTTATAAACTGTTTCTTAATGCAATTTCAAATATACCGCAATACCAAAAGTATGTGTACACCTGACCATCTCACCTATATGAGCTTGTTGGGCAGAATAGTAACCAAACCAACGGAACTGATATGAACCAAGTCATTTTTCCCCTTTCAGTGAGAATAACGTTTGTCAGTGCTGGTACTCACAAGGTCTGGCTCACAACGCTTGATCACTGGGGTTGTGTTAATGGCTACTGGATTTCCTCCACAACAAATAAGAAAGGGCTTTCCCCAATCTATTGATACAAAATTCAATTACACAGGAGCTTGTCATCTTCAGAGGCATTATTCTTTGCATAGACAGATAGCAATGTGTGATTCGTCATTCCACAGATCACGTCTCCAATGCTCCAGATTGTAGTGGCAGAGTGCTGTACACTCTTCCTGGCAAAGGAATGTTGTTGTAATTATCGTTCTGTCTTGTGCTGTTTGCAAATATGCATTTAGTCTTGATTACACTTTGTTTAGTATTTTGATAGTCTTATATTGTTTTGCACTGGTTTATTTAGCAAGGGCATGGTGATTTACCATTTAGCACGTTCAACTCACACATATTTAGCAAGGGCATGGTCCAGGACTCTGGTTTTTTACCATTTAGTTTCATGTTGTGTGTGTGTCCCGTTCAACTCACACATCCAGGGTTGGGGTTCAATTCCCGTCTCGCCTGTGTGTGTGTGTGTGTGTTTGCATGTTCTCCCCGTGCCTCAGGGTTTTTTTTTTTACGAGTTCTCCGGTCCAAAATCATGCACGGTAGATTGATTGGCACCTTGGAAAAATTGTCCCTAGTGTATGAATGTGTGTGAATGTGAGTGTGTGTGCGTGATGGGTTGGCATTCCGTACAGGGTGTGTCCTGCCTTGATGCCCTGAGAAAGGCACAGGTTCCCTGAGAGAGAAGTCGGATAAAGCGGTAGAGGATGAATGAATTTAGCTCCATCCTCCTAGAGTATTTTGTCTTTTGTTCTCTGTGTATTGTACCTGCTGTATATGTTCGAAATGACAATAGGGCCTCTTGATTTTTATGAAATGACCTTGACCTTCACAGCTTAGTTGTACGTGCAGCTTCTTGGTCAAGGAACCATTTTATGCAGCTTCAGATACACAATGCTTAACATTGCTCGCTGTACTGACTGATGCAAATAACCAGCACGTGAAGCCCCGGCTCTACGAGTGCGTTTAGTCTCCCACTTTGTGATTGAGCTAGTTTTTTCCCTCACTAATAGCTCTTACTGTTGATCTGAAAAAATCTAGCAGGAAGGGATTTTTTTTCCCACATACTTTTGGTGATTCTGTATATTTCAAGCATTGCCTTCACAACACAACATGCCGTTTAAAAACGTGTGTATGTAATTACAGAACTCACCTGCCTGTGTACGAGCTTCTGCCTCAATTTAATGGCATTATTTTCTACTAAGCTGCTGTTTTGTAAATGGTTGACATTGTTTGTTGACTAAAAGCACTGTAGCTAATTAGACTTTAAACCTCATTGTCTTACTGAATGTATATGACATTTTAAGTGAATATTAAACTGAACTAGTGGAAAACTTTACAAAGCATCTGCTTTCAGATGTGACTATTAAAGCACTTATTGTTCTTATCTACATACCAATAAAATAAACTTTAATAAAATAAACTGCTTGTGTTGATTTGCAGAACTTTAAGATGGATTATTTTGATGATTAATAATTTTTTAAGCATGTCTTTCCTTTAAGTTATACACATTTTATATAAATCAAAATGTTTATTAATCAACTTAAAATTATTACATATTTTCATCTATACAAGGCAAACAAGCATTTGGTTTATTAATAATTTGGTTTATTGGCATATTTGGCATAAAAATTCTCAAACTCTCTGGTGTTACTTACTTTATACATTAATAAACTTGCTTATGAAATTCCAAAAAGAATCGTTTAGTAAATGTTCTTTGGAGTCCTACATAAAATGATTGTTTACATTGCTGGTTTATAAAAATCATGAACAAGAACCAACATGAAACTGGTTTAAATGAAATCCCAAAAACTAAATAAAAAGCAGTTTGTTTACAGAATAGAATAGAACTTTATTGTCATTGCACAAGATGATACAACAAAACTGTGGATGCACCCCATCGACAGTACACCACACGAAATATAAACAAGATCATAAGGAAAAGGATAAGAGAAAATATACAAAAATATGAGAAAATAAAAACATTATTTACAAATATCTGCACATCTAACTATATAGTGCCCTATATAGTGCACAATGAAATTCCATCCATCCAGGACCGGGTCGCGGGGGCAGCAGTCTAAGCAGAGATGCCCAGACTTCTCTCTCTCTCCAGCCACTTCCTCTAGCTCCCCCGGGGGGAAACGTTCCCAGGACAGTCGAGAGACGTGTTCTGGGTCTTCCTCGAGGCCTTTTCCCGGTGAGACATGCCTGAAACATCTCCCCTGGAAGGCGTCCAGGAGGCATCCGAAATAGATGCCCAAGCCACGCCAGCTGTTCCCTCTCGATGTGGAGGAGCAGCGGATCTACTCCGAGCTCCTCCCGAGTGACTGAACTTCTCACCCTATCTCTAAGGGAGCGCCCAGACACCCTGCGAAGGAAGCTCATTTCGGCCGCCTGTATCCGGGATCTTGCCCTTTCGGTCATGACCCAAAGCTCATGGCCAATGAAATTGCACAGTAATATTCCACTGTATGAAGTTGCATAGTAATAAATTACAGTATAAAAATGCGCAGTAGTATTGCACTATATGAAGTTGCACAGTAATGTCACAGTTTGAAGAATGCACAGTAATCATGTTGTATCATATGAGAATACGCAGTAGATATTCACAGTATGAAATTGCACAGTGATAATTTGCATTATGAATAAATGTAATCTTGCACTGTGTGAATTACATAGTAATAGTAATAAATTACAGTAAGAAAAGCACAGTAATAATATAATATCGCATTACCCCATCAATTTACAGTCGTTTTTATGTTATGTCGACAGACTGAATGAAAAGAAAAGAAATATTGTACTTCTATAAAAATCAATCAATCAATCATACAATTTGCTACACGGCTTACAATTGGGTTCTGTCTTAAAATATATAACGTCCACGTAATTCCAGCTGTTTTTCCCACATTATCGAAACATAACAAGATGCATAATAAATCACAAATATGTAAATATGCATGTAAACAGTATGTAACAGGATTTCAGTAATACAAATAATGTAGACTATATAAGACGTCTCAAAGAACAGACTACAAACAAGTGTATAAATTGGAGACCAATGCGCTTTAGAAAAATAAAGCCAACGTTTCTCTGACGCCCTCTAGCGGCTGACTGCAATATCGTTTAAAGCCAATCAAACTAGTCGCTGGAATGTTTTATGTATTTAATCAAAACTCCGTAAATAATAACAACTTGGGCCTATTGTATTCTATCAATTAATAATTTGCATTTAAGCTATATGTAGTTTAGACAGACGTCTATAAAACGGTGCTGCAGTGGAACGTAAAATACATTTTAAATAATTATAATGTTTCGTTTATGAATTCACACCTTGTGTAGTTAAAGAAACTTTTGGCGCCTCATGGTGTCCCAGAAATGCATTATGGATATCAGTATCTCACGCATGTGGATATTCATTCATTCATTCATTTTCTACCGCTTTATCCGATCTTCCCTCGGGTCACGGGGAGTCTGTGCCTATCTCAGGCGTCTATGGGCATTATGGGCGTCTATGGGCATACACCCTGGATGGAATGCCAACCCATCGCAGGGCACACACACACACACACGTTCATACACTAGGGACAATTTTTCCAAGGCGCCAATCAACCTACCGGGGGGAAACCGGAGAACCCGGAGAAAAACCCCCTGAGGCACGGGGAGAACATGCACAAACTCCACACACACATGACCGAGACGGGAATCGAACCCGGACCCTGGCGGTGTGAGGCGAACGTGCTAACCACTACGCCACCGCGCATGTGGATATATGTATATATATATATATATATATATATATATATATATAGATATATATATATATATATATATATATATATATATATATATATATATATATATATATATATATATATATATATATATATATATATATAGATATATATATATATATATATATATATATATATATATATATATATATATATATATATATATATATATATATATATATATATATATATATATATATTATATATATATATATATATATCACATATAAGATCAATGCCACACTTCGGTGTCACGTGTTCCAGCTTTGAACCAATCAGATCGCTTTACATTCGCTCGTCCACGCTAGAACGGACACTTAGCCTGCTCCGGTGCGGACAGCGGTTGTTCACACCCTCGCTGGAGGTACGTCTGATAAAAGCAGATTAAAATCCGTTTAATGTGCGTGTAAGGACGAGTAATCTTTACTAGAAGTAGACTGTCTGTAAAGGGCATCGCTTTCACTTGATTGCGGTAGGCGCTCTCTTGCTAACGCGAGTGAGTTTTCTGGGATGTTGTTAGCGAGGCTGGAATACGGCAGGAATTCCTCCTTAAACGACCCCCTTTTTCCCGCTGGATTCATTCGATAAGGTCGTTATTTATAGACAGGCGATTCGTTTAATAGACACTTGGTGTATCCTTAACGACGAATAATAGATTGCGGGGTTTGTGTACGTTTTGTAGCTCGCTAGCCGCGCCGCACTGCATGCATTTGAGAAGCGCCATTTTTCCCTGCCCCGGGCGAGGAGGGAATTTTGAGTCCGAGAGTTGCGAGTTTCCCCGCCATTCGTATCTGTGTGTTCATAACGCGGGTCTGCTTCTTTTTTCGCCTTCATAATCGAAATGTGATGAAACATTCGAACAAAACCGTACTCCGATTTTTTTGGAGTAGCAGACAAATGATCCTCATTCATGCATTCACTCGTACACTTTCCTTCATGTTCACATGCTGCACGGTGGTTATAAAGCTTTTCACCGCATGTCGCACTGTGAATGTATGTGTATGAGACAAATACAATCTGAATTTAACACACACTAACCACATATTCTATCAACTTTCCTGCAACTTCCCTTTTCTGCTCCTTACCTGGATTTGGTGGATGTAACTTTTGTTGCCCAGCACCAGGAATTACTGCTTATTTTATATTTTGTGGAACTAATGTATAAATATGGAATGCATTTATTTATATATATATATATATATATATATATATATATATATATATATATATATATATATATATATATATATGACAGAGAATCTAGATTAATCTGTCTAAGAAAAGTATATATATATATATATATATATATATATATATATATATATATATATATAAACCTTGTTTATCATTATATAATATAATCATTAACCTTGTCTATGGATATTAAGAATATTCTATAAGAATATTAAGAGATTTGTAAAGGACTGGACAAAAACAGTCATGTAATAATGCAATCAAAAGTGAACATGTAAACTTCCTGCAATGAAATGTGAAAGGGGTTGGGGGTTAACAAGCCAGTTAAACAATGCATCACTTTTATTAAGGAAGAAAGGGGCATTGAACTAATCCTGTGACACACTCTGAGACATTGGATGCATCAGCAGGTCTCTCTTTGGCAGGCTTTTTTAGAAAGACTTTGGAGCAGTGGCCTTTCGTTGGCCTTTTAAAGATGAATGTCCTGCAAGAACAGAGGAGATTCAGGACAGCCAGGAGCTGGACGCATCTTACCGTGGCAACTAACTTAACTCTGTGCCAAGTGATGTCATTTATTGGCTACTTAAGCTAGTGCTTTAGTATTTATGGAGAGATTTCTGAACAGAAAGTCCTTGGATTTCATCCTTGGTGAATTTATTCTATTAAATGTTGTGTATTGTTATAGAACAGTGATGTATACCTGTAAGTCACAATGTTAATTCTGGTACCTTCTGAGCAAAGTCCCCCCCCCTTCCTCTTTTTATTAACACACTTTTGTATTCATAATTAAAAAATAATATTTATATTATTGAAAAAAATGCTTGATGTGTTTTAGTCCAGAGAAACATTTGTAATGGTGGTGTTTAGCATCTACATGCCTATTAATGGTTGATATATGTATATTACAGAAAGGAAAATTTTGCGTATGTATCATCAATTAATAAACACTTAATTTGTAGCAGCCAAGTCTGTTTCAAAAGCCAACATGGTGTTATTGTGCTGAGACGGAGCCTGCAGTCTTTGGAGTTTAACTGGTTTGCTTCATCGTCCAGGTTTATGCAATCCTGTTGATAAAATATTGAGGTGTCTTTAGTTTTACCTTATTAGATGGCCTATTTTACCTGTTTTATCCTAATTTTGTTTGTTTTCAAAGAAGATAAAGTTTTCCTTTAGCTGTCAAGATTGCATAGCTGGCTTATTGTGGGATAAATGACACACACTTTCACTGCCTCTCTCTTTTCCAGGTACAGTCTTTTGGATGTTTATGAACAGAAAAGATGCTGAGATGAGGGTCACATGTTGATTGTCAACGCTTCTCCATGACAATCTTCTAAAAAGCTGATAAATGTTTTCAGCGGATGGTGTTTGCACTCTGAGATGAGGTAGTAGGTTGTGTAGTTTTAGGGTCACACCCACACTGGGAGATAACTATACAGCCTACTGTCTTTCTCATGGTGAAAAGAAAGCAGCTTTGATGTCTCCCAGCATGCACTGGGCCTGATGTAGAATCGTGAGTAAATGAGGGTTTCTTCACTGACAAACGTTGATTTTTAAGTTCTTGCCTCTTAAACGATGATGCTTTCACAGTGTGAGGTAGTAGATTGTATAGTTGTGGGATAGTGATGTTATCCTGTCTGGAAGATAACTATACATTCTATTGCCTTCCCTGAGGGGCAGAGAGTCAGTCATTTCTTAAGAGTGTTTAATATGAATTGCTTAAAAATGAATTGCTTAAAAAAGAATTATATTATTGTGGTTATTTAAGTGTTTGTGTCTTTATTTATTCAATAAATGGCATTGTCAAATACCTGCTGTGTATTCATTAAACAAATTAAATTTTTGTTTTGACAGATATAACAAACATTTCTCATATAATGTGCACTTTTTCTTACAATGTGCAATAACCTTTTGTTTATTTACCTTTTTATCTCTTACATTAAAATTGTGCAATTGGAAGCTTCTGTCACCTAAACAAATGAATTGTAAATGCATGACCTACATGATGATAAAGCTCTTTCTGATTAAACATTAAATTAAACTCTTTAAAAATACGTTGTACAATATATGGATACTTTTTCTTAAGAGTTCAGCACGTGGTTAAAAATGTAAGTGCTGTGGATAAAAAAAAACAGCACTTTTATCTTAATACAGCCAACGTGTGTAGGATTAAATGATAAAGCAATTCTTATATCCTCAGTGGCGTTTACAACTTTTAGCCGAGAGATGGCGCTACTTAATAATTTTTAATCCCTACGACAACCCCATTAACACTTCATTTATACAATATTCTTATTTCCTGGTAAACAATGTCATGCGTTAAATTATTGTTTAAAATATTTAGAAAAGTGGGTGAGGGGGCGTGTGCAATGTGATACTGACAACGTAAATTATCGCCCCATATATGCGATTTTATGCATGAGACATATTGGGTTGTATTTGTATTCCACTCGGTATTTATCTAACATTACAATTACACATTATTATAATTGCACATTGATGAGACATTGGTGGATCCACCACCAAATTTCTAGACGTCAAGTCGATTTATTTCGACAGACGTTTAGATGAACGGCAAATGACAAGTAACATTTAAAAAGAATGATTTCAACACCTTAAATGGTCGTGCTGACAAAGTACTGTTAGTACGCAAGCAGTCATGTCTCTGGCGTTTACTGCTTTAGTGCAGAAAGCTCCTTTTCACATCATTTTGCTGTTGTCGTTTTGTAAGGGAACTTAATCGTCATGTGCAAAAGACGGGATGAGATTCACGGGAGGTGCAGAAAATAAAAACATTTCTTTGAAACGGAACTGTGTTAAATGATATTTGAGGCACAAGAAATCCCGTAAGAATTTGAATCCCTAAAATCGTGATGTTCCTGACTTCAATATTGGGGCAAATACTAGGAATAGTTAGTAACCTATAATGTGTTTAAGATCAATGCATTTAAAATGGCATTGCATATAGAATATGGTGTTTTTTTTAAAAATTACATTTCTCTATTTTTGCAAAGTTTATCCAATAGTATAATTTCCCCTAAGTATCCCTTACTTAGGTTAAAGAGGGATATGTAATAAAAGGATGATTGGTTCGGGCGGGGGCAGAGGGGCACCAAGGAGAGAACCAAAACCCTCATGGGAGGAGCGAACGGGTGCAGGCAAAGAGATAAAAAGCTCTGTTAAAGAAGCTCGAGCTACCGCGCGGATTAACCCCCCCATCAGGCGAGGCAAACACCGCAGACCCCATCCTCGACCTACACACGCGTTTCCGCACCTGCTACAGTCGACGCTTTTAAATGACGGCTACGTTAGACTGCGTCCCGAACACAGTGCCAGGTAAGGGCATTTCCGCGGAAGCGCACTCCGGACTGATCTCCACATTCCCAGGCAGTTGAAGAAAACTCGAGCGTTTCAGCCTCGCGGCGCTTTTCGTACCGGAACGCGGCGGAGAAAGCAATTCCTTCTGGAGATGAGCTGCGTGTAAAATTCCGCCCTGACATGCCTTTCGCGATCGGAGGACCTCCGGAAACAACCAGGACAGCAAACGAGAAATGATTTAGTGTCATTATTTTCAACTTTTCCCTTTTTTTTTTTTTTTTTGGCTGAAGGAGCTTTCAGGTGGATCTCAGCTCAGGTGCGCGAAGGTGCACTGCATCCACTCTAAAGCACGGACCTTACGCAAGCACACACACACACACACACACACACACACACACACACACTGATTCACACACTCATTCTGTACCCAACTAAAGCAAAGGGCACAATGAGCAGGAAAACGCGCCGCTGGATTTTTCACATTTTCATCTGTCTGGGGATTATTTATCTGAAAATCGGGTAAGTAATACAGTTACAGCGTACATGGATACACACGGACACACACACACACACACACACACACACACACACACACACACACACACACACATACGCGCTGTTGCGTTGTTAAATCCCAAATTAGCATTTTTCATGGAAGCCACAGTTGCAAATTAATCCATAGGACAAAACTGTGAACTAGGCTTTAAATATGTTTCTGTTTGTTTGGTATCATCTCTGTAGCGCAGGGATATTGAAGTATTTATAGCCCATGTGTGTTGATTTATGTTTCGTGAGTTATTTAGTCAATAATAATGACTGATAATAAACAACTAAATCCGTGATGCATACTTCAGATTCCACGTTGCGCCCATGCTGCATTAATTCACTGACTGTTGTTATTATTATGGAAAGAACCAGGAACAGGAGGGCAAAGTGAATCAAATCTAATGCAGGTTATCCCCACATTGGATCAATGAATTGAAACCACCCAAAAACATCACCATGGCATGCTGCTTCATTAAACATTAAACACTTAATAGCGCGCGTTTTTTTGTTGTTGTTGAACTGATTCATTATTTTGTACCTTCACAGCGGCTTTTCCTCTGTGGTGGCCTTGGGAGCGAGTATAATCTGTAATAAAATCCCAGGTCTTGCCCCGCGTCAGAGGACGATCTGTCAGAGCCGCCCGGACGCGATCATCGTGATCGGAGAAGGAGCTCAGATGGGCATCAACGAGTGTCAGTTCCAGTTTCGCCACGGTCGGTGGAACTGCTCTGCTCTCGGGGAGAGGACCATCTTTGGAAAAGAATTGAAAGTGGGTATGTTAAACAACCATTTACTGCATCCAAATGAGAGGAGATTTCTAGTCAAAGCTTGTGCAGTATTCTGTTCTGAGATAATTATATAAAAAAAAAATCTCAAAGTTGAACTAGTTAAATTCAAAGTAAAGACAAGACATAATGAATCAAAATACTATATTTACAGTTCCTACCAAGAATGCATTGATTAACCAGCTTCACCGAGTTTTTTTTTGCAACACCACACCCATTAATAATTCTGCAAATCATTTGTTATATACTTTAAGAGATCTATACGGTCATATTTATACTTCTTTTTCCATATTGCTTCATATTGCAGAAAGGAAAATATATATTTCAGGTTTATCACTGGGTCCATGGCTGCAGGTTTGCTTGTAAGATTTTGTATTTGGTGCCGTCCTGTAATGTCATGTCAAACATCAAGTATCAACGTGGCTAAATTTACGGCCTCTCTGTTTCTCAAAAGAAGCCCTTTTCAAGTCTTATCTGTAAGATTTTAATGATTTGCTAGACGGGGCTTTTCACTTTTTCCACGGGTATACGTTTCAGAGCGTAAATGCATGGACAAGAAGTGCTGGATTTGAGGAAAATAAGGAAATTGAATCATATGTCAGTACAGATAAACAAAACAAAACTAGCTAAGAGAAAGTTTTTTTTTTTATCTTGGGGTAACACAATATATTTTCTAGAGGCAAACCCAAGCCTATTTAGGGATTCTTTAGTGCTATTGAACCTCTGACACTTGATGAATGGTTATGTGAAGGACATTGCTTTCGTGTCATACCCTTTCTCACTGGTGGGGGAAAACGGAGACAGATTATTGGGCTGTTTGTCCATTAAAAACGGCTGTCGGGATCCCCAATGCTCAAAAGACCGACCGAACTGGAAATAAATCCAGTGATCAGATTTAATGTCATTTCTTTTATTTCCCCCTCAACCTTTGAGATTAGTTTGTTGAGAAAGATGTGTAGAGACTTGTATCCATCGCTGAAGGTGAAGCTATATTTTATCCCCTGGCATCAAAGATGAGTGAAAAAGTAAAGAAAGAAAGAAAGAAAAAAAAAGACAGGTTTGCTGCAAGCTCATGCATCACCCAAAAATTTCCCTCAATCGCTCTCATTCTTGAGCAGCACACTTTCGTGGCTGACAAGTTGCTTGTTTTTGGTTGCTGATTATATCATTTGATACTGGAGGCATTGGATGTACCTTATCTGAGCACCATTTGTGGCCGAAAATGCTACAGAGACACCATGCATTATCTTTATTTCAATTGCATTTGATCAATTGCGATCAAAAGAAGTCGGTTCCTGTGCTATGAGAATTGGTTTTAGGGGCCACTTGCAGTAGCCAAACTGCAGAGAGAGGTGAAGAGCGATGGTTAATCCTCGTAAGACAGTTCAGTAGAAGGTGAAGTAATGCTTGCTCATGTTCAGGGCCTGGTACCATATGCCTCTGTGCTTGGCATCAAAATGGAGGATTCCACTTTTATGAGTGTGTCCCGGCATTGCTGTAGGAAACTCAATTCGCCTTACATTGTAAGAGCAGGGATTTCTGGAGCACACCAATGCATAATTTCGATTTGTTTTATCTTGTGTTTTTCAAGTGGAACCCTCACCATCCCCCTTTCTCACACTTAAGCACCCTCCGGCATGTTTGAAAAATAGTTTTCCCCCCACCAGCATTGTCTCAAGCCCAGACAAGTACATTGTGTGAGGTTTAGAAATTAACCTCTTGCATTTACAGTTTTGGCAAGAGACATCTCACACAGGATCATTCTGAGCCACTGATTCAGTCCGCTGTAATGTAATGTAACGAAACCCATGTCATAACACACATGTTTTATGGATTCCTTATCGGTGGAGTTTGTATGCAGACTATCTTGATTTAAGTAAACAAAGCCCAAGTAATATACTTAATAAAAAATATAAAAAAAGAAGAAGAAGACTATTTCACCACAGACAAGTTTTGCTTTTGAGAAATCGTCAGTATGTGCTAATCTTTCTATTGAATTGGGCTCTTTTTCTCTTGGCACCGGGCCCAAGCAACTCATAAAAATCTCCATATAATTGATGCTCCAAACAAGTCTTTCTTAAATTGCTTGGGCACCGCTCCAAGATGTTTATCAACTGCAGGTCAACACATACCGATGTTAGTGTTAGTCTGGAGGCCCTGAGAAAGCGCTGAGAATGTTCTGCACTCAATCGTAGGCGAATGACTTATTGGCTGACAGTAACTTTAAAGTGAGCATTAAAAAAAAAAATGTTATATCAATAAGGTACGCTCGCTAGGTATGGTACGGAAGTTATGGTGGGAAATATTAAATGTGAGCGATGTTTAAACATTTCAACCACAGATTTCCTAGTTACAGGGGTGTAAATGATTTCTGGAAGAGTCAACAGTTGATGATTCATTAATCCAAATGATGATTTGCACATTTCAGGTAACTCAGTACTGATCGATAGATCTCAAAAGAATGGCAAATGTGGCTCTTTAGGAGTTTCCCAGGAATCTTGTGTGTAGTCACGTTTCGAGTGAAACTGTATCTGGATTGCTTTCTGCTTCAGTAGAACGGCCCTGGAAAGATTTCAGCTTGAAGGCCATGGTGAAACTTTAAGACTTTAATTTAAGTTACTGTCATACATAACAAAAAAGCCTGTCACTGCAAACTTGCATTGATTTGAACCAACACAAGCCTGAAAGAGACTGTTGGAATTCGCCATGATGAGTAGAATCTGGCTCATAGGTCACATGTCAGTCTTCCAGTGAGACACATTGTTAGCCGGTCTTAAGGAATGAAATGAAAGGTTTAAGTGAAATCTTTTAAGAGTTTAAGTCAAAACACCTAGTCATGGTACATTGCAACACATAACCTAATAATGCTTTGAGTTGGGCCTTTTCAAAGTTCTTTGTTGCATTTCTGTGGCTTCATAAGTGAATAATACTCTTAACCTGGAAGTGCCCTGCTTAGCAGTGGCAATCAATTATCTAAGTCGTCGTGCCAGAAGAGATTCTGCATGCCTGGGGGACTCACCTCCGCTGGGTGGATCCCTCTATCTGACGGAAGCTGGGAAGGAGTCCAAACGTACTGCGTGCCCCCGATCTCTACCACTCTATTGTCTCTTAAATAAACCCTCGTTCACCGCGCTCCTGAAAGAGGCAGGCTATTCCTTCCTTCACTGGATTGGTCATCATGGCTCAATCACGCGGTTATTTGTCTTAATATTTCCTTTTCCCCCTGACAACAGAAGTACAATGTCAAATAATTGCCTCTGTAGCGTACCATTCGTTATCAAGCCATTGTTAGCATGTGATCTCAAGTTCTATGTCATTGCCGTATGCAAGTCCGAGGGTTGTCCAGAGCCCACACCTTATTTAATGAAGCGCAAAGACAGAATGATAGATGAATGGGACTTGGCAAAACCTGCACATAGTACTGTTGGAGGTTAAACTATTTAAAACATGTGCTCAGGCGTGATCTGGCCTGACACTGCAGATCTTATTGGAGGCGATTCTGATTTTTTTTGCATGTTCTCTTTTTGCAGGGAGCAAAGAGGCAGCTTTCACCTACGCCATTATTGCTGCTGGGGTCGCCCACGCTATCACTGCTGCCTGCACCCAGGGAACCCTGAATGGCTGCGGGTGTGATAAAGAGAAGCAAGGTTTCTACAACCAGGAAGAGGGTTGGAAGTGGGGTGGCTGCTCGGCTGACATCCGCTACGGCCTGAGCTTTTCCAAGATGTTTGTGGATGCACGGGAGATAAAACAAAATGCCAGGACTCTCATGAACCTCCATAATAATGAAGTGGGGCGTAAGGTGTGTATAATTGAATGACGAACGCGCCCAATGTATTAAAATGATGTGGAAATGGAGGTCAAGTAACCTTCAATATAAGCGCCATAAATATTGTTTGGAATCTGTATATATTATAATCGTAGTTGCTGTGTTCTATAGTATAAATGATCACAATTAGAATTAGGGATTTTTAGTGGAAATGCAGTGGTGCATTATAATGTGAAAAACCACTAAATATCTATAACATCTAATGCTTCCTTTTATCATTCTGGAAAAAGTGCTAAATTATTTTTGGGTCATTTTTAAAAAATGTATATTATTTATTGAACTAAACATAACATCTTACTGAAATAGTCACATGATTAGTCTTGATGACTAAAAGTTCAGATGAAGCTCTAACTAATTGGACAGACATTAATCAAAACAAGAGGCGCCTTTGTATAAGGTAGCTGCTGTTATAACAATTTTGCTAATAGTTTCGTAAAGAGTTTTATTGCAGACTGTTTCAGCACTCTGGACAGATCATCACGGCAAGATGAGGTCATAACCTTCTCCTATGGACTTTGTCCTTCATAAATCAAATGATCTCATAGAAAAAGAAAAGCTCACGCCGATCAAACACACTGGTTTGTCAGGAGCAGATTTCTTGAAATTGGTACTGATGTATATAACTGTATTTAGGAATAAATGGGAATTTATTTATTGTGGCAGTATAAAATAGGATTTAAGACCAGTCTTGATTGCCATCGTGTCATGCTAAAGATGGTTCCTACGCATTGTAGTATTGGGAAAGACACATTATTGTTAACCCTGTAAGTTGTAGAATAACAACATCGCATTTAACAAATCTTTAAAAATGTCAGCACAAGTGTTTATAGGTCCGTTCATCTTGCCATGATGTATTACTCTGTATTACTTCAGTATTTATTATCCTATACAAATACAGAAATTGTGCTCCCAACGTTGCAGTATTACAACATTTCCCTAAAAAATGACTCAAATGTAAAAAATTGTGAAAACTCTTTAATTCCTACACCAGAGGCCGGCTAAAACAATATCTAAGAGGTCCAAATAATTTTTTGCTCATTTTTTTGTATATATTGGGTCTTACAAGGTTAAGAAGATCTCAGCCTTTAACAAACACAGCTTCAGTGTACTTTTTGGGCATGTTGTTTATGAGGAATCAGCAGCATGACTACATTAAGCCTGATACACACATCCCGGAGAGCAGACAATTGTCAGGAAGACTCCACAAAGTCTATAAGGCAGACAGGCAGTGAGGATGGAATAATAATTAAAACGCTCCGAGAAATGGGAAAAACAGCATCATTACACAGTGGAAAGAGAGAGGTAGCATTTGCTAACCACACCAAAGACTACACTGCCTTGAACAGTTCACAGGTGCCAATCATTAACAGATTCTTCTGTAATTCAGCAGGCTCTATCTTACACAGCTCTTTCTTTCAGCAGGTTTCTGGATTAGCAATAATCATTTGCAGTTGAAGAGAATCCAAATACTATGTTTCTGTACATTGTTGTAGAACGAGACAAAAAAATGCACATTTTATCCCTGGCTCTCCACCCTCACCTGCTGAACTCACCTGTTGGGTTCAGGATACAAGGCTAGTCAGAATGACGTGAAGCTCCGAGGCAAACCTGAAACCTGACTCTTGAGCTTTATCTGTGTACACTACACACATGCGTTGTTCAGACTGTGTTTATATCATATGCACCCCTGATTCCCTACTGCTTACACAAGAGAGGCATTTTTTTGCAGACGGCATCTCCTACACAGCTCGGTGAAACAATTTGTGTCAGATGTTTTGTACACAAATGAAAAGACTTGTTAAAAGTCGACAGAGGGAACCTGTCGACACGCAGGCTGTTTTCTAGCCTCGTTGTGCAAGCGGGCAGGCATGAGGTGGATCAGGCTCTGGCACAGCAAGTTTAACAATCCTTGCATTCTTGAATTGGAATGTTTAAAAAAAAAAAAAAAAAAACCTTTGTCTCAACCTGTTTAACTATTCCAGAAATATGCTCTAAAAACACGACTGTAGGCACAAATGCTACATGTACGAAATTGAACAGTCCTTGTCCAGATGTTTTGTGATTAAAGAATCCCTTTCAAGAAATCCTTAAAAGCATAAAATGAGAAACACCTGACATGCTTGCATTTTTTTTGTTATTACGTTTTAAAACTATTGCTAAAACCTCAGCTTTGAAAATTGTAATGTTTGCATTAAATCACTCCAGGCATCAAACTGTCACCAGTTAGACTCACCGGATCAGACTATGAATCATCAAAGCACTTAGTCTGATAATTATCTTCGACTAAAATTATAGACCTTTTGAATAAAAAAACAAAAAAACTCAGGGTCCTGTAAAATCCCTCGGGGTACTGAACAATCTCTGTTTTTTCCACTTCTAGATCCTAGAAAAGCACATGCGCTTAGAGTGCAAGTGTCATGGAGTTTCTGGCTCGTGTACGACCAAGACTTGCTGGACAACGCTTCCCAAGTTCCGTCAGCTCGGCTACATCCTCAAAGAGAAGTACTATCAGGCCGTGCACGTGGAGCCGGTTCGAGCTAGCCGAAACAAACAGCCCACATTCCTGAAGATCAAGAAGCCCTATTCCTACCGCAAGCCTATGGACACTGACTTGGTGTACATTGAGAAGTCGCCCAATTACTGCGAGCCAGATCCAGTGACGGGCAGTGTGGGCACTCAGGGCAGGATCTGCAATAAAACAGCCCAGCAGGCCAACAGCTGCGACTTGATGTGCTGTGGAAGAGGCTACAACACACACCAATATTCCCGTGTATGGCAATGCAACTGCAAGTTCTTGTGGTGCTGTTATGTCAAGTGCAACACGTGCAGTGAGAGGACAGAGGTATACACGTGCAAATAGAGCGTTACAAAACGTAGCTTATTTATCGGTATGTAATTTACACAACATCCGTGCATGCCTCTAATCGCAAATAGGGGCGTCCAGTGTAGGGTGATATGGATCCAAAGTGTATAGAATTTGGAACAAGACTCTGCAATGGGTCTCAATATTATTCACCTGGAGGAGGAAGTGTGTGGGCAACGTATTCCACTTTGTTTCACAGATCACTGGAATGATTTGGTGGTTGGTACCAGTGGATGCCTTGAGCTTTCTAAACAATGGAGTGAGAATGTTCCTGAAACCCAGCATAGAAGGAATTATATGACTGGTGGCTGTTCTGTGCTACAGGCTGGAAAAACCTCCATTTTTTTCTAGGAAAAACAAACAACTTTTCAATGTGCTTTACATAAAACTGGATATGTGATTTCACTGGACATCATGAAAGCATACTGTTATGGACATGATATGAATGATATTTAACATTTTATTTAGAAAAGAAAAGCTAATATTAATTTATTTAATAATAAAACTACTGATTTTTCACGTGTCGGTTTTTTACTGTGTAACATTGTGTTATTGTTGTAGAAGCAGCTTAACCAGCTTTTACGCTTTGATCCCTCGTAACTGTCATTTTATTTTATTTTTTTACAGCACACATCGTGAGCAAAACTCGAGCTCAATTCAATTGAGTGCGTTCCATATATATATATATATATTATATATATATATATATATATATATATATATATATATATATATATATATATATATATATAGCAATATACACTGGAAATGTGCATCAGACTTGAAAGCTAACTTTTTCTAAAATGAATTAAGTACTCCAATACTGTTAACTCTCCAAAAACACAATTTGAACAATGTGTGCGCGAAAACCGAAATACATTTATATATTCTTTGTAAATAAATTAGGGCTTGAGCAACCTTTTTTTCCACACAAATCGAATTATATTGAGATGAAATCATTTGATGAAGAACCTGTACATGTTACTGTACCTGACACATAGCCTTTTAATGAGCTCACACACATTTCTTCCTTGGCTCTTGCCTTTTTAGTTTGGCAGAGAAGCCAAGATAACGATTAATTCATTTTGGAACAGGATAGCTTGCACCCAGGAGATGCCTCCACTTGCTACTGATACGGAATGCTGAGGACACTAAAACTGTTCTCGCCATATATGTATACTAAATTATATGTTATGTCTTTATTACGTCTTTCCAATTTTGCTGCTAGACCACCACCCCCGCCCCGTCCCCCTCTCCCCTCCCCCCCCAAGGCCTCATCTGTATAATGTCTGTTAAAACTAGTGCTTTTGAATACCATGTGTACATGTGGTTACCTGAATATGTCGTTCATGTGCTGAGTTAACAGCAGTTAACAGAATATATTTTGCAAGAGATTATTTTTATATTGAGTGTTTTATTTATTTTGTTATAAACTGTCCTGCTTCACAATTTCTCTGACCGCCACAGTTAAGGAAATCTAATCTACATAGTGAACAATGATCACTGCTTTGGTGTTCACTGTTATTTTAAGGGTCAGCAACAAGTGGCATATTTGGATCGTTAGATAAAGTTATCGCATAAAAAAAAAACCATTATTTGATCAAATAAAGACAACATTCCTGTTTTCACGTGGTTGTTTGAACATGTCCTAGTAACAGCTTGTTGATAGCATTCCTGTAATTAAAGTCAATAATAGAAACTAAAAAAACAGATATAAGGGCTTAAAATAAGAAATAAAACACGAACCAAAGATCAGATGAATTGGAGATTATGCCTCATGGAAGGCGATTGGTCCTATTTCTAATAACAGACAATAATTCGAAGCAGTGTTTTGAATCCAAACTGGTCATTCTGCATGCTTATACTGTCATAACCGATTTAACAAAAAAAATGTATGTTGTGCTTTGAACAGGCTTAATAAAAGTCACCTCAGCAGTTGGAAGCGCTTCTACTACTTTTCTTTTACTTTACCTTTTAGAAACAGAGCAAACCAAACTCATCCATGGATAATAATTTGTCAAGAAAACAATATAATTGTTATATTTTAAAATGTCTATGTGAGTATCCAATGAAATGAAAATAAATGATATGCTCGAATTTTTCCAAGGCAAAAAAAAAGAGTCATCAATGGCATGACAATCCCTCAAATTACCGAGGCGGGAACAAGTCATCAGCCACAGAACATTTGTTGCTGCTAAGTTATGGTTGGCCACTGACTGTGACAGTTTTAACAGTGAGGATGATTGCGGGGCAGGGAAGGAACTGAGGAAAGTGTTGGCGTGTTAATGGTAGGGCTTGTGCACAAGCTTTAATTGATGAGCAGCAGTGTGGAGGGTGTCCCAGGGGAGGTGGATAAAAAGGGGAGGTGGATAGCGTTTTCTTTTTTTTTTTGGAGGAGGGGGGGGTGGCGGGGGAGTGATGGGGTGATGGATTACACTGACATCTGCTTCATTCACTCCTCAGTGCCGTCACCACAACAACGCTCCTGGCCCCCCAAAAATGCTGCCCAGTCTCCCTGAGAAGTGCTCCTGCACGTTAGCAAAATGTTAACTATGCAAAATCCAGCTAACTTGGCAATGCTATTTATTTGGTCCGCTCCATCCAGCCTTTCTTTTCCCCCCAGGAGCGGGCGGAGAAAGAGAGAGAGCGCTTTTCAATTTTGAAAGATGATGTCAAGAGGAATTTCAAACCGAGAGTTTCCAACAGATCTTAGCATTGCCCTTGAATAATTGGTGAAAAACACTTTCTTTAGGAATCAGCCAAAGCCCCTCAATAGATGACCAGTCTGAAAAGGCAGCTGGCCAAACAACCTCGGCATCAGCTCTCGGACACCATGAGCTGAATCACAATATCTTGTTTTGAAAAAAGCTACTTGGGGGCCCTGTCGTTTTTGGCTCTGACTGATCTTGTTTGTGACATTCTGAATGGCAAGCCTTTTGAGGAACTTAACACTTGTAGCTAGAAGTGTTAGAAAAACAATTATGTTGAGACAGACTCCACGTCCAGCCCCATCCATCTCACATGCCTTACACAATGGATGAAACTTGCTTAAGGGGTTTTTCTCATTGAAAGCGCTGTCCCACACATGCATTAATGCATTCATTCAGGCATTTGTTCATTAGGTCTTCATCCAAATGCTGTTTCGTCTTATTGGATTGTCCAAACGTCTAAATATCGCCTTCCTTGCGTATATATCTGTTCAGAAAAAAGGATTGCAGAAGCCAAATTTGTTGGGAGAACTTGGATCACTGATGATCATAACTGACCTGAGTTCCAGTAGTTTCTGGCCAGGTCACCAGTGTTGGTAAGGTAACTTTGGAAATGTAATAGATTATAAATGACCCTATTCAAAATGTAATA
The DNA here is from genome assembly GCA_030449085.1 of Kryptopterus vitreolus. Lineage (NCBI taxonomy): Eukaryota > Metazoa > Chordata > Actinopteri > Siluriformes > Siluridae > Kryptopterus > Kryptopterus vitreolus. The sequence goes on from JACRUU010000013.1 coordinate 21,814,092, forward strand.
AACGTTTCAATGACTTTATAAAAGTAAAGTGATTATACGTGACTACTTTTTGATTACTTTTATTTATCCACTAGGTGGCACTTAATGAAATGAACATTCTTATGAAAACAAATATGAAAAAATAGCTTATATTTTTCGATATTGAGCGCCATCAGAATCAAACTGTGGATGGTTTTGGGGTTGGATTTGTAATCTTTAACTTTTTCATAAGTAACTGTAATTTAATTACATGTTTATTCTCAGCAACTGTATATATATATATATATATATATATATATATATATATATATATATATATTCCTCGCCATATTTTCCCAAATACACCAATCACATAATTGCAAAACAATCACATGGGTGGCTGTGAACAGAGCCTTTTAGCATTTTCCAATTGCACAGAATTCCATTTTATTTCCACATGTGCACATCTGGAATTTGACAGGTGCATGTGATTTATACTTACCTACCTGCCTCAGTTTATGGAACCGCTGCAGGAGGCTACGCTCGGATTGGGCTGCTGCTATCATCGCTTATTTGGAGGAGCCAAATGTTCACTTATTAATTTTAAATATGTAGTCCCTTTATAATGAAATTCTGGAGTACAAAGGTTAATCAAATAATTTTAAGGGTGCAATGCTTCAATCTAATTACACATTTCCTAGAATTATTGCACAAGAGCTAATTCGCCCTAAATCTACAGGCATGTCTCATTTTCTGTCTGAACACAAAATGACTGTCCCAATTGTTTTGTCTGTTGTGTCGAGATAGAACATGTTTAATGACAATAGGAAACATTATTACCGATTGGTCATTACGAAATTTAATTAGACAGATCAGTAGACAAAGAAATGAGGCTGTAGTATAAAGACTAACAGAGAATAAACTGGAGTGATGTTTAATGGCTTTAATGTTTGAATTTTTTCTTCTTCTTGCAATTATGAGGCATAAATCAAAAGTTTACGACTCCTATCGCATCTGGAATCTCAGATGGCGGTGATATTAAATCTTCCTCCGGCAATCCAATTATTAAACAATGGCCGTGTCTTTCCTAGGAATATTTTTGTGCTTGAGTCTTTACATGCTGTCATGTAAATGACAAAAAATATTTTTTAAATGTTTCTGTAATTACATATTTTGATAATGCACAATTCCTTATAACAACAAACAGCATCCTATTATTATTATTATTATTATTATTATAATTATTATAAAAGTGAACTTAACAAACATCTGTGCTCCTGATGTTATATTAGGCCATAAACTGCACTGAAAGGCTAAATAAGATTTAAAGCAGGTTTACTTTGGAATGTAAGATTTGCTGCTCATTAGTCTTCAAGATAATCCAGATAATATTCAAAGATAATACAGTTTAGTTTGGGTTAGTCTTCAGAGTGGTCACCACATATATCTATGGCAAAATGGAATGGTTTCCGTCAGGAAAACTTTGCACATTTTTGGTGTTACTTGGTTGTCATTTAGCAGTCACATGAACTTTTGTGTCTTGCATTAAAGAAGTAAGAAAAAAAAGAAAGATTTTATTTACTGACCAAATGTACACAAAAATACCCATGTATCTGTTTATTCTTGCCACTGCAATCAGCCAATCAAGTGGCAGCATAAACATTATGCAGATATTGCAGATAACATTAACGCATTAAACACCAGAATGAGGAAATTGATTTTGAGCGTGGCATCGCTGTGAGACAAGCCTGATTGAATGATTCAGAAGCTCACTTGAGATTTTCACTTGCAGCAATCTCTACAGTTAATACAAAATGCTGAGTGGTTAAAAAGCGGGTAGCAGGATACACTTTGTTTATGAGACAGGTCAGAGGTCAGACATGTTGTAGCTGACAAGTAAGCAACGTTAACTGAAAAAAAAACACTTTATGTCCATGCTGAGAAAAAAGAATCCCATAATGCACTATATATGTTGAACCATGAATAAATGAGTTTCAATAGCAGAAGGCTACATTCTTCTTTTTTTAGCTAAGACCAGTGGGCAACAACTCGCCTAAAGTGTGTTGGAGACTGAAAAAAAAACATAAAACAAAACAAAAAAAAACTGCACGCCATTATCTAATGCAAGCGTAGCAACATAATCCAGAATCTCAAAGAAAACTTTCCAACACATTGAACATTTCCTTGTGCAACCTTTCCTTGTGTTTCCATGTTTTTTCAACATTCAACATTTCTTGTGTTTTCATTTGTTTTTGAAAAGCAGAATTTATTCCATTATGAAGGAAAAGCACTTTCTTTTTCACCTTCTCTTATCCACACAACACTGTGTAAATGGACCCTGAATACTTTACATTGGTCATGTTACCCTGGACACTTTACACTGAGCACTTCACACTGGACACTACACTGGTCACTTTACACTGGTCATGTTACATTGGTGATGTTACTAGTCACTTTACACTGGGCACTTTACACTTGTCAAGTTACTTGTCACGTTACACTGGTCACTTTACACTGGTCACGGTACCCTGGACATTTTACACTGGATGCTTTACACTGGCCACGTTACCCTGTACACTTTACATTGGACATTTTACACTGGACGCTTTACACTGGCCACGTTACCCTGTACACTTTACATTGGACATTTTACACTGGACGCTTTATACTGGCCACGTTACCCTGTACACTTTACACTGGACATTTTACACTGGACGCTTTACACTGGCCACGTTACCCTGTACACTTTACACTGGACATTTTACACTGGACGCTTTACACTGGCCACGTTACCCTGTACACTTTACACTGGACATTTACATTTTAAACTGGACGCTTTACACTGGCCACGTTACCCTGTACACTTTGGACACACTGGACATTTTACACTGGACGCTTTACACTGGCCACGTTACCCTGTACACTTTACATTGGACATTTTACACTGGACGCTTTACACTGGCCACGTTACCCTGTACACTTTACACTGGACATTTTACACTGGACACTTTACACTGGCCACGTTACCCTGTACACTTTACACTGGACATTTTACACTGGACGCTTTACACTGGCCACGTTACCCTGTACATTTTACACTGGACATTTTAAACTGGACGCTTTACACTGGCCACGTTACCCTGTACACTTTACACTGGACATTTTACACTGGACGCTTTACACTGGCCACGTTACCCTGTACATTTTACACTGGACATTTTAAACTGGACGCTTTACACTGGCCACGTTACCCTGTACACATTTTACACTGGACATTTTAAACTGGACGCTTTACACTGGCCACGTTACCCTGTACATTTTACACTGGACATTTTAAACTGGACGCTTTACACTGGCCACGGTACCCTGTACACTTTACACTGGACATTTTACACTGGACACTTTGCACTGGTCACATTGCACTGGACACTTTACAATGGCCATGTTACTGGTCACGTTACACTGGACACTTTACACTGGACACTTTACACTGGTCATGTTAACCTGGTCATGTTACCCTGGAGACTTTACACTGGTAACGTAACACTGGACACTTTACATTGGTCACGTTACATGGGTCACATTACTGGTCACTTTAAACTGGACACTTTTACACTGGACACTTTATAGTGGTCACGTTACACTTTATACACTATTTTTCTTTTCTCTTTTTTTTTTTAAATGTCATTTTTATTCTATAATGTCTGCACTATTTTCTTTTTGTTTTCTTTCCGTTATGTTTACATGCTGGACAGCTGTAAAAAGCATTTCACTGCATGTCGTACTATGTATGTATGTATGTATGTGTACTTGTCAAACAAAATTTGAATTTGAAAAGAGGGTCCCAACCAGTTTAACTATGATGTTCCTAATGAAGATGTGTTTTTAAACAGTTACCTTTTGCAATTACAAAAGGAAAAAAAAATCTCTGTTCTCTGTAAATAAGTGCAAATCATTAGTTATATTTTTATTAGTTATATATCTTGTTTACAGCATTTTTTCACACCTGCCAAAAACTTTTGCACAGCATTGTATTTGTTTTTCATTATCAATACGTATATTTATTTCAATACTTATCTCCTCTTAATGCAGAAAGATTTCTAATTTTGTTTGTCACATACACATACAGACATGCAGTGAAATACTTCATACGACCATACAGAATGTCAACATAAAAGAAAAAAGAAATAGAAATAGTGCAGCATTTATGTAAATAAATGGCAAGGAAATAGAATAAAATTAAACTATAAATAGTGTATAAATGTAGAGAGTCCGGTGTAAAAGTGTAAAGTGACTGTTATGCAATGTTGTGCAGATAGAGAAAGTTGAAAGTCCTGGTATTAGGTGCTGGGTGTTTCCTGGTTTATACCAGTTATACTACTTAAAATGTCTCAAGTGAGAAAAAATAGCTGTAAAGTGGACAAAACATAACATTTATTAAAAAGCACGATTTTATCTAAAACCCTTTCATTCATGGGATATACTTTTGAGGCTGCTAAATAATCTTCAGCGTGACTTAAAGCAATGACTTAAAAGCATCTTTTTTTTTTTTTACTTTGGGTATCACTTAGCACACATTCCAGAAGTTGTATTGTACAGTAATGACAGCTATAGCCTTTTGTGAAACAGTGCGACTCTGGAGGTCCACACACCCCTTTTTTGTGTTTGCCCACCATGACTGACAATGAAGCGGATCCATTTTGTAACTAAAGGAAATATCATCAAACTGCTCTTAATTATAGATCTCCCTCCCCATTGGCTCTACTTCCTCATATGTGGCATCTGTCTAAAATTACACTCTGTGTAGATTTTTTTTTTCTTTTCCAAGACATGCACCAGCATGCACCCTGCGCTCAATTTGTGGAATATGGAAGTACAATATTGCTGGATAATTAAAGTACACAGCCAAGACAGAAGTAAACATGAATGTTTCCTGCACAAGCCTGATATTAGAGATCCAATGTACTTTCTCTTAGATGTGCAAGGAATGTGGTAATGACACTCGATCAAAACAATAAATAAATAAAAACATCCTTAAGACCAGTAAGCACATGATGAATATGTCAATACTTTAGCTTTCTCCCTTAATGCAGTGAAAACTGTAATTTTCGGAGAAAGGAACAAAATAATAGGAGGATTACCGTGGTAAAACAGGCATGTCCATAACCTAAAGAGTGGGGATAAATGTCAGTGTGACCTAAACGAAGACATTTTATGTCGCTGCAGTTTTCCCTGCTGATTATTATTCATTTATTCAAGTGACTTTTATAAAGTTTGGCAGTGAAAATATTTATCCTTAATCGCACTATTAATAGAACAGTTCACACACATATACACATACACACACACACGCACACACACACACACACACACACACACACACACACACACATACACACAGACTCTATCATGCTAATGATTGCACTATAATAACCGAATATGTTGCATATGCAGTACTTCATATAATAGTCTCCTTTTTTGCATTCTCCACATGTCCTTTTCATAAACAGTGTATACAATGTCTAATTCAGTGTAAATGATAACCCCTTTTACTTGCAGTATACATATTTATATTCATAATGTTCTTTTAATTGTCATTATCTATAATATATCATCGCCTTACCAACCTGTACATATGTAAATATTTTACCAATGGACTTTTGGTTATTGCTAACAGCCTTGTACTTTAACTTGAGGAGTAACAATAAAGTTGCACCTAATTAATTTGATCTCATTTAAATGTAAACTTAAATGACTAACTGCTCCATCTAGTAGTATGTTACATGTAACAGAAAGCAATCTAAACAGAGGAATGAGAAAATAGGCTCATTTCCATTACAAATTTGCAATATTTTCTAAATGGCAATAAAAAAATGTTGCGAAATGACGGTATTTTCTTTTAACCATCTCATGAAATGCGAAAAAAACGTTCTTTTCAGCATCATCTGAAAAAATCACCTCACGCGAGCATAAAGCCTTTGTGTTTTTGCAAATTTCCATTAGGTGTATTTTCAATTTGCTTATTTAAATTTGTGTATTTTGAAGGGTTTTTTTTTAGTGTTTTTAGATGTGAGTAGTTTGTCAGTCTTGAATTATTAATTCATCGTTCTCATCACCTCCAGCCAAAAAGGAATGAAAAGGAATGTAGTAGATGATCATCATTGATGGTCTTCTTGAAAGAAGAAATAAAAACATTTACGACGTTGTGACAGACCTGAGGAAGGGAATGCTCCTGAACCACTTGATGACAGATTAACTCTGCATTACTGCTATTAAAACAAGCGCGGTGACTTGAAAAGACAGCTGGAAACTAATTCATGAGAAGTGGCCTTTATAAAGGGCTATAAATGGACTTTTATTTTATCTGTCATTGATACTTGTCCTACAGCAGTCTGCAACAATAGCAATGATAACAACAACTAAGAATTGTCATGATAGTTATCACAGTTATAAATTAGGATGCTACCTTATATTATCTATATATATATTTATAGCTTTTATATATTATATATAAAACGTGATTGTAATTATTGGCAATTGACATTTTATTTCTTGATAAAAAAAAAAATACACGAAAATGGATTTGAAACAAAGAGGTCATGATCTACATGTACCTATAGTTGACATAACATCATGACACATCTGCCCTGACATACCCCAGTGATTATTAAAACAAGAGATCTTGTTGAAGGCCAAGTTTTGGATTGCAGAACTACAGGAATGAGACCATTCTGAGCGACCTGTGACAGGTAGTTCTTGGCCCAGTTAAGACTTCCACAGAGCCAGAGGGCTTCAGAGGACTTGGGTTGGTCCTGTTCACACCCATGAGATTTAAGAACACACAGGGAATCTGTCGAGTTGTCAACTTTGAACCAGTTGTGTGCCTTTCCTGAGTTAGCATCAAGAATATGTCTTGAAATCTATACAGCACCACAGGGTCAAATCGATTTTTACAATGATTGATTACTTTTTGTGGGTAATGCACAGAGCGTAATCTGTTTAGAGGTTATAACTGTCTCATTATGCAAGGACATTGTGGATCAGAGATGGCGAAAGTACACACATCCTTCACTTGGGTAGAAGTACAGATAGTCATGTTTTCAAATATTCAGGTAAAGGTTGAAGTGTTTACTACACTTTTTTACTCATGTTTTCAAGTCTTTAATACTTTAATCAATGGACACGTACTAAATTGACATTCTTTCTAAGACAACATATACTTTTTATACTTTACACTGGACAGTGATCACTTTACACATTATACACAATAAACTGTTATTAAATTTTGTACTTCATTTTATTTATTTTATTTTCCATTTATTTACATAAAATGCTGCACTATTGCATTTCTTTTTGTTATGTTTACATGTTGGGCGGTCGTAAGAAGCATTTCGCTGCATGTCGTACTATGTATGTATGTGTATGTGACAAATACAATTTTAATTTGAACATTTCCTTGTAAATATTTATTAGTAATTATGGTGTTTTAAATTATGCAAATCACCAGGACACCAAGTGGAACTTTTGTTTCCAAACCGACGGTAAATGTGATGATCATAGAAACACTGTTACACTTCTACCTTTCATACATAATCAGAGAATAGTTGTTTTTGTCGATTGGGTTATTTAAAAGACATTTTCATCTTTCTGTTCATATTTATTTATTTATTATGTCTGTGAGGGAAGTATTCACTGAGATTCAGACGTCAGAGAGCACCCCAGTCTGTTTTATTTATTTTACAAAAGAACATAATTTTGTTGTATTTATGAGTGTATACCAATAAAAGTAGAATTTCCAATGATGTATCAGCAAGATAAAAAAAAAGTTGAGGAAAAAATGTCCCCAAAAGGTTAATCCCTATATGTGTGCGTCATGGCTTATTTTGGTGCTTGATTTGACGCTTTGCATATTATAAAAATAAATATATATAAACAAAGACAAACTTGTGTTGGAAATAATACTATAATAATAATAATCATAATAATAATAATAATAATAAAGGCACGTGTTGATATATGGTTTGGTGTGAAAGAGACAAACACACAGACACACAAACACACACACACACAGACACACACAAACAGACACACACACACACAAACAGACACACACACACACAAACAGACACACACACAAACACACACACAGAGACACACACAGACACACACACACACACACACTTAGTGAATAAAGATATTTTTGGGTTGATTTTGTTTTTGTTTTTACTTTTCTTTTTTTACTGGCTTTCTTCTGCCACGTTCATTATTGGCTTCGTAAACTGTGGTGTGTGATAACCTGGAAATGATACCCCAGTGTCAGCTTGAGCAGAAATAGTTTGATGGGCTGAAAATGATGAGCACGGAAAAGAAAAAAAATATTGCCATTTTCAACAAATAGATTAAAACTAAAGTAACAAGTCTGGTTAATAAATGCAATAAGTAGAAAGTACGGATATCTGTGTAAAAATGTAATGAGTAAAAATGAAAAAGTGTCCGAAAAATAAGAACAGACGCATGAAAAATCTACTTAAGTGCAATAACGAAGTCTTTCTATTTCTACTCTGTTACTTGCCACCTCTGAGTGGCATCCGTGTTACATAAGGTAAAACTTATATACCATATCATGTCGACGTGTACGATAGCAGACACGAGCAGTGACTGATGCAAAGAACACATCAGAAATATCGTATGATAGTTCAGTGTAAGGTCACATCTGTGACACAGTCTGCTGGAAGCTCTGAAAGCAAAATAACTCTGCTTACGTGGCTTAGTCTCATACACTGGCAACACCAGCTGAGGACTGTTGCAGTGAACTTGGGAATCTGCCAAGCTCCTTTCAAAAACAGGTTTGAACAAGTGACAAGACATGGATTCTTCAGGGAAAGAGACCTCTGTCTGCCTCGGTGCCGAGAAAACTCCAACTACAGTGTGCAAGTTAATACTTTACACATTGCTTATAAACATACAGGACATATATGTAACGTCCGATGAGATATAAACGGTATTGCAAGGCAAATGAGAGGCTCTTTTACAATTTGATGAACAATACAAGGGTGGATGGATTGGGTGATGGGATTGGCAGAAAGTGACCTTTTAACATTTGTGTGTGTGTGTGTGAGTGCGTTTGTGTGTTTGTGTAAGTGTGTGTGTGATTCTCTGTCAACTCTGGCAGGACAAGAAAGAGAATGTTACAGATCAAACCCAGTTTTGAAGAGCTATAACACAATTAGACCCTGGCACTTTGCACAGGTTGCAGGAAGGCATGACTCACCATCTCCAACTCAAGGAGAGAAAGAATGACAAAACACATTGCACAGATCACAGACTAACATTAATAAAGATGCAGCAGTGTTTGTGAGCCGGTATTTATTTAGCTAAAACAAGTGATATCAGATAAGCACAAAAGAGTTACGATAATGTTGTTATCCTTAATATTTTTAATACGTTTTAACAGAATATATATAGAAGTTTCTATGCAATTTGTAGCCATAGTTATACATATCTGACATCTATCTATCTATCTATCTATCTATCGATCGATCTATCTATCTATCTATCTATCTATCTATCTATCTATCTATATCTATATATATATATAAATATATATATATATATATATATATATATATATATATATACATAAAGTACTGTGTAAAAGTTTTAGGAAGGTGTGAATGCTTTCAGCAATATATAAACAATATATATATATATATATATATATATATATTTTTTTTTTGTTTGTTTTTTTTTTGTCAATTTACAAAATGTGAGTGAACAAAAAAAAAAAATCAAAATCAAATCAATATTTAGTTGTGAGTAAAGAATTGCTTGATTTGATTTTGATTTCTCTTTGTTCATTCACTGCATTTTTGTTCATTAATGAAAGTAAATAATTGAAAGCATTCTTTGTTTACTGCATTTTTTTCACACCTGCCTAAAACTTTTGCACACTACTGTTGTATATATATATATATATATATATATATATATATATATATATATATATATATATATATATATATATATTCATTCATTCATTCATTCATCTTCTACCGCTTTATCCGATCTTCCCTCTCGGGATCACGGGGAGTCTGTGTCTATCTCAGGCGTCTATGGGCATTAAGGCAGGATACACCCTGGATGGAATGCCAACCCATCGCAGGACACACACACACACACACACACACACATTCATACACTAGGGACAATTTTTCCAAGGTGCCAATCAACCTACCGTGCATATTTTTGGACCGGGAGGAAACCGGAGAACCCGGAGAAAACAACCCCCTGAGGCACGGGGAGAACATGCACAAACTCCACACACACATGGCCGAGACGGGACTCGAACCCGGATCCTGGCGGTGTGAGGTGAACGTGCTAAACACTAAGCCACCATGCCCCTTATATATATATATATATATATATATATATATATATATATATATATATATATCTATATATATATATATATATATATATATATATATATATATATATCTTTTTAATATAGAGATAAACGTTAGGCCAATTTAGGCATACAAGTGGAAAACAAGACATATTTCTGTGCTAAAGCAAACTAAAGCATTTCCAATTATATCTATTCTGAGCTACGCATTCTGCTTTCCCAGGCTAGCTGCACATTGCTTGTTGTTGTGTCCCACAATCATTGTTTAGACAGCTTGAGGTCTTCTTCAAGAAGAAAGTTGATATTTGGAGAGAGCGAGGTCTGCATTGAACATTTTCAAAAATAATCTCATTCTCTCTGCAAAACAAGAAGTTTTGATACACCACGATGCTTTATTCTATCTTTGTGCTCAGGTAGGCAAACATACTCTGTGTATCTCCATCACTACAGAGGTGTATCTGTTTAATCAAGAATATGATATATAAGTGTATTACAATGTGGCATTTGTTGGTTCTGCGCATTTGTTTTTTGTTATTGTTTTTTATTAAATGAGATTTGTTGAGAGGTGTTTCATTTCACCACATGTTCCATTTCTTCAGTTCAGTGTTTGGTCAGCGGTTTGAGGGTCCAGGTCATTTTCTTCCCCAGAAAAAACACAGCTGGAGTGTCCCTTCTGATGTCAGGCTGAGAGAGACAGAGAGACAGCGAGAGAGAGAGAGAGAGAGAGAGAGAGAGAGAGAGGAGAGAGAGAGAGAGACAGGAAAAGGAAGCAGTAGGAATAATAATTGCATAGCTAATCCTGTTACATGTAGACCAAATGAAAATATATTTACTGGCTTTCTTTACTTTGTCTAAATTGTTAAGCAAGACAGTTCGGCACCTGCATGCGAACCGATGCAATAATGTAAGCAAAGATTGGGAACGAGCCAGTGTTAATGACCGATTCTGAGACAAACAAGTCTGTCTCACAAGTACATTCTGCTGGAATACCTGCTGAGTTCCTACAGGTCATTCCCTTATTCACTGAACAATCACTGCTGCCTCATATAAGAAATGAGATTGTGTAGTGAGATAGCATTGACAGCCTCTCCTGAAAGGGAAACATATACTATTATTACCAAAACCCATTGTCAGAAGGAGCAATCTGGAATAAAATGTGACAGGGCACAGTCAGCGGATACTTGTGCGATCACAGTTCACCATAAACCGCAGGTTCATAGGAACATCTCCGATTACTGGGTCACAGACTACAAAGCAGGCGGTCTTTCAATGATGTGAGAGGCAGAAAGAGGTAGAGAAAGCCAGAGAAACAAGAGAAGTATTATTATCTACAGCCAGGAAAACATCGTTTTTTTCTTGACGGTGTGTCCTTAAGCAACAGACTTATTAAAGTCATGTATTGTCTAAGACCAACACATGCTTGATAGTGTTTTGGTACTTTCGAGGTGGTGTTACAAAATGATATTACACCAAACAAGTCCTATGTATGAGTGTAACCTGGGAATTTTTTAAAAAGCTTTTATTATAAATGCAAGTTGTTCAATATTTATGACCGTTGTTCCATTTGCCATTTTAATATATTTGATTCATATTTTTTATAATTCATAAAATGATTCATACTTGATTCATACTTTAATAAGATAAAAACACATCAAAACATTTTACATAAACATTATATAAGACATAATTTTTATGATATAAACTAAACTAAACTAAGTATAACTAAATACTATAAAATATATATTATTATTATCATTCTAATTATTCATTCATTCATTCATTCATCTTATACCGCTTTATCTGATCTTCCCTCAGGCGTCTTTGGGCATCAAGGCAGGACACACCCTGTAACCCATCGCAGAGCACACACACACACACACACACACACACACACACACACACACACACACACACACACACACACACACACACACACATTTTCCAAGGTGCCAATCAACCTACCGTGAATGTTTTTGGAAAGCCTGGAGAAAAACCCCCTGAGACACGGGGAGAACATGCAAACTCCACACACACATGGCTGGGGCAGGGATCAAACCCCCAATCCTGGAGGTGTGAGGTGAACGTGCTAACCTGCCCCCTTATTATTATTATTATTATTATTATTATTTACATTAATTTCTAGATTTAATGTTCATTCTAATCTGCCTTTACATAAAGAAGATCTTTATTACAACATCTGCTCACCAATTCACTAGGCAGCGTTTATGATTTGTTTTACTTGCCGAATTCCAACTCCACTATTGAACATCTGCAGCTCAATTAAGTCCAAATGAACTAATGACCTCATTCTTCAGCTGATACAATTGAAATTCTGTCAGACGGACAAGCATTCTTTCAGCACAAGTAATACTTTCCTTGGTAACTACCTTCAAGCTGAAACGGATGACAAACGTATCAGTGGAAGTTATGAACTAGATATCATGACATAATGCATGTATGTCTGATGTATATGACAAAAGGTCCTTCATAATCCTGAAGCAGTTTTGACTGAATTAAAGGGTTGAGCATGGTCGTGAGCTGTTGGAGGGACTGGTTATAACCTGCCATCAATTAGGAAATGCTTCAGTGGCCATTTCCACTTCATCTCTAGTTCAGTAAACCAATAGTGGGATCCCAAAGTGAACTGCAAATATTAAGGAAGAGCTGTGGCACAAGCAGTATGGCTTTGCTGAGCTGAGCTCAAATTTGAGCTGCTAAGGCATTTTAGCCGTGATAAAGCTGCCTGTCACATTTTTCTCCCTAACGACAGCAGTTCCCATTCACACCCCAGACCCAAGTGAGCCCTAAAGTGCCCTACAGTCACCCCTTCCTGGCCTTGTTTGCATTCAAATGTGCAGAAACCAAAATGCGACGTTCTCTTGCAGCTGGCTGGAAAACTGGATTAGTGTGAAGTGAGTGAATCCTGCCTGCTAGATGCTGTGCATGAGTGCACGCTTGCGAGAGAAGCCGCTCGGGTGGTCGTAAAACTGCGCCTTTCAGCTTTCAGTTCTGACTCGCGGGCATCCAATGAGAGCGATCTTTTCTCCTTCTTTTAGCCGCTCCCCCAGCATTGCACCAGGGTTATTTTCTCGTAAATGGTATACCTGTATGAAATTGTTCCTTTTTGCTTTTTTGTTTATCAGCATTAGTACCTCTGTAAGTAAGATTATTCGAATCAGTGAATATATGCTATTCTATTATTATTATTATTATTATTATTATTATTAATATTTCTGTAACGGTCACATTACAAAAAAGAGTGTCAATTATGGAATCCTTAAAGACTGCTTACTTGTCCTTCAGTGCCTCTTGGACAAAATAAGAATACAGCAATCATACCTCAGTATAGAGCAAATCTACAATCAAAAAACTGTAAAATAAAGAAATAAACAAAGATGGTTATGTTGCAGATTAATTTCATTCTCGATATCAAATCAAGTTAATAGTAAGAAATGTAATGAAGGAATGAATTTTAAAATAGCACGTATGAGCATAAACATTAGTTGTCCATAAGGACATAAGTTGATGTTTACACAGTTGTGCATTATGACTACACAGTGTACAGTTTTTGAAGTACAGATACTTATGTTTTAAAATACTCAGGTAAAAGCTGAAGTACGGATTACACTTTTTACAAATAGGCTCTGACATGTATTTAAGTAAAAAATATATGCCTTAAATGAATACTTTTAACGTTTTTTAACACTCTAATCACAGACACGGGCAAAAGCCTATGCTTTATGGCTAAGCTTAATGTATTTTTATGACTAGTGCAACCAAATTCAACATGGGAACAAAAATATCTTGTAACTGTTTTATAGTAAATATGTTTGATATTATGCAAATCATGAGAACTCTTTATTTAATACAGATTAACGAATAGGAGAGTATTTGTATGTAAATTTTGACATTTTGATCTCATTTATTTATGTCTGTATTCACTGAGATTAAGGATGTTATATTTATGTCTGTGAAGATTGGCAGAGATAATAGAGAGCGTCCCCTATCTGTTCTCTTAATTTTACAAATAGCAGCTTTTTCTTACTATGTGTATTCAAATAAAAGTAGACACTTTACTGATTCAAATAATGTCTTGCTCTGATCTTAAATAAAAAATAATAATTTAAAATAATAATTTTAGATCTTTTCGGTATTATGAGCAAAAATGTTACAAAACACGCTGATGCATTCGTCGACACAAAAGGGTTCATTTCCAGTTCAATTTTTACATGCCAAGTGAATAAACAAATGTTTTTACCTGACTAAATAAATGATATAATTTGTGTATAAATGCCTGTTATGTTGAATAATTTTTATATATTCATTCATTCATTCATTCATCTTCTACCGCTATTATCCGATCTTCCCGGGGAGCCCGTGCCCATCTCAGGAGTCTATGGGCATTAAGGCAGGATACACCTCGGATGGAATGCCAACCCATCGCAGGACACACACACTCACACACACACACACACATTCATACACTAGGGACAATTTTCCAAGGTGCCAATCAACCTACCGTGCATGTTTTTGGACCGGGGGAGGAAACCGGAGAACCCGGGGAAAAACTCCCTGAGGTTCGGGGAGAACATGCAAACTCCACACACACATGGCCGAGGCGGGAATCGAACCCGGACCCTGACGGTGTGAGGCGAACGTGCTAACCACTAAGCCCCCCTAATTTTTATATATTTATATTTTTATTTAAAAAAAATGCATGTATATAAAATGCATACACACAACATCGTGCATTAATGAAAATTAGTTCATAAATTGTTAATTTTGACAGCTCTAATTTATATATGAATACAAAACAAAAATGCAATGTCATTACCTAATATATCAGTGACTCCCTACATTAGCTAGACTTCTTGTCGTGTTCATGATTAACTTTGTAATCTAACCTACAGTACTTCTGTGGTGTGTGATAACCATGAAATGATACACCAGTGGTAGGCTGATGGAAAATGGATATTGGGCTGAAAACACCTTACTTCCAACCTCTGTGGACAGAATAAGTGACAGTATTTACATACATTTGTACAGAAATGCATTTATAAATGGTGTGTGGGATCTGTACATTTAAGCAGAAGTTGGTAACTGTTTCCCCGGGGCTATTACTCAACAGAACAAACCTCAGACATTTCTCTGTCACCATGTAAAAGAATGTTTTATTAAGTATAGTGCATTGCAAAAGTATTCACACTCCTTTCATATTTCTGCATTTTGTCACTGTCATGATTCACCACGCTCAGGAACAGGCGGAAAACAATAGTGTAGTTTTAATGACCTGTAAGGCATAATCTGTAGACAGGAAGAAGAGTGGAGGGAGGGAGAGAGAGATGGTTCATAAAGGGGAGAAGGTAACTAGGAACAGGAGGGCAATCAGAATAGTGAGATACTGAGAGCTAGAGGGAGGGGGCGTGGCTGCTAGATCCCTGACTATAAAATTAAATGTATTTCATTGGGATTTATGTGAATGACCAATATAACGTATGCCACAGTTGTGAAGTGGAAAAAAGATCATACATGATTTTTTATAAATAAAAATCTGAAAAGTTTGGCATGCAGCCCCCCCTGAGTCAATGCTTTGTCGAACCACCTTTCACAGCACTGATAGCTACAGGTCTTTTTGGGTACGTCTCTACCAGCATTGCAATATTGAAGCAGAGTGAATCCCAGACTAGGTGGACATAAGTACACTGAATAGGACTCCAGTCCGTTGAATGATATGCAAATACACTCATTCACAATTATAATTATAATTATAATTATAATTATAATTATATATATATATATATATATATATATATATATATATATATATATATATATATATATAATGTGAAAGTGTGTGTGTGTGTGTGAGTGTGTGTCCTGCGATGGGTTGGCATTCCATCCAGGCGTGTATCCTGCCTTAATGCCCATAGACGCCTGAGATAGGCACAGACTCCCCGTGACCCGAGGGAAGATCGGATATAACGGTAGAAAACGAATGAATGAATATATATATATATATATATATATATATATATATATATATATATATATATATATATATATATATATATATATATTCGCAATAGAAGATTCGCAATAGGATTCTACTCTAGACTTTGACTGGACCGTTCTAACATATGAATATTCTTTAATCTAAACCAATCCATTTATAGGTCTGGCTGTATGTTTAGGGTCATTCTCCTGCTGCTCCCAGTCTCAAGTCCTTTGCCCTGTATTTAGCTCCATCCATCTTCCCATCAACTCTGACCAGCTTCCCTGTCCATGCTGAAGAAAAGCATTCTCACAGCATGATGCTACCACCACCATGTTTCACCATGTTGGGGGTGGTGTGTTCAGGCTGATGTGCAGTGTTAGGTTTCCTCCACACATAAAAATGGGACTATAAATAGTATACTGATAGGAAGATGTCTGAATATGCTTTTGAATTATGAAAAATAGGTGAAAAGATGGGTGAAATATACATGCTCTCTATTTGCATGACCCAGAAAGTATATAATCCACATACAGGTGGATCACTTCAACATCATCAACAAGGCATGTTGTTACATCCGTTTCCACTCTTTTATTTTCTATTTATCAATCAAAGCAATAGCTGTAGTAATACTCCTGGCCAATATGATGGCGCTGGGTGTTCAGCAGTGCATTAGTGTGATCATAAAGACCTCGTGTGGTATTCAGAGCAGTCCTGTGAGTAAAGCAGTTACGTAAATACATTTTGCACTTCAGAGATGATAGGACTTCCCTCTTAAAATCCTTGCTACTCACTTTTGTTTGCACACAGATGACTCTGCATGTGCATCCTGGTATCTGTTGTTGACATCTGCTTGCTTTTGTGTACCTCCGGACATTCTTCTGCAAAATAATCATCAGGCGTTTAGCATGTTTATAGATCAGCCCTGAAAAAAAGCATTTATAGTGGATAAAAATAGTTCATTTATTACAACTCAAATACTTACATTGACATATCTAGTTTTTTTATACCCCTTTCAATAAAAAAAATGCTGCCTAATCATTCATCTTCTACCGCTTTATCTGACTTCTCTCTCGGGTCGTGGGAAACCTGTGCCTATCTCAGGTGTCTTCGCACATCAAGGCAGGATACACCCTGTATGGAATGCCAACCCATCGCAGGGCACGTACACACACACACTCATGGGACAATTTTCCAAGGTGCTAATCAAACCACCGTGCATGTTTTTGGACCAGAGCAAACCAGAGAACCGGGAGAAAAAAACCTGAGGCACCGGGAGAACATGCACAAACTCCACACACACATGATGGAGGCAGGAATCGAACCCCCAACCCTGGAGGTGAGAGGCGAACATGCTAACCACTAAACCACCGTTCTAAAAATTTCTATGGGCTTCATTTTTTTATATATTTAAATGTTCAAGGTGCAGGTTCTCCTATCTCTCAAAAATCCATTAGTTATCCCAAATTGGCAAAGTTTGAATAGGGATGTAAAATGTGTTTGTGCTTCTACAGTATCTTAATGATGGGTGTCCTGTTCAGGGTGTGACTCAGCAATACACAGGTAATACACACCCACAGAAGGTGGTGTTGCTGATTTACAGTTTCATGATCCATCTTGACCTCAGTGTACTATCTGTTCTTGAAGTTTTGAATGCTCTCTCCTGGATGGAGTTTCTCTGGGATCTATCATTTTCCCTCCCCACCTCCAAGCACATTCCAGTAGAGGGGATGGATAAGATAAATTACCCCTAGGTGTGAATGAGTGTATTTGCATGTCATGCAACGGACTGGTGTTCTATTCAGTGTGCTTATATCCACCTAGTCTGGGATTCACTCCGCTTCTGTATTGCCAGAATAAAGTCAGAAATAGTTAATAATGTGGACAGTAAGATAAGATGGTTATAACCAAATCACTTTGGTAAGCTGCTGCATTTTTGACTGTAAACTGATTCACAGAGGTGGAAAGTAACGAATTACATTTACTCGCATTAATGTGATTGAGTAGGTTTTTTTGTGTACGTCTACTTTTTAAAATAGTTTTTAAAATATGTAATTTTACGTTTACTTAACTATGATTTTTTTAATATTGTACTTTGCTACATTTTAAATCATATTCGATATTAAGTACAAATAATAAAAAAAAATAAATATTGCACCGCGGAAACCAAAGCAATGATTGATTGATGGGCGGGAGATCAAATGCATTAAACTAACAGGAACAATGGAGACGGACAAAATAGATGCAGTGATGCAGGTCCACATTCACCACATTCTTATGAAGCAAAACCCCTGGTCATATTTAAGCGACCACTTTGATTTCAAGTGCAAAAAAGAGAAAAGTGGACAACAGTTCCCCAACAACAATTTCCCCGTCAAGAATTTAAAAACAGTAACAGGTAACTTTTATTGTGAGTACATTTTTTTGAGATACTTTTTACTTCTACCTGCGTATATTTTTAGACAGGTAATTTTACTTGTACTCGAGTAAAATGTCATGGAAGTTACCATAGTTTTACATGAGTACAAAATTTTACTACTCTTAACACCTCTGCTAATTCTAATTTATGATATAAGTACTACCAAGAAAACAAAAAAATGTACCCAAATATAAGTTTTAGAATACAGGAAGGACAAGAAAATGTTGCTTTGGTGCAAGATTGTGTCAAATTACCCAAATTTGATAAAAAAAAAAAAGCAGAATTATTGAAGAAATGATCACAGTAAATAATACATTTCCAACTGCCTCATTATGTTTATGGGTAAATAAACTCTCCTGTCAGACACCGATCAATAATCCTCATTTTAAAGATTAAGAATGTGTGTTACACTCAAAGGTGTTACACAAACTACAAAATAATGTAGTAAAAAACCCTGTATTTATGTAGCAAATAATAAAGACTGGTCTCCAAAAACTTTAGACTAAAAAAAGAAACAAACAAAAACCAATAATAATAACAACACATCACATATTCCAGGCATTCACCCCATTTCTTGTTTTATACATTTATATACGGATTTATTCAATTAAAATGCTCACATTGTTACATAAACATAATATATAAATTGTAAACCTCTACACACTCACATTGCAATTTGGATTTAACACAATATGTAATTAGAACATTTACTGAAGCACTTAATGAAAAAAAAAAAATATATAATATAAAATATAAATATATAAATATATATATATATATATATATATATATATATATATATATATATATATATATATATATATATATATATATATATATATTCACAAATGTTTCATCTTTAAATGCGCAGGAGCCTGGGAACTAGTGATGTAAACTCTGGAAGGTGTAAGAGTAAAAGGACAAAGGTTAGAGGAGGAGAGACGTAAACTGGAAGAGGGAAAAAGAGGGAAAATAGGCAGACGGCAAACAATAGGATGATAAGAAAAGAAAGTAGATGAGGCAGGAATGGGTGGAGGGGGCAACGCACAAAGACGAAAGATCTCAAAAGAGATGAGATGCGAGCCACTGGCCGTGATATGAACCGTGACAGAGGCAATTTCATAAGAACCACATGACACATTTTCATGTGTTTGAGTGCATTTGAGATATTTGAGATACCAGTGACATTTTTTGGACGATGTTTCATCCAGGAGATTAATCCTATTCAGCAGCAGCAGCACATGATACAGCAAGACTTCAACAGACTGTGAATGCAACAGACAAATGCATGCCTCAGACACTGACTCAATGCTTTGCTCAAGAAAAATTTTTTTTAATTCTCTGGCCAAATACTGAATGAATCATAAGAAAGATGAATGAAGAATATATATACAGATATGTGCAAATGTTTTCAGCAGGTGTGAAAAAATGCTGGAAAGAAAACATGCTTTTCAAAAACGAAATGCAGTGAATGAACAAAAGAGAGAAATCTAAATGAAATCAATATTTGTTGTGAACACAAAAGTGAACATTTGAACACATTTTGAATTCAAAACAGCAGTAACACTTCTATGTACACTTACACACAGTGTTTATGAAGGAACTCGGCTGGTTGTTTGTTCCATCTTGGAGAAGTAAACACAGATCTTCTTGTGAATGTCGACGTTCTCACATCCTTCTGTCTCTTCATGTAAATCCCACACACACTCCATCATGTAGAGATCAGGACTCTGTGGGGGTCGTGACATCACTTCCACTACTTCTAGGTCTTCAAAAAGTACTCACACCAAATATTGATTTGACAAATATTGATTTTTTTCTTTTGTTCGCTCACTTTGCATTTTGTAAATTGACAAAAATGATTATTTATGTTTATGAAAGCATTCATTAATAGCAAAAAAAAAGCAAGCTTTGTTTACAGCACCTGCCTAAAACCTAAAACAGTACTGTTTATATATATATATATATATATATATATATATATATATATATATATATATATATATATATATATATATATATATATGTTGTTTATTCTAGTAATTTATCGATTTAACAACACATATAATAATCATTACAACTTTTTTCACATATCAAAGAAGAAATTTTACACACATTGCTGAAAACACTAATAAAATACAATTGTGAGAATAAATATTTTATTTACTTTTTGTCACATTTATACTCTATTGCATCTGTATCACTTTACCTTTTAATCAATTATCATATCAATTGCAAACTGCTAGACTGCATAATCAGAGGAGAAATACTGGGACTCAAAACCACATCAAATATATGGCTGTGAGACGTAATTTGTTGGCGCATACATAGCATTGCAATGAGTTTCTGTTTGATGTCTGAAATTACAGTATGATGCATATATGTATGCATGTAGGCATGTATGTATGTATGTATGTCTCTATCTATCTATCTATCTATCTATCTATCTATCTATCTATCTATCTATCTATCTATCTATTTATTTATTTATTCATTCACATTTCCTGTGAATGTTTTCTTACTTAATATTAGTATGTTATAATATGGATAAAAGGTAGCGAATTATAATAATGTTAAGAACTGTGTTCACTCCCTACTTTTATACCAGTGTCTTCTTTTGATAAAGATCATGTCCTCACAACTGCCTGGTGCAGATGACTGAAAAGTAATAATAATAGTGTATATAAATATGTATATTAAATAAGTATACATGAATCATGCAACAAAGGTGTGAACAACAGAAAAGAAAAGACAACAAAAGTGAAACACTACAGTTTTACTGTACTACACTACACTATAGTTGTTATTTGCTGTATTTAAAATTTGCAGCACACTGATGTGAAATTCCTTCTAATGATTTTAAGGATACTGGTATTTGGATACTAGTATACTAGTTGTATTTATCGATTAGCATATATATAATTATCTGTAATTTATTAATTGTGTTTCATTTAATGCAATATGTGCACAATTTAAGAACATATATTGACATGACAATGCAGATTGGTCAACAGAGCAAATTTAATTGTGTTTTAAATGTAATGTAATAATATATTATAATATATTTCATGCATATGAACCAAATATTGGTTCCAACCAAATGCTGAGTTTTCCTAACGAAATTTCTTTCTTTCTTTCTTTCTTTCTTTCTTTCTTTCTTTCTTTCTTTCTTTCTTTCTTTCTTTCTTTCTTTCTTTATTTGTCATGCTGTAGTAGGAGGTGCAAAATGAAAAGCCTTTTTAATTTGTTTCCAGTCTTAAGGAGGACTTGGTTTACATTTACATTTGGCAGACGTTCTTGGTCAAACTGACTTGCAACTGAGCAATTGAGGGTTAAGGGCCTGACTCAAGGGCCCACTCACAGCAGCTTGGTGGTGGTGAAACCAGAGATCTTCTGGTCCAGAGGCCAATGCATTAATCACTATGCTACCACCAAAGTGGTTCCAACTGCTGCAACTTATCTACCTCTAAATAAATGCACTGAGACGTTATTTTTAGGGAGGGGATACAATGTTGTTTTCTTTTGTGTATTAGAATGATAATGCAGGTGTAATTAAATTAATGTTTGTATATTTATATACAAATGTGATTTACAATGTGCTATCTTTCAGACACAATAGACTGCTAAACTTTTGTTGTTATAACGAAAGCAAAAAAAAATTGTAATCCATGTGTCACGTCACATCCTTTTGACATAAGGCTCAGGATCATGAGCGCCATCTGCAGGCACTGACGATAACCTCAAATGCAGTACTACTGAGACATTCTGAAAACAAATGTTAATAAATTCAGTGTTATGGAGTAAATTACAGTTACTTGTGAAAATGTTAAAGATTACAAATATGGTTACATATGAACCACTTCTTTAAAAACCTATGATATGTTGGATAACTTAAAGGTCAGGAGCATGGTTAATTAGCTGTTAGCATGTTCGCTTCACACCTCTAGGGTCGGGGTTCGATTCCCGCCTCCGCCATGTTACTTTCCAGTGTGTCCTGTCATAGCTATACACAGATTTGATTTCTAAAGGATTATTAATTTTTTTTTTTAATGAATGAAAATGAAATCTGGTTTTGTTGTGGCTGTGCTTAAAAATTAAATGAATATAAACTTCAAGAGATGAAAGATTTTGAAATTCTAACAGTAAGTAAGAGTGGAGTTACTACTGAAAGGTTAACTGTAAATGTATAAACAGTTTTATTTAGTTGGAAACATCCAAAGTAATCGAAAAGTAATCAAATATAATCAGTTACTTTAATAAAGTAATTGAAATGTTATTACATTTTGAATCGGTTAATTTGTCCCTGTTACATTTCCAAAGTAACCTTCCCAAAACAGTTCAAATGTATATGAGGATAGTTGAAGACATACACTTTAAAGGGTAACAAATGTACACAAAGGCTATACGTTGTAAGTGATGACACAAATTCATCACTTACACTTGATGGCTCCTTGTAGAGCATTTGTAAACCTCTTTATTGTTATAGATTACTGACCACTGCAGTTAAATATTACTGATTTTTACACACTGTCTATTCCAGGAAACTCTTTGCAGTTGAGGTAGTGTTTTATATGATACTGATACAAAAGGTAATAAATCATGACAGAATAATGAGTTAAGCTAACCAGAGTAAGAAGTGACGGAACTACAACTTTACCAAAAAGTTTCAGGGCTGTAACGTTTTCAATACACACCTATTTAAGCAAAGCACACACACACACACAGACACACACACACACACACACACACACACACACACACACACATACACACACACATTGTGAACTGTATTCAAACCTAACCATCACAATTAGCAACCACGGAAATTATGAAACAAATATGAATCCTGTGTATATGAAACAGATACTGGGTGAAATATAATCCTAGAAATATGAAAATACTTTTTGCCATGAATAAACCATAACAGTATAAAGAACATAAGGTCTGTTACATAAGACATAAAACTATAGGATTTCAACATGGACAAGTCATTAATCCTCTTTTCATAATAAACAAGAGTTACAACTCAACCTTCAACATAATTAGCTTGGCATTTTCCCAGACGAGTTATTTGCATGGCTGAAGTGCTCAAATAACCAATATTATTACATTATAGCTTAGGAACTGAGGGATAGGGATTAGCAGGGATAAGCAGAAATACCAACAAAACATTAATTCAGGCTTCTTAAAAAACAGTGATTAAAACTGGAATTTGATTTCTGCATGACAAGCATGGAAACATTCATCACAAAGATTCATTTACATTCAACTTAAACTCCAATGTAACTCATGGAATGCTGTTGTATTTATATAAATTAGTACAACATTATCTGCTGATATAGAACAGAATTTTTCAATAGTTTGAGAAAATTCCCAAACTGGTGTAAATGGACCAAAGCTGGCCCTGGTGACCGCCATGAAATCCTGCATACAAAGAAATCACTCTGAAACAGTTGATTCAATATTTAATTATAACATATTTCCATATTTTGCACAAACTCCACCCCTTTACATTGGCCACAATCTACTTGTGCAGAACTTGGTACATGCCTTTCGATGATGTAATGTTACACACTGCACACATATGACAATAAACTTTTGAATATTGTATTTTTATTTCATTAAGAATGTAGAGATTATAAGTACATTTAATTAAACCAAATTTGGAAAATTGTAATGAATGAATAAGGAGCACACTTCATGAAACAGTTTTCCATGTTGGTTTTATTAAAATTCACTGATATTACAACAATATGGATTTGAACTTTACTGTAGTATAACTGGGATTGCTGCTATTTTGATATTGTAGTATGATGTGGGAGCTCCGTAGGCATCGGCCTCAGGACAGGAAGATTGCCAGTTCAAATCCCACCAACACCAAGCCACCACTAGTGGGCCCTTCAGCAAGGCCCTTGACCCTCAGTTGTAAGTCGCTCTTGGGTAAGGGCGTCTGCCAAATGCCATAAATGTTGTAGTTTATATGAAGATTTATATATTTCAAAACATTATGAGAAAATTCATAGTAATATAATATATTTGGTCTATTGGAAACGTAATTTTGGCCCATGGTCCCTTAGACAAGTTTGATTGCTGTCCCTTTATAGGAAAACGCTCTGATATAAAGGCTTCTTTATATAATCAGTCATTTTTCTTTTGTCGTCCAAATGGTAAGAAAAATGTCAAAGGATTGTGATGATGTTTAAGCCCCCAAAATCTGCTAAAAGCTCTTCTACCTAAGACTAAATCCTATAGAGAACTGTATTCACAGAATGTGCAATGTTTATGCCATTAAAATATATAAAAGATCAGACTTTGCCACATTATAGAAGACACAACACACCACACACACAACACACACACACACACACACACACCACACACACACACACACACACACACACACACACACACACACATGCACACACACACACACACACACACACACACACACACACACACACACTTATATATATATATATATATATAGTATATCTATATATATATATATATTATATATATATATATATATATATATATATATATATATATATATATATATATAGTGCGAGGCACGGTGGCTTAGTGGTTAGCACGTTCGCCTCACACCGCCAGGGTCCGGGTTCGATTCCTGTCTCGGCCATGTGTGTGTGGAGTTTGCATGTTCTCCCCGTGCCTCAGGGGGGTTTTTTCTCCGGGTTCTCCGGTTTTTCCCCCCGGTCCAAAAACATGCACGGTAGGTTGATTGGCACCTTGGAAAATTGTCCCTAGTGTATGAATTGTGTGTGTGTGAATGTGAGTGTGTGTGTGTCCTGCGATGGGTTGGTCATTCCATCCAGGGTGTATCCTGCCTTAATGCCCATAGACGCCTGAGATAGACACAGGCTCCCCGTGACCCGATGGAAGATCGGATAAAGCGGTAGAAAAGGAATGAATGATATATATATATATATATATATATATATATATATATATATATATATATATATATATATATATATATATATATATATATATATTTTTTTTTTTTTTTTTTAATACAATAATTACTTAATACTTCTTCATGCATCTGGTAATAAAAACCTGCCTGTCTGGATTTAACTAAACATTTACAGAACATAAGTATGTTAACATTTTATTTTATATGCATTAAGATTATTACCTGAATTTGGTAGTTTGTGCAAACTTGATATAAAACAGGTTTCACTTAAGGCATTTTTTGTTACTGGATGTTACTACAATCAGATGCGTCTCTTTTGGGGCTCTGTTTTCAAAAGTCTTGCTGTTATCAAACGCAGCATTCCTTTCAAAGGTAGTGATACTACAATATGTAAATAAATCTGTCTACCATTGTAAAGGAAACTGTAGACCAGCCCTGTATGCAGTGAAGCCTCTCAAACTCTGTGTGGAAGGAACCGCTAACGACTCCGTTATCTGATACTAACAAACTAATGACAGAGAAGCATTTGTGGAGTGATGACATGGGGTTTATGGTTTTGCAGTTAGGTCATGAGAACTTTATAAAGATAGATAGGTAGGTCGGAGAGGTAGTGCACAGGTAGTGCCCACTTGGCTTCTTAGTATAGATGGCTCTAGTAATGCTGAGATTTCCATATTAGATGTATATCTTTACATTTAAAAAGTGAGTCAATGGAGTTAGCTATAGAGCATTTACAATAGCATTTGAGTTCATCTTTTCATAGTTTGCTAAATTGTTTTGCTAAATTGTCTATTTCTTGATAGTTCAACTAAGAAGTTCCTAAAAAGTGAATTGTATGCCACAAATCCCTAGTTTTAAATATAAAATATAACATGAATCAATTTGGACAGTTCAGTTGTGTAATCATTTATGTTGTGGACCTGACCTAATAATATTAATAATAATAATAATAATAATAATAATAATAATAATAGTGTTTGTGTGTGTGCCCTGCGATGGGTTGGCATTCCATCCAGGGTGTATCCTGCCTTAATGCCCATAGACACCTGAGATAGGCACAGGTTCCCCGTGACCCGAGTGAACATCGGATAAAGCGGTAGAAGATGAATGAATGAATGAATGAATATATAAAAATTATTCAACATAACAGGCATTTATACACAAATTATATCATTTATTTAGTCAGGTAAAACATTTGTTTATTCACTTGGCATGCAAAAATTGAACTGGAAATAAAGCGGTAGAAGATGAATGAATGAATGAATGAATGAATGAATAATAATAGTAATAATAATAATAATACATTTTATTTAAGGTGCCTTTCAAATACCTCAAATAATAATACAAAAAAACCACAAAAACAATAAATAACAGTAAAAAAACAGTAAATAACAGCAAAAAAAAAACAATAAATAACAAATGCTAATGATGATGATGTGTCAATCCTTATTGAAAAAACAAAACAAAACAAAAAAACAAAAGCAAGAGGAAACATGGGACAGTGAAATATTTACTAAAAGATATAGAGAGATTAATTAAGCAGGACAGACAGTACAGGGGGATTGAAGGAGTGGCATCCCTCAAGCCCCGCCCATGATCCTGAAAGACTAATGGTGCTAACTTGAACTTCCCTGAAGGTATGGTTTGTCTATCAACAGCCCAGGTAAAAGCCTGAAGACGGGACACCTGAGAAGCATTGCTCCATGTAGCACAACTCATTAGGAAACCCCGATAACTGCTCTGTTGTCTGAGTCTGTTCATGGTACCAGTGTCCTTTACACTTTAAGTGTCAATGGATAAACACACTCTGTGCAGTTTATTAGATCTAACAATGCTGGGTTTCTACTGCATATTTCCACATTTTTTAAAAATCAAGACTGAGTTCAAGTCAGTTCAGGTCCAGAACACTGCAATAAATATAAAAGAAACAGCCAAAAACAAACAAAACATTTATTATTATTATTATTATTATTATTATTATTATTATTATTATTATTATTATTATTATTTAACCTAGGATATCCAATGAGAAACTGAGAACCTGTTTGTCTTCTGCTCATAATGCATTATTTCATAAACAAAATTGTACCATATCACCTAGAAATCAAAAGACTGAGCTGCACCTGAGATCATATCAGCCGGGTTTGCCAGAACTGCTATGTACAGTTTTATTCTGAATTCTACACTTTATTTTTATTTAGCACTTAATTTCACGGATTCAAACGACTGAACAAAGGAGTTTAAAAAAAATCCCTGTATAGAAACTATTAAAGCAAATCCTGAACGCTCATGATTAAAAATACTCATGAAGTAATGGAATGAACTGGTCAATCTGTAGATATGCTATCAAAAAAAAAAAAAAGCTGTGGCAGGGGAAACAGGAGGAGAGGTGTTGTGGGTATTAGATTAACACACCTTGAAGAAAAATATTTAGCCCAGTATTTTCCACTGCACTCTTTCAGCTGTTTAATAGCTACGGCACTTGATATTTCACTCTTATCACATATTCATCATTAGCTTTAATAACATGCTGACACTAAAATTTGCATCAGTTCTGATGTTACATTTGAATATGTCAGTATACAATATGAAAGCACATGAGATAAAATGTTTTTGCTCCTCGGTTTATTTGGATTCAGCACCTGTGGTATAACTGGATCCCGCTGCAGTTTAGTCCTAGTGAAGTTTTTTTTATATATATTTGGAAAACCCCAATTATCTCCTTAACATGGACTGCCTGAAGCCAGTTACATTTTTCCGTCAGTATTTTGTCAAGTTTTTTGGATCAAAGTGGGGCTGGAATTGGGGGGATATTTGAAGAAATGTAAAGAAACACAAAACCTTTGCCCACAAACATGAAGAGTCCTATTTGAAACGAGGCAGAACTTCAAAGCAGCTGTGGTTTCTTGATAGAAGCTGAACCTATTCTGTGCTCGTGGCTAATTATGTCTTCAGGAGCACAATCAGTCCAGACAAACAGGAAAATTAGCAGGCAGTCAGGATGACCCTGGAGGCTGCATTTAGACAGCTGCCTGAGTTGTGAGTCTATCTGGGTCCAGCATATGAATGTGGATGAAACTAATACTCACATAACACCTGCAAATCAAGAGGCTAGTTATTGGGTGGAAAGAAAAAAAACATATCTGCAGTTTATATATATATATCTTGGTCAACTCTAAATATTAACCTGTTTACTATATGTAAATATACTTGGAAGCCACACATATGTGCTATCTCAATCGATTGCCTGTCCTTTTCTGTTTTTGTCACTATCAATTAATGCTGGATACCTAAAATTTCCATCAGGATCAATAAAAGTATCTGTCTATTGCAAATTCTGGCTTTGGCCGTTGGCCGATCAATTCACGTCTTAGGCATTTTTCGTACAGGATTTCTTCATTAAATGTAATGCACAGTCGAGCTAAATTAAATGTATTTCCTTTACTCTCCAGCTGGATTGCTCTCTGGATTGGTGACGTTTTATTGTGCTGTTGTGACCTTCGCGTTACTTATCAAGAACCCAAATATAAAACTCTGAGTAAAAATATATATATAGGTTCATCTGAAAAGGTCTGCAAATCAGTTGCAGCTAAAATGCGATGGTAGTTTTTATAGAACGAGCCGCACAACTTTCATTTCTGAATGGCTGAACAAATGAACACTGAGGCAGGGCCACTTAAACATAATGATAGGGGGCAATGACAGCATCTGACAGGTCTGCTTAATATCTATGTTCAGGAAGTTCAACACCTGGTCCACATTGCTGGCTGTCCACATCAGCGCAGCCAATCAATACCTGTGTTTGTGTCTCCACAAATTATCATGTCTTTGTTACCTGACTCCTTATGATTGATCTTATGGTCCACATGCCATTATCCTATCAGCTATCCATCTCCACTGGGAAATATTAATCGGTTTCATTTTGCTTTAATTATAGATCGTAATGCGCTGCTAATGACAGGGCAGGTCACTTTGCTTTGAAGAGAGATTGTTGTCACCTGGGAGATGAGCGAGCTTTGATCCTGTCGTTTGCTTTGCGCTGCTTAACATGATTCATTTTGCCCGTGACCTGAGCGGACGATTATCACGTCAAAAAGCACCAAAGTCAAAAATGGCTCCACAAAGTTGCGCTCAAAATTATGATTGTGCTCGAAAAAATGACACAAATTGTGCTGGAACAGCTTGGAGAATAACTCCGGTCGTGGTAACAAAGAATTCCTGAATTTCTTTCTTTTCAAAGGGACTTTCCTTATCTTCCAGACTGTACAACAACATCAAGGTACTAATACTCCCAGCAGCTCAGACACTGATCTTTAGCGAGATCAGATTAAGATCTGTCTTTGCACTAAAACAATGTAGCCTTTATCTTTTTCATAGTGATGGGGATACACAAGTGTCTGTCAGCCGACCCCCCTTCCCCCTCTCCACCCCCGGTTCCAAAATCGCCTGGAGTCATGCAGACCTACAGGTCACTCTCTCTCTTTTCTACTCTCTCTCTCTCTCCCTCTCTCTCTCTCTCTGTCTCTCTCTCTCTCTCTCTCTCAGGTGAGTCTAACCTGCTACTGAACTTTCCATTGCTCCTCTTTCTTTTCTTCCCTCACTCACTCACTCACTCTGTCTCTCCACAATACAAATGGAGAATTCCAGGTGCCTCAGGGCTCTCCTTCTTCCATTGCTTTGTGTGTTTTTACATGTAATTTTTTTAATCAAGCTACTGGAATTGTTCTGTTCAACCATCCCAAAGTTCAGGAGACGGTGGTGGTGGGGGTGGGGGGGGGGCGGGGTGCGGTGGACAAAATGCATCGATGCAGGATCATGCCATGAGAGGATGCAGGTTTATGTTGGAGATATGCACAAGAATCAAGATATCGGGGCATAAAAATGTACTATTAAAGCACTTCAGGTGAAGCAAGCTATTTGAAATGCATTGAAGTTATCTCTGTGCCCAATAAACAGAGCTTTGTTTCTCTCAGGAGCACAAGGATGTGATAGTAATATCCTCTAAAGGTGTTTCTGGTCACTCAAATGGATTTTTATGCATTTATTTATTTATTTATTGAAAGAAGGCCTCAAGAAGATTGATGTTTTTTTTTTCTGATGACAGCTATTTCTCCAGTCTGCCAAGAGACTGTCAAACGCACAACTGACTAATGATCCATAGCATTTGACTCACACATCCGCTTTGATGTTGATTAATCAGTGGAAAGCTCAGTTAATTGACTATGACAGTCACATGTTAGATTAGTCATTTGGCGGACACTTTGATCTAAAATGACTTCAGATACAATAAAAACATACAGACAGATCGTTAGGGTTAAGCGCCTTGCTCGAAGGCCTAGCGGGGCTTTCTTTATAATCAAATACACAAGCTTCCACAATCATCATCATAAAGCAGAAACATAGTGAATAAATATGAGCTAATGTTTTGACAAACACATGTGAAGTGCTATATTTCCTTGAGGTTATTCCAATGAATGAAAAATTATATTCAACGAACTTTCTATGTATTTTAAAATGTGCTCACAGGGGCAGATTTTAAAGCAAAACGAGTCGCATAATTTAAACACCTTTGCATTCTCAGCAAGATTAAAGACTGCACACGGAATGGACATGGACTGCCCTTGAAAATATACATTAATTTCCTGTGAATAATAATATATAAGTTGCAATATAAAATCTACACATATACCTTACATTTAAAAACTGAAAATGTAAAAAACATCATAATGTGAAAAGGAATGACTTGTTAAAAATGCTTTAAAAAAGCATGCATTAACATATTATGGACCTTAAAAGAGTTCTGTAAAGAGTTGGAAACCTCATTGTATCCCATAATACATACAAGGCTGTCAGCAAGCAAGTGGGTTTATTGTGATATGAATGATGATTTGATCTCTGCTAATCTAAACAAGTCTGCAAAAATTGCAGAATATGATTGATATGCACAAATGGATGATTTCGCTGAAATGCTTGGTGTTGATGTCTTTAATGCCCAAAGGGTGCTGTTTAGAGCACGTTGTTTTTTATTTTTTTTACCAGTGAAGGCACGACCCAGGTGAAATTCCTAAATCGCACTGTGCAGGACTGTTAAGCATTCAGTTCGAGTGTGGGAGTGTGTGTTGCACCGAGCTATCTTTCAGGAGCATGCATGCATGCACACACACACACACACACACACACACACACACACACACACACACACACACACACACACACACACAAACATACAGGTTGTAGTGTAAAGTGGTCATGCATCCAGACGGATCTGTCACCAGCTGTTTAGTGAGTCCCTCAGCTGTTGATGGCTACCAGTGTTATGTTTTGTATTTGCACCGGTAAATGTACAGGCC
The DNA here is from genome assembly GCA_030449085.1 of Kryptopterus vitreolus. Classification (NCBI taxonomy): domain Eukaryota; kingdom Metazoa; phylum Chordata; class Actinopteri; order Siluriformes; family Siluridae; genus Kryptopterus; species Kryptopterus vitreolus. The sequence goes on from JACRUU010000013.1 coordinate 21,846,153, forward strand.
TCGCTGTTAGTAAAAAAAAAATAGTAAAAAATCTCTTTCTATACCGAATATGACTGCTCCTGTTACATCTGCAGCCTTGAGAGCACACGGGTGGGCATTTGAGTATAATGACTCATAATTAATGGCTCGAAAAACAGTGAATGGTTATCTTTACTCATTGCTCAGAATGAAGAACACTACAAGTGTTTATTTAACACTGCAACCTCTCCACTTCCCCGCTGAGAGCCCCGAGTGTAAATCAACCCAGGAAAAGACAACCTTCCTCCTGTAACTCTCAGCTTTGGCTCGTCTCGCAGAACGTGTTGCGGCACAGTCCGCGACTCTCTCCTGATTCCAGCGAGTGGGAGAAAAATATCTTTTGTAATAACAAATGCTCAGAGTAGACTTGCTGCTCGAGCCACATTGTTTCTTTGGAGACATGCCCCAACGCTTTCGGCATCATTATGAAACTCGTGCTTCCATTGCGGCAGCTCTGGAGAATTTATTACCCCCAAATCCATTTTCAGACTGACGTGCATTCCACGGCTGATTTGTGAGTGAGGGCAATGGTGAATGGGCTGGAGTTTTCAGGAATGCTTCTAAGAGGCTGGAAAGAGATATGAGGAGGTGTTTCTGAGAGCAGAGGAAGACGACTGGGACAGTGTTGTTGAAGGTACATCAAATGACAACAGTTTAGTGCTCTGAAGAAATACAATCTCAATAAAAGGTAATAATAATAATAATGTAATAATTATAAAATGCAATAAATAAAATAATGCAAGAAGATAGTTTTTGGATAAAGCAGTAGAAGATGAATGAATGAATGAATGAATGATAATGAATTAATAAATAATAATAATAATAATAATAATAATAATAATAATAATAATAATAATAATAATAATAATCGAATGCAAAAAATAAAAGAATGCAAGAACAATATTCAGATAAAGCGGTAGAAGATGAATGAATGAATGAATGAATGAGAGTGAATGATTGAATGAATAATAATAATAATAATAATAATAAGAATAATAAGGGGCACGGTGGCTTAGTGGTTAGCACGTTCGCCTCACACCGCCAGGGTCCGGGTTCGATTCCTATCTCGGCCATGTGTGTGTGGAGTTTGCATGTTCTCCTCGTGCCTCAGGAGGTTTTTCTCCGGGTTCTCTGGTTTACCCCAGTCCAAAAACATGCACGGTAGGTTGAGTGGCACCTTGGAAAATTGTCCCTAGTGTATGAATGTGTGTGTGTGTGTGTGTGTGTGCCCTGCGATGGGTTAGCATTCAATCCAGGGTGTATCCTGCCTTAATGCCCATAGACGCCTGAGATAGACACAGACTCCCCGTGACCCAAGGGAAGATCGGATAAAGCGGTAGAAGATGAATGAATGAATGAATGATTGAATGAATAGTAATACTACTACTACTACTACTACTAATAATAATAATAATGCAATACATAAAAGACTGAAAGAAGATAATATTCAGATAAAGCAGTAGAAGATGAATTAATTAATCTAAATTAATCTAATTATCTAAAGTTATATTTACAAGTAATTTATATAAGAAATTTACTTTCTAGTTTTTTTCTTTCTTTTTTTTTTTTAACAAATTGCACAATTTAAAAGCCGACACACAGAACACTATGTTACTATTACCATTACCATTGTCTGTTTTTCTAATTGTACGATGAATGAATCATGCTTTGGAGTCCTGCAAACAGATCAAATGCAAACTTTCTGCTAGCCAGATTCGCTCCCTGGGCTAAACCTGATGGTGGGAACTGGAGTAATGCAGCCGTCTTTCTCAGAGCCACAAACAGGCAGGATGGACATGCCACACAGAGAGAGCACAGCATCGTCCGTCAACACCACCATTATCCTTTGTTGTAGCCAGACTCACCTAAGTCAGGTGATGAAAGTTTGGGTTAAAGTGCATTCGTCTGAACCAGCTCTTGCTACTCTCCAATTTCCCTAATCCCCAAATTAATTCCCTCTTATACAGACACTGCAAAGAAAAGGATATTTTTGTATTGATTACAAAGCTGCATGTTTTCCTTAAACAATTGCGGCATCGGTGACCTTGAGAAAAGGAACAAGCCTTTTTACAAAGTGAGTCAGGTGAAGGGTTTCAGACCCATTCGATGGGTTTCCCAAAAAGGCAAAGAAAAACAATGAAGCTATGCTGAGCTCCTGCAGACATTTAAGGCTCTTTAAGATAGATAGATAGATAGATAGATAGATAGATAGATAGATAGATAGATAGATAGATAGATAGATAGATAGATAGATAGATAGATAGATAGATAGATAGATAGATAGATAGATAGATAGATAGATAGATAGATAGATAGATAGATAGATAGATAGATAGATAGATAGATAGATATACTAGATAGACAACTTTATTGTCATTGCATAGTATAGGTACACAGCAACAAAATGAAGTTTTATGCGTATGAGTATATGTACAGTGGGTGATATAAATATGTGCAGCATTTGTAGTCCAGTATACATATATGTACAGCCAGCAAGTGTATGTACAGCAATATATAAATGGAATGTGCAACAGTAGAAGTACAAAATTATGGAAAGTACAAGTACAAAATTCTTTTTACAAAAGATGTTTCCGAGGTGCATCTTGAAGTAAACTTAAAGAATAGAATAGTCTTTACAGTATTTGTCACGTAAACATTACAGCACAGTGAAATTGTTTCTTTGCATATCCCAGCTTGTTTGGAAGCAGGGGTCAGAGCGTAGGGTCAGCTATGATATGGCTAAGGGCCTTGCTCAAGGACCCAAGGGTGACATCTTGGCGATACCAGGGCTCGAACCCCAGACCTTACGCTCAGTAGCGCCAGTAGATCTGCAACCCCCATAAAAGTGTAAACTTTTTTTTTTTTTTTTTTAGACACGGTGCGTAATCAGAAGAATAGTCTTTATTTGTCACATGTGAGAGTCGAGTACAGTGAACTTCTTTCTATGCATATTGCAGCTTGTTTGGAAGCTGGTGTCAGAGTGCAGTGTCTCCGACCTGTTGAAAGGAGTTAATATAGTCTACATTAATAAGCATCCTCCAATGAATGTAAACCTGACCACTTTTGAGTTCCAAGGTGTCCTAGATCCATTATGCACTGAAACTGCACTGGTGATAAATCAACAGCTGTAATAAACATGTAATATGTTGGTCAACAGATAAACAGAGCAATATCTTTGTTATTGGATCACCAGTGTTGGGGAGTAACTAGTTACATATAACTATTAGGTAATTAGGTAATTTAAATTCATTGATGCAGCTCAATTTTGAGGGCTCAGTAAGTGGACAAATGAAAGTAATCAAAATTGAATCAAATGTAATCAGTTACTTTCCTTTTATAAAGTCATTGAAAAGTTACACTACTTATTACATTTTGAATAGGGTTATTTGTAATCTATTACATTTCCAAAGTAACAACCTTCCCAACAGGTTGGGAAAAAAATGGTTTCTTAGTTCTTTACTCAAAGGATTTCAATCGAGAGGAAAAGAAAACACAAGTAAACTCTTTAATCAACTTAATCAACCCTATTCAAGAACACAGAGATATTCCTAGTGCTCACATTAGTTTTCCTCCGCCTTTTGCTTTTGAAACACACTAATTCATTGTGAATGGTCACAGTCAGCTGAACAACTATGAAGATTTAATTTTTCTCCAAGCATATTAACCACAATATCTCACCCAGGCCACCCAGAATGATGTCTTTTCATAACACGGTTCCCATCTCTGCTGATAAGCTCAGAGCCAAGGTAAATAAGAACATGCTTCTCCGCCTGGCCCAAAGCTACAATGTAAATAGTGCAAATGTGCGCAAAGCAATTGGTCAACATCAACTCTCTGATGTCTGGCTCAGCATAGCCGGATATCACAGTTTTAGGATTAGTTTCAGTATAACTACTGGTATCTCCCCGATCCACTGACACTTGTGTGATTGGAGTAATGCTAGCTTTTAGTTAGGGTGCATTGCTTTCAGGAGTTTATCATGCAAGAATTCAAATGATTATATACTGAATTATTTCATTATAATTTCACTCCCTATTCAGTAAAGCATTTACTTTTGGGTAAAAGTTTGACCACCGGAAATAAATTCCTGTTTTTTTGTGCGGTATAAATAAAACTGCTGTCTACGGTTTCTTAATATAATACTTCAGTTTATTTTAGTCCCATGTATTTTGGATAATATCTTAAACCACGATGATGTTATTTAATAGAATCATGGCTTATCAAACATTTATAGCATCCTAAATGTAACTGAAACTAGGAATTGCCTATTTTTTAGAGATAGTCAGCGATATTAGAAGACTTTATCTGTGTATTGAGGTAGCAGCTCCTCGCTGGATAAAAGGCCTCTGTGTATCAGATTATCAGGTTACTATTATTATGTTTTCACAGGGAACAGTTTGCAACTTGCTTTGCTTGCCGTTATTATTAATAATTCATTATTGGTTCATTAGCACAACAAAGTCTATTACGCTCACATTACATAGTATCACCTGGTATCAGCTACCGATATCTGCATCATTTAGAAAGTACACATATGAGTGTCGGGAATGAATAGGGTATGGAGCTTTCATCTGATCCCAGTGTCAGTGTTGATACATATTTAATTCAAACACAAGCTGGACACTAAGGATCCTAATTATCCTACTCTCCCAGTAGGTAAACAGGCCAACGATTGTTTAAAAAAATTAATTAGCCATCATCTTTAAGTATCTATAAATTCATTATTTGAATGATGTTGCTCCATTTGATTCATTTTATATTTATAATTATTAGGTTTTATTCATGTAGCTTCTCCATATCATGCCCTCCCTTGGTGAAACATCAGTGGTCTCTTCAGACTGTGCAGTCACCCCCGATGTGCTGATGGCTCTGACATGAAATGCATTCTTTAACGCCTGCTGGGGCTTTATTAAACAGAGAAAAAGATGCCTGCCACTCACATCTTAAAAGTGGGAAAATCTTTGCCTCTCTCTTTCAAGAGGGGAGCAATGACTGAGTTTCTGTTGACAGACAGCTCATGAAACGGAAGCAGCATTCGACATTGTTGGATGGTCAGGTGTCACCCAGTCATTTGAATCAACACTGAGCCACTCAAAACAATAATCTACACGCCTTTTAGGTTTTTGGGAATACACTCTGCATCATTTAAAATGTGCTTCTAGTGTTATACATTGCATTCTGAAATAAATTCATAATTGAACTTTTAGTTTACATGTCCAGCACAAAATGTACACATCTACACAATAAGCATTTAACTATATATATATATATATATATATATATATATATATATATATATATATATATATATATATATACAGTGTTGAGGAGTAACTAGTTACATGTAACAGCATTGTGTAATTTAATTACAAAATAAAGTTAACAGTAATTCATTACAGTTTCTGAAAAAAATGTGCCATTAAATTGCAGTTACTTAGAAAAATGTTAAAGATTACAAATAGGGTTACATCTGAGCAATTTCTTAAAAAACCTAACAGAACAGGTGTTATACCTTTTAGTATAACCTAGGCTTAGTTAGTGATTAGCACATTCGCCTCACACCACCATGATTTTGGGTTTGAGGACTGCCTCCGCCATGTTACTTGCCAGAGTGTTCTAGTGTTCATAGCTATGCAAAGATTTAATTATTTAATTATTCACAGTAGATGTTGGCATTCATGATTCTCTCAATGAACTGCAGCTCTCCAGTGCCAGCAGCATTTATGCAACCCCAGACCATGACACTGCCACCACCATGCTTGACTGTAGTTGTCGTACTTGTCTTTGTTCTCCTCCCCTGGTTGCTGCCACACACATACTCGACAACATCTAAACCAAATAAGTTCATCTTGGCCTCATCAGACCACAGGACATGGTTCAGGTAATCCATGTAAACTGTTTGTGGGCTTTCTTGTGCATCGTCTTTAGAAGCAGATTCCTTCTGGGATGACAGTCATCCAGATCAATTTGATGCAGAGTGCAGTACTGACAAGCCCGACTACCCACCCGATCAACCTGTGCAGCAATGCTGACACTCATACATCTATTTCCCAAACACAGGCCTCTTCTGAGTAGAACCTGTCCTGATAATCCGGTGCATGGTCTTGGCCACTGTGCTGCAGCTCAGTATCAGGGTTCTTCTTTTAACCTAAGCCATCTTTATGCAGAGCAACAATTCTTTTTTTGTCAGTTCCTCAGAGAGTTCTTTGTTGAACTTCCAGTGACCAGTATAGGAGATTGAGAGTGATAATGCCAAATTTAACACACCTGCTCCTCATTCACACCAGAGACTTTTCTACACTACTGAACCACATGACACTGGGGAGCAAAAATGGCTAATTGGGCCAAATTTGATCATTTTCATTTAGGAATGTACTCACTTTTGTGGCCAGTGGTTTAGACATGAATGGCTGTGTGTTGTGTTATTTTAAGGGGACAGCAAATGACACAGTTATACAAGATGTACTAGTTTATATTGTAGGAAAGTGTTTCTTCAATGAATGTCTTGAAAATATATTTACAAAAATGTATTCGATCCATGAATTTGTGCTGAATTCTTATCCGATATACTTGTATGTGCTCGTGTGTGTGTGTTAGTGTGTGTGTGTGTGTGTGTGTGTGTGTGTGCAATATTGTTGCTAGGCAAGTGCAAACCTTCATGAACTATTGATGGCAGGTGTCAAACTCAAGTCTCATGGATCAAATGAGGCCCGTCATGTCATTTTATGTAGCACAAAAGAGCTTAAAAGGTGATTTTTCCAAAAAGCGAAATTGAGAAATTTATAGAAATGATCCCAAAATGTCCAGGAAGCGAAAAATTGGATGCAGATGGAAGACACTTCCAATAAAGATGTAAAAGTGAATGCATATTTGTGCTTCAGGGAGAAAAACAGGTATGTGTTTTATGTTATGAGGCAACGTTGCTCATCAAGCACTATTTATGTCTACACTATACACTATGTCTCATAGTTACAACAGTCCAACAAGGGCAATCATAGCACTGATGTGGTCCACGGTAATAATGAGTTTGACACCCATGATTTAGGGGCACAACTTCTAATGGTACTTCTAATATTAAATTTTCTATTGAAAAATAAAAAAAATGACACTAAAACTATTACTGTAATTAGGGCTTTCCCCGTGTGAGTGGATACACGTTGCTGGGTGCTTTTTGTTAATTAAAGGTTCAGAATTGGAGAACATATGTATCGCCTCTTTTATATTCCATCCTAACATTACAAACAGTAAACATGGCTGAGGAAAAGTCAACGCTGAAATGATCTGAGAAGGACACGGACTGAAGTTTCTTCCCGAGTGTCTTTGTTGTTCGGGTTTCGTTCATTCGTCAACACAACGCAGAGTGAAGGAGCAGATTACTCACGTAGAAATGCAGGCTGCCCTAATAAAATTCATGCCGTTTAATTAACAATTTGCGTTAATTAATGCATTATTAACGTGTTAAATTGACAGCCCTAATTATAATAATAATATTAAGATATATTTAAAACATTGACAAATGAGATATGGACAGGTGCATTTAGAGAGTGAAAAACCACCAAGGGCTTGACTTGCTTTTGCTATGCGCATGGTATTGTAATGGTTCATTTTGTAAATATAGTGACAGCTGAATAGCACATGGCATGACTTTCATTCTGCAGTAAAAAGACTTTCAAGCAAGCATCGAAAAATTTGATTTAATATTAAATACATACATAATATATAACATATATAATATATAATATAAAGTGGAATAATATAGCATTTTATCTCGATAAGCAACATTTTCATGATGGCAAGACAAATCACGATTAGTTGGTTTTACTAAGATTTCACGCAGTTGAAGTGTTACTGACTGTCGTATTGCATCATTCTGTGCAAACATTCCTGCAGGATTTCCTTTTGCTGAAGATTAACTTGCAGAAACACATCCATGCAAATGAAGGTGTTTGAGCTCTAACAGAGGTAAACAGATCATTACAATGAGAAGTAGCCACTTCAGGTAGGTCCACTGGGGCCTCATTCAGCCTCTGTGTCAGTGCAGTAGATCTTTGCCAGACAATGTGGTCTTTCAGCCTTAGCCAAGTTGGTAATTTGGAGATAGTGAGCTGCTGAGGACCTGAACTAAGCTAATGGCACGGCTACTGAACATTTTGGAGCTTAAAACGCTCCCATTATTAGTGCTGCATGTACCAAGTGAGCACTAGAAGCTGGAAACCCAATCTACCCTGCAGCTTACTTTGTGTGAAGGCCTACCAGATTCATTTCAAGTTGTGTGCCAATTATTGTGTAGGTGCACAATATATTTGGGTGTTGCTGGAAGCCACACAAATTACTTTTTTTTACACCCACCTTGTTTATTATGTGAAAAATGCTATATTTACATTTACAGCATTTAACTTAAGATACAAGCAACCTTAAATAATATGTTTGTGATGTTAATATAGTGAAAAAAGGAAGAAGTGCAAGGTTAAGTATTTCTGGAAGAGATAGGGACGCAGTCGTCGCTTGAACTTAGCCAGTGACTCTGCTGTTCAGACGTCGAGGGGAAGTTCATTCCACCACCTCTGTGCCAGAACAGAGAAGAGTATGTATATTATAATACAATATATTGTAATACAGAATGTATAATAATTCATTATTTTATGCTACCCATAGACCTTTGGTCAGTTACACTCCAAAGGTATGCATATTAAATGTATATAAATGTTTTATTCCACATAATCCTCTTTAAATAAAGTGTACTCTTAAATTGACTTGCCACACTTTTATTAAAATGTGTAACAAAAAAATAAATGACACCCTAGCTTCAGGGTGTAACTCCCTTATCTGCAAACATATGGGAAATGTTGTGTAAATGTTTTTATTCTCTGGTATCTGGTATTGACCTGTTGCTCATGCAGCATCATAGGATAGACTAGCACTCTCGAAAGAAAATTCGATCTATCCTTTTCCAATGACATAATCTTAAAGATGCCCACAATAGAACTTTGTAATTGTGACTGACAGGGAAGTCAATATCTTCCCACCCAAAGACCCAATGTTTAATTTTGTTGTCTTTACTTCAGGACACAGATTGCAGCTCTGAGGTTTCAACCTTTGCGCTCCCGACAATAGGGCGATGTTTCTGACGTGCTACTCTGGAGCTGTAATAACTCTAATTTAACTGCAAAATAAACCAATAAATGTGAAAATTCAAACTGGTTTCTATGAAATGAAATACTTTTATATTGCACATAACCATATCCATTTAAAGGAATAACATACAATACTATAACAGGTATGCCTTAGAGAGAGGCTGCATATTACTGTAAGCAGTGAAAGCATTCTGTTCTTAGTACTAACTTTGGATCTAATCTATTTAAAATCATTTACACCTAAATGACTGATTAATGTTTTGTAAAGTCAAAACCCTAGCGTGTTAGGGTCTAGTGTGAAACCTGACACTTAAAAGACCATTTTTCACCCCTTTCCTTTGTGCTTTCCCTTCAATGTGTGTATCATTGATGTGTGCACTGCTCAAATTCAAACATTCCCCAAGTTTTTGTCTTGTGTACATAACACGCCTTGAGCAAGAAATCAGAGGACAAATGAGACAAGCTCGATCAGACTAAGGCAGATCCATAGAAGTATGAGTGAAGTGTTAAGGTTATCACTGCACTGGAAACTCCCTTTGTGATTTTTTTTTTTTTTTTTGCTGAACTCTTAATAAAATATTACCTTCAAATGAAGGCTGGATAATTACAGTAAAGTAAAACTAACACCTGAGGGGCTTTCACGCAAAGCTGAACGAGCCTCTATAGCGTTAATCAATTACTATTGTGAATTATTTAATATGTGTTGTGAATGTGTACTTAAGCTATGAGTTTGAAAACTCAGATGTTTAGGTCCAATTTTGGTTTCAGTACAATTGCATTCATCAGACCTGAGTGTAAATGAATATAGACAGACAGACAGACAGATATAGATAGATAGATAGATAGATAGATAGATAGATAGATAGATAGATAGATAGATAGATAGATAGATAGATAGATTCAATCCCAGTTGGAAATTTACAAAGTAAAAAGTAATAGGAAAAATTACCTTTAGCCATTTTTTGTCCCCCCCCCCACACACACATCAAAAACAGCAATTAGATAATGAGCCGTGGCCTCTAAAACATGAAATGGTGCAATGCCACTGTGATCATGGTGCATACCCTTGTCAGTGCATTTCAAAACAAAGCATATAGATCCCTGGAAAACATACAATATCCACACCCAAAAAAACAAACACCTTACTCTTTTATCTAAAGCCGGCTTAGATTTCTTGCTCCTTATCATCTTCAAAACACGGAATTTGTGTATAATTATTATATGGTTTTCGACTGAGGAACAATGTCACAATTTGAACATTATCAGTCAACAACAGGTAACGCAATCCTTCTTGATCTTCCACCAGTGGTATTTGTTAAATGTGTTTTCTTTTGATGATCCGGTCCCCCACACATCATACACACGTGTCAGGGCTTGAATCTCTTCGCTTGAAATTTTGCCATCTTTTACAAAGATGCCCATAAGAAACATTTCAGACAAAGGTGCCTGGTGTACTGCTGTGGTCGATAGAGAGGATGGAAGACTTTGCAGAACTCTGTGTCATGTTCACTACTAATTCTCATGTGCTTTTGTTTTTACGTAGTGTTTCCAGGATATAACCGATAATTACAATTATTTAAAGCTAGAATCATCTAATTTTATTGAATTATTAAATGCAGAATAGAGAAGGTTCCGTCGGAATGCGAAAAATGTACAGTATGAGATATATATCCAATCAATATATATATATATATATATATATATATATATATATATATATATATATATATATATATATATATATGTTCCAGTCAGTATATCCTGTGCTGTAAAGTCCTGTGGCCATTTCTTCACTGTCCTCACAGGTGGTTTCATGTGGTTTGCATTTGGGTTTGATGGCTTCTGCCCTCCCTGGACAGCATATGTCTCTACGTCTCAGCCGAATCAAGGCATCTTTTTGATCCGGATGACGTTTCAGGCCAATAAAATCCCACACTACCAGACTAACAAATAGCTTCTTCCCCTGGGCCATTCGTACTGCAAATAAACAGTGAATACCACTTACCTTTTCAGATGGGGGAAATATTACTGTGCAATCTCATTCTGTGCAATATTACTGTGCATTTTATATGATAAAGGCATATAGTCAGTGTTAGATGTGCAGTTATCTGTAAATTTTTTATTATATATGTTTTACTTTTATTTCTTGTGTTCTTGTCTATTTTTCGTGTGATAACCCAGTGTTGGGGTGCATCCACTGTTTCGTTGTACTTTGTGTACAATGACAATAAAGTTCTATTCTATTCTATAAGAGATGACCATCCTGACCCACACGGGGGAGGGGAAACTCTGTATGCCTGAGCATAGTTTGCACAGAGTGTATCCCGTCTGGTAGAGCAGGTACCTTTGCCTGCATGTTGACGGCTATACAATCATGTGTTCAATTTAAGATTTTTGGTCTGAAAACTCCTAGTTTTAAGGATTTACTCAGTGGTAGGTAATTATTTTGGATTATAATCCCTTTAATGGAAAAGATGAAAAAAAAGAATTCTATATAACGACTTTTCAATGTGCCAGAAGTGACATGATTGTATATTTGATTCATCAGCAATATAAATTGTATACATGATATGGCTATAATGTATTCAATTGATCTTGAATCAAATATACATTGCATGTATATTTGTGTTTTTAAATGAAATGAGGTAGTGAGAATTTAGTGTGATTGTGTTTCTATGACATATGTGAACCTTTTTTATTGCTGTGCATAGTGATCAATGCAGTCTTGTCTGCCTTTTTGTACAATTGTAAATAATTGTAAATTGTAAATCTAATTGTAAATATAGCAACATGGGAATGTCCATTGGTGTTTATGGCTCTAATTAAAAAATATTCTCTTTTCCTTGGATAGTATTGATAGTATTGTCTATAGAGAAAACACTTCCCTGGGGTTCTGTAAAAAAATCTGTAAAAATGGGCAGAGAACAAAATGAGACAAAATGGGTCTCAGTCTTTATAGAGAGTTCTTGAACAGCAATAGAGAGAGACAGCTCTAGATGGAAATCAGAGTCACTCAACCCTGCCTGGTATCAGGGCCTTTCCGCTTACTGTGCTACAGAAGATCAGGTAGATAGAGCACACAGGCAGCCCACAGCACATGCAGAGATATGCCAGAGATTACACAAGCAAAAAAAAAACAACAAAAAAACAAATCTGCAACCTGAGCTTAATGCAAAAGGTGCAATGTTATGTAGACATTTACTTGGCCCAAACAATACATCTCCAGTCTTCGTAAATGATGTTATGGCGAATGAATTTACAGTATGTGCAACAAACAAAATTTGGCAGAGATACAGAAATAGTTCCACATGCGTGCATATCTAGAACCTTCGACTGCACTGTGACTATAGGGCCCAAGTCAAAGCAAATAACTTGTCTCCCCTATAGTCCGATACTCGACATTCCCTAAGAGCATTGCGGCACCGAGCTAAGAAAAAGAGCGTTCTCAACCTGTGGACATCCAGGTCATTTTATGAATATGTTATTTATTTTATGAGGATGTGCTTAACGCCAACAAAAGGGAAGTTGAGGTCAAATTTGATATTGTAAATATGCCTCCACCACTAGTTTTTAATACTTTTTGTTTGTTTACAAAAGCGAGAGCCTCTGACAGAGTCAAGGCCCAGCCAATCCATAAATAGCTTGTGCATGTCTAGCATCATGAGCACTGCCACTCCTGTTGGGTGGTGGATTTTCCACAAGCCTGATCCTGCTTTGGAACAGTAGCATTGCAAAAGCGTGGGGAAAAAAAAAACGAATTTACGGAAAAAGTGTGCTCACCCATGGGGATTCATACTAACAGCCGACAGATTTTGTTTTTCCACACTACCTATCGGACATTAGCTCAGTTCTATCGTGCTGCTATTGGCGACTAGGGATGGGCCGATCGTAGCCTGCACCTTTCAAATCTAAAAGTCGTAAATGTTTGCTTTGTTTATCCCTTAGAATGAACCTCTGAAGGTTATTTGTTGAACATGACAACAGAATGTTTCCATATGAAAAGGGTTCAAAATGGCAATCCTTTTAGACAGAAAAAGAAACCTTATCAAAAGAGCCATTAAGGAACGCCTGGCCTGCTCCTTTTGTCTAATACTCGACTCGCCGACTCAAAATATTAGAGTATTGTGAAAAGAATCACAATCAAAATGTGACAAACACACATCCTTTTCACATGTGTGGTGTAGTGATATTTGTACCAGTCAGAAATATGCTCATAGAGTTTGATCTTCTTTCACTATCCAAAGGATTGTATTAGCTCTATGGTGATCAGGTGATAAAAAATAGCAGAAGGTTCATGAGTTGGCTTTATTTATGGTGTTGTGACTGTTAAGAAAAAAAATATGATTTCTCACAGGAAACAGTTGTTGCTACGTAAACTATTCAAGTAGTGCTGTTCGTATCAGAAGGTCTCCATCTAGTGGTGACTTTGAGAAACTACTGACCGAAAACCTTTTTTTTACTAATGTTTTTTTCTATATTATCTCTATGTACACGTAAGAATATTTCGAATGTAAATACCCAGAAATAGTGTAACAAATAAACAGCATGTAAGGAGATATGAAGTATTATTACCTGCACGAATATGATTCTAATACATCAATGGCTGATAGGATGCAGCATGTTTTTACAGCAGATCTGTAATTGCTCTTGCATGTTTAATTTGTTTTATTTATGCTTATTTAAACTGTTATTGAAAAATATCTGGAATTTTTTACAGAATATTAGTGAAGTTTAAAAAGGTTATTAATATCCAGGATGGTAACATTGCAGTTTAAAACAAAGTCTTAAGCACTGAACTGCCACTGATTAACATGTACATACATGATAAAGAGTTGTTAATGCATTTTAACCAAGGCATTTTGAAAAGGCTGAAACACTCATTGGGCTTTCACAATGCAACAGTCTGGAACATCCTAAAGAATTTCTGGATGCTAAGCAGGTAAGCAAAAAAGAAAAGAAAGATCAGGACTTGATGCCAACAACACTGTGAGAGAGCTGTAAGAGAAATCCCAAAACAAATGCCAAATACTTTCGCTGGTCCAGGGTGAAGGTTTCACAATTTTTATTTGTTATTATAAATAACATCAACGCTACAGTAATTCCTCTCCACTGCTTCTCTTTCTCTACCTGTCCTGAGGCATCCTGAGGTAATGCCGCCTCCAGTTGTGTCCTATTTACACGAAGTATATGGACTTTAAAACAATAGATGAAATCCTCAGAAACATCATGATTCAGCGGAAAAGGTTCATATTTCATGTAGCTTAGCTTCAACATCGGAGTTCTTTGAACATTTAAATGGTCTGACAATGAAGAGTTGGTGTCGATCTGTGATGATCTCAGATATTGACTTCTCCTATGTGGATGGCTTCCCTCATGAGTCTGGTGCATCCTCATACCATCTATGGGAGATTTTTATATATATATATATATATATATATGTATATATATATATATATATATATATATATATATATATATATATATATATATATATATATATATATATATATATATATATATATATATAATAGCCTTACAGATAAACTTGAACAACAATCAAAGGAGAAGAGGAATCTAGAAACCAAGCCATGAGTTTTAAAGAACTCACCGCAAAAAAAAATACATGATGGGCCACAATGGCTGGAGCAAGATTAAACTGACTTGTTTTTATTTGCTTTATTTATGTAGATATGAAGATATTATTTATGTAGATATTTTTTTCACTGGTTCGTCCGTTTCGCTTCTGCACCAGAGGAGACTGAAAGCAATGTGTCTGGTGGTGGAACGGTGGTTTAACATATAGCACATTTGCCTCACAGGTTTGGGGGTTTGATTCCCACCTCCGCCATGTGTGTGTGGAGTTTGTACATGTTCTCCTCAGCGTTTTTTTTCTTCTGGTTCTCCTGTTTCTCCTGGGAGGTTGATTGGCACCTTGGAAAATTATCCTGTGTGTGTGTGTGTGTGTGTGTGTGCCCTGTGATGAGTTGGCATTCCATACAGGGTGTGTCCTGTTTTGATGCCCGAAGACGCCTGAGATAGGCACAGGTTCCCAATGACCTCAGAAAGAAGATGAATGGATGAAAATTCTAATTGTTATACTCAGGGCTACACACCAATAAAACCTGCTTTAGTGCAATATACTTTTATGCATCTACTCACTCACTCACTGTACACAAAGTCACATTGTGTCATTCCACTTTGTATATAATAAAGGATAAAGGAGCGCTGGGGGTTATGATCTGAACTCAGGAGACCAGGAGGCTTCACTGCTTAAAAAGTGAAATGAAGTCTTGGGTAAAGTCCTGTACTAGATCTCCCAGTAAGTAATTAATGCAGTGTAATTAATTTGTTTGATGCGACCTCAATACAATCCAATTTAACCCGAATAGTAATAACTCCGAAAATAAGCTGATTTAAATATAAATGATAATAAATTACCTGGTCCTTCATTGCATGTGGAATAAAGCTAATGTCTTGCTTGCCTGTGGTCTAGCTTTTGACATTTCTATTACATTTTATTTTGTGGCTTGCAATTAAAATTGCATAAAAAATATTCTGTAAAAGGCGGAGAATTAGTGAGGTATTATACGTCATTATTATATCTATTTCTTCTATTTCTTTAATTGATCAAACTTTTATATCTCTTATTTTCAGCTATCAGCAAAAGTCCACTGTCAATGTACATACGTAAAATATGAGGGCTCCAAACATATGGTAAACTCTTGCCTGTGAATATGGATATAGAGTATGTAGAGGAAATTGGGATGTTTGGATGCACTCAAAATTGCCTCCAGTGATGTTTGCCTCCATCCATCTTATATCCTAGAGCTCCCTCAAGTCTGTTCAATCTTCTGCATCCCCCTGTCTTTAACATGTATGTAATACTGTCATATGTTGCACGTCTACTCATGTCATCCCAATTCGTTTGTCTTTTATTGCCCTGAATCCACTGAGTAAACATTTAAAGTTGCATTACCAAGACTCAGGATGCAAACCTACCCAAGATGCAACTCTGTTAAACTTTACAGAAATTATCTTTCTACCCTAAATGAGTTATTCCTGTGATCTTCTTTTGTCTTCTTAAGACGAATTAGCTGTGGAATGAACTGTTTATTAAGAGGAATTAACTGTGCATTTACTTAATTAAGTCCTTCATTAAGAGGAATTAACTGTGACTTCATGGAGTTTCAAAGAGCACACTAATCTTCATCTGCTGTCATGGCATACAATCTGGAGAGGAATGAACATAACAAGTAATACATTCACTTTCTGCAAAATCTCAACACACCTGAGACATCACATGTACTGCTGGTGTAACCTGCCTCAGCAGCACATAATCATTTATCACATATTCACTGTGATATGCAAAGTTCTCCTTTTCTTAGATATGCAAACCAATAAATTAAGGAGGAACTCATTGAGGGAAAATCCTTTCATATGTATAGATATATAGACAGACAGACAGACAGACAGACAGACAGACAGACAGATAGATAGATAGATAGATAGATAGATAGATAGATAGATAGATAGATAGACAGACAGACAGACAGATAGATAGATAGACAGACAGACAGACAGATAGATAAATAGACAGACAGACAGACAGATAGATGGATAGATAGATAGATACTCTGGATAGATATTATAGATTGATATTATAGATAGATATATAGATAGAACTTTATTGTCATTGCATAGTACAGGTAAAAAGCAACAGAATGCACTTTTAGAATCTACCAGAAGTGCAAATAGTAGCAATGTGCAAATTGACATGAGTGTATATACAGTGAGTAATACAAATTGGTTGGAGATTTTATAATCTCTCTCTCGCTTCGCTCAAATTTTCGTTGCGTAACTATTTTTTCGCAGTTTTTGTTCGATCATCACGATTCATACCTCGTATCGTGCGGCCTGATGGTGTGAGGTGTGCTATTACTTTTATAAGCAATCTCCTCACGGAATTCTGAACCCGGGGCCAAAAAGTGGGAATTGTTTTTCCCATAGAACATTAATGTTGCAGAACTTTCGTGCCTCACAAATGGCATATCCTCGAAGGGGGTCCGGAGTGGATCACGATCATATACCTCCAGAACCCCACACCTGTTCGGAATTTCGGAAAATCCACAACAATCCCCATAGAGAATGAATGGGGAAATTTGACCCTTCGCTGTTCGGCCCGTGCTCGGCCGATATGCACATATCCACTCGTAGGTGAGATGGAGTAGGTCGTCATATGATTGTCACATGGCCACAAATGTGAAAAATCTGCGAAATGGCGAAACTCGGACACAGGGTCATGTGACGTCTAAATGCTCGGAACATCGACGGGAGTCAAACGCTGGATAATTTGATGATGTCACGTGCATCACTGGCAACATCGCCCTCTACCGAAAAAACGCCAGGACCAGGATTTAAGGGGTCACTCACATTTTCTTCAGAAAATGTCTAGTTTAACTTTATTGTTGTTTTCACATTCCAGCTGATTTTACATTTATGTTCTGTGTTCACCAGCAAATCCTTGCACCTTCGATTTGACCTTAAACTTTAATTATTTTCTGCAAAACAACTTATAGGTTGAACTTTTGTACACTTTTAGGCATTTTGCTGAAATGGCACACTATGATTTGGATTTGGGTTGTCTGGTTTCTGCCTCTCTTTCCGGTGAAAGGAATCCATTCAGCGCAGAAATCAATGATCCATCCTGCTGCTCCTGCACGAGGCGTGTGCTGGTGAGGATTATTTTTTTTTGTAACAAACCAACGCTCCTCAAACGACTGTACTTCTGCAAAATGTTTTAGGCGCTTATGTTACACTTGTATTTACGGATATCAAATGTTTAAAGCTACACTCGTTGTCTGGCGTGTTTGAAAAAGTGCGTGATTATATGGATAATTATCAAATATGTGACAGAAAAGAAAGTGGCTTCATTTTATGGTTGTACTGTAATTTACTACATAGCGATGTAAACATCTATGCACAAATATGCTCTGTTAACAGGTCAACATTGAATTTCACTCTAAATGAATCTTGTTACATGCAGTGTTCGTCCTAGTAACGACTTTGAATAAGCACATCACCGCTATTGAAATATAAGCCCTATTTGATGTGGGTGAGCACAGGTTGAGAGCATTGAAATTATCGTGCTATAATAAAGAGGCACAGGTGATTTCTCGCACTGACTTTAATGTTAAGCTGTAGAGCATAAGATGGTTAGGTTTCGGGATCTGCTGCCCTTCCCAGAAGCGTTTGAAGTGCAATGCCAGCGATCAATCCAAAAGTCACTGTTCAGTGATGAAAGCCTTGTCGACCTGACCCAGTACACAGCGCAAGGTAATGATCATCTTGTTCCCGTTCATGATCAAAGGGTGCTAGAGCACTGAGATTAATACTGCATGGGTGCCAGCGCTCTGCAAACTGATGCATCAGCCCTGGGTGCCAGCCGACTCATATCTCATGTAATTATTTAGCCCCCCTCATTCATTCGTTCATTCATCTTCTATCGCTTTATCCCACATCTCTCTCGGGGAACCTATTCCTATCTTAGGGGTCTTGGGGCACCAAGGCAGGACACACCCTGTATGAAATGCCAACTCACACACATTCACACACACACTGACATTCAAACACTAGGGACATAGGGATGGAGAAAACCATGGGGATGAACCATGATGGGGAGAACATGCAAACTCCACATACACACATGGCAGAGGTGAGAATCAGGAATGGGATTTGGGTGGGAATTGAAACATTTATGTACAGAACTTCTTTGGATGTTTGTTCCAGCATGAAAATGCACAAAAGCAAGCACTATGAAAAAAATATAGCATAAATGAGTTACCTCTTGAGCTGCAGTGTAGATTATCATCAGAAATTAAAATCCCAGTGCTTTTGTGTAAACGATTCACCCTTAGAATGGCAGAGTCCCAACTTAAGGGATTCCAGGGCGTCAATTCGAGATGGGTGCACTGCCTCCACAACATCAAGGTCAGCTTTATCTAAAGATTCATAATTTCCTGTTAGCATCTTTATCACAAGAACGAGCACTTGCTTTCCTGGAACATAGTCACTTATATTTAGCCGAGCTGATAACGAGCACTCAGGGAAAGACAATAATCAGTCACAATTCTAAATGTGTGTAGGACACCACCTGAATGGCAGGAAGTGGTTTGAGGTTCAGTTTTTGCGAACATGCGTCTCCTTAGTCCAATGGCACATGCTTGTGTAAGAGACGTGTCTATTGATAAGGTATGCTAAATGATTATTAAATTGTATGTTGAATATACATTAGCATTGAAAGGTTTTTGGCAGTAAGACCTACGAATGCAAAAAATGATAAAATGATAATGCTATTTCATCTTCAATTCTTTTCAAACAGTATCTTTTACAATACAATTATTGTTTTAATATATTAACTTGGCATCTCTCACATCACTTAGTAAAGCAGCACTCTGAGGTTATCTGAGGTGGAACTCACACAGCTGTACACCCTTTTCCGATACCCACACAATGGGGAGGGAAGGTTGAGTGGCCTCTAGGGTGGACCAGTACATGATAGCACAGGCACTGATGAGGACTTCATAAAGGAGTGCGCCTACACAGGCCTTGGTTTTAAAGGCAGGTCCAATAAGCTAAAAACAGCTTTTCCACAACATGTGATAAGCTGTGATTGTTTGACCTTCAGGGTTGATGAGGTTTGAATCTGCCAAATGAATATGAAGTCTTGAAACTGGAGTAACAGAAATATATATATATATAAATGTATCATAGCGCCAATGTGCAAGATGCAGTTTTGCTTTTTTGACCAACAGGTGGCGCCCTTTACCTCCTGATCCGTTGAAACGGGCTTGAAAATGACTAATTGTGACAAGTTCCTCATTAACAATGTTTATTGTGGGTCTATAATTCATTGCTTGTTTATTGATCCAGTTGTGATTTGGTAATCTTTTTGACACTGTGAAGATTGGATGAAGAAACAATCTGATGCTTTTACCCTGAGAGGATTAGATAACATGAATAGACACGGAAAGTAAAAAAAAAAAAACAAAACACAAAAAAAAAACACAATACCGTCGTAAAAAATGCATCAGTGCTGTATTGCAGCTCACATAGAGTCTAAGTTTGAAGGTCAAATGTGCCTTGCAATCAGAGATACAAATTGATCAAGCAAGCTACATATAGTACAAAATATTATACATCCTTTCAATTGCAAAATATTAATCACGGTGATTACAAAATATATTTTGGAAATACTTCCCTTATTCAGAAAAGAAGTGCTGTCAATGTACTCATTACAAGTATATATATATATAGATATATATATATATATATATATATATATATATATATATATATATATATATATATATATATATATATAGTGTTGGGATTATGTAACTAGTTACATGTAACATAATTTAATTACAAAATAAATGTAAGCAGTAATTTGTTACAGTTACTGAGAAAAAATGTGTAATTAAATTACAGTTACTTATGAAAATGTTAAAGATTACAAACAAGGATACATCTGAAAAATGTTATGTAAAATCAGTGCTTTAGTGCTTTAACCTTTAAACCTTCTCAACACTGTATATATATATATATATATATATATATATATATATATATATATATATATATATATATATATATATATATATATATATATATATATATCAACGTAACTAAACTTTTAGAGAACTAGAGAATTGCCCAAAATGACCAACTTTTATAGTGGCTAAAATAGATTTATTTATTTTAGTTTTCCCATGCATAGAAGCACTTGCTTTGTAAAAACATTACTTAGACACTATAGAAAATGTTTCAAGACATTTCAAAATTCCACCTGCCATTGAGTAATTTCTGTTACTCAGAAACAATGTAGACAGAAATATAAATATTTCTGCCAGTCTTTGCATATTTTTTGTCTGAAGCCAAGACAGAATACAAGCTGTTGGACTCCTGTAAAAAAAAGCACCATCAAACATATTTTTTGACAAACATCTTTCAAATCTGTTCAGCAAAAGCAGCCAATTAGGTATTCAGGAGAAACTTGTGATGAAACAGAAGTGTCATCACATGGAGGACGCGGTAATGAAGACGTAAATGCGGGTGAGGAACGTGGAAACGGTGCCCTGGCGCAGCAGCTTCATCTCCACATCAATGAGGAAGTCACGTGATCCGTGAAGTTGACGGTGCAGGTACACGGCTCCTGTAAAGCTGTTGAGCCGACGTGTGCTGAAGTAACCTTCTTCGTTGCCACGTGGGATGCTAATCATGATGCTATCACCTGAGTAGGCTGGAGATGGGCTGATGCGGAAAATCTGTGCCGGGATGACGATGTTAGTCTGGAAACTGAGTTGGTAATAGGTGATGCGGAGTGGCAGGTTCTGGCACTGGGAGCCGAAGCAGCTTACACGCTCACAGCGTCTAGAAAAACACGGGAAGGGGAACAACGAGGTCAACAATATGCTTATATAAGCTGCATTTGCTCCTTCAACAATCAGGGTTTATTACTAAATGACTGCCGTCTTTTTTCCCCCCACACAATTTTCTCCACGATTTAACCCCGATGTACAATCTCCGCTTACACCATGACCAATTTAAAAAGGTTTGCCGGGTCATTTGTTCAGTTACTCCACTTATACATGTGAAATTGAAAAGGACATTTAAATGCCGTAACACGCTTACGTTTATAATAAGGTGATATATCTATATAATTACATGACTCAGTATTAATACATTGTTTCTGTAATAGTTAGATTTTCCTTGCTATCCTTGTTATTATATTTGTTTGTTATTATGGATGTATATTTGGAAAATGTTAACCTTATGTAACTTTATTTATCTTGTATTACTAAACTTAGTGAGACGTGTCGCTCGGATGCATTATAAGCCATGGATCTGCCTATACCTTTTTTCAGTAATTGTTTATTTATTTGTTTATTTTGTGATAAGGTGTTTGTGAGGACCAAAATAAAATCTATCTATCTATCTGTCTATCTAGACATGCTAATTGTACGGGTATACTAACTTTTGGCAAGTTAATTGTCATCAATTAACTTACATTTGTGCAATAACAATATTGCCTCAATGTTGTTCTCAGTGTTGGGGCGTAACTAGTTACATGTACGGCGCTATGTAATTTAATTACAAAATAAAAGTAACAGTAATCCCCCGCCTAACACCACTACCACTACGCTCGATACAAATTTTCATCCACACCCGCCTCCATCAATAATGTGATTCTGAAGTAGCTCAGTTCCGAAAATACATCCCACTTTCTCCGAGTGCCACCTAGTGGACAAATGAAAGTAATCAAAACGTAATCAAATGTAATCAGTTACTTCACTTTTATAAAGTAATTGAAAAGTTACACGACTTTTTTGAATATGGTACTTTGTAATCTGTAACCTATTACGTATCCAAAGTAACCTTCCCAACACTGGTTGTACTTCTCTGTTCAATAATTATTTTATTTATTTATTCCTTGTATAAAATGTGCAATAACACTTACCCTTTCATTACATTACTTTTTCTTTTCATCCTACATTGAAAAAATGTGCAATTGGAAGCTTCTGTCACCAAAACAAATTCCTTGTAAGTGCAAACCTACTTGGCAATAAAGACTTTTCTGATTCTGATTCTGTTTACACCACCGTGCTCCTGAATTCTCTCATCTGTCAGAAAAGTCAGCATTAACTAAAACATTATTATTAGCACTAACTAAAACATTAGTATTTCGATAGCAACAGCTCATTCATAGTGACATGACTAGAACACAGACATGTTTTTTTTTTACATTAAGGGGGTTCAATCTTACCCATTAAGGGCTGGTAAACCTACAGGCTTTCATTCCAAACACATTCACAAAGGGTAATTAAAAGAACACCAAAATGAACAAGATGAAGTGGCTTGGTTGGGATGAAAAGCCTGCAGCAACACTGAGTCTTTGTAGACAGAAATAACGATCATTGCATAGATCTAATAATCTTAATTATTATCATATTGAATCTTCACTTATTTTAAAAGTAATAAGACCATAGTGAATATGGACACACCAGGTGGTGGAAGACCTCCTGACCAGTACTCGGAAATGACATTGTATTCTCTTCTATTATTGTTACAAGGAAAAAAAGCATGCTTCTTCAGAACTGTATGTATCTCTGTGTATGATCTTTGTACAGTGTACACAGAGTAACTAGTACATGTAACTAGTAACTAGTAATTTCATTGCAAAATAAATGTACCAGTAATTCATTACAGTTACTGAGAAAAAATGTGCAATAAAATTACAATCTGCTTAAAAGTGCAATCTGCTGCACTTTCATTTAGAAAAATAGAACCGATTTTTTTTCGAGGGTTTGAAACTTTTTTCCTAGAATGTTTAGAACTTAAAGTGCCCCCTAGTGGACAAATGAAAGCAATCAAATGTAATCAGTTACTTTACATTCATAAAGTAATTGAAAAGTGACACTACATTTTGAATAGGGTTCTTTATAATCTATTACATTTCCAAAGTAACCTTCCCAACACTGCATATGTAGTTTTTTTATGTCTATGGTTCAGCAATGTGCAATTATTATGTTTCATTTTTGCATATTATATATATAGTATTTTATCTTTATTCATGGTATAGTATGTAGTATTTCCTTTCTGAACAAGTGAGTTATTGTTTTATTGTTCCAGTGATGTGGCTGCAAAATTATTAATATTCAAATATTAGCGTTCTAAACACACTCTCGTAAAGTGAACTGTGCAGATACTTACCAACAATCATGAAATGGATCATGAAATGGATAAAAAGCAATTTCAATTATAAGGCAATGTGTTAATAAATAAAATTGTTATTAAATGGACTTATGTGGAATAACAGTATGGAGGGCATTAATATGGCTAATATGGCCGTTTGGTTACTAATAGATTTTAATTGAAAGTTACATGATGCACATAAAATGTCCAAATTAAGTTTTTCCTGTCGACTGCTTCGAACACAATGTTCCAAAGAGCTTGTTTAATTAGAGAAGAAAGACATGCATGTGTTTATGAGTTGCCAGGAACACGAG
Source organism: Kryptopterus vitreolus (assembly GCA_030449085.1). Classification (NCBI taxonomy): domain Eukaryota; kingdom Metazoa; phylum Chordata; class Actinopteri; order Siluriformes; family Siluridae; genus Kryptopterus; species Kryptopterus vitreolus. Next base: position 21,870,370 of record JACRUU010000013.1, read on the forward strand.
AAATCCATTAAAATTATAGCATTAAAAAGTATACTTTAAGTCCACAGCATGTGTCGAAAACAGAGATAAATATTTTTGAGTAATATAACCTTGTACAAAATTCATCCTGCTGAGTTTTCCATTGGAAGGTATTCTTGTCCAGGTTTTAGTTGACATGGTATGCTTTAAAACATGAGCAGTTCCTACCCTTTTACAAACCCTCTTATTTCCGGTTGTTCTATTTCAGTAATATGTCATTTTTAAAAAGAGATGCCATCGCATGGAGGCCACAATTTGCAAATCCTTTGGCAAAGGACTTCTGTGGTAACCTCGGGTCTCCAGTACTTTTTCCAGCCACAGATTGGATTCTCAATGTTAGTCGTAAGGGAACATCTTCTTGATGTATTCACGAAGGCACCTTGTTTTGTTCTGGATAACGGCCGTGAAACTCACTAATTTTCACCCTCCCTCTTCCCATCGCTCATACAGTCTCAGGGTGCTGATCTTCAGGTCCTTTGCAAATTTTGAGATATTTTTTCATATGTTCAATTCCATTTCAAATATTATAAAATGCACTTAAAAAATGCATATTATCCATATTTCTACTACCAATATTTTGGGTATATGATAAAAATGATCATAAAATATACAGATCATCTCGTTTATATATAGATGAAAACTGAATGTGGCCCAATTATACGGGTAAAATCACACTCAAGGCCATTTCCATGTGGATTTTGTATACTGTAGATATGTATATATTTGTGTGTCTCTCACAGTTTTGGCCTTTCCAGTACAATCTGTGCTTAGATTGTACATTCGTGTGTGAAATAAGCTCTTTTTGATCAGGGACAGGCTCCTTCATTTCTCGGCCTAATGGAAAGTGTGCTTGCATGGGGTTGGGCTCAATAAACCTGTCACCAGCATGGATTTCCTTACTTAACAAGGTCATTGCTGGAACACACTGGACCAGAGGGACACCCCCCAATACCTCATCCCCAATCCCCCGATCCCCCCCACACACAGATATGCATAGGCCTTCAAGAAGCACATCCAAAACCAGTGAACCATTTTTACATCTAATGGTTGCTGGTGCTGGTATTCATTTATTTCTATTCGATATAGATTCAAAGCACACACACACACACACACACACACACACACACACACACACAGTAGTCTCAATATGTTTTTGAACAGTGACAAGCCTTTTGTAATTTTGCATCTGTACACTGCAATGACATAAAGCATCCGAGATTTGACAAAAAAAAAAAAACAGCTTAATTTCAGATCATTTAATACTAAATATTTTTCACATCCTTTAAACAAAAGCTGAAAGTCTTCTCTAGTCATATCTTCTTTGTTTCATTAATAATCCATTGTGTTTTACAGTGTTGGGTAGTAACTAGTTACATGTAAAGCCGTTACCTACAATAAAAAAGTCAAAGTAAAAAAAAAAAAAAAAAAAAAACAACAATAATTCATTACAGTTTGTGAGAAAATATGTTTCAAAAATGTTAAAAAATTACAAATCCCAAAGAACCCCCCCACACCAACACCCCCCCCCCCCCCCTTGACAAAAATTTCGCCAGACCCCCACTCAGGATGTCATTTTCATCAAGTGCCATCTAGTGGACGAATGAAAGTAATCAAAAAAGTAATCAAATGTAATCAGTTACTTGTACTTTTATAAAGTAATTGAAAAAGTTACACACTACTTATTACATTTTGAATAGAGTCATTTGTAGTCTGTAGTCTATTACATTTCTAATGTAACCTTCCCAACACTGTATATATAATAGCAGAAACACTCCTGGTTAAGCTGGATACAAATAAAAACGCCTGCAATTAATATGGGAACAAATGAATTGATAATTATGTCACTCACGTGTCTGACACCTTCCTATAGTTCTCAGGACATGTAAAGGACAGGCATCGAAATCCTCCTTGAATGTTGTAGCAAGTTTGGCTTCCGGAGCAGTTGTGTGTTCCTGTTACACACTCATCGATATCTAAAACAAGTATAATATACGCATCGGTTAAACAGATTCTTTCACATCAAATCTTTGTCTTGACGTTGTTAATATTTATCTATGTGGTTGTTTTTTTAACGCCATTATGTTTATAAAAATCATTATTAACCATTAGTCGTGGTTATTATTGAATAATTGACATTAAGTTAGCTCTGATTACATCCAAGTACAAATAACAATACTTTGAATCATTCATTCATTCATCTTCTACCGCTTTATCCGATCTTCCCTCGGGTCACGGGGAGTCTGTGTCTATCTCAGGCGTCTATGGGCATTAAGGCAGGATACACCCTGGATGGAATGCCAACCCATCACAGGACACACACACACACACACACACACATTCATACACTAGGGACAATTTTCCAAGGTGCCAATCAACCTACCTTGCATGTTTTTGGACCGGGGGAGGAAACCAGAGAACTCGGAGAAAAACTCCCCTGCACGGGGAGAACATGCACAAACTCCACACACACATGGCCGAGACGGTAATCGAACCCCCGTCCCTGGCGGTGTGAGGCGAACGTGCTAACCACTAAACCACCGTGCCCCTACTTTGAATCCAACTGCATTTTCTTATACTATAATCTATTACTATCATACAGTGTAATATCACTGTAATATCAATGGCAAGGCATATACCCAGAGTTAGATGTGCAGATATTTGTAAATAATCTTCCTTTTTCTCATCTTTTTTATATTTGTAATATTTTTTCTTATCTTTTTGCTTATGTTCTTGTTTATATTTCACATTGTACTGTTGTTGGGTGGCATCCACAGTTTCGTTGTACCTTGTCAATAATGTTCTATTCTATTCTATTGCTAATTAAAGCTAAATTGCTGTGATGATGATACAAAAAAGTTCAAATGTCAACTCCTAAGTCTTATCTGGTTTGGGCTCTGTTGGTGGAATGTTTAGCAAAGAAACACAATGAATTAAAAAAAAGTGCATTAAGAAGCTGTGAGTATTTTACTTCTCTTTCTACTGTAAGCAAATGAAATCTATGCATTCAAATCCTAGATTATAACTTTGTTTTTTTGTTTGTTTGTTTGCCCCCCCCCCCTTCCCCACCCCTAACCAGGGATGATTTCTTCTGCAAATTATCATTCCATTTCCTGTTTGCAATCATTTTTATGTTAATATGTTTTTATGCCTTAAAGATTCAAGCCCAAACTTTACCTCATGTCGCGTTTGTGTTTGGAAACATCAACGAAAATAAAATTCATTTGAATCTGTATGATCTGAACAATGTAGATACTATAAATACTGAATGTGGCACACCGGATCAATGCAGAAGTGGGCTTATTATCTGTTTTTTTTTTGTTACTTCTTGTGCTGCGCTTCATTTCTGTCATGAGTCAGTATCCTTTACTGCAGCTGTAATTAATTACAGATCTCATTCTACAGATGCGATGTTCTCGTTACAGCTCGCCAGCTGCATTCCACACACCATTACACCGAGCTCTTCCTCCCTTATCTTTCTGAAGTACTGCTTCTTTCAACCTTTCAACCTTTCCATATAGATATATATATATATATATATATATATATATATAGATATATATATATATATATATATATATATATATATATATATACGAATATATATATACACACACAGGAAACACACACACATATATATATATATATTGTTTTATTTAATATCATGAGGAAAGATGTGCTGTTTGCCCAGCAGTGTGAGAAAAATGACAGTAAATGGTACTTCTTTGGAGGTCAGTACACTCTTACACTTCAAGTTGCTTACAAATTAGATTACAGAAAGGTAAGAAATGTAATTATAAAGAATGTAATCCTTGGTTATAAGATTTATGTAGACATTACAGTAAACCAGGGGTGTCAAACTCCATTCCTGGAGGGCCGCAGCCTGCGGTGTTTTGTTCCAACCCTGCTCCAATATGCATACCATGTAGTTTTCAAATAAGCCTTAATGACTTGATTATTTGGATCAGGTGTTTTTAATTATGCTTGAGTTTAGTTAAATTAGTTTGACACTCCTGGTTTGGAGCCAATTAGAACAACAACAAAAAAGGCTAGTAAAAATATTTTCCCACAAAATCATATTTATTAGCAGAAGATGAAGAAGGTAGGAGAAATTCTTAGCACACTTTGAGGAAGCTCTCAAATATTAAGTTCTAGAAGGGCAGAGTTTTAGCTTCAACCATAATTAAAACACACCTGATCCAACTAATCAAGTCATTAAGGCTTATTTGAAAACTACATGGTATGTATATTGGAGCAGGGTTGGAACAAAACACTGCAGGGCTGCGACCCTCCAGGAACCGAGTTTGACACATGTGCAGTAAACCATATCAGTGCTGTGAAGCATTTTAAGACGCAAATAAAATTACAATTATGGAATGTCATACAATTTTTAGGTGCAGAGTATACATATTTCCATGGGTGAAAACCTAAAAAGAATGTGGTGCAGCACAAATCTGCTCCATACACCTGTTTTAGGCAGGTGAGAAAAATTGATGTAAACAAAGAATGCTTTCAAAAATGGAAGTGTTAATTTTTTACTTTTATAATTGAACAAAATGCAGTGAATGAAGAAAAGAGAAATGAAATTAAATCAATATTTGTTGTGAACACACTTTACCTTCTAAACAGCAGTAACACTTCTATGTACACTTACACACAGTGTTTATGAAGGAACTCGGCTGGTTGTTTGTTCCATCTCTGAGAAGTAAACACAGATCTTCTTGTGGATGTCGACGTTCTCACATCCTTCTGTCTCTTCATGTAAATCCCACACACACTCCATCATGTATAGATCAGGACACTGTGGGGGTCGTGACATCACTTCCACTACTTCTACTTCTTCTAAACGTTACTCACAACTAATATTGATTTGATTTACATTTTTGCACATTTACATTTTCGCTCATGTTGCATTTTGCATTTGACAAAAATAAACATTCTTTGTTTACAGAAGATAAAAACTTTTGTACAGTACTGTACATGTTAAGAGGACCTTTAATTAGGCGTGGCTGATTAAAATGATACACTAAATAACTCCTCGTCTTATTTGTCAAAGAGAGAAGTCAAATGATTTTGTCAATAATGTCTATCTACAACAATTACATGCTTCATTCCGTCACATGAATTCTAATTTTCATATCCTTCCTTGGGAAATCAAGTTCATGTAATCCAGGGGTAATCCCTTCTCCATTCTCCACCCAACCAACAAATTAGCATACTAGTGACTGCTTTGAATACCAGCTCTCCTAGAGACAACAGCGAACATTCGTTCACTGTAATTCATTATTACACTGAATGTTCTTTATGGCAGATCAATGGCAGTTACATAGTGAACGTGAAATGATGTACATTAATAGCATCCTGATACACCTGTGCTACCTTGAATGACCATGTACAACATATGACATGCGTTATGTACTACAAGAAATCACGCTGTACTCATTTTATGAGTATCGCATTTATCACTCAACTTTGAGAAAAATGTTAAATAAATTTGCTGCCATTTTTCTGGTACTGTACACATTTCACAAGGCTGCTGCTTCCAGTGGCTGTGGTTTTAACGTCATATTCTCTGACGTAATCTAACCCCTTATTTTTTTTTTTTCTTTTTGATATCGGCTTGTTTGAATACATATTTTTGTAACTATTCCCTAAATCGTATGCAGTTATAACCAACCATGTCGTTCTGCATGAGCAGTGCTGTGGAGTAACTAGTGACACGTGACCGCGTTATTTAGTGTAATTACAAAATAAAAGTACAAGTAACTCGTTACAGTTACTGAGGAAAAACAAACTGTGTAATTACATTACAGTTACTTTTGAAAATGTTTAAGATTACAAATCCCAAATAATTAATTATAAAATATATATTATTATAAATTTTATATATAATTGTATTTTTTTTATTTCTTTTTGTCTGTGATGGGGACAGTGGGAGGTGTTTCTGTTCTTCTGTATTTATATCCTGTTATTATTATTATTATTATAAAAAAATCAATAAACAGATATTTATTAAAAAGCAAGAAATTTAAAAAAGAAATGGTCAAAAAAGCAAAAAAACTTAATAAAGTTAAGATTAGAGTTTGTTTGTATGTTAGAATGTATCAGAACATGTTTTTTTTCCTTTGTCATGTATTTATATAAATAATATTTACTGTATAACATTAACCTTAATTCCTGTGTACCCAAAACCTTTCACACAATCTCCTTGTCGCAGGTGTACAAAAAAAGTTAGGAAGAATCAGGAACAGGAAATTAAAATGAACTTTATAAACTTTGTAAACACAAGACACAAGAGACTAGGAGATCTCCTCCGACGCAAAACGGAAACGGACGAACGGGTAAAGAAAAAAAATCAATAGAATGTCACCAGTGGAGTTTTGGTTCCTTGTTAACTGTCGTCTATGGCTTGCACAGTTGGGGACACGTAATTTCAACAAATTAACAAAACATTTTCTGTGTCCCATTTATTACTGTACAACTGCTTTGACACAATCTGCATTGTTAAAAGGTCTTTATAAGTAAAGGTGTCTTGACTCATCTGTGTGATCAGTGTTTTCAATAATGCTTTAAACTGTTCATTATAGGACCAAAAAGTTGTAGAAAATGACCTTTACCTTGACATGTGCGTCCATTGGGCGACATGGAATAACCATGAGGGGGGCAGGCGCACTGGTAGCTGCCTTGGACATTCACACACTGGAAGGTACACATGTTCCCAATGCTTTGAGAGCACTCATCAATATCTACAAGCCACAAACAAACAAAACACAAGATATTATGATTACAGTGGTTGGTAAACGTGTAGCACTGTGAGGACTTACCAGGAAGGAGGTAAAGAAACCGTGTGTGCATTTATACTCTTACAGTATATGCTACTTTTGCTTTAATACAATGACATCCATCTTAAAAACAAGAGAAAAATGATAAAGCATTGATCAATACATTAACAAATGACAAACTATGTGTGTTCTGTGCTTCTTTCCGTATCGATAGATTTTTTTTAAAGGAAGTGAAATGAAAGCCAGGGCTGTTAATGATGTAATATGTCACCTGTATTGATTTATTAAAAACAAAGTCCCACCCCATCTGTATGGTTTGATTATGCAAGCATTTAAGGAAAGTTATTCACCTTCACAGGTGTGACCGTCCTCCTTCAAATAATATCCTACACGGCAGTAGCACTGGTACGAGCCATAAATATTGGCACACTCCTGACTGCAGGGACTTTTGTCACATTCATTAACGTCTGCAAATAGGAGATAGAAAACATTATTTTCGAAGCATACAAAAAGTAAGAAACATATAAACAAAATGTTACTTTACATTGTAAAATGTTTCATGCTGCATATCAATATCAGGTTCAATATCCATTTTTCAGATATTCTTATTTTCAAATAGTTAACGCATATATCTTATGTATGTACGTATATAGGGGGCACGGTGGTACATGGTGCACGTATCAGGGTTCGGCGGTAGTTTTCATTGGTTAGCAGGTCTCGGTCCGTTCTCCAGGTTTTACCCGGGCCTTGCATCTGTGTGTTTCGTCCGGGTTCACATTCGCAGGGTCCGGGTGTCACCGTTCGCATCACCACCCAGGATCGGGTTCGATTGCCTTCTCCATGTCGGTCATGTGTGTGTGGAGTTTGCATGTTTCTCCCCGTGCCTCAGGGGGTTTTTCTCCGGGTTCTCCGGTTTCCCCCCGGTCCAAAAACATGCACGGTTCGGCTGCACGGTAGGTTGATTGGCACCTTGGAAAATTGTCCCTAGTGTCCCTGAATGAATGTGTTGTGTGTGAATGTGTGTGTGAATGTGTGTGTGCCCTGCGATGGGTTGGCATTCCATCCAGGGTGTATCCTGCCTTAATGCCCATAGACGCCTGAGATAGGCACAGGCTCCCCGTGACCCGAGGGATGATCGGATAAAGCGGTAGAAAATGAATGAATGAATGAATGTACGTATATATGTACTAGATGGACTGCTGGAGCAGTTGACAGCAGATAAGTGACAGCATTTCCTTTTGGTCAGACGTGTGTTTATAAAACTGAAGAACATTCAGTGGTTGCGTTGTTCCACAGTGAACTATGAATGCCTTTATTTCTATTTTTATCGGTTATAATTTGATGTCGCTGCATAAGGTGACATCCAGAATAGCACTGCGGGCCACAACTGACCAGCCATGTCCTTGAAAGCATCCCATTTTAATGCTGTGTAATGTAACTAGGGAAGCTGTTGTGCTTGATTAGGGTCCTTGAATAAGCTGAGAGGAGACAAAACCATGTGTTTCCCTGGTTACTCGATCTCCTTGCAGTGTCTGTCTGTGTCCTGCCCATGCTCTATCACTCTTCTGTCACTTGCAGTCTTTATTTCTCTTCATCGGGGACCACAGACTCCCCGTCATGCTCATTCATGTTTATCTCTCTTTTGCTGCCCTTCTCCTCCCTCTATCTCTCACTACCTTCTAACACAAATGATTAGTTTTCTCTAAACCTATCCTTGAATACCAAAATCAATCCGCTTCTCCTAAATCGCTCATAACGCAGCACCTACGTAACACCTCGTGTGTGTATATATATATATATATATATGAGTGTACATTGTGCGAAAGAAGAAAATGAACTACCTTCACAATTCTTGCCGTCAAAGGAAAGGGAGAAGCCCGCGGTGCAGGAGCACTTGTAAGACCCCACAGTGTTTTCACATTTCTGAGCACAAAGATTTCCAGGGTAACGCCAACACTCGTTCACGTCTGCCAGTAGAAGGAACGATGACATTGAGGTTACTTTTACTGTTGTCATGAGAATGGCCGAGCCAATGAAATCAACTATGAAGTCTAATAGGAGCAATTCGTCACTGCATTATACTGAGGTGATACACTGTAATTAAAATTGCTATTATATAATTATTATTTCATCAATTTTTTTTTCAAGGTCAGCCACTACTCCAGGACATATTTACTAAGATGTATTATACATTATATATATATATATATATATATATATTTTTTTTTTTTTTACAGCATTTGGCACACACCCTATACACTCATACAGACTTAAGTTACCAGTTGAGATTAAAGGGCCTTGCTCAAGGGCCCACTAGTAGCAGCTAGGTGGTGCTAGGCTTTAAACCTGTGACTTTCTGGTCCAGAGCCCAATGCCTTAACTACTAAGCTACACACCTTCCCAGAAATTTAATAGACTTTACTGATCACATACACATTACAGCACTATAAAATTGTTTCTTCACATATCCCAGTGTGGTCAGAGGGCATCCCTGATACAGCGCCCCCTGGAGCACAGAGGATTAAGGGCCCTTTCTCAAGGGCCCAAGGGCGGGAGTTACACCTCTCCCACCTTTATTTGAGCTATTATTTGTGCTTTCCCATTTGCTCATCCAGCCATATAAGTTATGTACAGCAAGAATGCCTACAGTAACATTCAGTATTTTACTTCATGGTGGCTGCAGTCAGGGCTCTGTACAGGTCAATCGGTCTTAGCTTTTCTGCAAAGATTTGGGTGTGTGTTCAAAAAGTGCAGGTGTGTGTCAAACATACCAACGCACATACGGCGTATAGCATCATACTGGTAACCGTTCTGGCAGTCACATCGGAAGCTGCCGGGTAGGTTATGGCAGATCTGACCCTCTGTACAGCTGTGCGTTCCTGTTGTACACTCATCCACATCTGCACACAGAACAAGGTGCAAACATAATCAGACCTGCCAGACTTCCATCACAGAAATGTGCCGAGCACCAACGTCGCCTTACAAGTGGTTTAGGTTTAGTAATGGTGTAAGTAGTAGTTTTAATGAGGGAATCGATGTAATAATACACTGATTTGAAAAGATACCCCTTACTGTTAGAAATGTACGATCGAGAATGGTGGTTTAGAATAGAAGAGCCTTTATTTATCACATAAAACATTACATCACAGTGAAATTCCTTCTTCGCATATTCCAGTTTCTTTGGAACCAGGATCAGAGTGCAGGGTCAACCATGATATGGATATCATTAATTAATCATGTACAGTATGTACTGTAATGCTTAACTCCCAAAATCTGGATAAAAACCAGATACTGACAAAACACTGTGCTCTTATAAAATGCAGAAAACAGACAGGGGGCGCTCTCTGCCATCTTGCTTCACAGACACATACGTATAACATCCTGAAGCTCAGTGAATACTTGCTTCACAGATATAATATATGTATGAATAGAAAAAGCAAAATGTCTGATTTTACATGAAATATTCTCTGTTGTAATCTGTATGAAAGAAGAATTACAGTTTCTGTGCTGTCCGTGTGGAAACAAAGGTGACCTAATGATTTGTTTAATTTAAAACACCATCATTTCTATAAAACAATTAGAAGAACAGTTCTCTTGCTTGGTCGGGTTATACATGCCCCTGAAATATGCCTCTGGATTGTGTTCTCTTCTATTGGAGGTCACTCTGATGAGATGTTCCTCATCTATGACCTGGGGATCTGGGAGATTACAGAACCACTCAGAATCTTCGAGGCCGGATTGCAGCTCACTCTATGCCGCTGTTTACATTGCATTCGATCACCTCAACATTGTACATAAAGAACAGATGCATTTTACTTAAGTACATGTCACAGCCCACACTTCTTTACTTTAACTGGAGTAAAGAAAGTGTAGTTTGTGTGTACTTGCAAGGATGTGTGTAATGTTGCCACCTCTGCAACATTGCATTAATTGCATTAAATACTTTTGTCCTTCTTTGTTTCCAATACTGGTTTATGAATGATGAAATTTATGGCTCCCGTTGACTAATTCCAAAGATAATATTAAATATTCCAAATGTTACTCCAAAACAATAAAGCTTGTAAAAGCTAAGGTAAAAAAAGTGCATAAAATGTTCATATAAATTCTAGCACCAGTACAACAACTACATAACAACAACAACAATAATAATAATAATAATAATAATAATAATAATAATAACAGTCACACTTAAATGCCATTTCCCAATAAAATAGAAACAGAAAATGGATATATGTGCAATAACAATGTTCGTTCAGTGTTGTATTTCTCAGTGCAACAATCACACTTATAAAAATGTGTGATAACCTTTTCATGATAAATTTTAAAAATGCGTGTGTGTGTGTGTTTGCTCACCAATGCAGCGTATACCATCGGGGCTGGCTTGATATCCTCTGCTGCATACTATCGTCTTGCGCTGGCAGGTGTAGGAGCCCACAGTGTTTATGCAGTTAAAGCCTGACATGCATGGCTCTCTCACAACTCTGCACTCATCGATGTCTGCATGACAGAACGTGTAATGTCAGAACAAACAGCAAAAACAAAACATCTAAACTGCATTTACATTGATTCCATATTCAAAATCCAAACAAAAGAGATCCTTACAACGAGAAAACTATAGTTACATTTGTGTCACCAGGTAAAACACCATAAATCTGTTAGTGGAGAGTGAAACACACATGTTAAGAGGAAGCGATATAACTAACTAATTGTTAATTCAAGTGCTTGGAGTAAAGGACTTTTCAGACAGTAATTCCACTGTACAAACAGCTTGGAATTCAAGAAAGACTAATCTTGAAGAAAGACTAATTATTACTTTGGACGATGGTCAGTCCATGTGAACCATGCTAGAAGATTGAAGTGAGTGTGGTGTAAGATGCGCTATGGTAAGTGCTGTGGGCACATGATAAGGTAGGCAAACAGTGGTGGGTTGTCACATCTAGGCCTTCAGTAGGGTCCTACCTGAATCTTTTAATGCCATCCTTATGGTGCCACAGCGATAGAATTCATCAATTTTATACAGAAACACATTATAACAGAGCACACTGCATTACATGAATGTATATGACCTTGTGCAATTTGCTCTAGCTGCAGCTTGCTATCTCTGACTTTAAGCCCTCTTTGGCCATCCAATCAAAGAAGGCGGAAATATCGATGTCACACCTGCGTGATCTCGAAATCTGATTGGTTACAGCTTTATTCTCATGTAGTTTACGATACAAGGAAGATTCTTTTGACCCTGACAACATCAGACAACAGATAGTGGAATTCTGCCTGGAAAGAAAATTATGTAAATAGACACTCGGCTGTGCTGCTTCAAGGAGCACGAACGAAAAGCCCCCTTAAAGCCCCCTATAGAAAACCATTGAGTAGGACACATACTGGGTGGTGTTTGAGAGTTTGCATCACATTATAGCTTACAGTGACCTGAACCTCTTAAATGATATTTTACAGTATTAGTACGGGTTAATGTACGGAAGATGATGCAAGAATATTCATTCATTCATTCATTCATCTTCTACCGCTATATCCGATTTTCCCTCGGGTCACGGGGAGCCTGTGTCTATCTCAGGTGTCTATGGGCATTAAGGCAGGATACACCCTGGATGGAATGCCAACCCATCGCAGGGCACACACACACACACTCACACATTCACACTCACATTCATACACTAGGGACAATTTTGCATTTTTTTTGGACCGGGGGAGGAAACCGGAGAACCCAGAGAAAAACCCCTGAGGCACGGGGAGAACATGCAAACTCCACACACACATGGCCAAGACGGCAATCGAATCCGGATCCTGGTGAACTCGGACCCGGAAACTGGCAGTGTGAGGGGAATATGCTAACCACTAAGCAGCAGAGCTTCTACCTCTCTAATGGAATTTTCACCCGATACATATGTACACTAGGAGCACCACCACTAGACTGTGTGACTGCTTCTTCTCTCAGATACTCTAGTTAAAATTATTAACAATCACCTGGACTAATAAAAACCAATCGACAGCTGGGCATTGTAAATCTGCATAATCACATGTTATAACGTCATTATAGATGATCTCCAAGTTACTTTTCTTACAGGTTCAACTTTTTTATAGATTGGAATAGCATTCTTTATTTAACACAGGCACAACAACATTTAGCTACATTACTTAAAGTGCATAAACAAAAAAAAGGAAGATAAACTAGTGTAGGAGTATTTATTTTTTATGTAAACATTAGTGACTTGTTATAAAATAAAGTTATTGCACTTTTAACGTTTCTATACAGATTGTGGGTGGTAAAAAAATACAAATAAAATGATACCACAAATTGTAAAAAAAAAAAAAGTTTTATGAGTGTCATATGAGCGTATGCTCTGTCCTTCACCTTCACTCGTCCACACACATACTGCCACACACATACACTACTTACAAATGACCCTATTCAAAATTTCAAAAGGTAATAAGTAGTATAACGTTTCAATTACTTTATAAAAGTAAAGTAGCTGATTGTTATTGTTACTTTTAGATTAATTTCATTTGTCCACTAGGTGTCACTTTTAAGTTAACGTTCTGAGGAACTAATTTTCAAACCCTCTGGAAAAATTGGTTATATTTGTTGTTTAAATTGGTTATTAAGTGTTTTTTATTAGAGGCGTAATGTTTTCCAGCAGGGGAAGGGGTGTGGTTGTGGTATGTGCTTATTATGCTTCGTAGTATTTTTTCGGCTTGTTACTCCCTGTGCATACTACGAGACTGAGAGTGTCACTGCCACCTAGTGTAGGGAATATGCAATTATACTTTATTCTACTACGGTCATCGTGCCGCGCTTTCCTATTTGAGAACCACTGCAGAAGTCTCAATCACTAATTTTACATGAAATTGTTCAGATGTGACCCTATTTGTAATCTTTAACATTTTCATAAGTAACTAACGAATTACCGTTACATTTGTTTTGTAATTAAATTACGGAACTCTGTTACATGGAACTAGTTTCTTGCCAACACTGACTGTAATAATATGTTGAATTGCTTACATTTGTTTACCTATTAAATGTATTTAAAGTAATTAAAATTATTTTCAATTATTATCAAATGATCTCATACTAATCCCCATACTAATCTCTGGCTCCTGAGTAGTTACCGTGGGGGGAGGAAACCGGAGAACTGGGAGAAAAATCCCCTGAGGCACGGGGAGAATATGCAAACTACACACACACATGGCCGAAATGGGAATCGAACCCGGACCCTGGTGGTGTAAGCCACCGTGCCCCATCTCACTCTTTCACTTATGCATTATTTGCTGCCTGTCTCTCTCTCTCTCTCTCTCACACACACACATCTCTCACACACGCACTCATTTACTGTCACTCCAATCATTTCATCTCTCACCAATGCAGTTGCCGTGGCGGTCCTGAGAGAAGCCGTTGAGACAGTGTTGCTGCTTGGGGCTACAGTGGAATGAACCGTGTGTGTTCTGGCACTGGAATCCTGAGCCACAGTCGTGGTTCCTCGCCGCACATTCATCAATATCTGAAGAGGCAGAACAGCGCAGATGTTAGAGCAGCCTGGAGGCCTACAGGTTTGCAAAAAAAAAACTCTCACTGCCAAGTATCATCATTAAAGTCAACTGATTTGTCTAGACACAGACGTTAACGAGATATGAGTGCATAATTGATGAGTCACTTGATGGAGATCTGAAAGGTGCTCTTGAATAATGAACACAAGACATACCGTACAGGCCATACCTGAACTTATACTATCACTGAACAGTAGGTGGCACTGTGGTTCAATGTTGGTGCACAGAGCTTCTTAATCACGCCCAACATATTATTCCACTTACCAGCTCTCCCACTTCGGTTAATTTAGATTTTCAGGGGGAAAAGCACACACGTTTTTGGATGTAAATACTGTAGGAGGATAACATGAGTGAGAGCCTTACTTCAGCAGATCATCATTATCTCCGCTAATGATGAGATGCTAATTGGAGGGTTCCAATTTCTCTGAGCGTCATTGCAGGTTATTCTCTGCATCAAATGCTTTTTGCAGCTTTGAAGCTTGTTAGATAATGTACCAGGCACATGGCGGATGTGTCAGATTCAGAATCAGTTCATAGAGTGTGTTAATTTCATCACCTGGTCCATTTTGATAGTTACATGTCAAGATTGGAAGCTGGGATGCTGCTGTGCTGCTGATAACATTGGAGATGTGCTTAAACGGAACACTCAAATAAAGTGTTTTCATAAATCCCCTGCACACTTTAAGGGCAGATGGTACTACATTTCTTCACTTTGCAGACACTTTTACCCAAAGTGACTTATAAGTGAGACAATATGCAATCAGAACATACAGCTGAGCAGTTCAGAGTTAAAGGAAAACTACAATGTTTTGAGCTTAAATTTTATTTACTCCATCTATAGACTGTATGCAGTAATTTCTGCCATTTTTTTCTTCCTATACTGGAACAGGCTAAAATATCAATAATAATTACATCTGAACAATTTCATGTAAAATCAGTGCTTTAGACTACTGCAGTGGTTCTCAAATAGTGGGTGGGGTTCGTGTGACCCTGAGGAATGTGCTTTTTTGCTGTACTACTATAAAGTGTAATTGCACATCCACAACAGTAGGTGGCAGTGACGCTCTCAGTCTTGGAGTATGCACAGGGAGTAGCATGATGGAAATGTACCTGCATGTACCTGTCATGGACCATGTACCTGTGTCGTGACAGTACCACAACCCCCCTGCTCCTATCAACATTATGATACATTCATTCATTCATCTTCTACCGCTTTATCCGATCTTCCCTCGGGTCACGGGGAGTCTGTGCCTATCTCAGGCGTCTATGGGCATTAAGGCAGGATACACCCTGGATGGAATGCCAACCCATCGCAGGGCACACACACTCACACACACACACACACACAATTTTCCAAGGTGCCAATCAACCTACCGTGAATGTTTTTGGACCGGGGGAAACCGGAGAACCCGGAGAAAAACCCCCTGAGGCACGGGGAGAACATGCACAAACTCCACACACACATGGCAGAGACGGGAATTGAACCTGGAACCTGGAGGTGCGAGGTGAACGTGCTAACCACTAAACCACTGGCCCTCCCATTATGATACAGTTTCATTTAAAAATATTTGTTTCTTCTGACAGTTTGACATTTTTTTCCTTAGAATGTTAACTTAAAATGACACCTACTGGACAAATGAAAGTAATCAAAAATAAAGTTAATTAACTTTATTTCATAAAGTAAGTAATTGAAAAGTTATACTACTTATTACATTTTGAGTCATTTATAATCTGTAATCTATTACATTTCCAAAGTGACTTTCCCAACACTGTTTGTTACCAATGCAGTAATGTGAACACAACATATGAAATTATTGTTTAAATGGTTTAAATGGTTTAAATTACGGGGATCCAACAATGCCAAACTGACCAGTCCCTGCTTAGCGTAGGAGAGCACGAGCAGTGCTAAGGACAGATGGGCCATTAATGGCATTAAGGTCAAGGCTATAGAACCTGATGAATGTCCTGCAAATGAACTCCAGAGGACAGGCTGCAACACCTTCTGTGGAGTAAGCCTTGACCCCAAAGGGAGCGGGGAGACCAGAGGACTTGCAGGATGGTGCAATAACATCCACCACCCAATGGCTGATGGTCTGCTTGTTTGCAGCAAGACCTTTCTTGGTGGGATAGGGATTTGGGGATAGCAGACGAAGAGCTGCTGGGACCTCCTCCAAGGTTCCATCCAAAGGGTGTATGTTTCCAAGCAATGGTCCTAGCAGTCTCCTTATTGGACCTCGGATCCAGGTCAGAGGTATGAAGAAGATCCTGGGTCAGCTGTCTACCTCACGGAGCAGGTAACCTCAGCATGCAGGTCAGGGAAGAACAGCAGGCACCAGTGTGGAGGCAGTGATGTGGGCCATAGGAAGCTGGCTTGAATGGGTGGCTGAAATGCCCTTCAGTCAGCCCAGATCACTACCTTGAGAAGCTAAAAGGGTTGGCTGAGAACGTGTTTGCGCTAGATTGGGCAGGTGACACAGGACAAGCAAGGGACAAGCCGCGTCCAATCCCTGCAACACAGGGTCCGAACTCCAAGCTGCGAACCCCAGCGATGTCTCCTATGGCCTGGTTCAGAGCGTGATAATCCTGAAGCCTTCCCAAAGCATTGTGACGCAGATAATAAACAATTTATTAATGAATTTCATCAAATGTAACCTTCAACGAATCAACACTGAACATGTTGTAATTTACATTTATCTTTTTAAAAATGTTTTTAGTGACATAGTATAATACAGTATTCATTCATTCATTCATCTCCTACCGCTTTATCTGATCTTCCCTCGGGTCACGGGGAGTCTGTGTCTATCTCAGGCGTCTATGGGCATTAAGGCACGATACACCCTGGATGGAATGCCAACCCATTGCAGGACACACACACACTCACATTCATACACACATTAATACACTAGGGACAATTTTCCAAGGTGCCAATTAACCTACCGTGCATGTTTTTGGACCGGGGGAGGAAACCAGAGAACCCAGAGAAAAACCCCCTGAGGCACGGGGAGAACATGCACAAACTCCACACACACATGGCCGAGACGGGAATCGAACCCGGACCCTGGCGGTCTGAGGCGAACGTGCGGCGAATATTGTAAGATATATACTGTGTGGTATTTGTAGTATTTATTTATAAATAGTTTACAGTTGAGAGATGAGGTAAGTGGAGCTTACAAACTTCACACTAGATTCATTTGTTGATTCACTTGACCCCCCCCTTTTCTTCAGGAGAACTTGAGCATCTTTGTGAATGATATCTCTTGTGCATGCACTTTGATGAATAACTGGAGAAACACTCCTTAGAATAAAAAATAAATAAAGTTGGCAGGTCAATGAAATATAATCAGAATAAGCTTTACTGGTTCTCATGTTACTATAGAATCATGCAGAGATGAGCTAATCTTTATATCGCCTAACAAGCCTAACAGGCAGTGGTGCCTTCCTTTAAGAACATTGCACAAAAAGATATAACAATGGCAGTCTGACTCTTGATCTCAAACTGTTCTGAACCGCTAGATAAAATGTAAAGACAAGACACGCGCTACGCAATAGCTATGCAATAGCTACTAGAGACGATATCAAGTTTCTCAAGTCCAACAACTCTGTCTTTGTCCTTATGTCCTTCAGTGCCTCAGTTGTTTGAACCCTGCAGATCGCAGATTGAATATATATATATATTTATTGTTAGTGATGCTTGCAAAAGCCTGTGAGCATCCGACATGCACATATGGCATATCCACTCGTAGGAGGTCCGGAGTGGATCAAAGTCATATCTGCGAAACGGCGAATCTCCGACAGGGTCATGTGACATGTCTAAATGTCACATGACCCTGTGGCATCGATGGGTGTCGGACCAGCTTTTAAGGGGTCGTGCTCGGAGCTGAGGTTTGCATCGGCAAGCATCACTCACATTTTCTTCAGGAAATGTCCCATGTCTAGTTATTATTATTACTGCTTGGCATTGCTGTATCAGAATCCACTTGGAAACTAGAGATGGTTCTCATGGTAAGAAATGCACATGATTTAATACAATCTAAGTGTAATTAAAGAACTATAAGCGGAACGTACATGGCCTTTTGCTGACTATAGTGTGATGAATTACGACGATGTCGTTATAATTACTTGGTTGTAATTACTCTGTGTATTTTTACCAGTGTTGGATGAGAATGGCACAAGGCGACAGAAACAAGCGTAAAAAAAAAAGTGATGCACCTACCTTCACATACGCCATTCCTCAGTTGGTAGCCACTTGAACAAGAAATCTGCCTTTCGCACATGAAAGCTCCCACTGTGTTCACACAGCGCTCGTCCGGCTGGCAGGTGTGTTTGTTCGTCACACACTCATTCAAATCTGGAGAGCACAGAAAGGAAACCTCAACATAGAGCACCTTCGAGGTATCCTCACTCCTCACACATTTCCAGAGACAAGGCCAGATAGACATACAGCATGGAATGTGATGGCCGATCTAGCAACTGGACAGCGTGTAGCATCTTTATCACAATAAAGCACAAAGAGCTGAATGCAGATGGAACCAGAAGATACAAACACATACAAACCTCCACAGGTCTAGAAGCTTTAGAAATAAGGTGCTACTGACAAGAAGGTGGTCAGTCATTTCGTCTTCAAGTATCATATTCAACATGGTGGAGGTTCAGCTCTGACAATGGCCATTTGACATTAAAGACATTAAACATGGATAAGGCTGCTGATAAACGATTCGGAACAATGTTTGGAAACGGAGCAGAAGAATGAGATGGGAGAGAAAGATGAAGATGAATTTCAAGCTTAGACAATGACTGGTCACAGAGCCAAAACGGACGACTCACTGTGATGTTTTTGCCAAGAAAATAATGTTGTGTGTTTGCACAGTATAAAGCTTGTTAACATGTTTGTGCTGTCTCTTAGCAATGAGTCCCGCTGAGAGAAAATGCATGAGGTACCTTCTCAATGGCTCACAACGATGGATGACAGCATCGAAACAAAGACATTGATTTACCACATGACACTCAGCAGCAGATGACGCAATTTTCACTGAGCTCAATTCTCCTGCCATGACAGCATTTGGGAAAGGTCACAAAAGGCAACTATTGGGGTTACACAGTATGTTAATGAAGTTTGTAAATGAATGTTTGTTGTAACCTACATGGTCATTCAGTTTTGAAGTTCACCCTGTATGTCACACTGACCAGTGACATATGGTTAATGTTAAACAGGCAAAGGACAACTACACAACTCATTAAAGACTAAACACAAAACGATAACTGACAGAAATGCAGAACCAGCATTTCATATCACCTCAAACAAAAGAAAAAGAAGCCACACCTTCTTTACTGAAACTGACAGACACAGGCCACAACGTCTTTACCGAGACTGACAGACACAGGCCACACCTTCTTTACTGAGACTGACAGACACAGGCCACACCTTCTTTACTGAGACTGACAGACACAGGCCACACCTGACAGACACAACGTCTTTACCGAGACTGACAGACACAGGCCACACCGTCTTTACTGAGACTGACAGACACAGGCCACACCTTCTTTACTGAAACTGACAGACACAGGCCACAACGTCTTTACCGAGACTGACAGACACAGGCCACAACGTCTTTACCGAGACTGACAGACACAGGCCACACCTTCTTTACTGAGACTGACAGACACAGGCCACAACGTCTTTACTGAGACTGGCAGACACAGGCCACACCTTCTTTACTGAGACTGACAGACACAGGCCACACCTTTAGGGTCGAATTCCCTCATTAAACACAGCTAGTTCTTTGTTTCCCCTGAAAGAAAAGTGTTATGCATTGTTTTGGGGTGATATCATATAGAATCTACTAATGCAATATCTTCCTTGAGTGAGCAGATAGAAGAAAAACCGTGAGATCTCCTGTGTGTGTGTGTGTGTGTGTGTGTGTGTGTGTGTGTGTGTGTGTGTGTGAGCAATGGAGAGAAACACACTTGTAACTGCTCATTATATTCACTCTTTCCCTCCTCTTTGCTTGACTGAAACAAGAATCAAGACTGTTACCTCTCTTAACATTGAAATGGAAATTAATAAATCAATTTCCAATTTCTACCAAGCAAGTGAAGACTAAGTAAGTCTTTGATACACTGGAGCTAAAATTGGAACGATACACAAAAGACAAGCGTAAGGATGACACACAAAAATCGTGAAGCGTTACTGTATTTTGGTTGAGGGGTGTAGCTTAGTGGTTTAACTGATCGGAAGGTCAAGCTGCCACACCTGGGTCCTTGAGCAAGACTCTTCTCTGTGCTCCAGGGGGAACCATAGCATGGCTGACCCTGCGATCTGACCCCAGCTTCCACAAACAAGGAAACAAATAATTTAACTGTGCTGTAATGTTTATGTGACAAATTATATTATATATATTATATAGAACATCTGCTGCTTAAATGCTCCACTAATGAGAGCTTCAGGTCATGTTTGGTTGCAAACAGTCTGTTTATTTCCACTTCCATTCTTATTACAGAACGTATGCTATTGGATTGTGATGGCTATTGAATTGTCAGACTCTTGAGGGAAGCTCTGTGATATTTTTCGTGAGTCATAAAAGTAGGGACATGCTGGGGGAAACGTCTCTCGCCCTCAAATCTTTCAGCCAAGTTCCTCTTTCCTCTGTTGCTTTCTTTCTCAGAACAAATTTTGTCCAAGTTGTCAAGCAGCATTCACTCAGTGAGAACTAAAGGAATGTTTTAAGCTGCCATTTCCAATCCGCACCATAAGTGCTACAGCATATTTCCTGTCATAAAAGGTTACCTTTGCCACCCAGAAATTGCACTGGAAGACATGCATGTTATAAATAATGTATTTCTGTGACCAGACGAGGGCTTGAGGGAGCCTCTTAGTGATAGATGGCATGACTGAAGAGCATGCAATGAGGATTATGGGCTATGAACATGATTTCATTGTCAGACATTATACCAGCATGAAGGGGGGGGGACTTCAAGAAGGCACTGATGCTGATTTGCCAGTCATTACTTGCCTCTGCTTGTTTTCCTTTTTGAGAATAAAGCTAATTTTGCTGCAGATGAACAACTGAAAGACTGCAAGCTTATTAATAAAGACTTACAAATCTCTTGTCCAATCAAATTAATTATTTCATTATTTCATTGTGACTTAAAATAAGACATATTTCTGTCTGTGAAGAGACTTATATCTGTCTGATATTAGGATTACAGGCAAATCTGTAAGTACCCCAAGCAAAACAATGAAATTTTAATGAAGTATGATCTTTGGGATAATTCAAAAAGCTCTGTTTTTTCCATGTTACCAATGAAAAATAAATCCACTCAGGACTCTTTGAAGCCTTTTGAAGGGAGGTCGGAGACAATCCGATCCCCCAAATTGTGACCACATGAATGTGCTTGGATGAACTGCACGCCTATGCGCTTCGAATTTCATCAGAGTGTTTGTTTCTACCATATGCATCTTTTCTTTTTCATTTAAAGTCTGGCAAAACAGCAGAGTGGTGTAGTGATGCGCTGGTTAAGCCGTCTTACCCACACATTCTCTATTTCGGTTGTGAATAAAGCCCACGTCACATCTTTCATTCAAAAGCACACACTTGTAGGAACCTTCCATGTTCACACACACCTCCTCGGGAGAGCAAGTGTGTGAAGCCCTGCTGCACCCATTCACATCTATGGTGCACACACACACACACACACACAAACATGTACACTATATAATACAGTATGAAAGCAGTGGAGCTTTTGGATCAGGAGACATAATGTGCTTTTGAACATGAGCATACATGTAGTATACAAGTATAAAGTACAGTACTAAGAAGGAATGAACAATACTGACAATGTTTGGATTTCATGCATCTGTAATCGCAATAAATCTATTACATAGAACATGTCGCATGGCAATATGGTTGTTTGAAAGGAAACAGATGCCTGAAATTGTAGGATTCCAGCTCATAGTCTAGGTCTACATTGTCCCACTCTCTTCCCTCCGGTATAATGATTAAGTTTCTCAGACTAATACCACAAACTGTATAAAATGTAATATCAGTACATGGCAGATAAAGTGTCTCTTTCCTGTTTCCTTGAATGTGACAGAAGTATTTGGCCCGACAAGCAGAATATCCAAACCTGCTCTTTGTTTGATTCCAAACCAGATCAAGCTCTCGGCCCACCCATACGCAAACATATGGGAACAATTCAGAGAGAGAAAAAGAAAGGAAAAGTGTCCTTTACACGAATACAAAGCTTGCAAGAGAATGTGTCTAGATTCACTATGTTTAAAGTGTCGACACAGCTCACAGAGACCCTGCACATACACAAAAACAAACCCAAAGTTGTGATTCATTCAAACAAATTGAATGCAGTGAATCAAGACTAGTTCATGACTGAGTAGCTGGATCTCATCATACGCTGAAAGCCATAACATGACAGGCTGAAAAAAACACCTAGTGTTTCTGAATAAGACCAAGATTGCCCCATGAGCAGTTTAAATTTTGCTGAGCTTGTGTGTGGGGTAGTGCAAGCCTTTATGGATTGAAAAGTGGCTGTAAATCAGAAAGAAACCCGAGCTTTGGTATCAACAGCGAAATACTGTGGTTCTGGATCTGTTTGCATTCCAAACCAAGTGTAGGCAGGAAATGTATTAGCACTTCCCTTATGTACTGTACGACTTGGCATGCAAACGATTTCAAACACTGCTCCAGAATTTAAAAAGCATCATTAACAAAGCAATTTCTCCCGCACTATACAAGCCTTAGACTTTCTGCAGAAAAAGTAGAATCTCGTTAAACATCGTTATCAGAGCCAAGGAAGGTACAGGCCACGGCTCAGCGAAGCCAAAAACCCATGGACTTCCCCATGCAAAATATGAACATGTTAAGGTTATGAAATTCTTCCATACTTTAAAACTCAGAGGGCATTTCTTATTAGCTCTAGTGACAGTTTCTTTTTACCTTCACATGTCTGTCCATCAGAGTTCAGAGAGAATCCTGGGAAACAGGAACAGAGGGCCAGTCCTTCCACAACAAAACACTGCTGAGAGCAGGGACCATTATCTACACAAAACAAAAGGTTTTGATTATTTCACCTGAGAGAAGAATAATTAGTATCAGGGTAATTTGAAAAAAAGGAAAGAAATGCAATGTTCAGGACATTAACATTCAGTAACATTTAGTCCATTTATTCTTTTTTTAGAATGTACTAATGGCATTTCCTTATGCTATCAGAAGTTGAATGGAAAATTTGCCAGAATGCCTCCACTGATTGTGGAATTGAAAATGGGGGGAAAATGTGACTCAGAAGCCCAATTTTGAGAAAAGAAAAAAATAAATGTCCCATAATGACAAATATATATTTCATAAGGCACAGTCTTGGATGGCACAGAGCAGGCTGGTTAGGGTTTAGGGAGATGATATGTTGGCCAGATGTTGGTGGGAAATGGATCAAGAGAGACAACCTGGGCCGTTAGAGTCCCTGCTCAGCCGCAGACATGACACACAATCCCATTAAACTTCCAGGCCTTTGAACGGCGGCCATTGGTCGTTTAACCAGATGTACATTAAACCCAATTGCACCTGGACCTCAGGAAGATCGCTGTCGAATGGAAACTATACATCTTATATATGGAGTGATCTGAAGATGGGTCCTGATTTTGCTATTTCCTTCTGTACACAACTGCAAAACGTCTCAGAGCTTATAAACTCCCACCATGGGTAAATAAATCTCTTTGCATGACACTTTATAAAACAAATAGACATTCAAAGCAAATTCTGTGGAGTAATGTAAAGTAAAGGAAAGATGTAGATGCAGATTCCTATGGCAATATTAAATGGCTAATATATCATGCGAGGTTCTCAATGTGTGGTCACTGGCATGTGTTTCGTCACGATTCAATACACTGTAACCGATTTTGAAATTACCAATACGAACAATATAAATCAAGTGAAGAGGCTTTTAGCTTTTACTGTCATTTCAACTATATATATAAGATATATATATATATATATATATATATATATATATATATATATATATATATATATATATATCTATATATATATATATATATCTATTTATATATTTATATATATATTTATATAATATATATATATAAATATATATATATATATATATATATATATATATATATATATATATATATATATATATATATATATATATATATATATATATATGTATATTTCTGGCACAGTACACACTGAAATGAGACGACATGTCTCCAGAACCTTGGTGCTACATAAAACAACATCACACAACACACAACATAGAGTTACACAACACAGAGCTTAGGGTTGTTGTTGTCATGTTGTCATTAGGACTAGACTAAGTCGTCCTAACCACATAAAGTGCATTGTGTGCAACCTAGTTCTAAACAGTGCAAAACAAAAACAGTGTAGAACAGACAACACGAGACGAGTGCAGGACAAATACACAAACACAAAACTCGTAAATTACTGTGTGTGTAATACACACACACACACACACACACACAAACACACACACATATATATATATATATATATATATATATATATATATATATATATATATATATAAAAACAAAAACAATTTAGCAAATAATAAAGTGTAAACATTAGTGACACTGATGTGCAAAGTGCAAACGAAGAGATTAGAGCAGCATGAAAAACTTTCAAACAATACACTGAACTGGTGTAAGGTGTGTGTGTGTGTGTGTGTGTGTGTGTGTGTGTGTGTGTGTGTGTGTGTGTCTGTGTGTGTGTCTGTGTGTCTGTACTTTATAAATGTCTCACACATGCACACGTTATGGACTCCGTGAGACCGGTAGTACTGTAAGAGATTTTCTAAAAAAGATTTCAACACTTCTACAGAATTTCAAAAGCGTCATTAACAAAGCAATTTCTCCCGCACTATACAAGCCTTACATTTTCCTATAAGGTGAGACCAGTAGAGACCAGTATACACCAAAAACCTATAATCCAGTGTGAACAATAGAATGCTGTGTTAATAGTGGGTAAACAGTACCCTAGGTGTTTTTCTTCAATGCATGAATGCAAATCAATGCATTAACCATTCATTCATCTTCTAGCGCTTTATCCGATCTTCCCTCGGGTCACGGGGAGTCTGTGTCTATCTCAGGCGTCTATGGGCATTAAGGCAGGATACACCCTGGATGGAATGCCAACCCATCGCAGGACACACACACTCACATTCATACACTAGGGACAATTTTCCAAGGTGCCAATCAACCTACCATGCATGTTTTTGGACCGGGGAGGAAACCGGAGAAAAACCCCCTGAGGCACGGGGAGAACATGCACAAACTCCACACACATGGCCGAGACGGGAATCGAACCCGGACCCTGGCGGTGTGAGGCGAACGTGCTAACCACTAAACCACCGTGCCCACTGCATTAACCATATTTTATGTAAATATTATAAGAATCTATGCTAATAATGTTGTCAGGATTTTGAACAGAGACTACATTTCCCAGAATAGTCCATTATAACGCTTTAATTAGAGCCTCTCTGTGTTTGACACTTTAGCCGTTCACATTTTGGACATGAAGATGAATGTTCTGATGAATACAGAGCTTTATATTCTATAGCTTGTTCTCTCTAATGAATATTCAGTGGTGTGTTTTGTGGGATAATGCAGAAGTTATCTACAGACATCTCATGTTGATGCTTGGAACACACAGTGTTTATGCTGCTCGTGGGGGGTTTCATGAGACGTTGGAACAAACCTCAGGAATGTGATGTGGGCCAAGAAGAGGAAAAACACCTAGGGTACTGTCATACTAAGATATAGAGCATATGTTTTCCAGGTCTGTTAGACATTAAGTGTGGTGAAGGGGAAGGTTGGGCAAAGTGGATTGAACCCAAATCAATATTATATATATTATTTTCCATATTGTAGAAACAAAATAACAGAGGCCAATGTTGTTTTCTGAATGATGTGAATAATATAGAAAAAGCCATACACGGCATGCGTATGCATACAGGCAACATAAATGATACAGTAAATGTTCTTAGTAGGGTTGAATAAACAAAGCCTTAGCACAGACTGTAGAAAGTTGTAGAATTTCATCATCATTTGAGAAATCATTATTTACTGATTTCCTTTTCCTGTAGACCTGCTTACAGTTGGCATCTTTAAGACTGATACGTCTGCTATACATACAGCTTGAATGAACATAATTCCAAAAAAGTCAGGTGTTGGATTTTATCCTCTTTTTGTTTTGCTCTATAAAACAAAATAACATTAGCCTGCTTAGCATTTTACACATGAAATAAAACTCTCTTTGGTCACCTGTATTAACAATCACTTTTTTACAATTTTGTTAAGCTGCAGCCTGATACTACAATCATTCAGATAGATTTTTTCCTCATTAATCTACACACAATACCAAATAATGAAGTAGGCATAATTGTAGAAATGTCTGTAAATGTTTTGAAATCATGAAATATCACACGCACACTGTTGCGAAGGTTACTTTGGAAATGTAATAGACTACGAATACAAACGAGTCTATTCAAAATGTAATAGTAGTGTAACTTTTCAATTACTCCATAAAAGTAAAGTAACAGATTACATTTGATTACTTTCATTTGTCCACTAGGTGGCACTTGATGAAAATAACATCCAGGGGTTAAAAAAAATGTACAGATCAGAAGCAAATTGTTGACAGGTTGGGGCGGCGGGTGCGGTCATGAATGCAGGTTTTTGTCGAGCGGGGGTGGGGTTCTTTAGGATTTGTATTCTTTAATATTTTAAAAGTAACTGTGTGTTTAATTACACATTTCTTTCTCAGTAACTGTAATGAATTTCTGTGACTTTTATTTTGTAATTAAATTACAAAGGTCTCCAATGCCAAATCCAGCAATGGAGGAAAAGAGCTTTAGTAAGAGAGATTGTCGCTCTGACTGCTTGGAGCCAACAGGCACCTGAAGGACTCTCAAACTGTGTGGAAGTGATGAAACCAAAAATGTAATATTTGGACTCAATTCTATACATTATTTCTGGAGGAAATCATGTACCACTCATCACCTGCCCAAAAGCATCCCAAAAGTGAAGCGTGATAGTAGCAGCATTATTGTGTCGGGGTTTTTTTTCTGCGGACGGTGTTTGGTAACTGGTCAGGGTAGAGGAAAAGCTCACTGGAGCGAAGTACAGATATTTCCTCAATGTTCCACAATGTTTAGGACCTCAGTCTGCTCCAATGGTTCATCTTTCAACATGACAACAACAACAACCCTAAGTACACAGACAACACAGGAGTAGTTTAAGGACAATGTCTTAGCATGGCCCAGTCTAAGCCATAAATCCTGTTGAAAGTCATTGACCTTAAGGTGGCTGTTCACTGAAGGTCCCCATCCAACCTGACCAATCATACGAGGATTTAAAAATCCCCCAAGACAGATGTGCAAAACATGTTGCATCATACCCCAAGTGTTTCAAGGCTGTAATTGTTACCAAAAGATGCTTCAACTTAGTACTGAGTAAAGGGACTGAATACTTATGTATATTAGATATTATAGCAATTATAAACATTTATACAGGTAGAAGTCTGCTTTTACTGTCATATGAGGAATAGAGCATACCAGAATATAAATGATTTGAATGACTACAGGCTGCAACATGACAAAAAAAAAGAAAAAAAAGAAGTGGGCCTGAATATTTTCGGAATGTACTGTAAGTAAGAAAAACATTGCATCATCATACTTGCACATGGATTGTTTAAAGTTGTGCTTTGGGTGGGCTCTTGTGGTGGTGCAGCCACAGCAAACACCTTCTCTTCCTCTGTCACTCTGTTGTCCTCCTCTGCATTATCTGAAAGACAAAAAAAATGAAGGAGGGAATAAATCACAAGAGAGCTGCACTGATTATTATAATTTGGGAAATGAACCCTGCAGCACAGCAGGTTTTCACATTTACCTATTATACCTTTATCAAACTGTTCATTTATAGTCTCAATGCCAAGGGAGCAGAAACAAATAAGGACAACTTGTAATTAATGGACAAAGTAGTACAATTGATCACTGTTTCTATCTTTATTTCATAATAAGCAAATAAGGTCAAAAATTCAAATTCTGCATTCCATCTTTTATAACTGAAACTGAGCAAATTTAGGAAACAAACTGCAAAAGCAATGCATTTACCACCTTTAATGTGTGCGAATTGCCACGCTAATGAATATGAATGCAAATGATTGAAGTGGATATTCTTCTAATAAGAGGTAATAAGAGATTTATCCTATTATCACATGAAGAAAAAGTCAATAACCATGTTTCTGTTTAAGCTAAGGATATTGAAGGATGTCTAGAAATGGGTCAAGGTGACATATAATGCTAACGATTCTGCGGCTTATCTACTGCATTTCCGCATTGACCTGTAAAACCTTATATCAGCAGTTCTATATACTGTAGTATTTGTCCACATATCCCCAAATATCAAAGATCAAACAATTACTGTCACCTCAAACTTTAACCACCCTACATGCTCCAGATTTATAATCGAAGTCAGTTTTGTCACAAACTGTGTATAGCGGACTCATGGCATTGGATGCCATTGCAACAGTAACACAAATTCATAAACTGCTCATCTGGGTACTCACATGCTCATAAACACCATAGAAAATAAATATAGAAAATAACAAGCAATCATGGATGGACAGAGAATTAAAGGCACCGCCCTAAAATATACACCATCAATAAGTAAGTGTTGATGTAACGAACTTTTTGAATAATATAATTAAAAATATCAGGCAAAAATGCAAACTATTAAGATTATTTTATAAACAACCAGATAATCAATGATGTAATTTGACTTTAATTCATTTTAATTAAGAATTTATTAATTTCATGTATTTCCTCTGAGAAAGCATAACCTTGAGTTTTAGATCCCTTACTTACAATTCTCTTCAAACCCATAATTCCAGGAGTAATTAAACCACTTCTTGACATAATAAACTCTTCTATTAGCATGATTTATATAACTAACAGTGTTGGGAAGGTTAGTTTGGAAATGTAATAGATTACATATTACAAATGACCCTACTCAAAATGTAATAAGTAGTTTAATTTTTCAATTACTTTATAAAAGTAAAGTAAATAATTACATTTGATTACTTTTTGATTTCTTCCATTCTTCCACTAGGTTGCACTGTACGTTAACATTCAAGGGGGTGGTTGGCATACGTAACTTTTTCCACTGGTAACTAAATCTTTAAAATGCAGTTATCAACCTCCCCTTTATCTCCAGGGTTCTAGAAAAGATTATAACACAGCAGATACATTCACACCTACTAAGAATAACATTTTCAGAATGTATTGGTCAGAATTCCGGTCTCATCATAGCGAAGATACAGCACTGGTTAAAGTGGTAAATGTCTTGTTATTGGCCTCTGATCCGGACTTGGTTTCCTTACTAGTGTTACTTGATCTTATTGAATATTTTGACACCATCAATCACAATCTCTTACTTGATACCTTGATAACATGTTGAAATAAAGGGAACATTTATCCACTGGCATCCACATGTTATTTGAGGGAAGTAGTAGCTCAGTGGTTAAGGCATTGGCCTCTGGACCAGAAGGTCACACATTCCAAGCGGCCACTAGTAGGCCCTTAACCCACAATTGCTCTGGATAAGGGTGTCTGCCAAATGCTGCAAATGTAAATTTGACTGATCGTTCTCAGTTTGTAGATGTAAATGGTGATTTCTCTACACCCTCTGAGTTAAAGTTTGGTGTTCCACAAGGATCTGGCTTAGGCCCTAAGCTTTTTTCTTTATACATGCTGCCTCTGGGTGATGGTATTAGCTTCCATTGCTATGCTGATCATACCCAATTGTATGTTTCAGAAAACTCAGATGAGGGAGATTAGCGTAACACTGGTAAGGAGTGTGTAAAGAACATTAGACAGTGGATGCTTGATAGCTTCCTTCTGCTTTATTTTCAAATGACTTAGCATCTTTGGCATAACCATGATTGGACATCGTACATACATCGTGCATATTCCTGATTGGCCTTATTACTGTAAAGCACTTCAGTTGTAAGGTGCAATACAAATAAATGTTGATTGGTTGATTCAAATAGACAAAAAAATGGTTAAAGAATTATTCAAATAGATATTTAATAGCTTTAAAGACCACATGAGATGGTGCAAAAAATAACTGTATTATGAAAATCTTTTCGTTCTCAGCAGTAGTATAGGACAATTATGTTCTATTGTGTATTTTGAGATGTTGATTCGATTAGGAGAGTAAGAACATTTTCTAAGAGCATTTTATAAATTAGTGAAGTGTACGAAGTGGGAACGGTGGCTTAGCGGTTAGCACGTTCGCCTCACACCTCCAGGATCGGGGGTTTTATTTCCGCCTTCGCCATGTGTGTGTGTGTGTGTGTGTGTGTGTGTGTCTGTGTGTGTGTGTGGAGTTTGCATATTCTCCCTGTGCCTCAGGGGTTTTTCTCCTCTTTCCACCAAGTCCAAAAAACATACACAGTAGGTTGTTTGGAACCTTGGAAAATTATCTCTAGTGTATGAATGTATGTGTGTGTGTGTGTGTGTGTGTGTGTGTGTGTGTGCCTGCTATATCCATACAGGGTGTATCCTATCTGGATGCCCCAAGATAATTGTGGTAGAAGATGAATGAATGAATGAGTGAAGTGTACAAAGACTAAAATGTACTACAATTAAAATTAAATGTCAATTAATACTCCAGGTAAATGCTATATATATATATATATATAATATATATATATATATATATATATATATATATATATATATATATATATATATATATATATATATATATATATATATATATATATATATATATATATAGTACAGCTATGTATAACTTGCAGTAAAATGTAGAGCAGGTCATCTCCAACAGATAGGAATAAG
Source organism: Kryptopterus vitreolus (assembly GCA_030449085.1). Classification (NCBI taxonomy): domain Eukaryota; kingdom Metazoa; phylum Chordata; class Actinopteri; order Siluriformes; family Siluridae; genus Kryptopterus; species Kryptopterus vitreolus. Next base: position 21,901,632 of record JACRUU010000013.1, read on the forward strand.
AAGAAAATAAGCAATATTATTACAATATGAATAATGAATAAGTTAGTATTAGTATTTTCGTAATTTAGTTAGTATTAAGAACTAGCAGCAACTAGCAAGACGAGTATGAAATTGACATTATAATCAGTTTCTGAGCTTTATAGTGAGCTGAATTAAAAATCTCTTGTTTCATCTACAGTGAAAATATTCACGTACCGAGTGCGCACGTGTGTCCGTCCTGCATCAGCGTATATCCGGGAAGACATTCACAATTGTAAGATCCCAACGTGTTGATGCAGACATGAAGGCAGCGTCGCCCCTCAAACCTCTCACACTCGTCCACGTCCTCCAGGTTCTCCACAGAGTTTGATGCATGCGCAGATCCCACAATCGAAAGAGACTGTTTAGGAAACGAGCTGTCAGCAACTGTGGGGGAAAAGGATCAAATATTTAAACAACTCTTTATCGCCAAGCCATTGTTGTAGTGTCTTAAATAGCATTGCACATGCACAACAGCTATTTGCTGTGTAAATTGTATATGTGTATATCTACCCTTGATCTGAATCTGTGCTAAAGATTTGTATTATTTAATGTTACTTCCCATACCAGAAGCCATTTGATGAATACATAGTTATTTAATAGGGTAATTTAAGCTAACTAACAATAGTCTAACTATTACATTGTGTGAAAATCAGAGTTCACATAATGGCACAAGTCATTGTCACAATTATACCTGGTAAATGACAAATAACACCTGTACAAATTTACTTTTTTTTGCATAATTTCAAAATGTTGAATATTTTCAGTTCATGATGCTTGGCCTATAACATATTAGAATGACAGGGTCAGTTTTTGAAATATGTCCTCAGAGCATAGATTATTGTTAAGCAAAAGTACACTGGTGCACTCAGGATTCACTCGGCCGAATGGAAATTCAATTTTATGATATTATCAACATAAACAAATGAATTCTTTTTAGACAGCATTCCTTATATATGATTATTCATGATTATACATTGCATTTTGTAGCTTCTGAGCAAGGCGAATGGAAATGAGGAAGGTTGTGAGCCCATCAGTTCATACCTCTCTATAATATAATATACAGTAGGTACTGAGATAAATAATGCACAATATAAAAATAAAATTAGAACAGCTAATCCAGGGGTCCCCAAACTATGGCCCGGGGGCCCACATTTGGTCCGGCCCTTTGAAATAATGCCAGAGACATATTTTGAAAATTTTCATTTTAATATATGTGTAAAGGATTCACTGGTCCAAGCTGGAAGGAATAGAGACAAACATCAGATCACCAAACAGAGAGACATCTTTCATTCATTCATTCATCTTCTAGCGCTTTATCCGATCTTCCCTCGGGTCACGGGGAGCCTGTGTCTATCTTAGGCGTCTATGGGCATTAAGGCAGGATACACCCTGGATGGAATGCCAACCCATCACACACACACACACACACACACACACACACATTCATACACTAGGGACAATTTATCCAAGGTGCCAATCAACCTACCGTGCATGTTTTTGGACGGGGGGAGGAAACCGGAGAACCCGGAGAAAAACCCACTGAGGCACGGGGAGAACATGCACAAACTCCACACACACATGGCCGAGACGGGAATCGAACCCGGACCCTGGAGGTGTGAGGCGAACGTGCTAACCACTAAGCCACCGTGCCCCTAGAGACGTCTTTATTTCTTTTAATTTTATAATTTTCTTTTATAAACTGACCCCCCCATTACAGAAATGAATAATGATGTGGCCCTCTGAGGAAAAAAAAGTTCCCGTGATTTAAACCTTGTAAGCTAGGTAAAAACAAAAAAAAAGAAGAAGCAGAACTGCAATTCATAACAGTGTTTATTCCCTCATGAGCCTGTGGATCCAATACAAAACAAGTTAAACAGGAGCACTGTTTTTTTTAGACTTGGGGGAAAAACAAAAGTAAAAAGAGCAATAATAAATATTGCCTTCATATAATTTATTAAAACAAACCGATGTTTGATTCGATATGTTTTCTTGGTATGTTTTGCTCTTTTCGGTCTCCTCTACAGTAAGTAAAATGCTGCATGGTTGGTTTAAGGACTAGTGAATGATTTGATCAGGATAACACCATGTATATTTTATGCACTGTCTCGAACATATGCATCTTTCTGCATGATCAAATTCCTGTCAATGCACTGGGATGGAATTCTCTCTAAATTGTCAGACAGAATGTGTGCTGTAATTATTAGATACTATGTAAATAAAGAGCTCATTCCAGAAACATCACAGCAAGCCCTTTACAATTCTTTAACAAATGATATTTTAGATTTTGAATAATTTGTGAGAAAACTTATTGCTTATAAGCTCATTGCTTATAATTGCTTTTATATTGCTTATAAAACTTATTGCTCAAATTTTGGGAAATAGCTTTTTTCTTTCTTTAATTTTTTTTCTTTGTTCCAGCGAGACTTCTCGTGGAATCCAGTAGAGTTATTGTATTTGTTTATTTCTGATGACTTGAAAATTTTGCCTGTTTTATAATGTGCCGTGTTGTCAACTTTAATAATGCTGCATTTTGTTTATAGCATACTGTACGCTGAGCATTGTCACAAAGAGGCTTTGAAGAAATAATAACTTGTCTATATCAAGAAATAAAAGTTGTGATCCATCATCCTAATCTTTCGATCTCGAAGGTAAATGTCTTCAGAGTATTGCAAAAAGGTAAATATTGACACTGCTTTTCCGTTACTTTTGAAGTAAAAAGATATGGAAGGTAATAAGATGTCAAAGAGGAATGACTGAGTGCTGCTATGAATACGCACGCACACACACACACACACACACACACACAAGCATAAAAAACATGCAGCTACTGACTTTTGTGTATCCACTGGCCCCTTGCCCGACGCATTAGTGTTAAAATAACCAGCTTAACGAACACAAACCCCATTTTCTGAAGGACACATTGGGAAACTATCAGACAGACCTGGCATGTGATAATTAAGGTGCTTTAGAAGCCAGACACTCATTAAGCACAACCTTGCCACTCAACATCTGCAGCCACACCTCTGACAGCTGTCGATGCCACGCCTCTTTCCTCACTCCCTGCCAATCACGGTGGTCCTGCTCTGCATACATATTTCCCCGCGCTAATGAAAATATATTTGGAGCAATAGAACACCCAGCTGACATGGCACACAAGTCTGCTCACTCCATTAGCACTTTGCCTGAATGTAAATGCGCCATGGTGAGAGATTAGACGTTTCCGCCGCAATTAATCACGGTTTGCGTGGTGTGAGAAGGCAGCGAGGATGAGAAGGAATCCCTCACGGATATAATTACCCCCTCAACTGTTTTTCTAGCACTTATCCCCTGAAGGATCGAATATATACGCTCATGCAGATTGGGCTACACTCCAGTTATTTGGAAATGTTTGAGAAAGGCACCTTTGCAGTTCGCCTCCAGGTTAAAAGGTATTTTTAGCAGGGCACCATGAGAGACAAAAGCAAGCACTACACCTTGTGATTAAATATCATGTCGTGTTCAGAATCCTTCATTAAAGCTTACTTTCAAATTTGTTCTAGCTACGTCAATGACCACCGTTCAGTTCGCTCAGCGGTTTCTTGGGACTTCATCGCTATTTCTTTAACAATGCTGACAATAATATCATCAGCTGTAATGATTCCCGATGCGTTAATAATCAGTGTTGGGGAGTAACTAGTTACATTAAAAAAGTAACAGTAATCCGGTACAGTCATTGAAAAGTTACACTACTTTCATTCATTCATTCATCTTCTACCGCTATATCCGATCTTCTCGGGTCACGGGGAGCCTGTGCCTATCTCAGGCGTCTATGGGCATTAAGGCAGGATACACCCTGGATGGAATGCCAACCCATCGCAGGGCACACACACACATTCTCACACACATTCATACACTAGGGACAATTTTTACAAGGTGCCAATCAACCTACCGTGCATGTTTTTGGACCGGGGGAGGAAACCGGAGAACCCGGAGAAAAACCCCCTGAGGCACGGGGAGAACATGCACAAACTCCACACACACACGGCCGAGACGGGAATCGAACCCGGACCCTGGCGGTGTGAGGCGAACGTGCTAACCACTAAACCACCGTGCCTCCAGTTACACTACTTATTACATTTTGAATAGAGGACAGTGGTACCTCGGTGTAAGTTAATTCGTCCCGCAGAAAGCGACTAAATCTGATGTTAACCGAACTGAATTATGCCATCTGGTCATGATCGGGGAAATATTTAGCATGTTCCTCCAGATGGCGCTTCGGTCAAACGCAACCGAAACTGAAGGAAGCGACGTTAACCGATGTTAACCGGCGTCATATTCCGGACAAACCATCCGAAGACGACGTACACTGAGAGCCATGCACACTGAGGTACCACTGTACTTTATAATCTGTAACCTATTACATTTCCAAAGTAACCTTCCCTACACTGTTAATAATACATTAATGTAACATTTAAGGAGAATGACAAAATAAAGACTGGTGATGGAATGGCGTAAGCGTTTGAGAAATTGCTATGGTGCAAGGAGAGTAAAAGACTTTGCTGTAACTCAATTGTGCATAAGATCAATCATTTTTCATTTTTCATAACAGCATGCCTCATCGTGTTTATTCCGTATGGCTTTAATTGTCTTGTAATAAAATGTAAACAGCCCGCAGCTAAGGGACATTCCTCAAATGTAGTGAAAAGAACATGAGGGTTAAGTTCAGGTACAGAGAAACTTCAGTGTACTAGGTTTTTTTTTTTTGGTTTTTTTTTTTTGGAGTGTGAAAAACAATCTTACAAGAATGTGCTGTATAAGGAATACTAAAGGTCAGGTCTGGGTTTTCTTTGTAGCTCCAAGGTTACAAGACAACTGAAAGTTGCTTGAAATGGGTGAAAAACTGGGTCAGACCTGTGCTCAAGCATCAAGTCACATGTTCAAACGGTGTAGATTGACATTCAGTCAGCCAGAACAGTCTGGAACTTGAATGATAGGGTTGGTAGAATACGGCACCTGGGATAGCAGTCCTTCAAAACAAAATCCATTACCTAGGGGTATTTCACAACTGCCCCTTGTAAACAAACTGACTTGCGTACAGAGGCTCTGTGGAGAATGTTTGGCAAATCTCAGCAGTTTGTCAAATTCGGATGCCTTTGTGTATGTATTTCTTGACAAAATGTTGCTGGAATGAACAGTCTACAGGGAAAAAAAAGTTTGCTGGTACAGACTGCTCAGCCATCTGCCACAGATTCAGCTCAGAGCTCAGAGCTCACTGGCAGCTTCATGCAATATTCTGAACGGTAACGCCACAAATGATGAAGGAGCTCGGAGACATCTTCGCTATGCATCCGAGCTCAGCTCTTTCAACACTACGGTGACATGCGCCCGGTCCGCTCAGTTCCATTCGGAATACAAAGAAAACAAAAACGACGCGTCCTATTCAAAACAGGCATTGGCAGCAGAATTGACAGATTTAAAACTACAGACCCTATGATTATCAAATTGCAAGAACAAAAACATGGCTCAAGATCATAGTTTAGATTTGGCAGACATATTCCTTTATGCATTACTTACATCAATGGAACTCTGATAAAAAAGGGATAATCTGAGACAGAACGTACAGATTTAGTTAAGTAATAATAGAAATAGCTACAAACTGATCATATAGAAAAGTAAATATTCGTAATCCTTTGAGGATCCATGAGAACGGCTTATCATGCCCTCACGACTAGTCAAGTAGGTTTTATTGTCATTTCAACAATATACAGTGCAGCATACAGTGAAACAAGGTATAACAGACAACAAGAGACAGTACTGCACATAATTATAAACTAAAACACAAGAAAATATTGAAAACTAACTAGGAAAAAGGGGAAGTGAAGACAAGACAATAAACAATTCACAGCAGCACCGATAACGTTGTACACGTAAAAAAAAGGATTTGTTGTTATGCAGTGAAAATAAATTGTGTAATATTTGAATGTAAACTGAGCACTATTTTAATGTAGACATTAAGTGCATTTATTGGCCAATTTTAAGCGCTTCAAAATGCACAAAAAACTGGTGTTTTTTTTAGACGATCCGAAAACGGAATAATTCACAAAACTGTAATGGATTGGGTGTATATATATATGCCCTATTGTACTGCACAGCTCAAAAAAATGCATCCGGTAATCCGGCAAGTATAGGGGGATTGCCTCGCCTCGCTTGTATAACGAACCCACGTCTCCGATTAAAACTATAAACGCGTTGGCTATAAGTAAGCCTGCAGATATCTGTCGCCATGTTTTGAATGACTTATCGCATGATATGCTTAATGAAAACACCATCATTTCGCAACAGTTTTTATCGGCATTTAGAAAATATCGCATATGTTTTGCGCACATTTGTAATGGAAACGCGCCTATTGGGAGCACCCATAGAGGTAGATAATGTCCAAACAGAGCTACATTTGGTTCATCTCAAGGTTTTTCTCTCATCTTCTAAATTTTAATAATACTAAATAAGCATCAATTGGACTGGATATGAAGGTTTTGAAAATAACCCAGCAGATCTTCTATTGCACAGGTCTGTGAGGGGGGGGGTAGATTATAAGTAAATTTATATTATATTATTATATTATATTATTATTATAAATGTGTCTAAACTCAGATTACATGAAAAATTTAATGAATGAAGGTCAGAAATGAAGGTTTGTGTGTGCACCTTTTTTAGGCAGGGTGGTAGGCCTAGGTCTCTCCTTTCTCTTTAGTATCGGTGTGTCATACTGTTCCTCTTCTTCACAGCAGGTGAGGAAAATATGTCCGCATGGGTAGCTGAGGTGTTGATGCGCGTTACAGCCCTTTCCCTCACGTCGAAGGCGCAAACCAAGTGCACAGCAGCTGCAACACTCCTACTCAATATAAATACACACCAAAAAGTCACACAACATACACAGTTTTATCGCCAGTCTAGCTGACGGGGCATAAAAACAAAAATATTAACATACTGTCACAACAGATTTCATCACATTCGTTTATTCGGCTTGGGATTGTGAAAGGTTCAGCTAATCCAATGCTTTCAACATGAAGATCAGGTTTGCTGTTGTGACCAAAGGAGCAATGATTCGTTCTGCAGCTTGACTCGCGGTAGCAAAACGCTATATTAATGATATGTAAAATAAATAATTAAGGCACTCGTTTTACACATCATAGTTAGTTCTCCATCTAAATGTTTCCATCTGAAATATTTCCATCTAAATACAATGTTTTCATTATACCTGATTCTCAAATTATATACAGTCTGAAAAGAGAATGTCTTTTTTTTAAGTGTTTTATAATTCAAAGTAAGCCACGCCTCTTTCTTATGAAAAATCCATAAGCATTCATCGTGGTAAAGCAAATCCACATGTGCCTTCTTTCACAGCAGATTTTTTGGAATCATATTGGAATTCCACCTTCCCCAAACTCTTGCCAAAATTTTGGAAACACATCATTCCACACACACATATATATATATATATATATATATATATATATATATATATATATATATATATATATATATATGAAGCGGAATGCTTTTATATGCTCTAAAATGACAATTTCCCTTATATCCTTATAATATAATTGTGCATATCCCACATAAATTGCAAAGATTGGAGAGAAGAAACTTGATTGGCCAGAACAGATCCCAGACCTCAAACCCACTGAACCCCTGTTCAATGGAATGTCTGGAACGTCCACTAGGCAAGAGATCAGTGCCCAGACAGTACCTGGATATCTCTCATTTATGAATGGAAAATCCCCACAGACAAGCTCTAAATTTCCGTGCACAATCCTTTCAGAAAGCAGGATTATTATAAAGGTAAGAAAGCTATTTTGTTGATTTATATGTGCTGTACTTTTACAGTAAGTTTTAGGCAGGTGTGAAAAAATTCTGCAAACAAAGAATGCTTTTGAAAATATAAATAATGATTGTTTATTTGTTTACTGTTGGCTGTTTTGAAGGTAAAGCCTGTTCACACCAAATATTGATTTAATTTAATTTAATTTGTTTAATTTAATTAACCTAAAACGTTCTCACAGTACTGTATCGGCAGATGTCCATATTTAGTTGAGGTGAATTTGAATGAGCTGGCAGATATTGAGAGGTTGAGCTAAAAACCATTCAAATAATTTATAAAAGGAGATAAAATCAATAAACATATTATTGTACATGCCATATAACTGGTATGAAAATTGGTTATTGATTGGCCATTTATCTCGCTATATCAATTCTGATCATGAAATGAGCAACTGGGCAAAAACAGTTAATACATAGAACTAAATTGCATAAAATAAGTGTAAAAAAAAAAAAAAAAAAGATATATATATATATATATATAAACGAATTAAGTGTAATACTCAATTATTGATTAAAATCATTTTATGCTTGTGCCAACATGAAGATTGTTGCTAATAATAATAATATAAGCATACTAATGAATATAGTCATTACTTATTCACTGACTATAGTTTTGATTTATAAGGGCCAGACTAACATGAAGATCAACATGGACATCATAATGATCATAATTATACTGTGTACATGTAATTATGTAATGTAATCATCTGTGTGTGTGTGTGTGTGTGTGTGTGTGTGTGTGTGTGTGTTTGCCTTTTGGGTATCCTCTCCACAGTGTGGGCTGCTTTTTTCTTCACACTCGTCACCGGCTCTGGCAGCGTACATGCCAGCTAAACACCTGTTCTCTCGCAGAGCACCTGCACAACATTGCTCCTGAACAGTCCTAACACACACACACACACACACACACACACACATGCATGAAATAACACTGACTAGCAGCTTTGTATTGTTATGTAGCACTATAATATACTCTGTAAACAGCTGTTGTATAAAATATAAGTCAAATATGACAAATACAACAAAATGCAGTTATTGTTCAAACTGTATACAAAGTAATATACAATAACAAGAGAATTTTTTTTATTGTTTTCTAAAAAAATCAGTTCATTTCAGTGGTTATAAGTAAATATTGTATGAAATATAAATTTCTCAAAAAATTACTATGCATTACATAAAAATTTTCGGAAATGAATATTGTTATGTCAGACAAGAACGTTTCTGGTACGTATGTAACCATGGTTCCCAGTGAAACGACTGATTTTCTATGAAAATCCAGTATGCATGACCACGTGAGAAATCCTGTATAACAGACTGGTGTGATGTCACAGGTGGATGATGTCACTATCCGGGCGTATAAGTATGATGGAAGTGCTACAGGTATGCAGCAAGTGTGGCATCTCGACGTAGCGTCTTGTTCCCTCACAGAACCAGGAGAGGGTCCACAATCTGACACCACACAAGGATGGGGTAGGGTTCCAAGTTAACAGACATTTGAGGTCTTTCTAAGACTTGATGTCATTTATTAGTTACGCTTGTGTATAGTCCATAACACTCCGACACTCTGGGTGGACACTGTTACTATCGGCCTGCCACTTATTTCATAGGTATATAGATCCTCGGGAAAAGGCCTGGTCCACAAATCTCCACCCTTTGGGAGCTCGAAGGCATAGAGTTCCAAATCTCCACCTTGGAGGCCTCCTCAGGAATAGTTCCAGTCTGCATTGGACAGAACACTTTGAGGCTCGCCCGCCATGGATGCAGATAGTCCATTAGATGAACTAGTTTCTCGAGATAGGTGTGTGAATTAGAGAAGTCCCCATGGCAGTTGGCAACTAGATAAGACAGTAAGCTTTTTTTGTTGTCTCTGCAAATGGAAAAATTAATGTAAACACATCTACCAGTCCTCTTCCCCAGGTTCACAGACAATCTCAGTCTCTTAAGATTGGTCAAAAAGGGGGGAAGCCTCTATGGTGGTCACTGGGCTGCCTGGAGGCCGCAATCCCCCAAATCCTGGTAGCCATCAGGGAGGGCTCATCTGGGAGGGCAACTGTGCCCTGAAACGCCTCAGCTTCAGGGTCATTAGTCCCAAGGCGCTAAGGAGACACCAGAAGATTGAAGATTAGTGGCTGCAGTCCTGCTAGAGATGATGGTCCTCAGATCCATCACCGCTTGGGTCTTAGATTAGGGGTGTCTCCCGGACACCCTAGCAAAAAAGGGATGTGTAAAGACACTCCGTTTGTGATCCTTGTGGTGTGGAATAATATTCGGCTGGGGTTGCAAGAGAGAAAACTATGGAAAGCCTTTTTGATTCCTGAAATTGTAGTTGGCATCCATATTTACGGTATCGAAGAATAGGCTGGTAGGCACCACTGGATTAGAAGGCTCTAATCCTTGTCAGGGATTCCAGGAAGGAGTAAGGGGCAGGCAAACCAATCTCCAATTATTCTGCCAGATCTACCTGCGAGCTCATTTTGCTTCAGCAAGAGTGGGGCGGGAGGTGAGAGGAGGGAGAGAATGCTCTTTGAACCACATGTTTGGACATGCAGAGGCAGTGCCCACAATCGGCTCATTCGATTGGGCATGCTCAGCTCCCAAACAAGGAATGGATGTGGTATCTTAGTGGTTAAGGCATTTTGCTCTGAAATAGAAGGTTTCATCAAAATCCAGCACCATAAAACACCATTTCACATACAGTTCAGAACGTGGTCACGTGACTTCCTGAAAGGGAACATGGGGCTACCAGGGCCACTGGTTTATAAAAACTGTCGTGTGATTTCTTTGTTGTGCATGAAGATGCTTTTCTGCTCAACATTGTCTTAAAAAGTGCTAAGTTCCACTTATCGCAGTTAAAGTCACAGAGATTTTCATCCGAAAATCATACGATTTGCTCTGTGCCAGACAATTATTATTCTTATTATTCTTGCACAGTCAATGCAAGTTTTGTAACTATAAGTATATAAGTTTTTAAACTATATTTTTCCCCATGGAGGTTATTAAATTATATCACAATCACAATGTGCAGGTGAATTTGAGCCTTACCCGCAGACAGAGTCTTCTTCTATTACAGGGGGCAGATGATTGCAGTGCTGGTTCTCAGAGGCCCAATTCTGCCCGGCATCACAGCAGGTCTCCATTAAGACCAGGGTAGACAGTTCTGTAAGTTGCGGGAGAATACAATTATTTGCAGGGCTTCCGCAAAAAGGTTGTTAAAATATATATATATATATATATATATATATATATATATATATATATATATATATATATATATATATATATATATGGGCTTAGTGGCTTGATGGTTAGCATGTTCGCCTCACACCTCCAGGGTCCGAGTTCGTAATGGGTTCGTCTCCACACACAAACTCCATGTGTGTGTGTGTGTGGAGTTTGCATGTTCTCCCCGTGCCTCAGGGGGTTTTTCTCCGGTTTCCCCCGGTCCAAAAACATGCACGGTAGGTTGATTGGCACCTTGAAAAATTGTCCCTAGTGTATGAATGTGTGTGTGAGTGAGTTGTGTGTGTGTGTGTGTGTGTGTGTGAGCAGTAGAATTAGAAGATGAATTATGAATTGATATATATATATATATATATATATATATATATATATATATATATATAATAAACTGTTAAATCTACTGCAAAAAGCAACAATGGCAACTAAAATGAAAGTAAACAATATATAGGCACAAGCTCGGGGGTGACGGGAGTAAATATTGCCTGCCAGAGAAAATAACATATTTATGCATGAACGGGCACAGGAGCGGGCGGAACGGGGACAGGGCAGAAGTGGGATAAAATAACAAATATTTTTTGGGAGCAGGCGGCAGCGGGACAGAACCTTGCGGGAGTGGGACGGAAAAATCCGTCCCGCACAGGTCTCTATTAAGGGCCTGGCTCAAGGGTCCTCTAGTGGCAGCTTGGGGGTGGTGAAATTTTGATGCTGCAATCTTCCAGTCCAGAGATCAATGCCTTAAGATCTGAGCTCCCACCACCCTTAACTTCTGCAAGACCAGGTTTTAAAAACTAACTAACACAAACATAGAGATGGCACTCCGACAGATAAAAACCATCTGGTCCTTGTCAGGCTTTAGAATCAGGTAAATACAATCTCAGATTAATAACAACACAAGACATTGCAAAAATAAGAGTAAAATGGAGACCAAGGGTGTAAAGGAGCTCGATTGTAGAACCGTTTTTAATCATGCTCTGTATGAATCTCCCTCATCATTGTGTTGGAAATGAATCTCTCTTCTTTACAATCTGTCTTTAGTTCATTGACATTTGCAGGTATTTGTTAATGAACAGCTCTGCCACAGCATATCAATCGGGTTGAGGTCTGAACTTTGGCAACAATTCCAGAACATGAACATCAACCCTTCTATGAGGTGTTTGTGTTTATGTGCTTTGTAAACATAATGCATACAGCTCTGTACTTTTTTAAATAGAAGACACTCCTGGCAACCTTTCCAAACATATCATACTTGTTCAGAGTTTTTCCAATTGCACTGTCAACTTTAATATTGAACATGCAAATGAAGGCCTGAAGAGTCTAAGACGTAACAATTTCTCATGATCTGCTGAATTTGCAAATATTTTCAACATCCTCCTTGGCATCATATTGTAGACTTGAGGTTGTATTCGCCTAATTTTGATGCCTCATATGGAACAGGTTTTTTTAATGTCCTGAAATGTAAAACCATGGAATTCAAAATGGGTGTACAAACATGGTTGTCTATTGTCAAAAGACTTTTCCTGAGAAATAGCTTGGCTCCCGGGTACTTGGGTTCTTTAAAAGCAATTATCCATTTGGCTGGGGCCCATTAAATGGCACAAGAGAGAGAGAGAGAGAGAGAGAGAGAGAGAGAGAGATGTATAGAAAGAGAGGGGTAGACAGAGAGGAGGAAATCATGTCTTGTAAGAGAAGGGTTTTCGGCATTAGTAAGAGAAGTAACTGTATCAAGACATAATAAACAATGTGTATAGTATTAAGTGAGGACATGGCTCCAGGGCTGTCAAAATCTGTTCTGTCAAAATCCCCTTAAAACGTTCCCTTTGCTCATTGTTGACCAAGTAATTTTAATTCATTGTCACCATACTGTTGCACTACCCAATCCATATTTATTTCAATTATAATGGATAGATTAAATCAAGTTACGCAGGACACTCAAAATAAAACAACCACATTCTTGAACCCAATTGAGATTTACAAACTTTAATTCCATATGGGTCATTTGGTGTGCATGAAAAGAAAATATCTGCTTTGTTCGGTCATTTGTGGTGATTTTTGTTGGTGGTGTGTGAGATGTATTGTAGTGAATGCCAACTGTTAAATCCCCCGAAAACTTCTACTGCTCAACGTCACTTTCAAAAGACAATGTAAGTTCCTCATCATGAAATTAGAGCAGAGGGATTTGATGTTTTTGGACCGGGGAGGAAACCAGAAAAAAACCATCCACATGGTGGATGCAGGAACCGAACATCCAACCCTGGATCCACCATGCCGTCCCCCCCCCAATATTTTCACCCTTTTAAAACACTGAGTCGTAAGTTTATTCATGATAATAGGTTTGGTAATTGATAATTGGATTAAACATCAGTCCGATAAGCACCCCTTAAGGCCAAAGATGCTTCCAAAAAGGGCTTTTAATTCGAAATATGCACAATCTTCTCTTATATGTCATTGAAATAAATTGGGAGGAAATATATATTTCCGTGCAAAAGTCCACATCTTAAGTTCCTTCAAGACAGGAAAACACAGCGCATAGCAGTTACTCAAACACAAAAAAAATGATTTAAACCATCCATTCGGAGCCTCTGCAACATTCTGACAAAAATTCTCCACCTGAACCTTTGCATCTTGCAATAAATCTGACAAAAAAAGATGTTGAGGCCTGCTGTTGCATTCTCATAGGATGGAGCTTTTTTTGTTTGTTTCTCTGGTTCACATAAAATATTGTCTCCAAAATGTTCCTGGACTCTTTCATATACAGGGGTTTTCCCAAGGAATATTCACACAAGAGCTTGAGTAATGATTGTTAAACGGTGGTTTCACATTTGATATGCCACAGTGCCCATAACAAGATTGCTATTGTCACACAATCTCTGCAAGTGGCAGCAATTAATCAGACATAGCTGGGAAGTATTAATTACAAGAGATAAAAGACCTCAAGAACAATTGTTGGTTAAAGACTGTGTGATGAATGCCGACACTGACACAGACAAATCCGTATGAAAAGGATTTTTTTTCTTTTTTAAATGGAAAACTAAGGTATAGTTAGGGGTCGGGTCATTGATGACTTTCCAACACAGTCAAGTGCTTTATTTTGATTCCTTCACACCTATTTGCCAACAACGACCATGTTAGCATACTACAAATTTGCATAGCCATACCATTTTTTTGCAATACTGATTTATGTGAGGCTTCAACAAAATAACTCCCAATGCAATACGGAAATTTGGACATATCTATACTATTAAGCTGTTATTGGAATTATAGCCCCACTAATGTCAGAAAAGGAACTCTAAATCTGCACACTTTTGCCTTTGAGATCTGGATATGCATTTTATTTGAGGAAGGACTTTGTAGGTGCACATATGGTATTATATGGTGTTGTTTAAATCATATGGATGCCCCAAAGTAGCAGATGCAGTCAAAATCAATGTCTGTAATAACTATTCAAATGTTACTGATAAAGATTGAGTTGAAAAAGCATCATTATGACATGTTCATTAGTATTATATAATATGCATTAATACATAATGTTTAATAGAAATATTCAAATTCCATTTTGTTATATTTGTATAGCACGATACATTGTCAAATTGCAGGCTTACAGTAATCCTGGTTTATTACTGGTGTAATTCATAGGATGACTGTTTAAATGAAAGACTCCCATTACATAGCTGTTATAGATGTGGCGTGATGAGCAGATAGGAAGTCATGATCACAGCTCGCTCATTCATGGATATCGATTACGTTTTCAGTCACTTGTGACTAAAATGTGTTACTGAGATTTTGAGAAGGACGCAGCCACAAACATGACATGATTCAGAAACAGCTGCAATATAGTGTATTGCATAAGCCTAATTGTCACACCAGAATGGAGGATCCAAGGCGGATGCCGAGCAGAGCGTGAAGCAGTGCGTGAGCTCAGAGCCGGCTAGCAATCAGAAGAATGCGGAACCCAGTGATAGACCCGAAGAGGCGATTCCTGAGAGCCGAATTCCGAGAGTGAGCCGATTCCGAGTGAGCCGATTGAGCCGATTCCAAGTGAGCCGATTCCGAGTGAGCCGATTGAGCCCCGAGTGAGCCGATTCCGAGTGAGCCGATTCCGAGTGAGCCGATTCCGAGTGAGCCGATTCCGAGATTCCGAGCCGATTCCGAGATCCGAATCTGGAGACAGACCCGGAAGTGCCGGGCGTGTAGAACCGAGCTCGGAGCACGAGCCGGATCGTGAAGCGCGAGGAGCGCGAGCCGGATCTTGAAGCACGAGGAGCGCGAGCCGGAGCTTGAGGCGCGAGGGGCGCGGGCCGGAGCTTGAAGCGCGAGCGCGAGGAGCGCGAGCCGGAGCTTGAAGCGCGAGGAGCGCGAGCCGGAGCTTGAAGCGCGAGGAGCGCGAGCCGGAGCTTGAAGCGCGAGGAGCGCGAGCCGGATCTTGAAGCGCGAGGAGCGCGAGCCGGAGCCGGATCTTGAAGCGCGAGGAGCGCGAGCCGGAGCTTGAAGCGCGAGGAGCGCGAGCGAGCTTGAGCGGAGCCGGGTCTTGAAGCGCGAGGAGCGCGAGCCGAATTGAGAGTCCGGGGACAGGCAGGGTTGGGAAGCCGGAGGTCGGGGAAGCGAAGATCAGAAACAGGTCAATAGCTTTGTCGAGGAGTAAATCGCTGGAGTGTGTTCAGGGTAATCCTTGAAGACAATCTGGCACTGACTGAGGGTCCTTGGGGTCCTTATAAGTGCCTGCCAGACAGACGCCATTTCCGGGTAGCGGGTTGCAGGTGGGAGGTTCCCTTGTGGTGCCGGAAGTGCTCACACAGGCTGACAGTACCCTCCCCTCCAGGGCGGCTCCAGACGACCATACCAGGCTGCTCGGGATGATCCCTATGGAAGTCCCTAATCAGGATCGGGTCCAAGATGAAGCGGGACGGAACCCAGGAGCGTTCCTCTGGGCCATACCCCTCCCAATCCACTAGGTATTGCAGACCTCTGCCGCGGCGACGGGAGCGAAGCAGGCGGCGGACGGTGTAGGCGGGGCCCCCCTCAACTATCCAAACGGGTGGAGGAGGCCTGGTGGGGGGCACCAGGGGGCAGGTCCGGGTAGGTCGAACTCTGGAGACGTGAAATGTAGGATGGACCCGGAGTGCCCTGGGGAGCCTGAGTCGAATGGCCACGGGGTTAACCACCTTGGAGACGGGGAATGGGCCAACAAAACGGGGGGCTAGTTTCCGACAGGCGACCTTCAGGGGGAGATCCCGTGTGGAGAGCCATACACGCTGACCAACGTGATAACGAGGGGCTAGACGTCGCCTTCGGTCGGCTCCCCGGCAAAGCCTCTGGGCATTCTTGAGCAGGGCAGCCCGGGCGACCCTCCAGCCTCGTCGGCAGCGGCGGAAGAAGTGGGTGGCTGAAGGAACGGAGGACTGGGGCTCCTGACTTGAGAAAATCGGTGGTAGATAACCATGGACCACTTGGAAAGGCGAGAGCCCATTGGGAGCGGTGGGAAGGGTGTTATGGGCGTATTCGATCCACAACTAGTCTCTCGGACCAGGAGGCTGGTTCTCGACTGCAGAGGAGGCGGAGCCCGGTCTCCAGATCTTGGTTGAGCCTCTCAGGTTTGGCCGTTGGTCTGGGGGTGGAAACCAGATGAGAGACTGGTCGAAATGCCCAGTAGGCGGCAAAACTCCCTCCAAAACCGAGCCGAGAACTGGGGTCCGCGGATCCGAGACAATGTCCCTGGGGAGTCCATGGAGCCGGAAGATGTGGTGGAGGGCTAGCTTGGCAGTCTCCTTGGCAGACGGCAGCTTGGGTAGGGCGATGAAGTGCCCCATCTTAGAAAAGCGATCGACCACGGTCATGATGGTGGTGTTTCCCTTAGAGGGGGGCAGGCCAGTCACAAAGTCCATGGCGATGTGGGACCACGGCCGCCTAGGTATGGGGAGCGGACGAAGAAGACCTTCCGGTTGCCTGTGAGAGTTCTTGTGCTGGGCGCAATCCGGGCAGGCGGCCACATAATCCTGGGTGTCCTTACGGAGTGAGGGCCACCAGAAGCGTGTCCGAACCAGTGATAGGGTTCGGGGGAACCCGGGGTGGCAGAAGAAGGGAGAGTTGTGACACCACTGGAGGACTTCAGAGCGCAGGCCTTCGGGGACAAAAAGCAGGCCCTTCCCAGCCGGATAGCCTTTGGGCACCATGGACTTCCCTCATGGGCCTTCCTGATCCTCTCCTCGAGGTCCAGCCCCAGAGTGCACACCGAGACAGACTTGGGAAGGATGGTTTCGGGGTTCAGCTCCTCCTCCTCTTCAGGGGCATGAACCCTGGACAGAGCATCGGGCTTGGTGTTTCGATTCCCAGGGCGGTAGGACAGGGTAAACCGAAAACGGCCAAAGAAAAGACCCCATCTGGCCTGGCGAGGGTTTAGCCGTTTGGCCGACTGGAGGTACTCCAAGGTTTCGGTGGTCAGTCCACACGAGGAAGGGGGTTTCGGTGCCTTTCCAGCCAATGGCGCCACTCTTCCAGAGCCAACTTGACCGCGAGGAGCTCCTTCTCCCCCACCGGGTAATTGCGTTCAGGAGGGCTGAGTCGCCGAGAATAGAAGGCACATGGGTGCAGACGATTGTCTTTGGGGCAGACCTGGGACAAGGATGGCACCAACCCCAACATTGGAGGCATCGACCTCAACCACGGATTGCCGAGCGGGGTCAGGCAGAATCAGGATAGGGCCCTCGGTGAACCTCCGCTTCAGTTCAGAGAAGGCGGCACCCCTTCGGAGCTCCAGAGAAACGTACGGAGGGTTGAGGTCAACTGGTGGAGGGGGAAGGCCAGTGAACTATAGCCTTTGATGAACCGCCGATAGAAATTGGCAAATCCCAAAAACCTCTGGAGCTGCCGGCGGGTGGTGGGGGTTGGCCAATCCCTGATAGCTTGGATCCTGGAGGGGTCCATTTGGATATTCCCGGCCGAAAGACAGTATCCCAGGAATGAGGTCCGAGAAACATGGAACTCGCACTTCTCTGGCTTGACGTACAGCCCATTCCTCAGGAGCCGGCTCAGAACTGCCCGTACATGATGAACATGTTCCTCCACTGAGGGGAGAGAAAATCAGAATATCATCCAGGTAGATGAAGACGAACACATTCAGCATGTCCCTGAGAACGTCGTTAACCAGAGCCTGGAACACTGCCGGTGCATTGGTGAGGCCAAACGGCATGACCAGGTACTCGTAGTGGCCAATGGGGGTGTTAAATGCCGTCTTCCACTCATCTCCCTCCCGGATGCGCACTAGATGGTAAGCATTGCGCAGGTCCAATTTAGTGAAGATGGTGGCGCCGTGCAGGAGTTCGAAGGCAGAGGCCATGAGGGGGGACGGGGGGGGCGGGGGAGCGGGTAGGGGTGGGGGGGGGGGGTAACGATTGCGGATAGTGATGGCATTAAGGCCGCGGTAGTCAATGCAGGGGCGGAGGGTCTTATCCTTCTCCACAAAGAAAAACCCTGCACCTGCAGGGGATGAGGAGGGCCGGATGATGCCTGCTGCCAAAGACTCCTGAATGTACTTGTTCATGGCTGCTCTCTCAGGTGCTGAAAGCTGGTAGAGGCGGCCACGTGGTGGGCTGGTTCCTGGGAGCAGTTCTATGGCACAGTCGTAGTGCCGGTGGGGGGGCAGGGTGGTAGCAAGGGCCTTACTGAAGACTGGGGCCAGGTCGCGGTAAACCTCCGGAACAGCCACCAGGTCCTGGGGTGCGGGGACGGTGGCAGAGGGAGGCTTGGGGGTGGGATTCATGAGGCAATGACCAAGACAGTGGGTTCCCCATTCCAAAACTCTACCTGTGGGCCAGTCCAGACGGGGGTTGTGCTTCCGAAGCCATGGAAAACCGAGCAAGATAGGGGCCTGGGGGGAAGAGATCACCAACAGGGTGAGCCACTCCTGGTGTTGTTCCCCGACGGACATGAGTAACTGGCTTGGTCCGGTGAGTGGCTTTATCCAGAAGGCTCCCATCCAACGACCTGACTTGCAGAACCTCAGGTAGGGGTTCAATGGGCAGGCGGAGTTGTCTGGCCAGCTCCACGTCAATGAACTCCGCATCCGCCCCCGAGTCTACGAAGGCAGCTAGATCAATACCCCCGGGGACGGTATGCAGGTGAACTCGAATGGTTGGCTTGGAAAGGATGGATGGATTGTGGCTCGTGGGTGACCTTCCCTTCACCGACGAGCCCTGCCTTTTGCCGGGACAGGAG
This sequence comes from Kryptopterus vitreolus, assembly GCA_030449085.1. Classification (NCBI taxonomy): domain Eukaryota; kingdom Metazoa; phylum Chordata; class Actinopteri; order Siluriformes; family Siluridae; genus Kryptopterus; species Kryptopterus vitreolus. Next base: position 21,920,964 of record JACRUU010000013.1, read on the forward strand.
CCTCGCCATATGACCCTCTCCACCACAGTAAAGGCAGAGCCCCAGTGAGCGGCGCCTCTCCTTCTCCTTGGGTGTCAGGTGGTGACGGCCTATCTCCATTGGCTGTGGAGGGGAGGGTGTTCGGTCCCGGAGCCGTGGTTGGAGAGGCAGGCTCCGAGGGGAGGATGGAGGTGGTGAAACAGGTCGGAGCGGGTGAACTTGCCGTTCCCGGCGCCCATCCAGGTCCTGGGGTAGATCTCGGGCTGCAAGCTCATTCTTCACGACAGGAGACAACCCTTGGAGGAAAGTGTCGTAGAGGGCCATTCGATCCCAGCCGCTGTCAGTGGCCCAGGTGCGGAAGTCAGCAGCGAATTCGGCCACCGAACGCTGACCCTGGGTTGCAGATAGCAGAGAGTGAGCCGCATCATGTCGGGGCGTAGAAGTTCCGAACACCTTCCGCAACTCTGATGAGAAGGCAGCGAAAGACGCACAAGTGGGAGGATTGGGCCTCCCATTCAGCGGAAGCCCATCTCAGTGCTTGGCCCGGCTAGGAGTGAGATGGTGTAAGCCACCTTGGTGGCCCGTTCCGTGCTAAACGAGAGAGGCTGCAGACTGAAGACCAGATCACATTGAAGTAGGAAGGAGCGACAGGTGTCAGGGTCTCCAGAATACCGGGCGGGGTTCGCAAGGTGGGGCTCGCGGACTGCGGGTACGGGAACGGGATCAGCCAGGGGAACAGGAGGAGCCGGAGCAGGTGGTGGTGGTGGAGCGGTAGTGGCACCACTAGGGGGTGACTGCAGGTGGGCCAAGATCTGTTTGATTCCTGCATCCAGTTCATTAATTTTTCGCTCCTGGTCCGCCTGCCGACGGGCAACTGCGGTCAAGGCTGCGAGGGAGGCTGGGGTTTCCGCGGGATCCATTTTTGGCCAGATTGTTCTGTCACACCAGAATGGAGGATCCAAGGCGGATGCCGAGCAGAGCGTGAAGCAGTGCGTGAGCTCAGAGCCGGCTAGCAATCAGAAGAATGTGGAACCCAGTGATAGACCCGAAGAGGCGATTCCTGAGAGCCGAAAGAGTGAGCCGATTCCGAATGAGCCGATTCCGAGTGAGCCGTTTCCGAGTGAGCCGATTCCGAGTGAGCCGATTCCGAGTGAGCCGATTCCGAGTGAGCCGATTCCGAGTAAGCCGATTCCGAGTGAGCCGATGAGCCGATTCCGAGTGAGCCGATTCCGAGTGAGCCGATTCCGAGATCCGAATCTGGAGACAGACCCGGAAGTGCCGGGCGTGTAGAACCGAGCTCGGAGCACGAGCCGGATCGTGAAGCGCGAGGAGCGCGAGCCGGAGCTTGAAGCGCGAGCCGGAGCTTGAAGCGCGAGGAGCGCGAGCCGGATCTTGAAGCGCGAGGAGCGCGAGCCGAATCGAGAGTCCGGGGACAGGCAGGGTCGGGAAGCCAGGGGTCGGGGAAGCGAAGATCAGAAACAGGTCGGTAGCTTTGTCGAGGAGTAAATCGCTGGAGTGTGTTCAGGGTAATCCTTGAAGACAATCTGGCACTGACTGAGGGTCCTTGGGGTCCTTATAAGTGCCTGCCAGACAGACGCCATTTCCGGGTAGCAGGTTGCAGGTGGGAGGTTCCCCTGTGGTGCCGGAAGTGCTCACACAGGCTGACACTAATATTACATTTCCCCACAGTTTTTTATTTATTTTGTCCATATTGTATTTTTTATATTTTTACATATTTATGTTTGTTACATGTATTTACGGCATTACAAATTTGCGCCAAACAATTGCAATATTTTCCTAAATGTCGATAAAAAAGACAGTGTTTCCACTAACCATACCATGCGACTAAAACTCGTCCTCTCATGATAATCATAAAAAAAATGGAGACAGATATCAGCAGGCTTACTTATATCACAGCCAACGAATTAGGCGTTTTTATTTGTAATCGGAGCGTTATACAAGCATTAAGGACGAGGCGATCCCCCTATACTTGGGCGTGGCCACATATGCGCTTGTTCTGGGAGGTAATAGGGCCTCTTGTAGCACCTTCAGCATCATGCTCAAGGCAAGGCAAGGTATATCATGTGATCTGGAAATACAGAGTTTTTTTTCCATTTGTTTCCATTACAGTTTTGTGAGTTATTCCTTTGTCACATCATCTAAAAAACTCACCTCATGCGAGCGTAAAAACCTTTTTTACGATACATGTGTGTTTTTGCGAATTTGACGCGTTTCCATTAGGCGTATTTTCAATTCTCTATTTAACTCTGCGCATTTTGAAGGGTAATGAAAACGCGCTTAGTGAGCGATGTATATTTCCCTTTGCTTAACATTACATTCCCCACACGGTATTTTATTTAATTTGTCCATATTGTATGGTTTTTATATTTGCATATGTATGTTTGTCACGTATTTAAGCCTCAAAGTAGAACAAAACGACTCCTAAGGTTTACACCCAGCCATTTCCTTCTGCCAAACGGGAGGGATTTGAAAGGCTTTTGTCATCCTCGGACTACAATGTTGTGATCCAGCACAGATTGCATGCAGGTACACTTCTGCAGCCTGACAGCCCTGCTTACAAAACAAACTATCCCGAATATAGTCTAAAATATACTAAATCTGTTCCAGTGGATGGAACTGATTTCATCATTGCACCCTGTTGGAAAACCTTTTTTTGTTTTGTTTTTTTTTCCTTGCGTCAATGTCCCCTAAGAACTGCACTGAATGGTGAATGGTGATTCTTTAACCAACAGATGTTCAGATATTTGTGCCTCCTGTGGATTCTCTCAAACCTTTCACACATTTCCAAGTTTTGCTTTGACATAACACATACAGAATGCCGTTAAGTGGTTACATGGATGAATGCACATTTCCAGTTCTCTTGACTTGGTTCATGTCTCCAGGAATTCATCTGTAAAGCAGATGGTAGCGCAACAAATTGGTTAAAAAAATCCAGGAGGTGTGAATGATACAAACTTGGTCTTGTCCAGTACAAATAGTGATATAATAACTATATGGGATAATGGGAAAAAGGCTATGCAAATATATTTTGACATTTGCATTGCTTGTTTACTAAGCAGCACAATAATAATGAAAATATAGTAGTTTCAGAAATTGTTCAATAATGTTTTGCTAACGGCAGCCAGTTGACCTTACGCTGTTAGCTGTCTGACATCTCTCTATCTTCAAAACTCTCTATTCAACATGTCTTTCACTTCTGTGGATTGTCTCCTGGGGTATCCACAAGAAGCTCATTAGTACTTGATACATTCCTCTTTCAGCAACAGATGGTAAAAACCCAAACAGGATTTGTGTTTTTAAACCCGCTGATACGGGCCGTCCTAAATACAAGTTTCCCAACATTCTAGAGATGATGTCAAAACGGCCTCTGGATGTTTTCTCATCGGGCTGTAGTCAGACATATTTGATCAAATGAACAACAGTGCATAAATATATACTTCTAAAGAGTAGCAACATGCAATCACATGAAACATATTGCAAAGCTTCTGCACTTCCATGCTGTGGATGTTTAAAACTGCTGCTCCCCATTGCTGAAACACTCCCCAGTTTAGTGTTGACTAAAAGCAACTTACAATTTGGTGTATTGTATTGTGTATCGTATTGTACACACACACACACACACACACACACACACACACACACACACACACACACACACACACACACACATATATATATATATATATATATATATATATATATATATATATATATATATATATACACTACACACTCTGATACTGGACACACATTTTCTGACATCATCCAATAGAGGAGGGTGTGGCTTTATATATATACACATGTGTGTGTGTGTGTGTGTGTTTAGGACAAGCAGAATATACACTAATATATACTATACACTAATAATACTGAAGCAGAAGGAATCAATGTATAACAAAAGTGTCCATAGTTCAGTAACTCATTTATAAACATTAACAATTACACCTACCATAGCTGATGTGTTGTAGCATTTATGTAAATTATTTGCAAAAGGGCAGCTCATTATGGAAAATATCTCTTTCTTAGGTTTCATTCTCTCTTGTCTAATTAGTGATCTGAAATGTGGCTTGTTTAAAAAATGGCTATGCCGAAAACAATTGCTTACAATTCTAAGCGATCGTCTCATCTACACACTAGTCCAAGGTACTAGTCAAAAGTACCAACCTGTAGCATCATTGCATTAAAGACATGTAAGTATTATAAGAGTAATGTTCTGGGCATTTTATTATTTTTTTATCTGGGCAAAAGGTTGTGAGAATTTTCGGCAGTTCACTGCATCATCCGCAAATTTAGATCTCTGTCACGCAAAGAAGAGGCCATAGGTGAACATGATCCAGAAACACCACTAACTTTTCTGAATGGCCAGATTGAATATCATTTTGGAAAGATAGATACAGGTTTTAAAGCAGCATTTTTAAGTCTTTGCATATTTCACCGTAAGAGTCCCTGTGCTGAACTGGCCTGATTGAAGTCCAAACTTTCACCATGTGAAAATTTCTTCAGTAGTTGAGTTATAAATGAGAAGTTTTTCTGTGCAATGTGATTAAAGACCATATGAATGTTTCGAAGCACTGAAACGCTGTAATAGCAAAACGAGCTTTGGGTAATGATGAAGAGCATGTGCTCTGGTGCTGATGGAAAATGTCACCTCAGGAGATTCTGCTCCGTATCTAGTCAATAGATACGGCAGCAACCAAGACTCAGGTTTAATGCTGATAAATGGATAAGTGCAAGCTATGACGGCCAATTACAGCAAAACAAACTTTCGAAAGACTTTCTGAATACAGTCACAGCATCGTTGTTTTTTGTCCACGTTCAGCAGTATAGGAGCATTTAATAATTCAATCTAGACAACATGCATTCTGTTTTCATTATCTACGTAGTTGGGCCGCAGTTTAACATTTTTAAAATAAATGGACCGAATTGTTCTCCACTCAAGAATAAAAACTATTTGCTTACTTTAGACGGAGCTGCTTTAATCATGAGAAAATGATAAGTAGGCAAACTAAGCCAGGAAATATTGCAGTAAATGCATGGCATAACACAGGAACATAGATAAGGGATTACCTTGTGCTTCAGAGGAATGATAAAGCTCTATCAGGAGTGCAGAAAGCACAACACTATACAGTACATGAGTATCGCATATAAAAGTCATGTCCCTTGTGATTCTATCCAGTACGTGATTATTTTCCGTGGCTTTTAACCTACACTCCATGAAATGAGCTGTCACTCACGCCACGCCACTTCATCCAATTTTAATATTTTTTCCTTATCACTGCTGTGGAAAAGTGGATAAAAAAAAGTGGAAAGCAAAGAAGCAAATAAGTACCTTCCTGCATCCAAATCTATATTCCGTATACTATGCTTTTCAATTTCACATCTGAATGAAAACCTTAAAGAGTGTCTAGCCTAGCATTCGATTCCCAACGGCCTTAATTAGGCTCCCTAGCATTGTTGTTTCTAACACAGGGTTAGGTTTCTTTGTTTAGCAAGGTTCATCTCTCACATTGACCCACACGAGTGTCAATCGTGCAGTATCCAGTAATACGTGCTGTTCTATCACCGAGTGACACATGTCACATCCCTTGAGTAAACGGCCAATCAAACAGCAGGACGGAGGGAATCAATATCCTGCCTTGGGCTGCACGTTATATACACTAGTTGGACGAAAGCATTGGAACGCTATGGCAAATCTGACAGCACATGATCCTATAGGGCCTTTGGATGAAGTTGAATGAAATTTTTCCCTCACTTCAAATAGCAGACCCAAATCTGTTACAGTATGACAATGCCCCTGTAAACTCCATGAAGACATGGATGCAAACTCCATGAACACATGATCTCCCACTATAGAGCAACCGACCTCAACCCTATCTAACGCCTTTGAAATGCTGGCTGTCCCACAGGCCTGACTTTCCTAAAACCCCTTGTGTCTGAAGGAGCACAAATCACCACATGCACACTCCAAAATCTAGTAGAACATCTTCCCACAAGGATGGAAAGTGTACAATACATACCTACTGTTAATATTTAAGGTCATTTCAATCAAAAATATAAAAATAAGATGCATCAAATTGAATCTGTGCTGTGTGCATATCTCCTTACAAGAACTACTTTAGAATTTTCCTGATTATAAGAGGCGATGATGTAAATCTGCATATTTTAATAAAACATAAACAGAATGAAATAACAATAGGTCGTGATCTGAATAGGTAGTGATTAATGACCGCAGTTTTAAGAATCCTTTACAAAAGAGCAGAAGAGATTTCGAAATAATAAATCTTGCGGGTAATGTTAGTGTTATTTTTTACTATCACTTTAATATCTTACTGTGTAGTGATATGGATTAACTTGCATTTTCTGTCAGTATAGATAAAATACATAAAAAAACTTGCCCAGTGCATAAAGTACAACATTTTAGGATATATGGCATGACGTTTAACAGAAAATTTAACAAACTTTTCTTTTGGGTTCTCCCATTGGGGGCGCCACAGAGGATGGTCCGCAAATTAGATGTGGCAAATGTTTTACGCTGGATTCCCTTCCTATTGCAAACCACCCCAATTTATCTGGGCCTGGTACTGGCACTAGGAGTGCACTGGATTGTGGAACCCTAACAGCTGGGGCAGAGCAATTAAAAAGGTTAAAGGCCTTGCTCAAGGGTCCATTATTGGCAGCTGTGCTAAGACCTGCTAAGACCTGGAACCTGTGACCTTTTGGTCCAGAGTCCAATGCCTTAACCACTGAGCTACACACACACACACACACACACACACACACACACACACACACACACTCTGCATTCAGCAATACTGATACCATATACTTCTTGACAAATGATCTGAAATGTTTAATTCATCATCTCTTTTTTTAGGAATGACAAGTGTTTCACACATCATTCAAATATTACTTCTTCATACTCTTTGGCTGAGACCTTTGGAATCTCGCCAAGATAAATCCTTTGGGCTGAGCTACAAAGCAGACACAAAAATGGAAGAGTTTAGAAAAATGAGCAATAAACCACAAGCTCCAGTCAAGATGCGTCATGTCAAGTTACTGTTGATGTAAAAACACGCCCCATAAATCAGCTGACTGGGATTCTTCAACTCAGCAACTGCATGTCTAGCCCGGGTTGCAATAAATCACAAGGTTCAAGTGTACTGTACATGCATCTCTCTAAACGAAGGCTGAAACACTTTCAATCAGCTGAAAATTTGGTTTGCTCTGCTTCACTCACATTCCTCCTGCCGTTTTCTGATCCGCGATGGACTGCCGCAGACATTTCAACCCTGCCATTGTTTTGCATGTTTGTCAAAGATCTTTATCTTAATTAGTCTCAAAAATAGCAATGCGGTGTCTGCAATCACCCGCCTGGAGGGGAAAAGTACATTCTACTGGCAGTTACAGCTCATGATGAATGGCTTCCATTCACTACGCTTTTCTAAAGCAGGCTCTTCACTCAGTACAACAGGAGTTTCAGATAGTAATAGTTATCAATGTTGAACTGGTTTCCGAGCGCCACTTTAAACCAGTTTGATTTGGTGAAGAGAAAATCTTTAACAAAATACATTTGCAGCCACAGTTGAACAAAAGAAGGAAAGTCTCAAGACATTGTTTCTAAGCCAGCAGGACATACAGATAAGCTGCGCGACTCTAATTAGCTCAGCAATGTTAGAGAACTGTCTAATCATAAACAGTTACACGCTGGAAATATGTAAACTGATATTCAGCTTTATGTTTGTGACCCAATGCTGATGATTGCATGATCTCAAATTGTATTAGTTAGCAGATTGTTCATATACTGTATAATAGCAACTATTCAAATATAACACATTACATTTCTATATATATTTCTATACATTTCTAATCAGTGCTTTATACTACTGCAGTTATCCACAAATGCACATGAGTATTTCTCATTTCTAATGTGCATTAGTATCATATAGGTATTATATTAGTATAATATTCGGTTATATTAGTATAAATTCGGTGAGTCTACGCCCGGCGCAGCCTCAGCTTTCTGTGTATGTTCGCCATTTCTCTTGGCCTTGCCCTTAAGTCATGTATTTCAGGAATAAAGGACATAAATGGTCATTTTCTATTGCTCTCTGGAGCAGGATGGGACAAAGATATGGGTTGCTAGTGGATTTCAGGAGGCTGGTGGAATTGCTGCAGCTCAGGTGGGGCAAAAAGGAGGGAAAAAATCCGATCCAGTTTATGAAACGATTACTTTAAGGCTGATGTTTTGGAAAATCCGACATCCTGTTCTGCTTTGTTTTGGCAGGAAATCAGTCAGAACACCTCATATAAAATTTAAATGAAACACCTGTGGGAAAGGTTAATGAATGGAATACAAAAGCTAATAAGACGTATTTAAAATGTGCAAAAAGTTTATTGTGATATTGTGAGGTATTCGTAATAACTACTATAATTAATCACAAATTAGTTACTATTAAGAAACATAGTTAAGAGAGTAATTGTAATTCTGGACCTGCTTTCTTATCAAACTGCTAAGAATGCAAACTCAATCTTGTAACACCCAGAAGAGGATGGTTTGTTTTTTAATCTGGTTCCTGTAAGGATTTTTTCCTGATGTTGTCACAGGGAGTGTTTTCTTTTTCTCCTTCCACTGTCCCTGGTTTGCTTTTATAAATCTAAAACCACATCTTGATTTCTGTAAAACAGCCTTGTGACATGTCTAATGTTACAAGGACTATGCAAATAAAATTTAATTGAAAACATTTTAGTGTGTTTTATTTATGTCTTAATCTAATATATTATTGCAGGACCAAGACTGTATTAGAGGAGATATTCCAGTCTTGGCTGAACTGCTCGTCCCACCCTTTTCAACAGACTGCAAAAGTTACTCCAATATCAACAATTAATGGCAGAAATCCAACACTAATCATGCCTTGACCTCAATAAGGCTAAACAACAAGGCATGAGCAGGTTAAACCGTAACATAACGGCAGTATTTATCACAAGTAAGAAGCCATTACACACAGACACAATGACTTATATGAACTGAGTTAACTACACATGTTTCTCATAGTGTGTGTTTTTTCTAAGGGACAGTGCTATTGCGTGCCAAGCTGATGGATATAACGGAACGTGGGTTGAGGCCTGTATAGGTTTTTTTTTAATCTCTTCATAGCTCTGTAGGGAGATATTTAACTATTTATACAAATGTGCATACTAAAACAGAATGAAGGCACAGGTAAACCTGAATAAGAGTTGCTTGGAGAAGAAAAATAAAAAATCGTATGGACAAGCCACATGCCTCTGTAAATCCACAGCATGAAATGTAGAAACATGGTAAAAATGAAACGTCGCTTAATTGATTATGTCACATTTATGGTTCTCTAATTCCGCGTTGCACATTTTATAACTGTGGAAGCGGCACAAATTGACGACAGACTACAAAAGTAATACGATGACAGATATTTGGTGGGTCGAGGGATTCATGTACATCAGGAGAACAATTGCAAAATGAGATTAGGAGTACACATTGCATAAAATGTAATTAGAGAGTGGTGTAGATCAGTGGTTTAAGGCGCTGGGTTACTGTTCGGAAGGTCGGGGTTCGAGCCCCGGTATCACCAAGCTGCCACCCTTGGGTCCTTGAGCTGGACCCTTAACCCTCTGTGCTCCAGGGGGCGTTGTATCATGACTGACCCTGTGCTCTGACCCCAACTACCAAACAAGTTGGAATGTGCGAAGAAAGAATTTCACTGCGCTGCAATTTATATGTGACAAATAAAGACTACTCTATTAAATAATCTCATACAAGCACACACATACACACACACACATATAAAATTTAAATATATATAAAGTTGCAACATAAACCTTACATATTTAGTTGGAAGCGATTGCAATATAAAGGCAATCTTGGCTGCTTTTATTAACGAACTATAGAACATACTTTTTAATGAAATTTTGATGAAAATGTACATTTTTGAGGACAAATTCAACCACATTGTTACCTGGAGGGTTTTCCCAGACTGCCACATAAACGATATTTTTCATTGTTTTATTATGAGTTTAATGAAAGGTATTTTATTTCGAATAGAATTGACTGGAATGTTTTAACATACATCTACAAAGCTGTATTGTTCCAGATGATAAGATCGTCTTTAGCCTGGAAGTTTATGAAAATGTAAAAGTCACAGGTTATAATAGGAAATATATTTCCTCAGAATCCCTCGTTCAAGACATGACAATCATTAACAATCAGCGCATTCATGTAACATAGTTAACACCGAGGCTTCTGAGTGCATTAGAAGAATAACAAAAACAGATCTCCCCTCTCCATTGCTTCAGACTTATGTTAAAAGCCACAAGTGTTTCTATTCTGAGAGCGAGTCTTATGTTGTGCAATGTCCAATTGCCACTTAAAAAGATAACTAATTCCTGTGCTTATCTAGCTGGACATGAGCAACCAAGTCCCAGGAAGAAACCACTCAACTTAGACCCTTAGAGTCACCCTCTCTAAAATAAAATTTTGAATGAACAACATATACAATGGTGATCTTGTAAGTGTGTATGAGAAATCTCATGTGCAGGGTGGAATGGATAATGTTTGTGTCACGGTTCTAAACGGTCTTGACACAGTAAGCTGACCTTTTTCATCCCAACAAGATAAAATAGCTGCACAACTTAAATGCTTAAATAATGAAAGAAAGTGAGTGAAACGACAAAATAATCAAAAACTAGTAGATTGTTTGAAACGTTAAGCCATTTTAAGTGCTATAGTATGTAGCCATTTTTGTAAAGGAAATAAAAATAAATAAATAAATAAATAAATAAATAAACCCTCAACTGAATTAAGGTTCCTCGTATCTTAAGTTCATACCAGAGTTATTTTTTTCTTAGATGGAGACTTTTTATACGTCGCTCTGAATAAGTGTGTCTACTAAATGCTGTAAATGTAAAATATAGCTGCAAGCAGTGATATGCGGGGTTCCATCAACTGAGGAACTTAAGGAGTTGTTGTACTTGGAAAAACTTGATATTGCCCCCTAGTGGCTTTTGTGTAGCTTACTGTTTTTTTCTTTGTTTAGTGCAAACAAGTGGCAAAGGTACACAATTTTTTGGATTTCACCAAGGATTGAGGACATACAGAGGTTCTACCAAGTTTCATGGAGATATCTCATTGCGTTCAGGAGTTTGCAGCATGAATCAGTTAATGAGGACCCCCCCCCCCCCCTCCTATTAGAACAACCCCCCCCCCCCCCCCCCCCCCCTTCCTTCCTGGTCAAATGGATTGAAACTTTGTCAACCTCTCCTAAAATTGAGCTCTACCATATTTTTCTAAGTTTCAAATCTCTACAGGGGCATGGTGGCGTAGTGGTTAGCACGTTCGCCTCACACCGTCAGGATCCGGGTTCGATTCCCGTCTCGGCCATGTGTGTGTGGAGTTTGCATGTTCTCGCCGTGTCTCAGGGGGTTTTTCTCCGGGTTCTCCGGTTTCCCCCGGTCCAAAACCATGCACGGTAGGTTGATTGGCACCTTGGAAAATTGTCCCTAGTGTATGAATGTGTGTGTGAATGTGTGTGTGTGTGCCCTGCAATAGGTTGGCATTCCATCCAGGGTGTATCCTGCCTTAATGCCCATAGACGCCTGAGATAGGCACAGGCTCCCCGTGACCCGAGGGAAGATCGGATAAAGCGGTAGAAAATGAATGAATGAATAATCTCTACAATTAAAATAGGGTTTCAGCACTACATGCTAATAAACGTGAAAATGTGTTCTGAGGCACATAGATAATGACATTTCATGGAATTTCCATTCTTGGCATTTTTTTCAACGTTTGATTTCACATTGATTGATTTCACATTTCACACTTTGCCCTGTGTGCTTAGTTTACAGAGACAAAAACAACTATAGACTTTATATAATAATCGTGTTGACAGACAGACAGTAATAGTACAAGTTTGTTGCACACTAAATAATATATTAGTCACTGTGTGGTTGAATACCCTCGATGATGGCCATTTGATAGACAGTAGGCCTAAAATCTAACATCTGTCAGTAGTATGTAAACATATTGGTCATCAAAGACACACAATAAAAATAAACTAAAAAATAAAAAGTTAACTTTTACACACGCGTAAAGGCAGATAAGCAGCTTTATACTTGCAAGTTTCAAGATCATAATGGGTTCCTGTCACGTTTCCTCTGAAACGTTTCCAAAATTTCATCTCCAAAGCCAAACATGGTAAAGATAATTATGTTTTGCCATCATGTAAACACAGGTGCAATCACAGGTGTTTCGGCTGGCAGATGTGATGAGTCACTGCCTAGTCAGTGCCAATCAGCAATCAGAATGCATTAATTTAATTCTCAACATCTTGATGTTCAGACACTTGTTCATTATAAACAGTGATTAAACAGATTAAATGCTAGTCCGTAATAACAGATGTAATTATGGGGAGCAATTTCAATGTTTTTGTGTCATTTTTAGTCAATTTCCCAAATATTTCCCCCGTCGCAGTAAAAAAAATAAAAATGCCATGATAGGGCCTGTGTACTGGGTGTCTAACCCATACATCATTATCAGTTAGTTTGACAAATAATAAATAAAACATGCTTTCTTCTCCTCCGCAGCATAATTTATGTGCAATATACAGCAGTAGAGTAGAAGGAAGTCACATGACAATCATCCGTGATTTGAGCACGCTGCAGAAAAGATTTCTAAAGATTGGTTTTTGAAAATACTGTTGAAGTGAAAATAATAATAATAATAATAAAAAAGCCAATTCTAAGTTATTGTGCTTTGTGCATACTCACCCTCACTGGAGTTTGTAACGGAACCGAGTGTGTTGTCTTTCTCTTCCCTTTCCTCCTCCTCCTCCTTCTCCTCCTCCTCCTCCTCCGCCGCAACTTCAAACAGACTCTGCGAATGTTTAGCTAAACGTTGTTCATCCTCTTCCTTCACTCCAACAACTGGCCGGCTGGTTTGGCTGAATATCACTGGAGGATGCGTATACACCTCTGAATTTACATCCGACTCGGTTTCATCAGGTGCTGCTGGAGTCGCAGATTCAGTGATATTTGTCGCTATAGACCGTGAATTTGTATGGGAATATTTTTCAGCCATTTCATCCGTCTCGTTCTCGCTCTCTAACGAGACGCCTTGCTCTTTCGCCTTTGAATTTTGCATGCTGTAGAATTCTTGCGTTCCTTGTGTAGAAAAACTTCCCCCTGTAGTCTGCCATGTTGTCGTGCTCTGTGTCGCCTCGGTATATGCAGTCACTGGAGAGTCAGTGACTGTTTCACTGTATGTGTATGTCTGTTCATATGAATCAAACTTATTCCTGTCAGTGGTTTCTTTGTCTGGTTCTCTTTCAAGCTCCTCAATAACTTCTTCCTCGCTGTTGTCTTTGTCTGAACCTTTATTTACAGTGAAGTCTGTGTAAATAGACATTTGTTCTTCGTGTGTGGTATCTGTATAGATGGGGACGTTCTGTTTGTAGCCGTTATCTTTCGGAATGTTAATTTGTCCTCCTGTGATACCGTCCTCAGGAGAGTTCGCTTTGCGATGAGTATTTTTTGCCTTCTCTTCATATAAGGGAAAGGATGCTCTCTCTGTTGTTGATTTATGGGCACCGAATCGCTCTTTTAGCTCCTGCTTAGTTCCCCTGGCTTGGTGGGAGGGAATGTTTTCCATATCAGAAACCGAGGTAATATAAGATTCCACCGGAGAGACCAGGTCATGCCTAAGTTCTTTTGAAGAATCGGTAATAGGGTATTCATAGTCCTCCTCTTCCTCCATTTCCTCCATGTCACTTGGGAATGGTTTGAATGGTGGCAGAATGTCAAGGTCTGACTGAGGAAAAGGTTTGGGAAAGCTTGAGCCTTGACGATTGAAAAGATTTTGGATATTATTCTGATGTGGTGTGTTTTCCTTTGTGGTAGTTGCAAGCTGGGGTTTATGTATTGGCCTCAGATCACAGTCTGGGATCGGGGAACACATCAGGTTCCCGCCATTATTGGGGCAGTGGCAGACTTGGCAGGCTTGGTCCATACGGAATGAATAGCCAGCCTCATACTTCTGCCCCTCGTGCAAACAGCCTGTACGCTTACACTGAACACACCCATCTGCTGGCTGCAAGATTTCAATACAGTTAGCCGGGACCTCAGGACACGGAATGAAATGGCAACTGATCCGTCCGCCGCCCAGTGGGCAGGAGCACTCGGTACTACCAAAATCCACAAAGTAAGATTTTCCCTCTGGCACTCGGCCAGATCTGAAGCCTGCATTAATACAGTCATACAACTGGTAGCCCTCGCACGTACAGCCGGTTTGTAGACAAGTGGCACAGCAGGCACCGTTTTCCAAAACTTCCTCGATGCAGTTGTCAAGAAGTGGGCACTCCACTCCAGTGCAGTCTTTCTGGCACAGACCTTCATGTGCACAAAGCAAAAGTAGTAACAACAGCAGCCTCATTATGGTAAAGTGGAGCTGCCACTTCAGATAGGGATTTCGACGTGTTTCACTAGACGAAGCTGGGTGCTCGTGAAACACGCTTCTCCCGTGTCTTAGAAATCAGCAGTCAGTAAAACCTAAAAGAGTGAGAAAGACAAATAGATTTTAGGGAGGGTGCTGCAGATTTCCATTGGACCCTTTTCAATTTTAATGAAGTCACTCTGTTCATAATCCGCCTCAGTTTTCGGCAGTTCAAAATGAGAATTAGTGGAAATTATTTGTGGAAGCAAATTTAAGTAAAAGCCAATGTAGGATTTTTGTGTATGTATATTAATTAATTAATTAATTTATTTGAAGTGTACTATTTCACCTATGGATACCTTAAAGGGATTGTGTAGACGTTTTTTTAAGTCGCTTATATATCGAGCAGCCTTAAAAGCCATCTGGGGAACACATTCGACTTTCTCTGGAGACTTTTCAAATTTCTGAATGAAGAAAAACGTCCATAAGAAATGCATTAGATTGAGTGTACACTACTAAACACTAGTGTGTATCCAGACACTGCTTAGGCATGAAAGAGGCAAGAATGATGCATGCCTTCATATAATGTACTAACCTACCTATGTGTTAAGCATAATACAAATTATTCATAAACATAAACAGGATAAAGATGCCTTGACTTGCTGTTATGTTTTTGCACGAGCAGCACGAAATGAAAATGTTCAGTAGTAAAATGATTAAAATCTTGACTAGTCTACAGCGACTGGTTTGTTTTTTGTTTTGTTTTTCCTTATGAGAATGACTTTCGCTCAACTTGCGCTTTCTATGCTGCAATAAGACTGCAATCTGTGCAGCAGTGTTATTTGTCTAACATATTGAATGCATGCTTATTTTTTTGTGTGTAGAGGTTTTAGAGGTTTTTTTTAAACAAATAGACTTGTTTTTCCTTACATATTTCACAGTAGTATTGTTTTGAGCAGAACTTAGGCATGCACATAACATAACATAACATAGAATGACAAATGTCAGGTCTATATACCAGCACTATATTCAATTCTCCTTGATCCTTCTCAGTCCTTAAAACAGACAATCAGATAAAAGTTTTCACCTACCTTGTGAAGTGTGTGTGTGTGGATGTGTGTGTGTGTGTGTGTGTGTGTGTGTGTGTGTGTGTGTGTGTGTGTGTGTGTAGAGAGAGAGGGAGCTCCACAGCCTTATGCCAAAGTTCCGAATAGCGAGTGCATGTGTGCAGATCAGTTTACACACAGCTGCTCACCACGACCCCTCTAACTTACACGAAGGGGAGTGACACACGATGTAGACCATTCCCTACAAATGTCTTTGTAGCCAAGAACAACAAGTTAAATCATCCTGCCTCTTCTTTTTTTCTTAAATATCACAATCTAATAAAATATCCCAGAACAAGTTACACAGTGTCAGTTTTTTATTTTCAGCTCTGCTACAATACATTCACATTAAAAAGGCGGAGGCATGTCAATTCTAAGACTGCTTCCCCCCCGACAAAATATCTTTCCAGGTTAAAACAAACCTGAAAGCACCTTAGAAAATGCCTTCTTTATAGTCAAACACCATGGAACTACAGCAAATAGTGTAATATATGAACATCACTAATGACTGCAGAAATGTTACACATTTATACATGGACTAATAATGCAAACCCATTCTTTTCACTATATTTGAAGAAATCTGTATCCATTAGTGTATTTGCCAGATAATGTCCTCGGTGGGTATTGTTTGTTGATTAAAACTTTCTAACAGTGGCTTTCTACACAAACTCATACTATTTTATCTATTTTATTTTATTTATATGTGTATCTGTATATATGCTGCGATATAGTGTTACATACTCTGTGTATGTATGTATGTGTATATATATATATATATATATATATATATATATATATATATATATCATTCATTCATTCATCTTCTACCGCATTCATCCGATCTCAAATCTTCTCCCCTCGGGTCACGGGGAGTCTGTGTCTATCTCAGGCGTCTATGGGCATTAAGGTAGGATACACCCTGGATGGAATGCCAACCCATCACAGGACACACACACACACACACACACACACTCACACACATTCATACACTAGGAACAATTTTCCAAGGTGCCAATCAACCTGCCATGCATGTTTTTGGACAGGGAGGAAACCAGAGAACCCAGAGAAAAACCCCCTGAGGCACGGGGAGAACATGAACAAACTCCACACACACATGGCCGAGACGGGATTATTATAGTCATAATGTAGTTTTTACAGTTGCACATTCTATTTATCTATCGCTGTACATATATTTGCATATTCAATCACATAGCTGTACATGTACATTTACTTACTGTATATACACTCATTTCAATTTGCACATTGCTTCTATTTGCACTTCTGGAATATACTAAAATTCTGTTGCTGTGTTGTACCTGTACTATGCAATTACAATAAAGTCATTAAAGATAGATCTATCTACCTATCTATCTATCTGTCTGTCTGTCTGTCTGTCTGTCTATCTATCTATCTTTTTTATCTATAAAACAGCATAAGGAAACATATATTTACACAGAATCAATTAGGACAGAATGACACAGATGTGTGCAACACAAAACATATCTATTGCAGCTTCTTTCCACTCTCACCCACTATCCTCTATAACTCTTCTACAGTGACCGTTGGCCTTATGACTACTTCCCTCACCAGCTCCCATTTTATTTTTGCAGGACAACTTCCACTTCCTTACTACTGATACAGTTTATGAGTACACACTGGGGCGTCCAAAAGCTCAGATAAAAATGTATATCTATGTTTTCATCAGCTCCCTGGGTTTTTATTCATTTGCTTGGGATTGACAGGTTCTAAAAATGTCGATTCAAATGTGGTTTTGTAAGAAACGTTATTATTAGACAGGTGAACACCATTTTTAAATCAAATGTGTAGGTCAATATCTTTTATGGAAGCCGGCGGGCAAGACAACACTCAATATGTAGTTTTTGAAATACTTGACCAATAACTATTTAAAAAAATAAAAATCACTTTAAGGGAAGCTGAGATCATCAATAAAAACATTCTGATATGTATATTTGTAATTTGTTGTTTAGATAACTTTGATAAATAGATTAGTCAGTGATGTTATAGCTGCCTGAAATACTTGAATTGTTTTATTTGTATAATTAATACATATAAGACAGTTGACAATTTCACTTAACCGTTTGTTGCCTGAATTTATTTACAATTGTAAAAAATATGCACAATTGGTGCCTCCGATATGATCTATGTAACTATGATCTATGTGTGAAATATGCATAAACTGGCATTGGGGTAATACGTACGTTAAATTGGCTGTGTTTAGGGCTGGAAACAGTTTGAAGCGATTTCGCGACAGGGAGTTAAAAGTAACACAATTCCATGGAAGGCTCATAAACATGGTAACGACTGTCTGTAAAGCCATTCACTTTTAAAATACACCACAGATTAGTGAACCTTTGTTGTTTTCTTAGCAGCTTTCACTTTTTTAGTGTCTTAGGTGTCAGGGTTATAACCTTTATAAACAAAGGCCTTCCGAATTTGCTCTTCCCAAATTCTGCTTGTAGCAGGTATCCTGCAGTGATGTGTTCCACCAAATGTACCTCAATCAGCAGTTTCCTTACAAGAAACACACAAGCAATATTTTCCTGCTTTTGTTGTTTTGTGACAATCTTGATGCATATATCATTTAATACATCATTTTCAAAACATCATACATCAATTCAAATATCAGTATAAAAATTGTTATACTCTGAAATCAAATGACTCACACCAGCACCTTCTGGATGACAATAGCTTTGGAAAGAGTTTTGGTTGAACATTGTGAAATTAATTAAAATAATAAAAAAGGAGGGGGCACGGTGGTTTAGCGGTTAGCATGTTCGCCTCCCTTTTACAGGGTTGGGGGTGCGATTCCCGCTTCCGCCATGTGTGTGTGGAGTTTGCACGTTCTCCCTGCTCCTCAGGGTTTTTTTCTCCGGGTTCTCTGATTTTCCTCCCCGGTCCAAAAACATGAACAATAGGTTAATTGACACCTTGAAAAATTGTCCCTAGTATATGAATGTGTGTGTGTGTGTGTGTGTTTGTGTGTGTGCGCCCAGTGATGGGCATTCTTTACAGGGTGTCTCTTGATGCCCCAAGACGCCTGAGATTTCACGCGACCCTAGGGTTGATCGGATAAAGGGGTGGAATATGAATGAATAAATGAATGAATGAATTGATAACATCAATTTCAGAATTTGGCATGTGTAGAATTTCAACTCTGGCCTTTTCTCTCATGGACAAATGTTCTTCATTAATAAATCTTTCTGAGGATTAACATGAGATGTGTTCAATTTTGAACAATTTTGGCTTTTTTTTTTTTTTTTTTTTTACAAATAATTTCACCTCTTTAGCCTGTTTAGGAACCCCCAGACCTGTTTTGTATTAAAGATGAACTGTGTCATGTGGGTTTGTTTGTGTGTGTGTGTGTGTGTGTGTGTGTGTGTGTGTGTGGGAGTGTTGGGGAGTAACTAGTTACATGTAACGGCATTACATAATTTAATTACAAAATAAATGTTACAGTAATTTGTTACAGTTACTGAGAAAAGAATGTGTAATTAAATGACAGTTACTTATGAGAATGTTAAAGATTACAAATAGCGTTACATCTGAACAATTTCATGTAAAATCATTGCATTAGACGACGGCATGATTTTCAACTGAAACGTGATTTCGATGTGAATGATGACGATCTGCTGCGGTTTCATTTTGAAAAATATAACCTATTTTTTTTTTAGTAATTAGTGATTTAGTGATGGCTTAGTGATTTGCATGTTCACCTCACACCTCACCTCACACCTCCAGGATCCATGTGTTCGATTCCCGTCTCGGCCATGTGGGTGTAGAGTTTGTATGTTCTCCTCGTGCCTCAGGGGTTTTTCCTCCAGTTTCTGTGTTTTCTCCCCCGGTCCAAAAACATGAACTGTAGGTCGATTGGCACCTTGGAAAATTGTGTGTGTGCCATGCGATGGGTTGGCATTCCATCCAGCCTGTCCCATCTACCACCTATACTGTATGTTTAAGATCCACAAAAGAACAAGTCAGTTCATCACACAACCTGGAGACAGTTTATTTTAATAAACATACTCTCAGACTAATACATGCTAATACTTCCAGGATACATGTGGCATGTATTTCCCGATGGCGTGTCCAGACATTTCCCACTGTTTTAAATACAAGTTTGTTTCTCTTAATCCTTATCTGAAGTTTCTTATCTGTTGGTCAAGAATTTGAATGAAGAAATGGTTTCTGGGAGAAGTGAAGTTCTAACACTTACACTTAATGAGGCTTGTCTAATGACATGGTTTCAGCAGCTCAGAACAGCCTGGATGCCATGAAGGAAATCAAAAACTGTTGTCAGTGTTGGGAAGGTGACTTTGGAAATGTAATATATTACAGATTACAAAGTACGCTATTCAAAATGTAATAAGTAGTGTAACTTTTCTATTACTTTATAAAAGTAAAGTAACTGATTACATCCGATTACTTTTTGATTCCTTTCATTCGTGGCACTTTAAGTAAACATGCGCGTGTGTGTTTTTTTTCCAGTGGGGGGGGGGGTGGGGGGGGGGGGGGGGGGCGGGGGGGTGGGTCGGGGCCCTCTTTGGGGGGGGGGGGGGGGGGGGGGGGGGGGGGGGGGGGGGGGGGGGGGGGGTTGTGTACATGTTTGTTACGCTTCTCCATATTTTTTTAGCATTTTTTTCCATATTTTGAGACTGTGAGCGCCACTGCCACCTACTGTGGTGGATGTGAAATTATGGTTTATTCTACTACAGCAAAAAAGCATATTCCGGCGGGTTACACTCCCGGACCTCACCCGGACCCCACCCCTCCTTGGCATCGTGCCACGCCCCACTATTTGAGAACCATTGCAGTATAAATCGCTGTTTTTACATGAAATTATTCAGATCTATGTATCTATTTTTAATCTTTAACATTTTCATAAGTAACATTTTTTTTGGGGCACGGTGGCGTAGTGGTTAGCACGTTCGCCTCACACCGCCAGGATCCGGGTTCGATTCCCGTCTCGGCCATGTGTGTCTGGAGTTTGTGCATGTTCTCCCCGTGCCTCAGGGGGTTTTTCTCCGGGTTCTCCGGTTTCCTCCCGGTCCAAAAACATGCACGGTAGGTTGATTGGCACCTTGGAAAATTGTCCCTAGTGTGTGAATGTGTGTGTGAATGTGAGTGTGTGTGCCCTGCGATGGGTTGGCATTCCGTCCAGGGTGTATCCTGCCTTAATGCCCATAGACACCTGAGATAGGCACAGACTCCCCATGACCCAAGAAGATCGGATAGCGGTAGAAGATGAATGAATGAATGAACATTTTTTTCTCTGTAACTGTAACAAATTACTATTACGCTTATTTTGTAATTCAATTACAAAACGCCGTTACATTTAACTAGTTACTACCCAACACTGATTATTGTGATCCTTGTAATTATTTTCTTTTCTTTTTTCTTAGACATGAGGCTTTGAATTGCGCAACATTTCATCGGAAATGCAAACAGCTAACTAAACAGCAGGTTTGTGTGTTGGTGGTGGATAAGTTGTGAGATTAGCAATGACAACACTGATGGGGCTATGGGTTTGCATTGTGGGGCTGTCAGGCATTCTCACAGTGAAAAGGTGAGATTTATGGAATCCTAGTGTGATTCGGGGGAAAGGGGAGTTTTCCTGCACTGAATGTCATTTGATGAAGACAGACGAGTCAAGGTCATACGGGCATTTTTCTCTTTTCTAATGAACAAAACTCATATAACGTGGAGGCAAATATGACGAGGCTTATGGCACTTAAATGAAATCTTCCACTCGTCACAATTCAAGCTGCGTTCTGTCTCTAAGAAAACATGCCATTTCAAGCTACACTGTACTCGATGCATGTACTAGTGCCAATTTCCCCATCTGTGGATGAACGCCGTTAACTCTGCATTTTAATTTTACATATTGCCATTATGTTTGATTTAAATGCCACTGCTAATCCATTTCTAAAAGTATTCTAGAAAACATAAAAGAGCATTAAAATGAAGACACGATATAATGGCGCTTGACAGAGGAACATTAAATGCAATTTGGTCAGGAATTAGAATCGATTACAAAGAAAAAAATGTTTTGATCATTCTTTGAAATGGTAGCAGTAAGGTCAAGGTCAACAAACTTCATTGGACCTGTTGGTGTGATTCCAGGCATGTGATTCTAATCAACATGGACATATTTTGAGTCATTTGACACACCAGTATACGCAGTGCACCCAGTCTTCTGCCTCTATTATTAAAGCCATGTGCTGAGAATCTCAATTGGATTTTAATGGTTGAATTGTTTTTATACATTTGCCTTTTGCTAGAGCCTCATGTTGCCTGTTAAACAGACTTGCTTATCATTTAAAATGTGCAAATGTGACATCACAAAGGGACATTTAAGGAAATATGGTGTGTGTGTTTTTTTGTAGAAAACTGTTCACAAGGAGGAACTCTGATCGGAGAACATAGAACTGTGAGACAACAATGTTTTTATGACCTCAATCTGGGTCTGGTGAATTAGATCACATGTATTTAAAACAACAATGGAGGTCAAATCTGGAACGATTCAATTTCCTAATTCAATAAAATGAATTTGAAAAGGTTTTTGAATTTAATTATTCCTAACATCTATTCCATGATTGTTGTCTCGAATGCTTTTTACGGGACCCATTGTGTCATTTTTATGTAATTTGTCACCTGTTTGTACATGCTGCATGTGCATCTGAGCTTTCAAGTAAGGGATTATGATTACTTTGCACCATATGGTGTTGATCCTTATTTATTTATTTAATAAAAATAAAAATAAAAAAAAGACACATGGTACTTGTCAGGTGGACTGTTTTACTAATAAGCCCCGCTCTGTTTGTGTGGGAAAACGCAGGAATTTCCAGAATGAAAGGAAATGGGTGCAGCAGGAGGGTATGGAATATCCATCAAGTACGCCATCAATCGCAGCAGGCAGTCGCAAATCTGTCGTCACTTTTCTATGACAATGGACACAGGAAACAGGAAGGGGCTCTGATTTGCACACGGTTAGATCTTAATGGATAAGCCCACTCTGTATATTTTCATTTAAATACACATTTTCATAAACTCATTTTCCCCCTCAACATCATTGTCGTTAAGTGAATATTATTAAATATCCCAGTCATTATATTACTACAATCATTAAACTGAGTAAATGACACACAATGGGGAGAAGAAGAATGCAAAATTGTTATAGTGTTTTTTTTTACTGTTAACTCTTTTATTTGCTCTTTGGTTGGCTTCCTATATTTCTGTCAATTGTGATGATAAGAACAGGAGAAAGTATTTGTATTCATCTGCCAGTGGTTGGAAATGTACTTGACAAAAAACTCGATCTGTATTAGTCATTCACTTACGATTAAGGAGGACAATCAAGCAGGACCAGGACAGGAGAAATTAGTATCAGTGGAAACTGTGGGTCTTTCAGATGGTATCAGATTAATATTTATACTAAAGTCTGTTCTTTGTCCGTGTATACTTTGATTCTCTATCTACAATGCATCCCATTTTGTTGTTATAACAACCTTCCCTAGGGAGGGGGCGTAGCACAGTGTTTAAGGTCCTGACATGCTGATCAGAAGGTCAGGGGTTCATAACGCCCCTTGGGTCCTTGAGCAAGGCCCTTAAAGCTCCAGGTGGCGCTGTATCATGGTCGACCCTGCGCTCTGACTTTAAACAAGCTGTGGTGTGCCAAGAAACAATTTCACTGTGCTGTAATGTATATGCGACAAATAAAGGAGTCTTCTCTTTGGAGTCAGGTTGTAAGATTTGTACTCGTTCAGCCACAAAAAAAGTACAGTCAGGTCCTGCGGTAGGGGGAGTCAGCAATCACAATTCATCAGAGAGTCACTGAATATCTTCTACTCAGGATCTCTCACTCCATTTCATTCATTCATTCATCTTCTACCCCTTTATCCGATCTTCCCTCAGGTTGTAGGGAACTCGGGCATCAAGGCAGGACACACCCTGCCAACCCATCGCAGGGCACACACACACACACACACACACATACACATTTATACACTAGAGACAATTTTCCACGGTGCCAATCAACCCACTGTGCATGTTTTTGGATGGGGAGGAAACCCATTAGGCACGGAGAGAACATGGAAACTCCACACACACACACACACATGGTGGAGACGGGACTCGAACCCCCAGGTGTGAGGCAAACATGCTAACCACTAAACCACCGTGCCTCCTTCCACTCCATTTCATGGAAGTCATTTTGTGCACCGTGTTAAAACAGCTTTGGGTCTTTACGTTCATGTGAAATAATATTGTATTTATCCCAAAGGCATCCGAAAGCAGGGAGTGTCCACACCAAATTCTCTCTTTTTAAAAGTCATTTTAGTTGTCAATGGCCATCGGATTTGACCCGTTGAAAGGATAACGGGTGAGATTTTTGTTCCTATGAAGTCACATGTGTGTACACAGCACTGCTTTTCATGCATCATTTCTCTGTTGACTACCTGGTCAAGTTATATATGATAAAATGGTACATTAAACTGATCATTGCAGTATCTGATGCTTCATGCGTTTTTTTGCCCCCTGAAAATAATTCAATGAAAACATGCTTGTAGTGCATGAAAGACAGATCACAGGTCATTACAGAACAGATATAAAAAGTAATTACACCGATCTGGCGCTACTGATATGAGCCGAGCTGGGGAAAATCGTGTGGATGTTTAAGGATGTGTGACAGCTTTAGGATTTTCCTCTAATTATCCCTTATCAGTGCAGACACCAATTTTACCTTCAGTCGGAGTTTAAGGGGTTCAGCAATACAGTCCCTAAAGGTAACGTAATTCATTCAGAAATGCCCTATGAATGGAGGTGACTGATGATACCCTGGGGCTTGAGAAGGGAGGGAATGAAGGCAGGTTTGAAACACTGCTAGTTTTGTTCTTCGCTGTTGGTGTTTTGATTAATGATGATTGTGAAACACTTTATGCAATGGGGAAAATTCTTAGCTAAAGTTGCCAGGGTCTGCTCACTTAATCATTTTTTGATTTTAAGGGAAAATATGTAGGAGGTTTTTTGCATGCAACATGATTTGGACTGGATGTGTGTGTGTGTGTGTGTGTGTGTGTGTGTGTGTGGGTTAAAGAAATAGAAAAAGTTTGTAAGATACCATGCAACTATTCATTCTTCCAAATTGCTGTATTTTGTGTTCATGACTCATTGCATTTCCTGTTGTCAAACTTAAGCATTGCATTTGAAGCCAAAATAGCTACCGTTTTCTTTACTATGTACCTACATGTTGGGTTTCTAGTAAAAGGGCAACACTAGGTTTGCTCGTACGTACTGAAAATGATGAAAGTCAGGTGACCATTACTGGGGTTTCTGTGTAGAAATCAAACAAACAAACAAAAAAAATGAATTCTACTTTTGTCAGGTCATGACATTCTGGAGTCAGTGAGCAATCAGTGAGCATGTAGCAATCATCGTCAAGGTGAAGTTGAGGTGAAATTGGTTTGGTAATATGTAGGGGAAAATTCAGTCACATGCAATTTCACAACACACTTTCAAGCTAACAATAAAGCAAAGCAAAAGAAAAAACTGACATAAGTAGTAAGTGCCTTTAGTGTTCAGTATATAGCATTGTGGTTAAGGGGGTCTCTGTATGCTGTAAATGGAAATATCTAAGCACTGCACTAAATCATCAATTCATTCATTCATTCATTCATCTTCTACCGCTTTATCCGATCTTCCCTCGGGTTACGGGGAGTCTGTGTCTATCTCAGGAGTCTATGGGCATTAAGGCAGGATACACCCTGGATGGAATGCCAACCCATTACAGGGTGCACACACACACACACACACACACACACACACACACACATTCATACACTAGGGACAATTTTCCAAGGTGCCAATCAACCTACCGTGCATGTTTTTGGACAAGGGGAAAACCGGAGAACCCGGAGAAAAACCCCCTGAGACACGGGGAGAACATGCACAAACTCCACACACACATGGCCGAGACGGGAATCGAACCCGGACCCTGGCGGTGTGAGGCGAACGTGCTAATCACTAAACCACCGTGCCCCTTTTCATCTCAATTCCTTCTTCATAATACTCTCACTTGTTAAATAAGGAATGCATGTCTGAAGCATTTCATCAAATCATTGCATTTTCTGAACAGTATATTCTGTTATGTAGTTTATCATGGATATGGAAAGGAGGGTTGTATTTATTAAGAATACCTATTCTATTCTATTAAAATCGCACTGTAGTACACTGATATGAGCAGCATTTTAGGGGAGGTGGTACCTCAGTGGTGAAGGCTTTGGACTGGAAGGACGTAGCACCACCAATCTGCCACTAGTGGGCCCTTGAGCAAGGCCCTTAGCCACCACCTGCTCAGTTGAAAGCGGCTCTGGATAAGGGCGAATGAATGAATATTATGGGAAATGTTATGGGACTGTAATTTATAAGTTACAAGTTACAAGGAAGGCACAAGGATCAGCTCAATGTGTAGAATATGTACAGTGTGGATGTACAGATCTTTCTTTCGTCAGGAAAATCGTCTTCTAAATCTATTCTTTACTTGACTGACTATAAAATCCACCACATGTCAAATTTACATTTTTGTTCTGTTGTGCTGCAAATTCAAACATGAATAGTGTTGGTCTGTGAGTGGTTTTGAAACAATAACGGTGTGTGTGTGTGTGTGTGTGTGTGTGTGTCGTACTGTTGCTTGAAATATTTAAAAGATACTCTAGAAAGTTGAATAATTACCAGAATATGTGTTATGTCAGGTGTTTATAGTAAAGCTTTAGAAATACATCATTTGTCGGCAGCTGAAAGCTTTGCTCTGCTGTAATTGCTAAAACCTTCTTGATTTCCAACGGATAAAATTCCTTTCACTACTTATGTTTTTACTAAGTAAAAATAAATAGAGCAGCGTACTAAACAATATTATAAGAGTAGTTACGCTAATTGGTCAAAAATCTATTAGTGAAAAAATATATAATATATGTCTGTATGTCTGCATTAACTAAAACAGAAGATTTTATAAATGTAAAATACTTTTATTTGCATGTCGGCATTCTAATGTACTTCTTATTCTTGTAAGAATACTGTGGAAATGTAATAGGTTACAGATTACAAATGACCCCTATTCTAATGTAATAAGTAGTGTAACTTTTTAATTACTTTATAAAATCAAAGTCGCTGATTACGTTTGATTACTTTCATGTTTCTAATAAACTAAATTATTTCCAAACATTTATAACTTTACAGTTAATCTTACAGTAGTTTCCTGTTAGAATGTCAAAATGCTTCATCACTTGAATTAAGTTTATATTAATTGCATTTTTAAGCACAGCCACAACAAAGCCAAAAAAAAATATTTAATACTGTTTTAAAAATAAAATCTTTGCATGGTTATGACACGACACACTGGCAAGTAACATGGCGGAGGCGGGAATCCAACTCTGGAGGTGTGAGGCGAATGTTCCAATCACCATGCCACCATGCCAAATTATTATTATTATTATTACTATTATTGTTATTATTATTATTATTATTATTATTATTCATTCATTCATTCATTCATTCATCTTCTACCGCTTTATCCGATCTTCCCTCGGGTCACGGGGAGCCTGTGCCTATCTCAGGCGTCAATGGGCATTAAGGCAGGATACACCCTGGATGGAATGCCAACCCATCACAGGACACACACACACACACACATTCACACACACATTCATACACTAGGGACAATTTTCCAAGGTGCCAATCAACCTACCGTGCATGTTTTTGGACCGGAGGAGGAAACCGGAGAACCCGGAGAAAAAAACCCTGAGGCACGGGGAGAACATGCACAAACTCCACACACACATGTCCGAGACGGGAATCGAACCCGGACCCTGACGGTGTGAGGGGAACGTGCTAACCACTAAGCCCCTCTATTATTATTATTATTATTATTATTATTATTCACACACATATCCTAGGTAAAGAAAATTTAATGACACATTTTTTCTCAGTGACTGTAATGAGTTCCTGTTACATTTATTTTGTAATTAAATTACATAACGCTGTTACATTTACAGCATTTGGCAGACGCCCTTATCCAGAGCGACTTACAACTGACTGAGGGGTTAAGGGCCTTGCTCAAGGGCCCACTAGTGGGAGCTTGGTGATGGTGGGGTGTGAACCCATGATCTTCCGGTCCAGAGACCAACACCTTAACCACTGGGCTACACACCTCCCTTACACGTTAATTAGTTACCCCGCAACACTGTATAAGAGGAAGCAAAGCAAGATAACTCTTTCTGTCTGCTATACAGTAGTTTAAACCGTCGTTCAGAATTCACCACTTCATCTCTGTCCTGCCTGCAATCATTCACAATCACAAGTACAGGAGCCCTCAGTGCACTCAATCCCTCCATAACAGGTGAGTGCAAGCATTGTAATGATTTTACTAGTGGACATGTCAGGGAAATTAACAACACTAAAGTTAGTTTAGCCACTGAATTATTATTAGCATTTTTTATTTTAACAATGCAGAAGAAAATGTGAAGATAAGGAACAATCCAAACTGAAAATGCACCACTTTCAAAACGTATATTTACAAATGTCAATAAAAACCTGGGGGCACGGTGGCGTAGTGGTTAGCACGTTCGCCTCACACCGCCAGGGTCCGGGTTCGATTCCCGTCTCGGTCATGTGTGTGTGTGGAGTTTGCATGTTCTCCCCGTGCTTCCCCGTGCCTCAGGGGGTTGTTTTTCTCCGGGTTCTCCGGTTACATGCATGGTAGGTTGATTGGCACCTTGGAAAATTGTCCCTAGTGTATGAATGTGTGTGTGTGTGCCCTGCGATGGGTTGGCATTCCATCCAGGGTGTATCCTGCCTTAATGCCCATAGACGCCTGAGATAGACACAGGCTCCCCGTGACCCGAGTGAAGATTGGATATAGCGGTAGAAGATGAATGAATGAATGAATGAATGAATAAAAACCTTGATATTGATTGAATGTTACATTTTAGTTTGGTTCGTTTTTTGTTTAGTTTTTCTTGGTTTTTGGTTATATATTATCATATTTTTCAACTTTTGATTTACTTTCATTCTTGTACGTGTTCTGTTGTTGTTGTAACTAAAAATGTAACACTTCCTTGGACCATGAAGAATAACAAATTCACAGAAATTCAGAACTGTGCTTCATTTCCCCGTTAAAATTTGAAAGCAGCTTTTTTCGGGGAGCAAGAACGCAGACAAGATGCACACAGCGATTTGATTAGGACGGTCCTGTATCAGTCTTCAGCGGGCCGCATGTGATGAGACGAACCAGATCGAGATTTGTAATGTGTTACAGAATGTAACCACTTTTAATCATCTAGAGGTGGTAGTTGTAGGTAGCAGTGGTTAAGGTGTTGGCTTCCGGACTGGAAGATCATGAATTCAAACCCCACCACCACCAAGTTGACACTAGTGGGCCCTTAAGCAAGGCCCTTAATTGCTTAGTTGTAAGTTGCTCTGGATAAAGGTGTCTGCCAAATGCTGCAAATATATGGATAATATTTGAATTTATATTTGTTAGTTGTGTGCTCCTTTTTTTCAAAGAGAAGAAAAATGCCTGTAACAATACCAGGCCAGAGAATGATTTTGTGATCCTGGCTGTTTTTCAACATTTCCTGTGTCTTGATAGCTTCATGATGCTCTTCAGCTTGGAGATTACAGGGGGATCCACATCTGGGATGAGGTAATCCACTTCATTCTTATTATTATGGGAAGTCTTTGTAAGTGTGTCAGAAAAGAACAGTGGGAGGCTAATGCTCTGATCCATTACTGTGGCTGCATTGTGTTTAGGTGGAAAAGCAAAACATCTTTTGATGAAAAGGAGCTGGAGCATGGTGCGATCACACTGCAAAACGTCTCTTACACCGTTGTGCATGCGCCACTGCATTATGTATAACACAGCAGCATTTCGGCTCTCTGTCTGAAAACGGAACGCTCATAAATCTGATCTTAATTTTCCCGTTCCAGCTGTTGGACAGAACATTGTAACATTTCATAGCAGGAGGTTCTGGTGTGACAGGAGGAACAGACGCTACAGTATAAGAACTTCCCAGTGATGTTTCATGGATAAAAGCTATATGGGATTGTATTAGGTCTATTTCAAAATCTTATCATCTTTAAACCACTGTATAAAATCTATTAAATTCTATTCATTTATATTTCATTTACTTGGGCCACAGGGAACCTGTGCCTATCTCAGGCATCTTCATGCATCATGCAATGCCAACCCATCGCAGAGCGCACACACACACACTCACAATCACATTCACGTGGCCAATTTTCCAAGGTGCCAATCAACCTACCGTTCAACCGAAGAACCAGGAGAAAACCCCCCTTGAGGCACGAGGAGAACATGCAAACGCCACACACACATGGCTGAGGCGGGAATTGAACCCCCAACCCTGGAGGTGTGAGGCGAACGCGCTAACCACTAATCCACCGTGCCCCTGAATGCATGAATGAATGACGAATGAATATAGTAAATTTAAAAAACAGGATTTTTATGGGGAAATTATCGATGTTTTATTACATTCATTCATCTTCTATCGCTATATCCGATCTTCCCTCGGGTCACGGGGAGCCTGTGCCTATCTCAGGCGTCTTTGGGCATTAAGGCAGGATAGACCCTGGATGGAATGCCAACCCATCACACACACACACACACATTCATACACTAGAGACAATTTTTCCAAGGTGCCAATCAACCTACCGTGCATGTTTTTGGACCGGGGGAGGAAACCGGAGAACCCGGAGAAAAACCCCCTGAGACACGGGGAGAACATGCACAAACTCCACAAACAAATTGCCGAGGCGGGAATCGAACTCGGACCCTGGCGGTGTGAGGCGAACATGCTAACCACTAAACCACCGTGCCTGGCTTATTTTATTACATTAAGAATTGAAAAGATCAGATGTTCTAATAATTTATATCTTCCATCATAAATATCAAATTTCTACTGAAATAAACAAATCTAACGAATAGGCAGAATGACTAAAGTCACATCAGGGTTGCAGACATGAAATGATGTAATGAACTGTAAAGAAGCATGAAGTAATCTAATAAATATCTTTAAACAGACTCTCTGTCCAGTGCTTGGCATATTTTGAAAGCAGATGCACTTTACGAAAAACGGATACTGAGCTGATAAACATTCTAATATCTGCCTCTGATTAAAATATACAAATTACATACAAACACTAATCATATTACTGCGCACTTCCTATGAGCTCATAATCAGGATCATAAATGTTATTTGCTATTTTTTTCTTTTTTTATTGAAGTAGCCTACAGCTTTAATTATTAGACTTAACTGAGCATTTAACATCAGCATTTCTCACGTTGTTATATTTACAAGCACTTTGTCTATCATTGTGCAATGTGCTTATATTAATCCTCATTTATTCATCTTCTCTCTCGGGTCACCGGGAAGCCTGTGCCTATCTCAGGCGTCTTCGTGCATCAAGGCAGGACACATGCAGTATGGAATGCCAACCCATCACAGGCCACACACACACACACATTCATACACTAGGGACAATTTTCCAAGGTGCAAATCAACCTACCGTGCATGTTTTTGGACCGTGGAGAAAAAACCCCATGAGGCACGAGGAGAACATGCAAACTCCACACACACACACACACACACACATGGCAGAGGCGGGAATCGAACCTTGAGGTGTGAGTCGAATGTGCTAACCACTAAACCGCCATGTCCCCTGTTATGTATATATATATATATATATATATATATATATATATATATATATATATATAGTGAAGCTCATTATAGGATTGGTAGGATTGGACTCTTACATATGTAGTGTACAGATAATGCCAAGTGGATAATGCCACTTGTTGTAGCTCTGTTAAGTACTGAAGGAGGAAAAGCATTTCATTCAACCAGCACATGATTTAACAATATACATGAGTACTGTATATTAAGATCACTGTAATGTGTGTAACTGTGTGTAATCATGTCTGAAAGTTTCTACACACGTCATTCCATATGATCACCTACACACCACGTAGAATATCGAAGGTCTTCTTATTTCAAACCAAATATTACACACACACACACACACACACACACACACACACACACACACACACACACACACACACACACACACACACACATGTATGTTGCAAAAATGTGTGAGACTGAAGTTTAGATGCATCATGTTTTCCTTTGTGAGAAAGGAACATCTGATGTACCTGTAGTAATCTCACTATAACCTAAGCTTGTTTGACATCCTGCACAAATTGCACAGTCCTGGACCTCTTCCAGTGCCTTTAGTGTGTGTGTGTGTGTGTGTGTGTGTGTGTGTGTGTGTGTGTGTGTGTGTGCCAATTGATTACAGATGGTTGGCACCTAGATGGATTTTTGTAATCACTTAATCTTAATCTTAAACTCTTCTAGCTCATAGGCACATCCTCTCTCTGGTCCATTTATAACACTCCACATACTTTCATTTCATCTAAGCGGGGATTCTAATTCTTGTCTTGCCAAGAATACGTGCACAGATACGGAGAACTCCAGGCAGGTTCGGTGTGTGAGCTGGAGCCAATATTCACCACATGCTTTTACCCCCAATTGCACGAGGCATCTGGTGTCTGGATGCATTTGTCACTCTTTATATTTGTATTTCTCTTACTTAAACAGTTACACACTGCCAGGAAATATACGTTCTGAATAAGGACTTACATGCACCGAGTCCAAATGTTAAACAGGACGTCAATGCGAGTGTAAAATAGTAGCAGAACAATATGAAGTTTAGCGGCAGGAACTGTAGGGGGCAGTGAATAAAAAAAATCTCATGAACGATGTCATTGTGTTCTTTAGTCAACTCCATAGCGTTTTAAGTTTTTTCCGAAAGTAATTTCGATCCTACATTTGCTTTTTGTAAATGGTGCAATTAAGCTGCCATTGAGGAAGACAACAATGCGCCCTTGTCGAGTCGAACTTCAAGCCTTTCCTGAATAAGACAAGCCCATTTATCTTTCCCGCAGTGGAAAAGCTCTTACTAGCAAAATGTACAAAATAAAATCCTCACTGGTGCATTTCAGACTGCATGCTCTGTCTGGGTGAGGCTCCTCTACTGTGGGTTTTGGAAAGCCGAGTTTGTGCTTGGATTGAGATAAATAAACAACTGCAGCCCATTTTGAAACACACCATATCCTCTAACATGGACCTTGTGTTGTTGTAAGCATCTGCTGCTGCCAATATCCTGCTTTAATGGGTCAATTAATTGGCCTCTGCACAAGTGCTCAAGTGTCTCAGCGTTTTCCTTCCTTTAACATTTCCTTATTCTATGTTCAGGCTTGATCGTGATCGTTTTTTTTTATTAAAACCTGGAAGGAAGTCAGTTCTTTGAGTGCGTAACAGAGGTAACGAGGGTGAGAGGAGTCACTGCTGGCGATAGTAGACCTCGTTCCAGTGCATCTATGAAGCATTCATCACAGATCTACACCACGAACAATACCGTAGCCATCTGTGCCTGGGAGACAAAAGGGAAAAATGGTGTGTACTCTGGGAATGATGACATTCTCTCGCTACCCTGGCAATAACAATGCGCATTTGTTTGGGGGGGGTCGGGGGGGGGGGGGGGGGTGCTGGTGGGGGGTGAAGAGAAACAAAACATACCAAAAAATTAGTTTATAGAAAATATGCAAACCTTGGATGGAGTCCTTCATATAGCCTATCTTCTGTAAGACATTCTTGATTAAAAAAAAAATCTAATTTTATTTTAAAAAATGCAGCTATTAAATTAAGGTTCTTGGAATATTTGGCAATATAAAGGTTTTTATTTTGAAGGCCAGGAGTTTTGGACTGGATAATGCAATCTTTCTGTCCAAGTTTGTCTTGGCTGGTCTTATGTAAGATTGATTATTATTTGGGTTTGTTCCAGAGATCGGGCTAGCTGCCAGACTAGGATACGCCAGTGATGATGAAAGTGCAGCCATCCGCACAGTGGCCTTTGCAGCTGTATGCTATCCTGCTGTAGCATTTACATTTATGCGGTAGCGTCATTTCTTTGTATCAATTTCCATGATCGTAGGAATCTTATAACCAGCCACAGCCATAAAACCCACACATCTTATACATCCAGCCATGTAATGCCCTTCAATGATACTTTTATGCACTTAGAATGCACTGTGTAAACAATTTTGGAGTGATGATGAAACACACACAGATCACAGATAATATGTTCGTATTTGCATTTCTTGACATGACGTTGCATGACGTTGCATGGGCACACACTTTGTTAGTCAGCATATCATTCCTATTCTTTACTGTATGTACTGTGAATAATCTCGCTTTATATCAGAGATACCATTCTGTATCTGTGCATATCGACAACGTGGTGTTTTTATATAGACCAGAAACACATAATCCGCACGTAGCCACCTGGTGGTCCATAATATGTATTGCAGCTATTATGAGTAATGCAGAACCTCCTGTGTTAACTGGGTATAATAACTAACTAAATGATAATAATAATTATTTTTATTAATTGTATTTTTTATAATTATTATAATTTTATGGTTTTATAACAACAACAAAAACAACAATAATAATAATAATAGTTATTATTCTTATTCTTCTTATTATTAAAGGGGCATGGTGGTTTAGCACCTCACATTTCCAGGGTCGGGGGTTTGACTCCCCAACTCCGCCATGTGTGTATGGAGTTTGCATGTTCTCCCCGTGCCTTGATTGGCAAATTGTCCCTGGTGTGTATGTATGTGTGTGTGTGTGTGTGTGTGTGTGCTCTGTGATGGGTTGGAATTCCATATAGAGTGTGTCCTGTCCTGATGCCTGAAGATCCCTGAGCTGGGCACAGATTCCCCGAGAGAGAAGTAAAGCGGTAGACGATGAATGAATGAATGAATGAATGATTATTATTTGGTCACAATGGTCAACATTAACCATTCTCTGTTTACTAACAGGAAAACAATCCAAATGCACTTATATTTTTTCTATTGAAAAGCATTTCTTTCACTTAAAAAGCCCAAGTGAGTTCTTTCCTTTAGTAGATTACTCCTTCTACACAGAGATAGTCAGATACTAATAATGTTAGCGATACTAATGCAGAAAGGCAAGAGAGCACTTAATCTTTAAGCCTAAAGGTGCAGTACATACTGTGACTGGATTTACAGCAAAGGCTTAACGCCGGGTCACTCTGCTTCATTCTCATTCATGCCATTATATTCTCATCAATAATGTAAAATCTGGGCAAAGAGGGGTAAAGAGGGCACACACTCCAGCACCCTCAATATAAATATCAGCTTCATGACAGACCATGATGATATTCCCTCAACCTACATGCACAAGGATAACATTTATTTATAAGTGCATCAAAGATTTGTTGTTTAATGGTAGATGTTGACGTCTTCTGTGGGGTTTTTTTTAGGATGTGTAACAGTTTTCAGAGAAATACCTCCAACACCACAACTATTGTAGGAGCTCTCTTTGGGAAGAATGAGTCTTTAAGCCAAAGATTTCTCCGTGTTCCCGTGTGATTTATTTCACAGAAGAGAAAAGACAAAAAGCAAAACAATGCACTCAGATTCACAATGCCGATGTTGTGTAAAGGCATGAAACGATCACCAGTTTATTAAAAACCCAAATATTTGGACCAAAAATATTGATTGTAGTGTTGTTACATCCACATTGGTTTACTTGTGTGTTTTTTTGTGTGTGTGTGTGCATTTGATGTTGTTATATGCACTAGGAAAATGTATATCGTTCAGTGCTTTATTTTATATGAATTCATGCTTTAAAACCAACAGTTGTATTTGTTGATGGTTGATTTTCAAGTATAAAACGTGTTAAAATCTTTTCATTTTCATCTCATTTGTACAAAACCCTGATAATATTGATAAGCGTGAACCGTGTTTCCTATATACATGATATGATATTTTCATATCATTACATCCCAACTTGTGTGCTGATGTAAGGAATCTGTGCATTACAAAAACAAAAACAATGCTCATTTAACAAACATTGTTTACACCTGACATTTTTTTTAAATATACTCAAGTCATTGGTGAAGATATCAGTTCTTACCTTTCAATGAACCTGAAAAGAGTGAGGAGATCTTTTTTTTTTTTTACATGGCTTAATAAATGTAAATGCAGTAAATGTGTTTATCGTTAGCGTGTAATGAAAGTGAGTTACTGATATAATAAGAATGATAATAGAAATAAATGTAAGCAGTGTGCAGTAAGCAGTGTACAAAGTTGAAGAGAAAAATGAAATGACTTTTTGGATTGTTGCTTTCCGAATTCTATTCATTCAGTGAAAGCGTGATCATTTTATATATATATATATATATATATATATATATATATATATATATATATATAATATATATAAAACAGCACAGCGCTGTGTAGCTGCAAGACAAATCAC
Source organism: Kryptopterus vitreolus (assembly GCA_030449085.1). Classification (NCBI taxonomy): domain Eukaryota; kingdom Metazoa; phylum Chordata; class Actinopteri; order Siluriformes; family Siluridae; genus Kryptopterus; species Kryptopterus vitreolus. The sequence goes on from JACRUU010000013.1 coordinate 21,956,966, forward strand.
TGCTCTACTTTAATGAATTTGTTTGTTCAGTAGTAACATCTACCACAGGGATTCGAATGAAAGACACACCACATAAGTGGATTTTGATAAAGTGTACGGTATCTGAGAGTGTGCTGTTAATGTGCAACGTTTCTTATCAGTTTGAGATACAGGTTCCTACGTTTTCATGTCAGAACAGTTTCTGACAAAGAAAGCGTGTTATTTTTGTTTGTGCTCGAGCCTGAAAAAATGAATCTGTAAGGGAATGGCTGTTTCTAACATTCGTGAAAACAGTAAACGTAAACATGTTTGTATGACCATGAAAAGTAAATTTATGCGAATTTTTATACTTCGTATTGTGTTTTTGATGATTTTCTTTCTAAGATCAAGTGTTTTTGTTTTTTGTACTCAAAAAAGATGTACAACAAAGTCGTTTTCTGTAACACCTGGAAATTCATTAGTGACTTAATATTTATATACATCATTTGGCAAAACCCCTTATTCAGAGCATCTTACAACTGAACAATTGAGGGTTAAGGGCCTTGCTCAAGGGCCCATTAGTGGCAGCTTGGTGGTGCTGGGATTTGAATCTTCTGGTCTAATATTCTATATGTTTTCTATTATTATTCATAATAGGAAAAATGAATCTCTCCACCCCGGTGCAGTAAAACCACTTGTTTTCTGTTTCCTTTCCTGGCAACGCACAACTAGAGTAGAAGCGCATCCTGTGCCATGTGTCACTGTCTGAGCTGTTGTCTGCTTGCAGTAAATTACCTTTGACAGGATTTTAATAACACCTCCTGCGGACGGACTCCCATGCAGCAAAGGTGCCACTTATCGCGGACGATTGGCTGCCTTCAGAGAACTGATGAACCTGGTTATATCCCAGCTGTTTGAGCCAATTCCACAGCTGTCCAAGTTGTTTAAAACAAGGTGTGGACTGAAATCTCAGATTTTTACACTTGGTAGCCCAACTGGAACAACTGAGGACTGATGTTTCTCAGTAGATGAAAAGCTTCCTCCAGAATCTGTAATAGTAATGAGTGCAGTATTTAGAGTCTCATTGGTACGTCTTGTAACCCCAGGTATAAAGCACTGCATAGTATAAGGCATTGAGAAGTCAAGTCAAGAGGCTTTTAGTGTTATTGCAAAATATATATCTATAGATCTCTATATGAGAGAGAGAGAGAGAGAGAGAGAGAGGGAGAGAGAGAGAGAGGGAGAGAGAGAGAGAGGAGAGAGAGAGAGAGAGAGAGAGAGAGGAGAGAGCTCTCCTCTCTCTCTCTTTTCTCTCTCTTCTTTCTCTCTCTCCTCGGTCCACTCTCCTCGTCTCCTCTCTCTCATCTCTCTCTCTCTCTCTCTCTGAGCTCTCTTCTGAGAGAGAGAGGAGAGAGAGAGAGAGAGAGAGAGAGAGAGAGAGAGAGAGAGAGAGAGAGAGAGGAGAGAGAGAGAGGAGAGAGAGAGAGAGAGAGAGAGAGTCTCTCTCTTCTCTCTCTCGAGAGAAGAGAGAGAGAGAGAGAGAGAGACTCCTAGAGAGAGAGAGAGAGGGTGGGGGGACACGGTGGTTTAGTGGTTAGCACGTCTCACCGTTCGCCTCACACCGCCAGGATCCGGGTTCGATTCCCGTCTCGGCCATGTGTGTGTGTGGAGTTTGTGCATGTTCTCCCCGTGTCCAGGAAGTTCCGTGCATTTCTCAGGAGGGTTCAGTTTTTCTCCGGGTTCTCCGGTTTCCTTCCCCGGTCCAAAAACATGCACGGTAGGTTGATTGGCACCTTGGAAAATTGTCCCTAGTGTGTGAATGTGTGTGTGTGTGAGTGTGTGTGTGAAACTGCGATGGGTTGGCATTCCATCCAGGGTGTATCCTGCCTTAATGCCCATAGACGCCTGAGATAGACACAGACTCCCCGTGACCCGAGGGAAGATCGGATATAGCGGTAGAAGATGAATATATATATATATATATATATATATATATATATATATATCTATATATATATATATATATATATATATATATATATCGATATATATATACTGACTGATGCAGTAAACAGTGAAATGAGTCAACGGTTCTCCAAAACCTCGGTGCTCCACAAAACAACATATTCACATCGCAACATAGAGCTACACAATACAGAGCTGAGGACTAGACAAAGTCATCCTAGACACATAAAGCGTGCAACAGAGTGCAAAACAAAAACAGTGTAGAACAGACAACAAGAGACAGTGCCGGACAAGTACACAAACATAAAATGACATTGACCCGTAACTTACTGTATATCTATATACAGTGCAATGTGCAATTGAAAAACATTTATACAATGCTAGGGTGTAAACAGTGTGAAAGTGATGTGCAAACAAAGCAAGCAGAGTAGCACTAGTAATAGTGCAATGTGCAAAATGAGCATGTAAACAATAACACTACCAGTATAGACCAGTATATACAATAAACATGTAAGCCAGCAAACGTGATTAAACGTGAAGAATACATTAAACGTGAAATGCCTTATATAAAATGAGCAATCGCATTTCCATGAAAGGGCCCATTTCAAAATGGACGAGTCGCAATCAGAATCTTATTCCGATTCAAAAACATATTACTCCAAGGCTGTGTTTACCTGTAACACAATTTATAATGAATTATGCACCTGCTGCCTCACGGAGAATTCACCCAAACACTAAAGGAACAGAAGAGTAGCCACTGGCTTAGCCTGAGCTGAAAATGAGAGAAGTAATAAAAACAATCTAATCTCATTTCCATCTATATTACATTGCCATTATATCACCATGCACTCCTCAAGGTGCTCCGCGCTACACATGATCTCAGAGGCAGTTTGTAGACGACATGTGAAGAGACGGTTTGTTTAATTACGTCAGCACTGGTTAAATGATAACCACTGACTGTGTTAATTACTGGAGGGTTGAATGAAAGCATAACAAGTCTATAAAATATATAGCATGTGGCATATTGTGAAGTCAAAGAGGTAAAATCAAATCTTACGGAACCCACTGATGTCAGCTGAAAAGACTAGTGTTTAAGATAATTGGAGAGTGGATCGTTTGTGCAAATGATGACTTTATAGCCAGTAAGATTTTTTTCTTTTTTTTTTTTGCTTCACACACAACGAGTTCTATTGGAATAGTAGATTAATTTATGAATCTCTTAAGAGTAAGATTGAAGTACTAGGATTTGAATTCTCGCAGATCAAACATCAGAACTGTCGGGAATTTGACCAAAATGGATTCTCATATAGAGAGGCTTAAAATAGTTCATTGCAAATCCTGAAAGGGTTTCGCTGCAATTTGGTTTACAGTAATCCAATTCTGATTCGATAACTACTAATAAAGTAGAATGATGTTAACTAAAAAACAGCTTTAAGAGAACTAGGCTTCTGTATTAAACAAATTAGACAAATAGACAGAATATAATATAAAAGGCCCAGAATATAAATATATAAATAACTACAACTTCATATATATATATATATATATATATATATATTTTTTTTTTTGATTACTCTCATTTGTCCACTATGTGGCACTTTAACATAGAATAGCTTTATTAGTAACATATACATTACAGTGAAAATAGTTTTTTTTTTTTTTTCGCTTGTATGGAAGCCAGGGTCAGAGCACAGGACCAGCCTGTGGACCCCCTGGAGCACAGAGGGTTAAGGGCCTTGCTCAAGGACCCGAAGGTGGTGATTCCGGGGCTCAAACACCGAACTTCTGATCAGTAGCTACACCCTCCCTTTTCTAGAAACAAAGTCAAACCCTCTCAAAAAAATAGGTTATTTTATATTATATATATATATATTTTTATTTCATAATAAGGTATAATAAGGTATAAGGTATACGTTTTCCAATTGCATATAAAACATCAAATGCACACATAAAAAAAACAAGTGTAAACAAATGTGGATATATTTTAATGTATATATATATATATATTATATAATATAAATAATATATATATATATATATATATATATATATCATTCCTTCATTCATTCATTCATTCATTCATCTTCTTCTACCGCTATATACGATCTTCCCTCGGGTCACAGGGAGTCTGTGCCTATCTCAGGCGTCTATGGGCATTATTAGGGATGGAATGCCAACCCATCGCAGGACACAGACACACACACACACACACACACACACACTAGGGACAATTTTCCAAGGTGCAAATTAACCTACCGTGCATGTTTTTGGACCGGGGGGGAGAGAACCGATGAAGAAACATGAAGAAACACGGAGAACATGCACAAACTCCACACACACATGGCCGAGACGGGAATCGAACCCGGATCCTGGCGGTGTGAGGCGAACGTTCTAATCACTAAACCATATATATATATATATATATATATATATATATATATATATATATATATATATATATATATATATAATGTATATAATTTATTATCTCTATATTCAAACATTAGAGAAGCTGCTTATACACATCTTATACACAGTACATAGCTTCACTGATAAAAGATTACCTGCAGGGACAGGGCATGCTGTCAAGGGAGCGTGATACAAGAGATCTGGTTTAAATTTTGCCAGACACAGGTAAACCGCTTTTCAGACAGTAATTTGATCATTCTGAAAACTGATTCTACCAAGCAGAGCTAAACAGCCCCCTGATGCAGAACTCACTAGCCTTGCAACTTGGTCTTGTAGCCTATTATATGAGTTTTGCTGATTCTGCCCCTGGAAAGCGAATTGAATAAGTGATCAACAGAAACAGGCTTCTTTGGTCTTCTGAAGTTAAGAATCACTCAAGCTCCTAGCACACATATCGTACAGTATGTTTTCTATGGATGGTCAGAAGTCTCATTTCTTCTTCAGTGGATACATTAAATTACTACATATAAAGGAAAAAAAAAACATTAAGAAAAAAGACCTTCATGTTTGTATTGAAGACCTTTTTGTGAACCGCTATAGATAATATAGCAAACAGAATTCTCCTGGGATACTGTCCTTCTTTTACTGCTGCGCAAGTGATGATTATAAAATCCAGCTATCCATAACCACTGGGAAGATGACATTTTGACCCTGGTTTCTTCCTCACGTCATCTCAGGGAGTTTTTCCTTGCAACTATTGCCACGGGATTGCTAGTTATGGAGTCACAGATGAATGGTATGCTACTCCGAGCCATCTGTGCATTCAGTTTGGCCATGTGGAATATAATCACACTGTGCACATGTGACTTACGCAGGTAAGTCCTGAAGGGGGAACATGCTATATGACATTGCACTTTAGGCCCTATTGCCTGGAGCCAAAGAGGTTGCCAGAGAGTAACAAATCCCAGTGTATATTGAATGTGTTTTATACAAACATTCTATGCAAGAGTTACTCATCATGATGACTTTCTCTAAAATTGCAGTTTTTCAGTGTAAATGTTTTCCCTTATCTTTAATAATTCAGACACACACACACATAATGGCGTGTATAGAAATATATAAATGAGCATCCAGGGAGTGCTGAGGATAGGCAGAACAAACACCAGGCTGGAAATTTAATCAGATGTGTTTCGGCGGCAGAATTGCACGTCGAAATACATTTCTGTCAGTCAATAGTGGACAAATGCACAACAAAAATAATCGATATCTGTAGAAAAGAGCTGGTGATGTTTTGGCAATGCATTATGTTGCTACCACATGACTGATGGGAAATGTGCATGCATGAACAAGTGGTTTGGGACTACAGTATATCGTATGTGTTTTTCAATTTTGATAAGCAAGAATGTATGATATCCAAATCCAAAGGGTAAATGAGCTATGTACTGAAAAACAAAAACAAACAAAAAACACTAAACACTGTTGTGAGGGCATACGAGTTCAGATTCATGATTCATGACCTAATCCCACACCATTAATAATAAAAGTAAGCTACCTGCGAACATTTAAAGCACTTCAGCTGTTTCCCATTGCTCCTGTACCTTTTTTGAACCCGCCTATGATGTCATCAAAAAATTGTTCTTATTTTAACCATATGCATGCTGTAGTCGCATCTGTAGGGCTACTTCAAAGCAGTCCAGTGGGTTAATGAACACAAGAGGGGAAAATCGAATGGGGAGGGGGCAAAAGAAAAAAATGAGTGAAATCTCACAGGGGCGGCGCATCAGCATCAAAGAGACAAAAAATCTTTGTGTGAAGAACTGATGACAAATAATATCACCCATTTTCTCCCCATGCTCAGGAAATAAGTGCTCTCATCATTAATCACCTTCTCCAGGAGACGAGAGGCTTTCAAATAAAATAAAGGGGGCACTTTTGGAGGGAGCATGCTAATAGAGAAAGAGCGACATAAATCATGTGGATAGCTAACACAGCCATCATCATGGAATTACAGCGAATTTATTTATTTATTTATACAGTCAAAAGTGGTTGCAATCTGAATGGCAGATCAAGAACGCATATAATAAATACCACGACAGGTGTAGTGCATGTGTGTGTGTGTGTGTGTGTGTGTGTGTGTAGGGGTACATGAGAATTTAAACACCAAACTCCAAAACATCTAATTAAATACCACTGCAAGGGGCAGAAGTTAAAAGTTTATTCATGTCAATAAAGTGCATATCAACCAAAATCAGTATAAAGCCCAGGGAATGCTATTAGTGTCGTTATTATTATTGAGTAGTCGTAAACACATTATTATTTACCAAATAGCTGCTAGAAAGTCACGTTTAATGTACTCAATTTTCCATAACGCGCTATAAATCGTTCAACGCTATAAAGTATTTCAATGTTACATCATCCTCACATACACATCACTTTGAACTGAGTAACGCATTTATTTATTTATATAATATTATACACTACTATTACCAAATCGCACAGACTTGCCACGAGGGTTCACCTTGCAAAAAAAAAAACTTTAAATAACGTCTGTGTGAAAATCTTTTTTTAACCAGTTAATCCTTTTCAGAAAAAAGCACACCGAGTTGGTGAGGCCCACCAAATCAAAAACGCAGATTAAGTTTGCAGAATATGGCTGCTGGATTGGGCTAGACCTGCGAGACGGGCTATTAACCTTAATTATGGCTTTTGGGATTAAGAACTGTACAGACGTGTAATAAGCGAAAGCATAAAGTTCAGATAAAACTAAAAGAGTAGTGCTTTTATACCATACATTTGTTAACGTCTTAGAGAAAATATGCAGTGCAGAAAAACGCATTCCTACGTAGGAATGCTGTCGCTTTACTTCAAATATAAACTGTGCAAAAGAGTGCGAGAACGACAATCGAAAAAAGAATTGAATGCATCAGTAAAGGGCTAGAGGTGAGAGCAGTGCAGGCTGCCGTCGTTAAAAATGTTCCCTCAGTAAAAGTTCCTTGGATCACACTACACCTTTTTTCTTTTAGTAAACAGAAAACAAGGACGGTGCTGCGAGCTTTAAACAAAAGGACCAAATAACAGATGGGTGTAAACTTCAGACAGCAGTGAAAGATGCTGCTGCTGACACAGACTTGCTCATCATGACCGGCACCATGGACTGCCCCGCCTCTTCCAACGCCTCTCCGCCAATCAGACGCTGCCTGTGCAGGTTCAGGATGGAGTCGGCGATGATCCGCGCGGTCTTCTTCTGGTAGCCTCCTGATGTCACCATGAGAATGGGAATCCCTCTCCTCCGTGCTGCCCTAAACACAATCTCGTCTCTGTTCACGATGCCCTGAGCGTGGAGGAAGATCACAAAAACGCGAGCGAAGAACCGTCGCTTTAATAAAAACAATGTTTGTCTAACTTCAAAGTAAACTATAACAGTTCAGGCTATGATCGTGCTAATCTAATGACAAATAAGTACAATTCAGATTTATAGAAAGGAGCAACATTTAAAATGCATTTATTCTTCTGTGCAAATAATTGTTGTGATGCATTCGATGGGGTATTTATATCGGATAAAGGAAGGGAAGCAAGGAATTTCTACAGGATTTACTGCACGCTATATGGGATGTTTTCGGGAGTTTATTTTCTTGGAAATGCTCTACTGTTTACTCACAGCATTCTATTGTTCATACTGGCTTATACGTTTATGGCGTATACTGGTCTCACAGACAGTGTTATTGTTTACATGCTCATTTTGAACGTTCCACCAACGCTGCTCTTATCACTTCTTTTGCACATCACTGTCACTACTGTTTACACTTTATTATTTGTTCAATTGTTCCAGTTGCGCATTGCACTGTATATATATTATATATATATATATATATATATATATATATATATATATATATATATATATATATATACAGTAGGTTAGGGGTCGTTGTTATTTTCCTGCACTTTCTCATGTTGTCTGTTCTACACTGTTTTCGTTTTTTGCGCTGTTTGCACGAGGTTGCACACGATGCACTTTATATGACTAGGACGACTTAGTCTGGTCCTCACCTCTGCATTGTGAAGTGAATAAAATGTCTCATTTCACGGTGAATGTCTCATTTCACTGTGTACTGCGTCAGATACAAAGTACTGTGCAAAAGTTTTAGGCAGGTGTGAAAAAAACGCTGTAAACAAAGAATGCTTTCAAAAATGGAAGTGTTCATTATTTACTTTCATCAATAAAAGAAATGCAGTGAATGAAGAAAAGAGAAATCTAAATAAACGAAATCAATATTTGGTGTGAACACACTTTGCCTTCATAACAGCAGTAACACTTCTAGTTACACGTGCACACAGTGTTTTTGAAGGAACTCGGCGGTTGTTTGTTCCATCTTGGAGAAGTAAACACAGATCTTCTGTGGATGTCGACGTTCTCACATCCTTCTGTCTCTTCATGTAAATCCCACACACACTCCATGATGTAGAGATCAGGACTCTGTGGGGGTCGTGACATCACTTCCACTACTTCTACTTCTTCTAAACGTCACTCACAACTAATATTGATTTGATCTAGATTTTTACTTTTGCTCATTTTGAATTTTGTAAATTGACAAAAATAAGCCATATTGTCATATTTATAATTCTGAAAGCATTCTTTGTTTACAGAATTTTTTCACACCTGCCTAAAACCTTTGCACAGCACTATACATACAGTTGGAATCACAATAAAAACCACTTGACCATTTTTTTGTCTCTAAAATTTTGACTTACAACTTGATCTTTCTAAATTTCATCTTGGAAATTCTCTGCCTCACCCACTTCCTACTCTTTTTTTTTTAAATCCCATATTGGATAATACGCCATTGTAGGTGGTACGCCATCTCAGTAGTAATACGCCATCTCAGGCGTCTATGGGCATTAAGGCAGGATACACCCTGGATGGAATGCCAACCCATCGCAGGGCACACACACACATTCACACACTAGAGACAATTTTCCAAGGTGCCAATCAACCTATCATGCATGTTTTTGGACCGGGGGGAAACCGAGGAAACCGGAGAACCCAAGGAGAAAAACCCCCTGAGGCACGGGGAGAACATGCACAAACTCCACACACACATAGCCGAGACGGGAATCGAACCCGGACCCTGGCAGTGTGAGGCGAACGTGCTAACCACTAAACCACCGTACCCCTTGTTACTCATAATTTAATATTATACAAATACACACTTTTTCATGTTGAATTCCACAAAGCCTTTTATTCCAGGGTTCTGGGGAGAAGGCCTGAGACTTTCCTGCATCGCAAAAAACGTTATTGCTTATTTACGTGAGAGATTGGTTCCCTGCAGTAAACGCTACATGTACATGAACATTTCAGGAAACTAATGAACACGGTATATTTTTAGCTTCTTTATGTGAAGCGGTACAGGTTAACTCTTAATAAGTTGCAGAAACCTTCGAAGCATTTGACTGACGCAGCTGTTTGAGCTTGTGAAATATTCATAAATTCCTTTTGACCAGTCGGATTACTGAATTCGACGCTGTTGTGGTAGAAGCGGCAGCAGGAATTTCATCGAAAAAAAGGTTCATCATAAACTTTTCAACATTTCCTAGTATATCACTAACATTACAGCTTTTATATCACGGCTTTATTAATATAAAGATATGTTTTAAGGAAACAGAGGTGTAAAATTCACCCTTAATGAATCGGGTAATGAGTTAATAATAAGCTCTCTCTGGCTAAATGCTAAACAGTAGCTTTCTTTCCCTCCATGTCGTCAAATATCCTGAAGGATTTGGTGTGAAGCAGCTCTTTATGCAGAAGTCAAATTCAAAATTGCCTCTATATTTAGCTCCAACCCAAAACTTCACCTGCAAAATAAACCTAATATTAAACCTGATATTAAACCTGGTTTCATAACCGAATAAAATGTGCGAAATAGAAAACCTAATACAACTGGTTCAATAAAATCCCCATGGCATAAACTTCTGCAAAACTCCTCCTTCTCAAATAACACCAAATAATAGATGTGTATCTCACTGGGGTTTGTACCTGAGGGGAAATGGCCAGGCCTCCAAGAGGGTCACCATCCAGGATATCAGTCCCTGCGTTGTACACTATTATGTCGGGTCGGATCTCGTTCAACGTGCCCTCGCAGTGAAGCTCAACCTTCTGGAGATACTCGGCGTCTTCTGTGCCCCAGTCCAGCTCCACTTTCCTCTTAATGGCCCCTATGCAAAGACAACCGCACTAATTATTCTCCCATCTCAGTGTGTACTTTCATTCTTTTATTCGTTCTTTTCCCATAACCCTTTTATAGCAAAGATGCATATAGTGCACCACCATGCCTTCCTACAGTACAAACTGCTATAATAAATTATACTATTACTCTTTCACAAATGAACCTTCTGTTCAGACCATAAATAAAATAATACTGACATCTTACTTTGTTCATTTTCCCACTGGGATGAATAAAGTATGTCTATATGTATGTACCAATCCATCTATCTATTGATTTTCTTATTACCTTGTAACTTCCTGCGTTGCTGTCAGGTCTTATACAAGAAACATGGATTTGCCGCTTGATGGTGAAAAATGTTTTTTTATATGACCAATAATTTTAACACACACACACCACACACACACACACACACGCACACACACACACACACACGGATGCTCTAAGTTATACTATAAGCACAAGTAACATTTCAGGAACATGAATGAAGTATTGTATAATAGCATGTAGACAAAGCACTTTTAAACACTTTCAAGACATAATTAACCCCTTTTGTTTTTCACAGGAAAGGAAGACGTAGGTGGAAAAAGTTGCTGAAACACAAGGAACATTCCATTTAAACACAGAGTAATGTCTCAGAGGGGAAAAAGGAAGTGGAAAAAACAAAACCCAAAGAGAACCTAAAGCCAAGACGCACCTTATCTTGGGAACCCAGGCTGCACTATTTAATGAATGTGTAGGATTGACAGAAAAATCCATTCATACATTTATATAATGGAACATTTTTTAAGAAAGTAAAGACGTAAATGTTCAAGAACAAAGGAAATGACTTATTCAGGAAAACTGGTTTGAGTTTGTGGAGGAAAAACATATGGAATAGTGTATACAGTGTACAGCACAGCAGAGTCCATATACTGTGTGTAGAGGGTCCGTATTTGAATATAGTGTATGTGAATAAAGGCAATCAGTGTGTGTGTGTGTGTGTGTGTGTGTGTGTGTGTGTGTGTGTGTGTGTGTGTGTGTGTGTGTGTGTGTGGTGTGTGTATATACACACAGTTATGTTCCCTAACGTCTAAATAATGATACTTCTGCCACGGTCTCATATACCTTTACTATCACACTGGCATTTGTATTATTTTTCATATATTATACTTTTTCTGATGCATTTTTAGGTTTTTATTATTTTCTTTCTGAAACTGCTACTTTTGTATTATTTTGCTTTTTTCCTGCTATCTTTTAATTTCACTCTGTCAATTGTATGGCATCCTGTATACATGCTATATGCCGTATATATACAGTTTATTGCTCTTTATTATTTTCCATTCTAGTGCTGTTTATTTCACAGATTTGTACAGAATGATGCAAGAATAATGTAAGGAATGGTACTATAATGGGTTTTGTATCACATTACAACACACTGTGTAGAAGTGTATATTTTCCTGTACAAGATTAAAACGAAGTGAAAACAACACATTACAAACCAACACTCCTGCACAACACTGCCCCCTTTAGGAGAGAAAAGACATGACGTTTCATGACTGTATGTAAGGTCTCTTTCGAATGACTGTATATGCAAATGCTGATCGTTACTGTGCAGAATTGCTCAAAGTACCATAACAGAGGATTACCTTTTTTTTTTTTTCATATCGCTGCAAAACAGCCATCTTCATCCCTTTTGTGCAATCTGATTTTAAAGATAAAAGCTTTGAACTCACTCTTGGCATATCCATCTCCAGGGTAGATGTGGCGATTGTAGACATCCATTATGTAAACCCGTCTGTCGTCCAAGAAATCCCGCTCATGCCCATTTCCCTGGAAAGCAACACGAGAGAGCAAAATACATCAAATCTCATAATGCAAAAACGAAGAGTATAGTAAAATAACTATTATTAATAACTATCATTATCGATTAGTTATTAAAATTGTTTTCAATTTTATAAAAAATAAAAAAAAACAGACATTGTCTTTACAAAAATAGATCACAAACATATATTTTAATCCCATCATTTATTCACTATAAGTTTATATATAATAGAAAACCAGTGGTGACAGTGACAAGAAAAAAAAGCATATTTCGATACTATAAAGAATCTAATCTCATCTGAGTGACACCAACATTGCAGTTCCTTCAAAGATGTGGTATTATTGTTTTATCGCCTATTAAAGTTGTAAAGTGTAGGGGAAAAAAACACACTTAATTAGAACACCTATATCAATGTTCATTTATCCAAATAGCTAATCCTGTAGCAGCACAATGCAAACAATCATTATATTTACAGCATTTGGCAGATGCCCTTATACAGAGAGACTTACAACTGAGGGTTAAGGGCCTTGCTCAAGGGCCCACTAATGGCAAATTGGTGGGATTTGAACCTGTGATCAATGCCTCAACCACTGAGATATCACATCCCAATCAGGCACATACATGATAAAGGCCTCAGGTAATATTCACCTGAAACATCAGTTTGTTGAACATGCATTTGAAAGCCTGAGCACATGGTTTGAAAGCAACCTCCAATGCAGATTGAACAGCTGCCTCAAACCACAGTACATACAATAATATACAATACAGCCATGACACAAGATGACTCAAATGAAATGAAATTCCTTCCCAAAATTGCTTAGGAAAAAAAATTTAAAAAAAAGCTTTGACTGTGATACCGACGACTCTAATGAAGCCTGTATTATCCCAGCCTATGATGAATAAGTAGACATAGCGGGCCACTTTGCCATGGGAGTTTTGTGCCACTAGGACGGATTTTAATTACTCCGTGCTCTTTGATGTACTACACAAACTGCTAATATTGGAGGAAAAACTCGTTCATTAACCCAGAACTGTGTGCAGCATTGCTTCCCACAATTTCAGGCAAAACCTGAGGTGTTCCCTAAACAGCGATGTCTTTTCTTTTATTATCAAAACAACACACATTTTCTAATGTTCACTCTATTCTAATTAATCCTCCAAACAATCGTGACAATGCAACTCGTTGTAGAAAGAGAAGTGATGGTTCACAAGTGATCACAAGTGATTGCTGTCATCACCTTTTCCCTGGATGTCTTAAAACATGTCAATAGGGTTTTCACAACCACGTCTTTAAGCGTAAGAGAGACGGCTCGGCTAATTATGTGAACAAAAAGCGTTCATTAGGGAGGAGAAATCCTTTTCTTTTCAATCAATGCAACGAAGCAGTAAAACTCTATTCGGCTTCCAGTAGCAGGAAGACACCTCCATAATGCCTCCCTAATCACCTGCGTCACCAGTGTAGAAGAGCGCTATTCAAACCAACTGGAATGTGAAGGCTAGCAAAAATGAATCTTCAAATAGGGAAAATAAAGGCAGCCTAGTTACATCCCCTCAATAGAAAACGGAACAGTCGATATGCTCTTGTGTTTGACACGCGTATGAAAATGGATATAAGAATGCAGAGATCTTATTTTCTTTGTTCCCTAATTACAGCCCAGATTCAATCAACTGGAAAACTGAACAATTAGAAACCTTTGAAACAGGATAATGTTAATTCGCTGCATACAATTGAGCTAAAGGACATGACCTTTTAATCCCGGTACTGTACTGGACAATTAAAAGGGAACCATTAGAGACAGAGAGAGAGAGAGAGAGAGAGAGAGAGAGAGAGAGATAGAGAAGAGAGATAGTAGTGTCCTTGTGATGCAAAAGTGAAAGTTCTTCTTTTGCATATGAAGCTTTGAATCCCCTACAGGGCCCCTGTGGTCCCAACACTATTTATAGCACAAGATGAACCTGTCACATGGTCCTGTGATCAATTTGATTGTTCTTGGCTATTTTTTTTTCCAGTTCCTGAACTGCCCCCCAGGCTGAGCAACAGTCATCAAAGCAATTGTGTATTAGGAGTGTGATGACTGCATCACAAGCTGCACCCAATAACTATAAAATCGTTACATGAAGGGCCAAGTGCATTTTGCACACAGTAACTCATTCTCAGACTTGTGTATAGCAGAAATAACATTGGATCGAGCAGCAGTTAGAAGTAAGGCAAAGTCATCGTTTTTACAGAATCCTAGTAACTAGTTCCTGTGTCTGGATTGATTCATGAGCCCATAAAAATACAGGCATATGCCAAATCCCCCATCCTGGGGAAGTCTTCAGGCCGATTGTGATTTCAATGGCCTTTCCCAGGCTTCAATATGTGGATGATGTGGATAACGTTTATGGATTGAGCTGTTCACACTTCAAGCTGATATACGGCATCTTCTAAAGATAACAGTTTCCATAGGAACCTGCGAGTGACCATAGGCTTAGTGGTAGGAGATAGGTCTATTCTCCTAGCTATCAGGTATTCTAATGCTAAAAGTTGATCATATACTGTATATATATATATATATATATATATATAAAGAGAGAGAGAGAGAGATGTATGTATGGTGTATGTGTATATATGTATATACACAGACTATATATATATATATATATATATATATATATATATATATATATATATATATATATATATATATATATATCTATATATATATATATATATATATATATATATATATATATATATATATATATATTAAAGAGCAAGTAATTTGCTCTTTAATTGTGCATCTTATTAGCACTTATAAATTCAGATATGCAAAGTACCATTAGAGATCATTTCCTTCAAAAAAAAAAAACAAAAAAAGTGTCACACTTCTGGTTGGTTAATTGGTATATTAATGCTCTGTATTCTCCACAGCCTGTAAGCAGAGCTGAGACAGCGCTTCCATGCCGGTTTCTAAGCCCACGAGCACATTTGTACTCTTGTTTCCCAATGCGGACACATGAATTATTTACTCTGCATGTTCATTGACTCACTTCCACATTGTCTTCATCGATAAGCAAAAGACCATAATTATAATCAAGCTATGATTCAAACTGCTTATGGCACGTCTGTGGAAAGAAGCCAAAAAAGGGAGAGAAAGTGCTCAGCACATTGTCCATGCTAACTCCATTAAACGGCCTGCCTCATTAACAGAGTCATTACAGTGCCAGGGCACAGTTTAACAGAAACTAAAGACTCCAATTGCCTGCTTGGCAAAGATTAAGAAAAATAATAGCCACACTCCACGCCCTGGTCCATATTCACACAAAACAAGTTAGCGGAGCAAATAATTACACATTGAAACCACTTTAAAACATGCTATTATCACAAATAAAGACTGCACCTGCATCATCATTTTCTACTCCATTTAAGACGTATGATTACTGATTACTGTGTAGTACAATAAACATGTAAATGTTCCGTATACAAACATTGACTTTAGTGAACTACAATTACCCAGAGCACTGCTGCATTCAAAAAAAAAAGCACCTTTGATAGTTAAAAGCTTTCTGTAGTTTCTATTCCACGTTACTATTTCTTATGTAACTGCTGTTTGACAGTAAACTTAAGTACTTGAATAGTTTTTATTTTGAAAAACAATTACATTTTAGTGTACTGCAAAATATATTGTATGTTTTTTTTTTCCCTCCACGAGATTTTAGAAAAAAACATTCCTACGCATTCTGCATTAAATATATGAACCATGTTGTGACTTGGGCTGAGTATTTAATTTTATCGATTCTTATCGAGTCCCAGCTTCGATTCCAAAAAGCGAATCAACCGCAGACGCTTAGTGATGTTGGTCGTTTGTGATTGGTTTGTAAAAAATGTAGGCACACTTTTGAGCGCTTCCCACAGTCCATCTTGTAAACTGATTTAAGGTCCTGGCAGATTGGACATGCAGAAGGTCCTGGCAGATTACCAGGTGAAAAAAAAATGCAACCAGGAATTGACAAAATTTTATTTATTTATTTACTTTTTTTGTACTTAAACTTAAGTTTACGTTTCCCGAATTGGAATTGATGTTCGATTCCAAACCCTAGTTACGCTGAAGTATCACATGATCACAGGCAAAAACCATACGGCAACATGACGACCATTGACTCATTAATGCTAAGTGAGAAAAAATAGAAGCTGCCAAATGAGTGACTGGTTTCAGTGTTTCTAACGCTGCACAACATTTCATTGTGCCACATGTAACAAAAGCCGTGCATCAGAATATCTCATTAAACATAACTCTAATTAAACATTAACTCTTCTAAATAATTTACCAGGTTGCCAAATCTCTGAAAAAAAAGAAATACCCTAAGCTCATGTCAATAATCACACAAAAAGACCACAAAAAATTCAGTTTCACCGTGCATCGCCCATGTTCATGTGTCTCTCTGTAAATATAAACTATCTGCAGCTATAAACTTCCCAAACATTGTGGTGATTTCTTACGCCGAGGTAAGGAGTGGTATTTACGCTGGCTTGTATGCTGATCAGGTGCTACACACAGTATGCTTGGAGGTGTGACTTGATTTAAACCCAATTCAGTAGCCGTTCAGTAGAGGTAAAACAAATTAAAAGCTACTTTTCCCGTGGATGGAGGAGGTCGAAATGTTTATTACATCATGAATATCACTAGAGCTGAAATGATTTCTCGAGTAATTCGAATCGCAAAAAATAATAATAATAATAAATCATTGAGGCAAATTTGTTTAGTCCATTTAACTACACACTGAGCACTGTGTTTCCCCACAGACTAGTATTATTGATGCACCTCCTGCTATACTCTGGAGCGCTCTGGACAGATAAACACAAAGACACTGCAAAATGAAAAATGGAAGAAGAGGGAGAAAACAGCAAGGAGAAGATTCGGGCCAAAGAAAATGATAGAAAGTTTGGGATCGATCGATAGATGCTATCACTCTATCTATCGATCCATCGATCAATCTATTTATCACAGCATTTACATTTACGGCATTTGGCAGACGCCCTTATCCAGAGCAGCTTACAACTGAGAAATTGAGGGTTAAGGGTCTTGCTCAAGGGCCCACTAGTGGCATCTTGGTGGTGGTGGTGGGGTTTGAATCCGTGATCTTCCAGTCCAGAGTCCAACACCGTAACCACTGGGCTTCACCACCTCCCTCATTTATTGCAATATTGCAAGATAATCACTGTCGGGAAAATGGAAGGCAGTTTGGGATTTCAAAATGCACTTTAACTGGCCACATATTTCCAGGTTATTCAGCTTACATTCTTTTGACTGACATATAGTTTCCAATTAATAATGATAAATATCAATGAGGGTCATTCTGCCTTCAGTTAGTCTACATATAACATTTTGCAGTTTACTGAAATAAGGGTCTTTTTGGCTGATGGCCAAGTGATCAAATATGTACAGTATCATGCGCCGATCAGCAAAAGTACACAGAAATCACTTTGAAAAGTTATTTTTGGACAGTTCCCAGAAAAAAAACATGACTTTCACTGTTTCCTTATGTCCATTAGAGGGAAAATTCTAAGCATGGAAGTGAATGCAAATATCTATCATTTATCATATTCTACTGTTAGCTAATGACACTTTAAATGACTGTACGCAAGATAAATGCAGCAGCTGAATATATCTGACTCTTCGGCAAGACTAAGAAGTGTCAAATATTACAAATAAAATGTAAGTAATCTAGTAAGCAACATGTCTACAAAGAGCAAGATTATCCATTAGTAATGTAATATTGAGTCAGATGTGGTTTTATGGGGTTTTTTTAATTAGCTGAAGAAACAGGGAAAACATTTTTAACTGTTCTTAAAAGTTGTTTCTCTGTAATTTAATTTCCTTTAACAACTTCAAAAAAAAATCACTGTTTATAGCAGATATAATTTATTACAGGAGCTTTGTGTTGCTAATCATTCTAGCCAAAAAAATCCTGGAAACTATACTAATCTGAAAAGCACACATTATTATTATTATTATTATTATTATTATTATTATTATTATTATTATTATTATTATTATTATTATTATTATTATTATTATTATTATATTATTATTATTATTATTGTTGCTATTACTCTGATCATTATTATTATTATCATTATTCATTCATTCATTCATCTTCTACCGCTTTATCCGATTTTCCATCGGGTCACGGGGAGCCTGTGCCTATCTCAGGCGTCTATGGGCATTAAGGCAGGATACACCCTGGATGGAATGCCAACCCATCGCAGGGCACACACACACACACACACACATTCACACACTAGGGACAATTTTCCAAGGTGCCAATCAACCTATCATGCATGTTTTTTTGGACCGGGGGGGAGGAAACCGGAGAACCCGGAGAAAAAAAAAAAACCCCCTGAGGCACGGGGAGAACATGCACAAACAAACTCCACACACACACATGGACCGAGACGGGAATCGAACCCGGATCCTGGCGGTGTGAGGCAAACGTGCTAACCACTACGCCACCGTGCCCCACTATTATTATTATTATTATTATTATTATTATTATTAATAAGCTTTTTTGCAAATAATGGCTAAGAATTTGCTTCTTCTCATCTCTCCATTGGTCCTGTTTTTCCTCAGGCTCTCTCTCTCTCTCTCTCTCTCTCTCTCCTCCACCTTCACTTGTCCTGGGCTCCGGGGCTGGGGGTTAACGAACTACAAATCCTTGGATGACACGGCAGAGTCTCATAAGGTCTTAATCACTCGTGTGTGCCTTTAGGTGACTTGTGATATTCTGGTGTCAGAATGAACAGCAGAGCCAGTGGCTGAGGGTGAAGGATTATTCCCAATGTGCTAATTTGGATGAAGGAAATCTACCTTTGCTAGAGCAGATGGAAAAGCACAGAGACATTAACCAAGAACGGACAGCTGATTAATTATTTATTTATTATCTACCTAGCAATAAATGCTAGATGAGTATGCAAGATCATCAGCAGAATTGATATTCATTCCACATTCACACACACACACACACACACACACACACAAACATATATATACACCTCTATAAACATTGAGAGGAATATAAAAAATATACCAAATAAAACAATACATGTCTATAGTGGCACACAAAACCTCACCATGAACATCCCATTCCAGATTTAGCTTCTCGTTGCAATTATAGCATCCACCACTCTTATGATAAGGCATAGCTCAGTGGTTAAGGCATTGGCCTCTGGACAGGAATGCCGTGTGTTCAAATCCCACTACCACCACCACCAAGCTGTCACTAATGGGCCCTTGAGCAAGGCCCTTAACTCTGAATTGCACAGTTGTAAGTCGCTCTGGATAAGGGCGTCAGCCAAATGCTGTAAATGTAAATGCAGGAAATGTAAATACGTGTAAGGCTTTTGACTAGTGTTTGGGCATGACTGTATTGCTTTGCTCATTCACAAACAAGAGGATTGGATGAAGGGAGGATGTTAGAAAAGTTTAGGGCCATTTCCATCTCAAGAAGGTGAAAACGTAATACTATTTTGTACAAACACATCTGGTGTGAGTGTTTCAGCAATATTTTCAACGTGACAAGAACACAACACCTTTGGCGACAGACCCGGATATGAAAATCCTCCGTCATAAAATCAACAATACGTGGACCGTCAGCGCTGTGGACCACAGTATAAAATACACACCTACAAAAGTGTATTTTATATTTCACCAGAAGATGGCAGTAGACATGTGGACACTCTCTCGAATAACACGTCAGCGAAGAAGGAGGCAAAGCTATAAAACTCCACTGCATTATTCATTAACAAGTTCCCAGTGCCAAACATCTGAAATATGATCATGTTGTGAAACCGTGATATTATTAAATCATGGATATTATTCGCATGTGTCACTGCCACTTTCAACAGTTTCTACTCGACATCCAGGCTGAATATGGAGATGTTGTGTATCGCAGTGATGTAAGATGCTCAGGCAGGGGTCTGCACTGCAGCGCTTATGCTTTAAGCTGCAGTGAATTTGTTTCTTCTAAGAATCTTCTAAGGAAATAAATTCTAAAATATTTTTTTTGTGATCAAAACCAGTTTTGAATATGTATTGAATCTTTTCAATCCATGTATATATAATTTTTTCAATCAAAACGTAAATCCGACAAAAATAAATATGAATTAAAATGTCCTATTTTTGATCAGAGTCTAAAACTGAAACAATGAAAAACACGTCCTTTTTCCATTTATTCAATTCAAAATCAAATAACATTTTAGTTTTTTTTTGTATTTTATTTGGTCAATTGAAAAACGAAAGAACGAGGGATACGCGGATTGATATGGACCTCAATGTTGTGTACTTCTGAAGAAGACAACTGCTCAGTATTTAATGGTGAATCATATATAATGTTTCAAATGAACCTAAATATCTTTCTGAAAGTTGTTTTTTCCCAGACAGGCTTTTTCTTTATTTTATAATGTTCAAATATGATTGTTACAGTAATTTAGGTAAAAACTTTAGAGTTATTTGTGTTCTGTGTGAAGAAACCGTTGACAATAATCAACAGGTCCCTAACTTCTGGATGTGTATCGGCTTCCTTCAAGCATGCAAGGGTCACTCCCATCTTAAAGAAACCTGCTCTGGACCCATCAGACATCAACAACTACAGACCGGTATCTCTTCTCTCTTTCCTCTCTAAAACTCTAGAACGTACTGTCTTTAACCAACTGTCTGCCTATCTCTCTCAGAACAACCTTCTAGATCCCAAACCAATCTGGCTTCAAAGCAGCACATTCCACAGAGACTGCTCTCCTGACAGTCAGGGAGAAACGTCATGCTGCAGATCCGACAGATTGTCCTCCGTCCTCATCCTGCTCCATCTCTCAGCAGCTTTTGATAGTGACCCACACGACCCTGTGATCTCCCCTCAGGAGTCTCGGTATCTCTGGAGCTGCATGGAATTGGTTTTCCTCGTACCTGGAAGGTCGATCATTTCAGGTATCATGGAGAGGATCGACATCTGCTCCACGCAGACTCACCTCTGGTGTACCACAAGGCTCAGTACTCGGTCCTCTTCTTTTCTCACTCTATATTCTCTCTCTCTCGGTAAAGTCATCTCCTCTCATGGATTTGACTATCACTGCTATGCTGATGACACTCAATGAATCTTCTCCTTCCCTCCATCAGATAAAACAGTGTCTGCTAGAATATCAGCCTGTCTATCTGACATCGCTTCGTGGATGAGCGTTCATCACCTGAAACTCAACCCGAAGAAAACGGAACTGCTGGTGATCCCATGTGATTCATCTCCTGGTCAGGATCTCAGCATAACTCTCCATAACTCCCTACTTTCTCCCTCCACCACTGCTCGTAATCTCGGGGTAACTATAGACAATCAATTATCTTTCTCTTCCCATATTTCTAACGTTTCTCGCTCTTGTCGTTACCTTCTCTACAACATCAGAAGGATTCGACCATTTTTATCCACACAGGCTGCTCAGGTCCTGGTCCAGTCTCTCGTCATCTCGAGACTGGACTACTGTAACTCTCTGCTGGCAGGTTCTACCTCAGAACGCTATTCGTCCACTGCAAATGATTCAAAATGCAGCTGCGCGACTCGTCTTCAACCTGCCTAAATTCTCTCGCACCACCGACACTGCTGCGTTCGCTCCACTGGCTTCCTGTAGCTGCACGCATCAGGTTCAAAACACTGATGCTCGCCTACAAAGCCAAAAATGGATCTGCACCATCTTACCTCCGCAACCTCATCACCTCCCGTACTGCACCTCGCTGCCTGAGAGCGTCCAGCACTGCTCGCCTGGTTCCACCGTCTCTCAGGGTAAAAGGTAAGACCAGCTCAAGGCTCTTCTCTGTTCTGGCACCGATGTGGTGGAACGAACTTCCACTGGAGGATCGAACAACGGAGACACTGTCTACATTCAAACGTCGACTGAAGACCTACCTCTTCCAACAACACCTATCCTAACATTCCTTTTATTCTCTTTTACCTCACTGTCCAGAAATACATTATTTAAAAAAAAAAAAAAAAAAGGCAACTGTCTATTCTTGTGTACTTGAGTTTGTATTAACCTTTCTTGAATAAATCTTATCCTTAGATCGAGACCTAAAGCACTTCCTGTACGTCGCCCTGGATAAGGGCGTCTGCTAAATACCGCAAATGTAAATGTAAATGAAAGAAAAATCGTTATATTGTTAATTTGCATTAATGGTTACTGTTAATGACTCAAAGAACGTCAGAATGAATGGTCTCGCTCACATACTTTTACGCACCAAATCTCGTTGCCAAATGTTTGGACGCCCCTGTCCTACTGTATGTTTGCAATAGCAGCATCAAGGCAGTGACACCAACAAACAGCTACATTTGCCTTTGGGTGATTCTGATGAGGCTCACATTGCACCTTTCTTTAGATGTTGGTTTTGGATATTTTCACTTCATTCTCTTCTTTAGGAAGTGAAATGCTGGAATGAGTGGGTTGCATATTTCGGCTCCTGTATTTCTGCTCTCTTTATTCCCTGAATTGTGTTACCTTCAGCCGTGCCCTATAGAGGTTGGCGCGGTCACCAAATGCTGTTTTGGGTTTTTCTACACAGGTGTCACATTGCTTCTGTCATCAAATGCGGTGTTTTTTCTCGACTGTTTTCAGCGCTTTTACTAAATAAGCCTGAAAAAAGGTGCTCCAAAGTAGTAGCTAAGCTTTTTGCTTTAATCGTGTTGCTGTTGTATCACATTGAAGGTGGAAAAGATCCAGAATCACACTTTTATACACTGTATCTACTGTACTGTAGTATGCTGAATTTGGGTTAAAAAAAAAAAAAGACATCACCAATTATGTCCAATTGCTAGTTGTTTCTCAAGTGAGAGAAAACATACTGTAGGGGGAAAAACATCTACGCTGCACTGAATGCAATGAATGCCATGTTTTGATAATCTACTGGGTTCTGATCTTACATCCTGAGAAGCACAGCTAATGAAAAACATTCGTCCAAAACATCATGTTCCCTTCTGAGCTCTCAGTAGTACACCAAAAATGTTCTGTTTTAGCCTTCCATTTGTGGATGCTAAGTATAAGTATTAAATGTTAAATGTCAGATTTTAGAGCTACAACAAGTAATTGATAATAATCGAAATGAAATTCATTGATAACGAATGCCGCAATTGATTAGTTGGGCTGCTTATGTTTGCGGGTTAGTGTGAGTGCAAGATAACAAGTTTACTCCGTAGCAGAAAAAGCGTCATAAAGGTCATCCATAGGAGCATTTTACTTGAATGGCACATTGATTAAAACCTATGCATTATAAATATATAAATATAGCATTTTCAAACAATATATAAAAAGATTTTAGAAAGCGAATATCACATTGTGCTCCATGGAATAAACGGGTACATATGGAATACTGGAGGACAATGAATAGGCAAAAGAAAGTTTCATTGATTGCAGCACTAAACAGAAGGCATTATCTTGTCTATAGTATCAGTTCCTTTGTAGAACTGCAGAAAATGACTGATGCTCACCTGATGAGCATCCAGATCGATGATGGTGGCCTTGGAGACACCCTCCACTCGATCAAAGAGAAACTGTGCACAGAAAACACACACACATGGGTCGGGTTTTATAACATAACATTCAAATATTACATCTGTATTAGACAGTATTTGATGTTCAGGTTCAGGTTAGAGTAGAACAGAGTGAGGTGGATTTAAGCATTAATAAAAATGACTGGTCCTAAGTATATTTCTTTTATTTGATCAATTCGAGTCTTTACAAATAAGTAGTATGTTTTAGGACGTTCTATACGTAGGGATACACAATTTAACGTTCTGTACCTCTAGAAATATTCATTATGAACTTCTCAATAGACATCTGTGCTGAGGTGAGGTTTAGCATGCTGACTGGTGAATCTTTTAATTATTTGTACTTCAAAATTCTTAAAAATCCATTAAAAATCGTCAAGTGATTTGCCTAAATGTTATATTTGAAATGCATATTAAGATCATGTATAAAATACATTTCTGAATTAGGACCCAATCCAAAAAAAGCTGCTGCCTTACATTATTTAGGAATTACAGCCGTTTATTTGATAATATTTTAGTTTCACAGGTTCACAATTATGAAATGATGTTTATGAAAACTCCAAAATGTGTTGAAGGAAGTGAAGAACACCAGGTTCAAGCTAAAGAAACTAAAGTCAGTATCAGAAAGTCAGTAGCGGTCAAACTGACAATGTTGCTTTCTTTAAAAAGGGGAAATTCTCTGGCGTGCTCAGCAACAACAAATGGCATAAAGGACCACAAACAGAAGTGGATAATCACAGAATTCTTTCCTTGGTGAAGAAAAAAAAAAAACACTTCACAACATCTAGGCAAATCAAGAACACTCTCGAGGAGGCAGGCAATTATTATCAAAGTCTACAATCAAGAGATGCTTTTATGAATGTAAACACGATACCTAACAACAACAACCAAACCGCAGTAACACGCATGATAGAAAAGTCCAGATTAGACTTGTAAGATTCTTTATACAAATGAAACCATGATTATCATGAATGAGTGAAGGCCAAAATGACAGGAAGAGAAAGGTTTAAAAAAAAAAAAAAAAAAAAGACAAGGTTACAGAAGTCAGAGCATACCACTTTTAATCATGGATTCCAGAATTCAATTTATTTATAAAGCGCTTTTTACAATTTGTCATCGTCTCAAAGCAGATTTACATAATACTCATGTGTGAAAAGTGAAGATCAGTTTGGCACTTATTGTTTCTTATTGAGCCGAAGCGACGGTGACGAGGAAAAACTCCCTGAGAACAGGAAGAAACCTTGAGAGGAACCAAAATCAACAGAGAACCTCATCATCATTTGGGTTGTTAGTGTTGTGTGTGTGGTTGAGGATGTTTATTGTGGAGTGTATTCATGAATTTGAAACATCATCAACCCGGGGGCGGAGTCACCAGGAGGTTCGGATAGGAAATAAATTCAGGAGGAATTCAGTTAATGAAAAGAATTTGCATTAGTAAAAATGACCCTTATATTATTTAGCATTCCATTTTTACAGTATATTGTTTACAGTGTCTCTGTGAAAACACTAGGGACCCTATAAAGCTGATGTCAAACTCAGGCCCGTAATTATGTACGGCCTAATTATTTTTAGCCCGTGAGATATCAAATATCAAAGAGCTGGCCCGCCAGTATATATAGTGCATACACCGCTAATACTACAAATCACAGAATGCTACGTTAGTGCGTTGACGCGCCAGTCGTGACCCCCAAACGCCCCCTACTGTTCTCTCAACAATTTTTAACATTCAGGTTACGGTTCACCTCAGACATCACCCCCTCCCCAAAAATGGACGAATGAAAGATAGAAAACAGGATCTTTAAGAGGTAGGGGGCAAATTATCCGTTCAAAAATATAAAGGACAAACCGAGAAGTCTTTTCACTTAATGACATAATTATATGCTGAGCGCTATTTTGTAATAAAATATCATTTCTATCAGGCACATGAAGGTCAGTAGATTTGTTCGTGTCCTACATCACTACAGGGTCACTACTACAGTTACTCACGGTTACTGCGCTCACATGTGCAGGTGCGCGTGCAGTAAACACAGCAGATCAAACTTCCGGTTAAAACAACAACATTCTAAAGAATAAAGAAAGTTGATGCTGAAAACCGATTTTTATTTCTTAAAAAACGAGTGTAAAATGTGCATTTATACTTCCTGTATTGATGCTTGTGTGTCAATTGCTTGGAGTCTGTTGTCAGATCAGTAGGAACCATCAGTTTACCATCAGCAGTCCGAAGTAAGGACACGGAAAATAAATAATCTCAAAGTCAGTATGAGCGATCTACACGGGTTCCCTCTCACTGACAGCTTAATAAGTATAGTATATGAGTATATACGAGTGTTCACTGAGAATAGAGTGGTTTTAGGAAAACACAAAACTCCCTATACAGATGGGGAAACAGTTAAGGAGTGAACTGAACTGTAACAAGATCGCAGGTCTCACCGCAGTCTCACTCTTGCAGATACCCTTCTATCACAAATCCACCCTGCAACTCTTCTCCACTCACTCCACCCTGCCTGCACTCTTTTCTTCAATCCTCTAACATTACGTTGCACTGTTGATCCCAGGTACATCCTCAAAGCAAATATTACCCCCACCACCCACTATGTCTGTGGCATTCTTCTTTGGCATGAAACCATACTGTTGCTCAAAGATGGTGGTGTAACTGATCAAATGTATTCCCCTGTAATTACTGTAGGTCTGCACATCTCCCTAATTCTTAAAACTCTGTAACAGCACACTCCTCCTACACCTTCCAGAATAAACAATATAGTTAATGTTGCGTTTTAGGAAAACACAACAATCCCTTTACAGATGGGGAAACAGTTAAGGAGTGCATGGAGACTGCGTGTGAAACACTTTTAGATGGAAAGGAAAGACATGAACTGAGAGAAAAATATGTTGTATAGTTATAACTGGCCCTTCGAGGGCAACCATAATACTGATGTGGCCCGCGGTGACAATGAGTTTGCTGTACAGCTCCTGCTATAAACAAATGTCTATTATTTCTAAACGTTGAGTGCACCATATTTGTTTTATCCAAAGCTGACTGTCTAAATTGTGATTACATCTTGATCCATTCCAAGCTCTTAATGTGCAGGGGCAAAACTGCTGCACTGTATGGACAATAAAACTCATATAAGAGAGTTAGTAATAAAAAGTTATAAAAGTAAAGTAATAAAAGTAATAAACATTATTGGTTTATTTCGGAACATTTCAAATAAATATAAATATGTTGGCAATTTTTTTTTATGATTTCTTGTACTTGATCCTAAATGTTAAGAAGGCAACAGAATGTAAAATGGCAGATACAAAAGACCTAAAAAAGAGGACAAGCTACATGAAACATATGCAGTCAATTATTCAAAAACAATCCCTGAATATCATTTTCCATTTGAAAACGTTACGGTCGTACCTTTATAGTGAGTGTGATGTCGGCATATGCACAAAAACCTCCTCCCTTGTCACTGGAACAGTGGTGAAAGCCTCCTCCTGAGACAGAAAGACAGATAGACACATCGAGTGCTATCAGCCATGCACAGCTCCTCGGGAGATCCCATTAAAAAAAAAAAGTGTCCCACTGGGTAGATAGCAGGACTCGTGTGCTATAAGAAAAAAGAATCCTGTTTTCCAATACAACAACAAAGTCTTTCACCTGGATAATGCGTGCTCAATGGCTCTTTACATGTTTATCTCGGGCTTACAACCCTGAAAAGCTGAAATGTGCTAAAAAAAACCACCCAATTCAGCTCCAGCTGATTGGAGATTTTACATACTTACATTTTACTGCTCTTATGACATCACAACTCATACCGAAATCTCCTGTTAAGAATAATCCGCTACACATATGATAGCAAGAAGTGGTGGATTTACCCAGGTGGAAGTAAACACTTTTACACGTCTTTACATTATATTGGTGGTTAAGACATTGGGCTCTGGACCGAAAGGTCGCAGGTTCAAATCCCGCCTTGTGGGCCCTTGAGTAAGGCCATTAACCTCAATTGCACAAGCCTGTGCCTTCCTAGTGCCGGTTCCAAACCCGGATAAACGTGGAGGGTTGCGTTAGGAAGGGCATCCATCGTGCCAAACCAAATACGCAGATCATACGCTTTGGCGTCGCCTCATCGGAGCAGCCGAAAGAGATGGTGATATTAAAGGGAATAAAAGAACACAAATATTTACTGAACATAGACTTACTTGGAATAAATTTGCATAGTAGCTTTTTTCTAAATTAGATAGCTTGTGTGTTTAAGCAGAGAAAACCACACCTCTCTGTCATGTAAACAAGTAGAGGACAGGCGCAAACAATGTTTAGAAGAAAAGCTTAATACAGATAGCAAAGTTATCTGAAGGCTGTAATTCAGAACTCCTGGTTGTAAAGCCGTGTAAAACTGGACAAATCAAGGGTCAAGATTTCTGTCCATGTTTTATCCTAATTGCTCTGTTCATGTCACATAATAATAGTAATTTTGTAATAACAACGCAAGGTAATTCCATACAGTACAAACAAATAAAACATAAATGCAGCATATGACATTGTATTACCAGCAAGGAAACACTGGAGGCTGAACAAAATAAAAGTCTATTAAAAAAAAAAAGCACTCACCAACGTTAATTGCCCATCCTCTGTCCATGGCGAGTTTTCCAGCCTATAAAACAAAAAATATATATATATTTTCCCCCCAAAAAAATGATGGCATGCTAGTAAAGAAGGAATCACACTTTTTTTTTTTAAAGAGTTTCTAGAGCGTCTGAAAAGTTTTGAAAGGGCCATATTTCAGGATCTGTGACTATATTATGCATGATGATGCAATTTTTAACAGAGGCTTTGAAACATGCTGTTATTAAAGTGATGGAAAGGGAAGGGGTTCTTTAAAAAATGAAGAGGAAAAATGAAAATTTTGCACATGTTGGAATTAAAAGGGCATGTGCTATCCAGATGAAGGGCTTCAACACTGATTTATTGGCACAAATGAGCAGCCAAATACTTTTTAGGCGTCCAAACAGCTTCCCGTTGTTCTATTCTCTCTGAATGTACTTAAACAAGCAAAGTCCTCGTGGTACTGTTTCAAACATGCATTAGGTTTGAAATGAAACGTGGGAGACAATGATCATCAAAAACATCTGACAAAAATCCCAAATCTTTGAAATGGTTTCCAGGATCCTTTTACCTTCAGGCAGCAAAAGTGTGAGTTACACATTGGCATGCATCATGTGGCAGCAGCCCAAGGCATAAAATCATGCAAATGCAGGTCAAGACCTTCAGCTAATGCTCACATTAAACACCAGAATGGGGGGGAGAATGAGATCTCAGTGACTGTGGTATGATTATTGGTCAGGAAGGCAGGGTTTTTGAGCAAGACTGTCCTCCTGTGTTTTATAGGGCATAAAGCAGTCCACTAATGAAGAACAACAGCGATACAGATAATCACATGACTGTTGAGTCAAAAAGAGGAATAAGAGGCTACATTGGACACGGGTCCACACTGAAAATAAACAGCCGACAATAGATTGAATAAACGTTGTATTCATTCATTCATTCATTCATCTTCTACCGCTTTATCCGATCTTCCCTGGGGTCACGGGGAGTCTGTGCCTATCTCAGGCGTCTATGGGCATTAAGGCAGGATACACCCTGGATGGAATGCCAACCCATCGCAGGGCACACACACACTCACACACATTCACACACTAGGGACAATTTTCCAAGGTGCCAATCAACCTACCGTGCATGTTTTTTGGACCAGGGGGAAACCGGAGAACCCGGAGAAAACCCCCTGAGGCACGGGGAGAACATGCACAAACTCCACACACACACGTGGCCGAGACGGGAATCGAACCCGGATCCTGGCGGTGTGAGGCGAACGTGCTAACCGCTACGCCACCGTGCCCCACAATAAACGTTGTATGATCCTCTTTAACAACCAGTAGGCCTGTGTATGGGTTTTTATTGACCATGTCAGTCGGTGTATCTCGAAATACGGAAAAGAGGATCCAAAAGAGGCACTCCTTACAAACAAAGGGTTAGTAGAAAATATATAAAGAAAGGCTGGTGCAAGCGTTTGCAAATGGTATGCTTTATGAACAATTATCATTATTGTTCTCGTTAAAAATATTCTACATAATTTGGACATTTTGACATGTAAATGGTCAAGTAAAGACTTGTACTGCATGTATATTAAAATAAATAAATAAACTTGACCATGTGCAAACAGGATAATTTACTGGCTCTACAGCAGATTGCATCATTTATAGGAGTAAACATAGTACATCATAATGAATATGCAATCTAGAGGGTTTCTATGTAAAGGTTCAAAGCGCAAGGTGTATAATTTGCAAAAGATGATTTCCATCATCTGAAAACGAGGAAGAAAAACTAAAAAAAGACATGCGTTTCTGGAAACCTCTTCTTCCATTAGGGGGCGCCACAGCGAATCATCCTTTTCCACACGATGTCCTCTACATTTGACTCTTGCACACCAACTAACTGCATGTCTTTATCTTTTCCTCTTGCCTGGCAGCTTCACCCTTAACATTCTTCTCTTCCCATGTCCATCGCTGAACCTCACACTACAATCTTCCTCTTTTCAGTCCTCACTCTCCTCCTCTCCTTCTTCTCCTTCACCTCCAAATCCGTCCTACAGGCCACCATCTGATGCTGTCTATCTACACAATCCCCTACAACCGCCGTACAGTCTCCAGTCCGTTTCAGGTTTCATCACCTGCATAGAATATAGTCTTCCTGTGTTCATCTTCCTCCACACTTGTACATCACCCTACACTCCTCTTTCTTCTTAAAATACTTATTAACCTTCTATCCTTTTTGCAAAATCTACCACCATCCGCCCTTCTACATTCCTCTTCTTAAGGCCACACCTACCCGTCACCTCCTCATCACCTCTGTTCCCCTTCACCAACATGGCCATTGAAGTTTGTTCCCATCACCAATCTTTCATTCCCTGGTACACTCTTCTCCACTCCATCTAACTCGCTCTACAATCTTTCCTTCTCCTGCATCTCACAACCTACCTGTGGAGCACCCCTAAAAATACCAGGCGCATGGGCATACCAAAGGATTCCACCGACACCTTTTCATCCACACCATGATAGAACAGTATAAACATCTCCTCCAATGTTCTTGGACTTACTCCCTTTACACTTAACACCTGAACACACAACATGTACACCTTTCTCCAATTCATCATAACTCTCTCCCTTTACCAGTCATAGTACCAACATTTAAAGTACCCACCCTAATCTCCCCCTCCTTCTCCTCCTTTGGCCAACAGTAGCCCCATTTCCATCAGTGCCCTGTTGGCTAACGACACTTGTGGCGGTTGATGGCAACTCGGGCCTCGACCAATCCGGTGTGGAATAATGTTTGGTTTGGAGCATGTTTTATGCTGCATGCCCTTCCGAACATAACCTTCCCCATTTATCCAGGCTTGGGAACAGCACTGAGAATGAACTGGCTTTTGCCACCCAAATAGCTGTGTTACATTTCTGGAAACCATTCTTTAATTAGAACAGTAAATATGGTACAAAATTAGCTCGTCATTCCAACTGTGCAGGACAAAAACCAACACCATTCAGCAATGCCATTTCAAATCACATCTTTTATTTTTCCATTGTTTATAAATTTAAAAATGTGTCATTATTTGCATCACTTTTTATCTGTTCACTGAACCATATTTCTGTAAATGTCAGCAAGTCGAATTTTTTTTACTGGTCTGGGAATTCCTTTTAGATCAGATAACGTTATCGCAATTTAACAATCTTAGTACACATGGGCTCGTACATGTAGTGCCACAAGCAACATACAGAGATGCAGATAACCTGTGATAAAATGTCAGGAGCTGGTAAAAGATATCATGTCTGCCGAAAACTGCATGTATAAGAGTGAGTGAATAACGTTCATAAACTCTATATACTGTGATGAAACAATGTACAGGAAGGCTCTGGGGTACGGATCAGAAGGATGTGGTTTAAGGTCCTATGCTGTACCCTTCAGCAGGGCACTTAACCCTTTGTGCTCCAGGGAAGGCAAATAAAAAATAATCTTGTCATGCACATGTCTGTAATGGCGTTTAGTCATCAATCCCATCATTCATAGCAAGTGTTCATTTTTGATTCCCAGTGTACACAAGTTTATGTGAAAGTTCAAGCAGTAATCCAGAGACAAACCCTGGTGAGAAAAATCCATGCAATCAATACACCATACACCAAAACCATTTGAAGCCACAGCAGGACCTTCACTAACACACACAAACACACACGTTTTATAGCTACAGTACAAAAACAAAAACAAAAAACAGTTGCAGTTACAATGGCAAATGTATTTACACACAAACACACACCTGTAGATACAGTCTAATTGATGCAGCAAATTCCCATGATTCTTTGCATGGTGACAAAGTAATCAAAGAGGTATTGGCTCCAGAAAGCACATCCCTCCCTCTCTTGTTTTTCTGCCCTATATGTCTATATAACCTTAATCTCTCTCTCTAGTTCGACACCCTTCATTCCTCTCCCACCACCTCCGTCTGCCCTGTTCTCCCATTTCCACAACAGAGGACCCACCTGCTAAAGCACACAATGTTTGAAATTGCAATTATCCTTCAGCGATTCGGGTAGAATAGCTCGCGTACATCGGCCTGTGCATTACATTTTTTTGGAAAGCTATTAAGCTGCTGCTCTAAATGTGAGGCAGAAGTCGACCAGAATGATTTTGACGGAACCATCAATCACTGACACGTCTCCGTGCTCTCCACTACCCTAATTCACGCACATTAAGCTGAGAGGAAGTGTCACACATGGCTGCTAGCGGCACATAGCTACCGCAACGACAGACTGCAATGCCCAGATCAGTGGGCATTTTTTTTTTTGGTAGAGTTTTCTTCCCCCTATATGTTGGAATCAAAGCATTTTGCCTCCCAAAAACAGAAACGTGTCCTGGAAGGCTTCAACAGGGACCTCGGTAAAGGCCGTCTTGGATGGTAAACGGAAAATGGTGTCTTGGATGGTTTCAATTGGCCCAAAACGGATCCCTTACAGGACGGTCTTGACAGGAGCCATGTGTGGACTGTAGGTGGGGTTGGGCCAGCGTTTACATTTACGGCATTTAGCAGACGCCCTTATCCAGAGCGACTTACAACTGAGCAATTGAGAGTTAAGGGCCTTGCTCAAGGGCCCCACTAGTGGCAGCTTGTAGCTATCACCTCTTCCAGGCCTTCGTTAAACACTTTCAACCACCTGGAAACTTGCGAATATAAGATAAGAGCACTGTCCCTGTAAGCTTGCACAATCAAGTTGTGGGTCTCCGAAAGAGATTTGTTCAGAGATTTGTTCAATCGAGTGACGATTCCATCACGTTTGGTGACACAGGCACTAAACAGCGATCCTGAAGCCCCAACTGCTCGGAGCATACTGGCAACGGTGTCGCTCTGAAGCTGAGAATCCCATAAAAAAATTGCATTACTTTCCCGACACACCTTATATAATCCTTTTTTGTTCACTGTGGTCCAGCAAGACAATTCCAAACACCTACTAACTCTTCCTTATACCCCCGTCACATGTTTCTAAACATTCAGACCAGCCTGGTGGTCAATTAGCCGCAGATGGACGCCAGTGAGAAGGACTAGACAGGTGGCATTAATTACACTGTCGATTAGAGAGAGTGATGAAAGCGTGGCGCGAAACAAACTTATCATAAACTCCAACCATTATGGATGCGTCCGCCAAGACACTGTAGTTTCACCATCACCATCTGGCACAGCTGTACTGGAGAAACTGATGCTTTGTAGAAATCGCTTACTCGCTCATTCACTAATTATTATTTATACCTTCCACAGTGCTACTAAATTCTCTTCTGTGATTGGTCAGAAGGTCATTTTACAGATGTATTTCTGTATGCTTACTAAGACATTATGATTTGTGTAGTAGCAGCAAATTCACACAGACTTGCACAGTCTACACTCTGTATGCCTAAAAATAAATATTTAAAGCCTGTTTTGAAGACTTAGCCAAGCACATATAAATATATGCCTGTTTGGAAATATCTAGTCTTTTATCAAGAGACACATACATATTTCTTTTGTTTACTGTACATGCAACTATCTAGGTAAAAGGCTAGTTGTTTGGATCATGGGAGACTGGACTTATACTACATGAAAAAAATATTGAACCAACAGTGTTACCATTGCTTAACAACAGCATGCAATTGTGTCTAGACCCCCACATTTTTTTACTTAGAGGGCCACATGATTGTTCCTTTCTTTGCTAGACTATCAGCCTGCCTATCAGACATAGCTTTGTGGATGAAAGTTCATCAACTCAAACTCAACCCGAAGAAAACCGAAGTGCTGGTGATCCCAGATTCAAAACACTGACACTTCATACCTGAGAAAGCTCATCACCTCCCGTAGCGCACCTCCCTGTCTGAGAGCGTCTAGCACTGCTCGTCTGGTTCCACCTTCTCTCAGGGTAAGAGGTAAGATCAGCTCAAGGCTCTTCTCTGTTCTGGCACAGAGGTGGTGGAATGAACTTGGATGAACCTCTGGATGTCCGAACAACAGAGTCACTGGCTATCTTCAAACGGCAACTGAAGAACCCGATCTCTTCCAACAACACCAATCTTAAACACTTCTTCCTTCACACTGTCCAGGAAACCAAAAAAATCCATCATCTGATTATTTTGTACCTTAAGTTTGTAATCAATCATACTTGAATGAATTTATTCTTAGATGGAGGCCTAAAGCACTATTTGTACGGCACTCTGGATAAGGGCATCTGCTAAATGCTGTAAATGTAAGGCAGCAAGCCAAAAGAGGATGTGTCTGTCGGCGAGGGCACTCAGATACGGCATGGGGTCTGTTAGAAACTCAAACAGCCACAAGGGAAGCGTGCCGAACTGAGGGCGAGTAGACGAGTGCACGCCGGCAGGAAAGCATGCCAATCCGCGAGTGGGCATCGACGGACGTCAGGAGAAAGCTTCCTGAAACGTAAGACTGTGGGTGTGTCCCAGCACGTGTGTCCCGGTAAATATGGAAAAAAATAAAGATGTCTCCCTGCTTGGTGATCTGTTGTTTGTCTCCATTACTTCCAGCTTGGAACACTGAATCCTTTACACATATATACAAATTACATTTTCAAAATATGTCTGGCATTATTCAAAGGGCTGGACTAAATGTGGGGGTGGGCCACACCCCTGGTCTAGACTATAGCTAATGGGAACCGGCTTCGCCATACAACAAAAAGCATAGGTGTGTACAAAATCTGTATGGTTTATGAGAGCAAACAGTCGGCTGGAGTCGGCTTTATCTAATCTGGAATGTCCTGCCCAGGAACAGCACCCTATATCCTACTGAACTTCTCTAGAAAGAACCGGAGGGCAACTTTTACAAGAGGCATGGCAAATTATTTGAAGAAAGCGTCATGCTAAAGGAATCACCTGTATATTTAAACTTTTATTTGGTCAAAGTAAATCTTAAAAAAAAAAAAAGAAGAAACATAATTAAAAGATTAAGTGTGTCCAAACTTTAGACAGCCACTGCACAATGATTAATGGCAAAGATGTTGAGGGGAGGGGTTTATGCTCACAAGCTTTTTTTTTTGGTTGTTTATTAAAGTATTAATATACACTCAATGAACACTGAATCCTAGCTGTTGTATATCTCCACACAACCTTGTAATTATCTAATGAGTCAATATAATCTTGAAAATACGGACAATTGGGTGGGGGGGGGGGGGGGGGGGGGGGGGTTCCGTTTTGGTTTTTTTTGACCATGGGCATGAAAAGACTTGTTTGCAGCAACTGTGTTGGATCGGAATTTTGTAGGCATACTTCCATATAAAGTTAATATATATAACGTATACAGAAAGTGCTCTAGCCTGCTAACATGTATGTAATGTTCTGAAATGAGCTAAGAGTAACATATACTAATGTGTCTGATTTCATATGAATCACCTAAAAAGCAACAGAAAGCACAGGAGCCTGTACAAGCACTTCCTGTGCGATGACCGTACACCAGATTACATGTGCTCACAGATGCCCTCGCTAGCGCCCGTGTGATTGAAAGGGGAGAGAAAGATCCTCCCAATCAGAGAAGAGTTTGGCTCCTTTGGATTCCTGGTTACAGATGGCTGTGGGATCGCCGGATTCCCAATCTCTCACAAGAGCAGACTGAATATTATTCTTGTTGTGCCACTGGGGAGCCCCAATTTATTCCTTATTTATCACACGCCACACTAATTTTCATGTCAGCCATTTCATAGTGCTGCTCGAATTCACATTCATGAAGTCTATTCATTGCTTTACTATATTGTTACCCATATTGAATCCAACATATGTACACTTATACTGGATTAAAACACAAATTAGGGCAACGTTATCCTAAATTATACTGATCGAGAAAGCAGACAATCTTTAATTTCATATTTATTAGGGGTGCATAGTACATAGTGCATGAAACCCTTTTGTTATTTTCTTGAACCTTGGACAGATGGTAGAGCTCAATTCCTTGGTCAAATCCAAAATATTGTGTAGCTTCGCCAAATAACCGCTCTAAACAAAGAAAAAAACGATTCATTTTTCTTTGGATAGCGCCACCTACTGGCAAATACACACAATATCACAGCAATAGCCATAGGAGGGGGGGCAATATCAAGATTTTCAAGTGCATCAGATCCCTGAGCCCTAAAGATCGCTGCTTGCTATTATATTTATATATGATTTACATATACAAATGTATATGCTACATTGTTTAATACATTTTATGCATTACTGACAGAACTGTGCAGGTCTAAGTTATGCATTTAAATAAAAAAATCAACAATTAGAGAAAGCATTGGTCTTATTCATCAAATTTAAATAATACAACCAGTTTAAATAGTGAAATAATTAGTATACCATCTTTAGTGACAGAAGTAAAACCTTAAAGGCGGCACCACGTCCCAAGTGTATGCCACACTAGTGATTGATGCCTCCCCTCTGTGATTAGCCTGTTCAAACATCCACTTCTCCACACTTAACTAACTTATTAGCAATTCCTGAAACTCTCTCCAAACGCACACTTAGCTTTGACAGCACTGCATTCACGCTTCTCTTGTGCTGATTATCTCGCCTGCGAAAAAAAAAAACCCAGTCAATAGTCTATTCCTATAATAATTTCAAAAGCGGATGTTGGGCTTAATGCGCCACTTGCAATCTGACTGTCGTGTAGATGTTCATATAAAGCCATTCATCTCCCAGTGGCTCTTGCTTCTGCTAATGAGGTGTCCACGATGACTCCTCCCTTACTAAGCCACACAGGAAAGCACTTGTTTTCTAAATAAAATGCTGAAATGTGCCCTGTACAGTAAGACTGTGCGATACTGACAAAAGAAACCCATCACGAATTTGATTATAATCACAATTTTGGCACACATAGACTACAGTGTGAATCTGAAATATGTTTACAAAGCAAAATATGTCTGTATAACAGGCATGAGCCGAAAAAATAAAATAAAATCACCTCGTAAAGGAACAGACCTTTAGGAAAACTATATATACATATATGTGTGTGTGTGTGTGTGTGTGTGTGTGAGAAAAAACAACAACCCAAACCGCAGTCTCCCAGATAAAAACAATTACAACACTGGCACAATCTAGCTGCTTTAAGTGTTTAAGGTTTTCTGCTAAGGTTCAAATAAGCATACTTCAGGAAAAGTATCAGATGGGAGTGCTCAAAAAATATTGTGCTGTAAGGCGATTTAGAAATGTTCACATGGCGAATTCGATACGATTTTGATTAATCGCACAGCCCGAGTGTTCAGTCTTTTTCTAACCTGTGACATCACACAACATTTGGTGATGGAGAATTAACGCTCGCTTTTAATGGAAAAAAAAAACATACCACTTGCTCCTCTAACACAGATGTTATGAGCCATTTATAAAGGCCATATCCTATCATGTATAGAAAATATTCGGTTCTGAATGTCTCCCTATGAAAACAATATGAAAACAAAGATCACAAAAAAAGATATATGAGAGAATGAAGAAAGTCATAAAATGTTACACACATTGCCTGTGTCTAACACTAAAATGACATCCTTCATTTCTAGTTTCCACACTCGATAGGAAAAGGGTAAGAAATGTCAAATCCGTGCTGAAGATGAAAGTACAACATTGAAACACAACACATAACACATACTCTAAAGGTCTTGGGGTTGTTCCTCCTGCGGTGTGTGCAAGATTCTCCGGTGACCTACCATAATAGTGCCGCCAGTCTGGGTGCGTAACGGTCTCAGCACCTTGCGTTGCACCAAGAAGTTGGGCAGAAAAACAAGAGGAGGGATTTCTGTGATAGTGGCAACCACCAGAGACCACTGGAGATACAAAAACACACACATTTGCATTGCTGAAACAGAAGTGTTGGTTATATTTTGGGGTCTCCATACAAAGCAGATCACAATTACAAACAGGGCACAACAAAATACCTGTGAGACAAAAAAGTAGAATACATTTATGATGGCCTGGGAAAACCTTTCAAAGGTCAGATATACTACTAAATATAGCACATCGCGCGGAGGCTTACACGCTACGGCTGTGATGGTCACCGTCATATGGGGTAATGAGATTTGAAAATCTGGACAAATGTGTAAGTGCCATAATTATTATTTTCTTTTATTAGACATTTCGATGTCATTTTGTTGTATTCATTCATTCATTCATTCATCTTCTTCCGCTTTATCCGATCTTCCCTCGGGTCACGGGGAGTCTGTGTCTATCTCAGGCGTCTATGGGCATTAAGGCAGGATACACCCTGGATGGAATGCCAACCCATCGCAGGGCACACACACACATTCACACACACATTCATACACTAGGGACAATTTTCCAAGGTGCCAATCAACCTACCGTGCATGTTTTTGGACCGGGGGAGGAAACCGGAGAACCCGGAGAAAAACCTCCTTGAGGCACGGGGAGAACATGCACAAACCACACACACATGGCCGAGACGGGAATCGAACCCGGGCCCTGGTGGTGTGAGGCGAACGTGCTAACCACTAAACCACCGTGCCCCATTTTAGATGTTAAGACGTGTTATTGGTGGAAACGCCAATATGTTTATATCAACATATTAATTGATATTTTCAGTCACTGCGGCATCTGAAACCTTTTCGCAGACCATCACACAAATCATACCATTTTACATTAATATTGTGGCTCTGGTTTCCCAAAAGCATTGAAGTGTTACAGTACGTGAAAGGAACACACAATACTTTTGGAGAACTTGTACACAATCAGGTAATATCATAGACTAAATTAACAGTTGGTTCTTTAGTCTCGATGTGCTGTTTGGCGTTACTGAGATAAATCCTTGAGATATGACCAGAAGCATGTGGAAACCTGACAATTTGGCACACATGTGATGCTTTTCCACACTGATTACACCAAAGCTGAATGAACATAATAGTTAAGGATGTCTCTGGATGTTGTAGCATTGCAATGTTCCTTCACTGGAACTGAGAGGTGTAAACATATTAGGCAATCACCAAGGTGTGTTAAGGATTTGTTGGGAGAATTCGAGTGGCTTGCATTCAAGCCATAACCTTAAACTATTTTAAGCTATTGCCTCACCCAACATCAGTGACAAGTCTCGTTCATTCTTTTGGGTAACAAATTTCAAATTCAAGCCAATTGTTCCACAAAAATTGAATAAGAACACTACATTTGCTTCACCAGCATCAAAGCGATGGTCCGATGTCCAAATGCTTTTAGCCTTACAGAGCATGTTACACAGCACTAGAAAAGAGTAAAGGCATATATAAAATTTGGCCATGGTGGAGCTGATATACCTCTCTCGAGCCCTCCAAGATATCGTTCTGCATGCAGAAAGAGAATAAATACACAGAGGCATTTTTAAAGGTGACAAAGTTTGTCCAATTTATAGAACTGATATTTTCTAACCGAACAAAAAATGGTCTCATGCTGGTGAAATACGAGGGTGGAATACATTCCAGCTCAGTGCTAATTCCCCAGAGCTCTGTTGTCAATTCATGCTCGGATCATGGAGAGCAATAGAGATCCACACTAAAGCACTAAACCATGCATCCGTAAAACACAGGCACTTGCCAGGCTACATACAGTACTGTACTGACCTTGGATTGTGCATTCTGAGCATTAGGGAGTCCCTTAACTTAGCCTTCTTGGAGAGTTAATAAACGGAGTGTGGTTGAGTCATACTTAAATGAAATAAATAAATAAATGCAGGGATGATGTGACCTGAAGGATCTGGAAAGAAAGAATTCCCTGCGGTGTTTTTAAATTGTGAATTATCTGTTTGTTTGTCACTAATAGGAGGAAACAGCGAAGCCCAAAGCAGGGTGGAATACAACTGATACACTTCAACGGACACGTTCTATAAGCTCCTGTGTCAACTGTTAATCACAAAGTCTGATTTGTTATTCTAATACATTGTAATGTTTCACTACTCAATAGAAGTACAAGAGCATTTAGAGTCTTATGTTTTTTAACACAGGATTCATGGGATTTGCACAGAACAGTCAGTGTTTTCAATTCTACTTAATTCTAATTAACTAGAACATCTTACTTTTTCACTATTATCTGCAATGGCAAGTCCCAAAACACCTATGCTACTGCACGATGTCTTAACTGACAGGCTGAAAGAGAATGAAGACTCTACTCCTTGACTTTTATTGACTGAAATTCTGTTGTTTTTTTTCCTTCTCTGGAAGACAAGATCTAAGAGAACTGAAGAGTAGAGTTTGGTGATGTGTCATATAAAATGAATCTCCTAATATTTTAAATTTTGGATACAGGGAGAAAGTGTGTCCCGCTTGTTTTTTTCAGCTGCAGCTATCTTGTTTAGCTTGCACCAATCAAGAATGTGGTTTTTTTGCAGGGGCTGGAATAAACTAGTCAAGCTCTTTTGGATTGGTCAGAGCACACTGCCATGTTGTATTTAGTACTTCACAGATGTAATGTGGGGTGTTGGGAGGCGGAGAACTACGGGAGCTCGCTGTGCCAAACCGCGGTGAAATCGTAAATATGGATTTTTGGTTTTTTTTTTTTTTCCACAATGACATAAACTCGAATTAATCGTGGTAGCTCAGTGATTAAGGCATTGGCCTCTGGACCGGAAGATCGCAAATTCAAATCCCACCACCAAGCTGCCACTAGAGGGCCCTTGGGCAAGGCCCTTAACCCTCAATTGCTCAGTTGTAAGTCGCTCTGGAAAAGAGCATCTGCCAAATGCTGTAAATGTAAATGTAATAGGTTATAACGATTAATCACACAGCTCTACCGCAGAGAAATCGCCAACCTGCACCAGTAAATTGCAAGTTCTACCAGTTTAAAGGAAGGAAGAAAATCAAGTGCATTGTAGCATACATTTAACATTAACCTTCATTTCAAACCTAAAACCGGCTATGAACATAATCATTTTGAAGCGGTCCTTTTACCACAGAAGTAAGTATTAAAATTATTATTATTGTTTTATTATTATTATTATTATTATTATTATTATTATTATTATTATTATTAATGCCTGTTGTCTCATGTTTTTGGTTTTTGTTGCTGCTTGGGCTTTCAACAAAAACATCATAAAAAATAAACCACAATGATCTGATTTTTAAAAAATGTATGTATAACAATTACATTAATGGTAAATATGATTGTTAATATCTCAGTCTGATCATGGCAGTTTACACTATTAGAGGAAAGAGCAATGTGTGCGCTTGAATAAGATGATTTGCAGCCTTAGAATCCCTCTGCAACAATAAACAATGTATATAGCGATCTATCTATGTCCATAATTTTGAACAGGGAAGCAATTGATTTCTTCCCCACACACACACACACACACACACACACACACACACACACACACACAATTTAATAATGGCTGAGTAAAATAAATCTCATCAGTTGCAGATCTAGCTGATGTTAGAGGTGCACGTGGCTGCTGATTGCTTGGCTTTTTGTTTCCATTTGAATGGGAGAAAAGCAGGAGGGATTTTATCTCAGCGAGGGTTAAACAGGGTACTGACTGGTACTGACAAGAAAATACCTTGAGTCTGCTCAAGTAACGTTTGGTGTGAACCACCAGGAGATCCTCCTCACTCGCCTCCCTTGCCGCGACAATGGTCTCATCTGTGATAAACTGCTCCTCTGTGTGAACAGAAAAAAAAACATTAGTAAATACAGCGTTGTCTGACTCCATCTGGACTTTGGTTTGAAGTTGGGCTTCATCATCTCAGGATTGCAGAACCAAAAGAAAAGGTCAATAAAAACTTTGAATTTTATTCATGATAAATCACAGAAAACAGATCAAATGTTTAAACTCAAGGAATGTACCATTGTAAGAACAAATGAGGTCATTTTAACTGCAACGCATTTAAAAAAAACATGTGACCAGGGAATTAAAGGCCCAAGTAGGTAAAACCAAACAGCTGGGGGAATATTTTAGAGAGGCAACATTTATTATTTAAATAATGTTTCTCAAAACTGAATTTTGGAGGAAATCTAGAGGAATCTGCACACGAGGGAAAATCAATACTGACCCTCGGGTGGTACTGCACTGAAAACAGGTTGGATTCGGCAAGGAAAAATTCCTGCGTATGTTTAAGAACACCTCCGTAAAGCAATGTCTGTAAACACAGTTTCTACAAATGTCGCACCACCTTGAAAGCTATACACACAGGTTTTCATAAGCTCATTGAAATTTTTTTCCATGGTCTATCATAAATAAAATATGGATTTAATAGCGTTAAAAAAATTCAGGGTTATATGGGCTTATGAAGTTTGCAAATAAGTGCATTATTTTTTTTTTTTTATTTGCATTTCATATTTACCCAATGATAGGGGGCACGGTGGCGTAGTGGTTAGCACGTTCGCCTCACACCGCCAGGATCCGGGTTCGATTCCCGTCTCGGTCATGTGTGTGTGGAGTTTGCATGTTCTCCCCGTGCCTCAGGAGGTTTTTCTCCGGGTTCTCCGGTTTCCCCCCGGTCCAAAAACATGCACGGTAGGCTGATTGGCACCTTGGAAAATTGTCCCTAGTGTATGAATGTGTGTGTGTGTGTGTGCGTG
This sequence comes from Kryptopterus vitreolus, assembly GCA_030449085.1. Classification (NCBI taxonomy): domain Eukaryota; kingdom Metazoa; phylum Chordata; class Actinopteri; order Siluriformes; family Siluridae; genus Kryptopterus; species Kryptopterus vitreolus. Next base: position 21,999,963 of record JACRUU010000013.1, read on the forward strand.
TGCCCTGCGATGGGTTGGCATTCCATCCAGGGTGTATCCTGCCTTAATGCCCATAGACGCCTGAGATAGGCACAGGCTCCCCGTGACCCGAGGGAAGATCGGATAAAGCGGTAGAAGATGAATGAATGAATGAATGAATTTACCCAATGTCTTTAGAATTGTGGTTGTATAAAAACTGTTCCATAAATGTTACATATTGTTCTGTATTGTTGAATATATTGTGTATGTATACAAAGAAATATAAATCTCTACTGACTTAGCACAAGTACATTAAACCAAAATAAATCTTTCAATAGAAACAGCTATAAAGCAGTGGCTTCTCTTGGAGAACTTTGTAAGAGCTGTTCTTACAGATAATGAATCAATTCACTGACTGGATCTGTGAACATTACGCCTTAATTTCTTAGTTTACATTCAAAATAAGATCAAATGTTTAAACTCAAGAAATGTTCCATTGTAAGAAGAAATGAGGTCAATTTGAACTGCAACACATTTTAAACACATATGACGAGGGCATTAAAGGCACAAGTAGTTAGGGAATATTATAGAGAGGCAACATTTATTATTTACATAATGTTCCTCAGAATGACTTTGTGAATACTTCATCTGCAGTAAACAAATCAAATTCCAATCTAGAGAGAGGAATCTGCACACGAGGGAAAATCAATACTGACCCTCGGGTGGCACCGAAATGAAAACAGGTTTGATTCGGCAATGAAAAATTCCTGCGTACGTTTAAGAACACCTCCAGAAAGCAATGCCTGTATACACAGTTTCTACATCTTGAGAGCTATACACACAGGTTTTCATACGCTTCCAACAAGAGGACGTCCTTTTCAGAGAGGGCCTTGAATATTTCAGTAAGACGATGCTAAAGCAAATACTGCAAAATCTATTACAACAGCACGGCTTTATAGTAGAAGAATCCGGGTTCTGTTCTGGCCTGCAACTACCAAGACCTTTCACAACATGAAAGTGAATTTGGTGCATCATGGAGCAGAAAATACGAAAAATGACTAATTAGACGCAAGAATCCTCGATCACATGTTTTTTTTTTTTTCTTCCAGCAACTGACCTTCTCATTTCCTAGACATATATAGACTGTTGTTAAAAAAGAGTGACGTGACCATGTGGCCATTTTTAACAGCCATCAAATTCAAAATAATCTCACTGAATTGTTTTCTATGGTCTATCATAAATAAATAAGGGTGCAATGACTTTATGAAATTTTAAATTTACCCAATGTCTTTAGAATTGAGGTTGTATAAAAACGGTTCCAGAAATGTTACATATGAATGTATTGTACAATATACATTCATTCATTCATTCATTCATTCATTCATTTTCTACCGCTTTCCGATCTTCTCGGGTCACGGGGAGCCTGTGCGTATCTCAGGCGTCTATGGGCATTAACGCAGGATACACCCTGGATGGAATGCCAACACACACACACACACACACACACACACACACACACACACACACACACACACACACACACACACACATTCATACACTAGGGCCAATTTTCCAAGGTGCCAATCAACCTACCGTGCATGTTTTTGGACCGGGAAAACCGGGGAGGAAACCCGAGACCCGGACCCGGAAAAACCCCCTGAGGCACGGGGAGAACATGCACAAACTCCACACACACACATGACCGAGACGGGAATCGAACCCGGATCCTGGCGGTGTGAGGCGAACGTGCTAACCACTGCGCCACCGTGCCCCCTTGTACAATATACAATAAAATGTAAATCTTAGTACAAGTACATTAAACCAAAATAAAACTTTCAACAGAAACAACTGTAAAACGTATAGCTCTTATAGGTAATGAATCAATTCACTGAGTGGATCTGAGTGAATTCAGGCAAAATGATGCCTTTATTTGTAAGTTTACATTCAAAATAAACTTGTTTTGAATTAGTTTATTAGGGGAATGCAAGATGACTTATTACACAACAACTAAAAACATGTCATTATACATTTCTTATTATTATACTGAAGGAAATTTGCAAATGTTTTTACCTTTTAAGAAGTGAATGACTTTGCCCCATTTACCAGCATCAAATGGATGGAGTTTCTCCAGACCCATAAAGGTGATGTTATACACTGGAGAGTAAATGATTGGCAGACATGTTGCTGGGACCTGAGCGTACAGCTCTGTCTGGTGTGAGCTGCAACCAATCAATCAATCAATCGGTCAAACAACCAATCAACAAATAAATAATCAATAATAAGTAACCAGCTTTGATGCTGTCATATTGTCTTGTAGATCACTTGCACCTCTGCCATCAATACAATATCACCTTTTGTGTCCCAAAATATTTTGACATGTGTACTGCACATTATGCCTCGCAACAGCAGATCATCCTTCTCCACACTACACGGGTCTCTACATCTACCTGCATGTCTTCCCTCACCACATCCATAAACCTCCTACCTTGGCCTTCCTCTTTTCCTCCTGCCTGACACCTCCGTCTTCAGCATCCTTCTCCCTCTGTACATGTCCAAAAGCATCTCAATCTCTCCCCCGTCATTTTATCTACGAAACATCCTCTATGTCCCTCTTATAAACTCATTTCTAATCCTGTCCACCCTCATCACTCCCAATCATCATCTCAACATCCTCACCTCCTCCACCTCCACCCACTGTCTCTACAACATCGCACGTCTCACCAAAATCCTGCACAGTGCAGATACCCTTCTATCACAAATCCCTCCCGGAAACTCTTCTCCACCCACCCACTCCACCCTGCCTGCACTCTTTTCTTAACTTCCCTACACTTCTCCACTTCTCCTAAGGCATCCCGTCACCTCAAAATCCCATTAAACAATCTTAATAAGAAACTCCGCTGCTGTTTCTCCAAAACATCTCCACACTTGTACTGGAATGTCATCTGGTCCAACCGGCTTTTCCACTCTTCGCTCTCTTAATAGCTGATCTCACGTCCTCCTTACTAATTCCTGCGTCACCATCTCCACATTATCCACCTCTCTCTCTCATTTTCCTCATTCATCACCTATATATATATATATATATATATATATATATATATATATATATATATATATATATAATTACTTATGTTTTACTTTAGAAATATTTATACAAGGCTGATTATAGCTCTGAAAAGGATACTGCATGTATGTATGTATGCATGCATGCATGTATTTACGTGTGTGTATGTACAAACCACTTTTTTCCTTCTGAACTTTCTTTACTAGACATGTCGACCAACCACAGCATCCCAGATTTCATCTTAAACAATTCAATAGCAAAAAAAAAATTAAGCAGATATAGTGAGTACAGCAATGCACGCGAGCTAACACACACACACACACACACACACACACACACACACACACACACACACACACACACACAAATAACCCTTTTTGTTTTGCCGACAGTGCATTTTCAGTGGGAAGATACTACATGTCCCACAATCCCTCGCGCTTCTTGCGCAAGCGCGATAGGAATTTCTGAGACGCAACGCCCCACACTTCGGAATATACATTTTCGATTTAGCATTACTTCTCGATTCTTATTTTCCTTCTTTGTTTATAGAACATGTTTATCGATGATGTATTTTTTTACGGAGAATCTGGTTTTCATGGGAAAAGCGCAGTGAGAGACGCGACTCACCTGCTAGCCATTTTCTACTGCTCTTTATTTCTACACTCTGTTTATTTTCCTCCTCTAGTCGTTTATTATGCAAAGGATATACGCTGACATCGTCTCTAACATCTGCGCTCCGTGCATTCACATTTATAATCACAAAATAAGCAGTGAATGTCAAACACCAGGATCCCCTGTTTACACTGCTCCTGCTCCTGCTCCTGCTCCTGCCCAGCGCGCGCTTGCGTCTCCTTACGTCATCAACCGGATAGAACCCAAAATACCAGGCGCGTGAGAAATGTAGTATTTATTTATTTATTTATTTATTTTCTCTTTCTCTTTTTTATTTATTTATTTTTTCTTTGTCTGGAAAAATGTTATTTTGATATGAATATGTACCTTTTGTTCTTGTGGCATTGATTCAATAAAGAAAAAAAATAAATAAACAATACCAGCGCGTGAGAAATTTATTCGAGATTGTTTTGGAATGATCTGGAATATATATATATATATATATATATAGATATATATATATATATATATATATATATATTTTTTTTTTTTTTTTTTTTTTTTTTTAAACCGAATGTATGATGGAAATCTGTATATTTGATGTTTTCTTTCATTTTGATAGCGAACATTTAAATGGTAAACAAAAACATGTTATACAATTGTTTATATTGCTTGGAAAATTCCATATTCATAAAAAAAAAAAAAGTGGGCTCAATGTAGGCCAAATTTTTCCCATTTTCTTAACGAATTTAAAATATATGTAAATCTCTTAGAAAAAAAAACAAAAAATAAGAAAGCACTGAAAACTTGTAACGCACTTAAAGAATTTAAATTACTGTCATTTTTCTGTTTTCTTTTTCTTTTTCTCTTACTCTTTTTTTTATTATTTCTTTTTTTTCTTTGTCTGGAAAAATGTTATTTTGATATGAATATGTACCTTCTTGTTCTTGTGGCATTGATTCAATAAAGCAAAAAAAAAAAAAAAATACCAGGCGCGTGAGAAATTTATTCGAGATTGTTTTGGAATGATCTGGAATTTTATATATATATATATTATATATATATATATATATATATATATATATATATATATATATATATATTTTAACTATATAAAACGATGAATGTATGATGGAAATCTGTATATTTGATTGTTTTCTTTCATTTTGATAGCGAACATTTTTAAATAAACAAAAACATTGTTATACAATTGTTTATATTGCTTGGAAAATTCCATATTCATAAAAAAAAAAAAAAAAGTGGGCTCAATGTAGGCCAAATTTTTCCCATTTTTTTAACGAATTTAAAATATATGTAAATCTCTTAGAAAAAAAAAAAAAAAAAATAAGAAAGCACTGAAAACTTGTAACGCACTTAAAGAATTTAAATTACTGTCATTTTTCTGTTTTCTTTTTCTCGTACTCTTTTTTATTTATTTCTTTTTTCTTTGTCTGGAAAAAATTTTAATTTGATATGAATATGTACCTCTTGTTCTTGTGGCATTGATTCAATAAAGCAAAAATAAAAAAATAAAAAATACCAGGCGTGTGAGAAATTCAAAGAAAAGAGTAACCCCAAGGGGAAACATTATTTTGGAGTGATGTAATAGACAATATCAATTGGAAAAAAAGCATGGCTTTTACCTTTTAAGTTTTGTGTCCCAAACAAAGTCAAAGAAGTACATTTAAAAATTTTACATAATATATACCCTACTAATGTGGTTACATCCAAATGTGGTAATAGCGATCTGAATTGCAATTTTTGTCAAGTCAATATCGAATCTGTTGATCATCTTTTTTTTGATTGCCCCCCTGTTAAAAAATTTTGGTATGATTTTTTTCTCTTCAAAATTTAAAGTTAACATAGACTTTAATTTGTGCAATGTAATTTGTTATTTTTCACATTGTAAACATGATATAGAGTATATGGGAAATGTATTTATTCTAATGGGGAAATTTCATTCATTCATTCATTCATTCATCTTACTTCATATCCGATCGATCTCGGGTCATCACGGGGAGCCTGTGTCTATCTCATGCGTGCGGCGTCTATGGGCATTAAGGCAGGATACACACCCTGGATGGAATGCCAACCCATCGCAGCGCACACACACACACTCACATTCACACACACATTTCATACACTAGGGACAATTTTCCAAGGTGCCAATCAACCTACCGTACATGTTGTTTTTTTGGACCGGGGGGAAACCGGAGAACCCGGAGAAAAACCCCCTGAGGCACGGGGAGAACATGCAAACTCCACACACACATGGCCGAGACGGGAATCGAACCCGGACCCTGAACGTGCTAACCACTAAGCCACCGTGCCCACCATGGGGAAATTTTATATACACAAATGTAAATTTTCTCATACACTTCCAAAATTCATCCATTTTCTTTGTGATGTCAATTATTTATTTAAAACTTTAAAACTTATTCATACCAAAAAAAAAGTGTCAAACTTACGAAACTATACGAGTTGCTGTATACTGATACTTAAATACTTTATTACCTCTGTATTATCTATTTTTATTTTGTTTCTATTCTATGTATTTTTCTATCTTTATTCTCTTCCTACTTATTTTACACATAATGTCATCCATTGTTTTCTTTTTCTTGTGTTGTAATTGACAAATTTAAATGTGCAATAAAATAAATAAATAAATAAAAAACAGGCGCGTGAGAACTTTCTAAAGGAACTACACCCACAAAGAATACTGTAAAACCCATTCATACATATATCCATGTGATATATACAGGACTGTGCAAAGGTTTCAGGCAGGGGTGAAAAAATGCTGTAAACAAAGAATGCTTTCAGAAATATAAATATTGATTGTTTATTTTGGACAATTTACAAAATGCAACGTGAGCGAACAAAAGGAAAAATGTAAATCAAATTAATATTTGGTGTTATTACCTTTTGAAGGAACTAGAAGTAGTGGAAGTGATGCACGACCCCCACAGAACCTCGTTTGATTTCCATTTCTCTTTTCTTCATTCTATGCATTTGGTTCATTGATGATGTAAATAATTAACACTTCCATTTTTGAAAGCATTCTTTGCTTACAGCATTTTTTCTGCCTACCCTAAACATGGATATATTTAAGAATAGATTCATGTGCGGCTTGTATAGCAGTAGAAATGTACAGTCCTCATTGTTATCCAGCATTGCTGTATTCCTCCCGCTCACGGAATTCCACGTCTACTCCTCCCTAATGACATCATGGTGCAGCTGACATTTGCCACTTCTACATGTACATTTACAGCATGTGGCAGACGCCCTTATCCAGTGCAACTTAAAACTAAGCAATTGAGGGTTAAGGGCCTTGCTCAAGGGCCCACTAATGGCAACTTGGTGGTTGTGGGATTTTAACCTGTGATCTTCTGGTCCAAAGGTCAATGCCTTAACCACTGAGCCACCACTTCTCCATCTTCCCCTTGAAGATGCCTCACCTTAGTATTCAGGTCTGGGGACATACAGTACATGGCCACTCAGTCACCTTTATTTCTTCGCTTCCTAGGTCAGGCAGTTGGCATCTTGGCAGTGAGCTGTTATTTTGTTGGAAAAGTGCAGTTTCTGAGGAGAAGCCATGCAAACTCAGTTGTTGTAGTGTTCAGCGTATGTTGTAACCACTGAGAAGTGGATATTCTGCATCTGCAACATCTAATGCACTGCTGGTAGCACCCATGCAACTGTTTTAAAGCCAGAATCTGCACCTGATGAGCAGCACGGTGACTCTTTTATCGACTCTTGTGACGCCTGTTCCCAGTGGAATCTTGGAAAACCTCTGTAATACCTTGGCCACTGTAATGCAATCCAGTTTCAGGCTGCTACAGATCTTCTTATAGCCTAGGCCATCTCTAGGTCATTCATTCATTCATTCATTCATTCATCTTCTACCACTTTTTCCGATCTTCCCTCAGGTCTCGGGGAACCTGTGCCTATCTCATGCGTCTTGGGGCATCAAGGTAGGATACTGTATGGGGTGCCAACCCATCGCAGGGCACACACGCACATTCACATTCACATTCACACACTAGAGACAATTTTTCCAAGGTGCCAATCAACCTACCGGGCATGTTTTTGGACCCGGGGGGAAACCGGAGAATCCGGAGAAAAAAACCCCCTGAGACACGGGGAGAACATGCACAAACTCCACACACACATGGCGGAGACAGGAATCGAACACCAACCCTGGAGGTGTGAGGCGAACGTGCTAACCACTAAACCACTGTGCCCCCCCAACAAATCTATTTCTAATTAGTATTATAATTGAATAGTAATTAATTGAACTCAAAGCTCCAAATAGTATCTGCTCTAATACAAGACACACAAATTTGTTTGTTCCTGTCAAGCAGACAAGAACATAATGAATCGAATTTGTGGCTTTGCCTGGTTACATGATGTACAGCCATTATCACTTTTATTGCTGGCTTTGTTGTGATAATACTGTATGTATGTTGATTTATTTGAAGAGGACAGTAAATCTGTACAAGATGCTAAAAAAAGCTATACAATCCTCCCAAATCTCTCCCAATGTGTAGTCAGCGAACAGGTAATATAACCATCACCATAAACTAAACATGCTGTTAACCAAAAAAGTTGTTTCTTTGCAAACAATTTGAGTAAATATCACTTAAGAAAATAAAGAGTTTTATTATATTACTTAAACAATATGAGTTTATCACAAGGTTTTTCTTACTTTAACAAACTTAAATATCAATTTGTACGTAGGACCACGCACCTGCACGGCAACAATTTTCCTGTTTGTGATAGGTTCAAGACTCAAGACTAGTTTTTGGCAAATTATCAGAAAATTGCTCATTTTGTTTTATTTTCAAACATTAAATTTAGTCGTTCTGTAATTTACCTTCTTGGTTGGACATGTGTGTTTTTTTGCCTGGGACCGCAGTGAAGTGGACGCCTTTTTTGTGAGTTGTTTTCTATGTCTAGGTATTAAAAGCTACTTTTTACTTAGAGATGTGTAAATTTGAAAGTGTGTAAAGTTGAGGTCGGCTCCAATGTACATGAGTTTTTGAAAACACTGTAGCAAAATAATGTTTTAATTATGGCTATCAAAGTTAATGCGTTAATTATGCAGTAACGGAAATTCACTTTATCGCCATTCGTTTTATTAACGCTCGATTAAGGCAGCGCACATTACTATTTGAGCGACCTGCTCCTTCACTCTGTGTTGTGTTGCCGACTGAACGAGACACTGGGCACTTTTGATGCTGAAAAATAAAATGAATAAAAAGAGAAATGCATTGATTAAGAAGAAATTTATATGAAAAGAATATTTTCCAGAGTGAAATGAATATAAAATAATTGAATTAAAGGAGAGATTTTGAATGAAATGTATATATTTATAACTTCTTTCGCAATTGATTAGAGTATTAAAAACATGAAAAGTGATTATTTGTGGTACAAAATGTGAGATTAATAAGGGCAATCGTGCATTCATTCATTCATTCATTCATCTTCTAGCGCTTTATCCGATCTTCCCTCGGGTCACGGGGAGTCTGTGTCTATCTCAGGCGTCTATGGGCATTAAGGCAGGATACACCCTGGATGGAATACCAACTCATCGCAGGACACACACACACTCACACACACATTCATACACTAGGGATAATTTTCCAAGGTGCCAATCAACCTACCGTACATGTTTTTGGACCGAGGGAGGATTAGACAATACAGAATATATATATATCTATATATATATATATATATATATATATATATATATATATATATATATATATATATATATATATATATATATATATATATATTCATTCATCTTCTACCGCTTTATCCGATCTTCCCTCAGGTCATGGGGAGTCTGTGCCTATCTCAGGCGTCTATGGGCATTAAGGCAGGATACACCCTGGATGGAATGCCAACCCATCGCAGGGCATACACACACACACTCACACACACACATTCATACACTAGGGACAATTTTCCAAGGTGCCAATCAACCTACCGTGCATGTTTTTGGACCGGGGGAAAACCAGAGAACCCGGAGAAAAACCCCCTGAGGCACGGGGAGAACATGCACAAACTCCACACACACATGGCTGAGATGAGAATCGAACCCTGACCCTGGCGGTGTGAGGCGAACGTGCTAACCACTAAGCCACCGTGCCCCCGCAATCGTACAATTAATGGCAATTAAAATTTTAATCTATTGATAGTCCTAGTTTTAACAACAGCTCTCAACTTGTTCCATGTATGGTTTGGCAATAGTAGTTAAGAATTTTAATTATTTTACTGATATTTTTTGGGGTGCTAAGGTAATGTAATTTAGTTAATGAAACCCCTTTATGATAAAATGCCCAAAATAAAGATAAATTCCTGTATTTCCCTACTGTATTTAGTCCCGAGACTCAGATATAAAAAGCTTTTTGAAATACAAGTACTCCCCTGTTACCTGTGAGACGAGAGCACCACTTTTTAAACAATTTAGACTAAAACATTAGTTTTGACAATTAGCAGTTAATGAAGATGCTTCATTGAATTTAAGGTGAGTTGAGAATTTTAACTTGAGTTGCCTGTTAATGTTCCTTTCCTGTTACCAAGACTTAAAACATTACATTGCATTTTATACTGCAAAAATTAAGTGGAAATTTCAAAGGGTTCGTTTACACAACATTATCAAAAATAAATGCACTGTGGATTATGAAATGCAAGTTAAATTACATTACATTTAGCAAAAAAAAAAAACAAACTTAAATGACACTCCATCACTGCCTCCTGGGAAGGTTGCTGATCTGTAAATGTTTTAGTTTAGATGATGAAATTGGGTGCACAAAACAACAGTGGGATCATGGGTAACTACTGACTGTCCCTTCCAAAACAATATATATCAGGGAACAACATCTAAGAACATCCCAATTGACCTGAATGTTCTATTTTTGTTTTGTCACACACTATGAAGAATCCTAATGATAGAGAATGCTTAGACATTCCAGTGGGAATCCTCTGCTATTCCTCTGCTATAAACCCCCTGAGGAGTGGGTATCATCCTAGAGCTGTGGTCCCCAAACCCCGGGCTGCAAACCGGTCCCTGGGTCAATTAGTACAGGGCTGCACAAAAAGAATACACAGCTTACATTAATTACGTTTTTTTTATTGTCTGATTCTGAACAATCCGCTACCTTCTTAAAGGGGCTTGGTCACATTCATTCATTCATTCATTCATTCATCTTCTACCGCTATATCCGATCTTCCCTTGGGTCACGGGGAGTCTGTGCCTATCTCAGGCGTCTATGGGTATTAAGGCAGGATACACCCTAGATGGAACGCCAACCCATCACACACACACACACACACACACACACACACACACACACACACACACACACACACACACACACACACACATTCATACACTAGGGACAATTTTCGTGATTTGTTGACGTGAGTGTGACGTGATTTGTTGTCGTGTGCAGGTGCAAAGGATAGCATACAAACCAATAGGGTGTCGGAATGGTATATGTTTATATCTCATCCAACCACAATCACATTCAGTCTATCCGGATGAAGTGATTCATCTGGATATATTTTTTAAAAGTATTTTTACCTTTGTTGGGGCACGGTGGTTTAGTGGTTAGCACGTTCGCCTCACACCACCAGGGTCCGGGTTGGATTCCCGTCTCGGCCATGTGTGTGTAAAGTTTGTGCATGTTCTCCCCGTGCCTCAAGGGGTTTTTCTCTGGGTTCTCCAGGTTTCCTCCCCTGGTCCAAAAACATGCACGGTAGGTTGATTGGCACCTTGGAATATTGTCCCTAGTGTACGAATGTGTGTGTGTGTGTGTGTGTGTGTGTGTGTGTGTGTGTGTGTGTGTGTGTGTGTGTGTGTCCAGTGTGTGTGATGGTTTGGCATTCCATCCAGGGTGTATCCTGTCTTAATACCCATAGACGCCTGAGATAGACACAGACTCCCCGTGACCCGAGGGAAGATCGGATAAAGCGCTAGAAGATGAATGAATGAATGAATTTTTACCTTTGTTATTTGATACCTCTGCTGAACAGCAGTGTAAGATGGAAATCAAGCAGGACAGTGAGCTTTGAGCATTTTGACAATTTGCTAACCAATCTTTTTTTTTTTTACAGTTTTATATTCCATTGTTCAAAGAATATTATTCTCATTGACACGTGTTGCTTTGTTGTGTGTTTCGATACAAATATGTGAGAAAATATGTAGTACATTATGTGGTCATTCACAAAAGATTAAGAATTAGGAAGGTGTCCTTTCCCTTTTATTTTAGTACCAATATGCTTTTAAGTGTATTTGACTTCAAATATTAAGTGTTCCATATTTAAGTTAAAAAAATAAACAACGTGCCTCAAATGGTTTAAGTACAATCAATATATATGGGTTTACATTGCACGAATAAGACAAAAAAAATAATGCATTTATATGCAGTGGCATGACAGAGTACTACTGATTATAGGCAAAAAGGCATTGATGCACTTAACCAGTTAAGCAGCTTGGACATTACAGGACAGGTTTTTGGAGGCTTAAAATGGAACTAATGATTCATGACAGAGCTTTCACGTCTCCCAGTTGAGCTAATGAATTGAGGATTTCTCTCCACCACTATAACCCCCCCCCCCCCCCCCCCCCCACACCCCCCCCCCCCCCCCCCCCCCCCCCCCCCCCCCCCCCCCCCCCCCCCCCCCCCCCCCCCCCCCCCCCCCCCCCCCCCCCCCCCACCCCCCCCCCCCCCCCCCCCCCCCCCCCCCCCCCCCCCCATAACCCCCCCCCCCCCCCCCCCCCCCCCCCCCCCCCCCCCCCCCCCACCCCCCCCCCCCCCCCCCACACACACACACACACTCTATAAGACCTGGGTACTGAACCATGTCTACCAACCATAGTATCTTAAATGGTTTATTCTTTTGAGAGTTGTGGTGATTCTGTAACCAGCTATGAAACACGTTTTAAAGAAAAAAAAATGTACATTAATTATTGCTTGTACTTATTGCTTTAAAGGAATTATTTATTTATGTATTTATTTATTTATTGAAAATACTTTATTGATCCCATGAGGCAAATAATTTTTCCCATGAGGCAAATAATGATTTATTTTCTTTTTCAGTCAACACTCTCACTAAAGACACCGCTTAATCCGTCAAAATTGAAGGATTCCGAAATTTCCAAAATTATTGTTGTGACTCGGCTTCCTGTCACCAGCAACTGCAACTTGTGGCCTGCGTGTTAATCCCAGAGCAATAGAAATTGAAATAATAACATAATCCCTGTTAAAACCTACAATATATATGATTGCTATGTCAGTAAGCTCAGCGCTAATCCTGGACCAGATTGAAAAGCTCTTGGGTACGCACACTGGGTAAACTGGAGTCAGGATTTAGTCCTGCAGTAGGAAAAGTCTTTAAACAACAATCAAACTCTTAGAACGATGTGCCAAAATGCATTTTTGCTTCTTGCTGTGCTGCTATCATCAAGGCTAACTTTAGTACATACTCTATGAGTGTCTTTTCACCTGTAAACAAAAATAGACTTTAGCCAAAAATAATGATAGATAGATAGATAGATAGATAGATAGATAGATAGATAGATAGATAGATAGATAGATAGATAGATAGATAGATAGATAGATAGATAGATAGATAGATAGATAGATAGATAGATAGATAGATAGATAGATAGATAGATAGAGGTGCAGGTGCACTGTAATTTAAGGTAAGTGCATATCCCTTCATTGTTCACAGCTTATTTATATATACGTGTGTTCAAAGAGGGAGAAAAACAAGATTGTCCCTCACATTCTAACAGGCCAAATACATAAATTACAACAAAACTAATTATCCAAACAATCTGTTGTCGTTTATGAATATTTTAGCACTTCCATGTGAAGTGTTGATTTTAGGGACTGGAAAAACTGATGCGACATTTTTACCTTGAAAAAGCGTGTAGTGAAAGTGTCAGCGGTGACACCTCTGGACTAAAAGGGTTAATAAGACATCACATGTAAAGGTCAAGCTGCATAATAGAATCTATATTTCTGTCTCAGGTCCTTCACTGTTTAGGTTCAAACCCATATTTCCTTTTGAAAATCTGTGTGTTTGTGCATAAAACAATCACTTCTGCAATAAATCTATGCTTTAAGGAGATGCTCCGGTTAAAACCCCTGTGCATCCACTTCTCATTCATTACGCTTAAATAATCCATTCTGCATTTCGATTGCTCTACATCTGTGATGCGTATGACAAAAATATATATAAGCTTGATTTTAAACACCGAAGATGTGTAGACAGAGAGTAGTTTGTTGTGGGACAATGCTGCAATCACCAGACCAATGTGAAATCAGCAAGGCCTTGCACTGTGTAATTGCCTGTCAGGTTAAATGCAATGCACTCTTTCATGTTGAAGCAGAAGTATGTTACACACTTGGCATTTACAGAATCCCACTTCACATTGCCTGGCTATTTTTGTTCTCACACTACTTTACACTACAGCAAAGAATTGTTCTGGCCATTAGAGGATGTCTGTGTTGAAGAAATCTGATCTATGTAATCTGGTTTCAGGAAGAAAAAAAGGTGTTTAAATACAGCTCTTGGTAGTTGAATGCATCTTGGTGGTGTTTTCTATATGTCTATAAAAAAATGCCAATGCGAAATGACGGTGTTTATATTATCGATAACATGCGACTAAAACCTCTCGCAATGGCATTCAAAAAAATGGAGACAGATATTGGCAGGGTTTCTTATATCACAGCCAAGGCATTAGGTGTTTTTCTTTGCAATCGGCGACGTAGGCGCATTATACAAGTATTAATGGGGAGGCGATTCCCCTACACTTGGGCGTGGCCGCGTAATAGTGCGCGATTTCACAAAGGACCTGTGGATTCAGAATTTCTGGGATGAAGCGTCCTCTTTTTCGAGCTGTACAGTGTAATAGAGCCTCTTGTAGCAGGTGCAGCGTCATCCAAAGGCAAGCCAAGCGATATCATGTGACCTGCAAAAAAACCTTTTCTTTACAGTTTTACGAATTATTCCTTTTTCACATCGTCTTAAAAAAAAAACACCTCATGCGAGTGTGAAAACTTTTTTGCACGTGTGTTTTAGCCAATTTAACGCGTCTCAATTAGGCGTATTTTCAATTCCCTGTTTAAATGTATGCATTTTGATGGGTCTTGGAAACGCGCTAAACTCATAAACGACTGATAGATAAATGTGGCAAAAAAAGAAAGCAATTTTTCAGGCTTAGCACTGTGTGTCCTAGCTGTCACGATGGGCTACAACCGAGTTGGTCCCGACTTCATGCCAGTTAATACCAAAATAAATGCAAGAGTAAAAATAAATGAAGATAATAAATTATACCAATATAAAAATTCCATCTCCTCTCAGCGCCCTCACCCATATAAACCACTAAAAGGATGCGATGGAGCATGTCTGCTTTTGCATGTCTGCAGGCTGAAACCTAAATTATGTGTTTTTATCATGTCACTGGACAGACGTGACCCACTGGCCAGTGTGTGGAGAATAAAAGAGGGCCATAATGTTTTTGTATTTCAGCTTGAAAATTGTGAACTGAAATAACTCAATATAAATAAAAATAAAAAAATTAAACCTTTTGCAGTATTTAACAAAATTTACATGTATATAACTGAGAAGATTAGGGTAAGGACTTTTCTCAAGAGCATAGCATCGGAATCCCATTGCTGAAAATGTAATGAAAAAAAAAATCTTCTTTCCCAAAATAAATGTAATAGAATCGTCTTATAGAGCGTGTTGCATTAACATACATACTAATTAACAGCATTTTGTGTTGAAGCCAGTTTTTCTAAATTCATTTTTACATTTAGCCAAATAAAATCAGTCCATGCGCAGGAATATGTGCTGTGTGTGTGTGTGATGTTGCAGTATATGTCCAGACACAACACTTTCGTAAATCTCTGATGTGAAAGGGAGAGAAAAGGATAGTTATCAAGGGAAAGGAAGTCATTAAAGCAGTTTTGTCATCGTTTATGCCCCTTCGATATACGAAAGACCAGAAGAACAAAACCCCGTAGACAGGCTGGGTAAAGCAAAGTGTAGTGACGCCAGTGCACACCTCAGCACGTAGAATTATGCTACGAATTATGGAATTTCTGGAATGTTTGTTCCAATTTGTGAACGTCTTCTCATGTAAACATTAGTCTCGCGTGAGGGGAAAATTACACATGAAACATCCGTGCTTTATGTTGTTTTCGAATCTGGCACCTGCTCTCTGATGCCCAGTTGATCTGTTTCCATGACAACAATCCAAAGCGAGCAGTGTACAGTACATATGGCAAGTTGCAGTGTTAGACTGATGGACCAACAGTTAGCCATCTTGGCATATGAATTTACTTTTTGTTGTTGTTGTTGTTGTTGCACATTTTCCAGCACTCCCTACTAGACCTGATATGGATCCTCCTTGGAGAGGTGAAATATTTTAGGAATTATAGCAATTTTCCCTGACTGACTACTTATGAGACAATTAAAATAACACAGATGGCAGAAAAAACCTTCCTAAACTCGTCTTGAATTGCTGGCAGGGAAATGGATTAAGGTGCTTAAAGGCAATAAACATTTGTAGTTAGAAGAAAATAGGCTAGATCGGCTACAGAGGCGTTGTAAAATCTCCCCGTTAAGAATTCCTTTGTAACGTTAAGAGGCACAGGAATTATTTGAAATGCGAAAATTAAAATTCGGGTTGAAGACTCTCATAGGAGACTTTCAAGGGCCATGAAAATGCAAATGAAAGAATAATTTAGCCCGGAGGTGAAATTAATATACAGCGTGCACAATAAGTACACAGCCTACACATTAGAACACCACCTGATCATTTTAACCCTAAACAGGTTGAAACTGATTGGCTTATTTACTCCCAGGTGATTAGATGATAAATGTGTTTGGATATTGTGGATGGCAGTGTTCCACAAATGTATAAAAAAAAAAAAAAAAATATATATATATATATATATATATATATATATATATATATATATATATATATTTTACAATTCCAATTCCTCGACATTCCCTGTGGCAATGGTGCCTTTGTAAATTTCATTCATATGCGAGGCAACACAACCTACAAGAAAGGCAGTGTACTGTTTAAGCATATAGATGTGCATTTGAGGAACATTGTTTTATCACTATATAACAGATCTCTGGCAGAACGGGGATTTGAACCCATACCAGACTAGCGGCCTTTAATATATCGGCCAAAACATATGTGATTATTCCGGACCAGACCAAATGCAATATCAAGCTATTTATTAAAATCTAAAACATTGATTTACACTGCAAATCACTCTCTGTCCGCTTTGTTATTGACATCTGCACACTTGCAAATCAACAGTACTGGAAAGTTGATAGTGCTAAAGAATTTAAGAAACACTGACCCCAATCCAGTCCCAACCACTGCTAGATGTAATAGCTGTTAGCCTAGCATGTCATGTCAAGTCATGGCGACACCTATGAGAATCACTTTTTTAAGTCTTGTTAACATTGCGAGATAAAGAGCACTTATGCTAACCAAGAAGAAAGTAAGGGAGTATTGCTGGTCAAGTGACATTATGGTCTGGCCAACTGCAGGACAGAAAATTGGCTGTGAGAGTCAATGCTTTTGTAAAAGTTTCCCAGCTTTGGACTCCTGGTATTGAGTACATTAAGGTAGCCAAGAACATGTATTAAACTATTGTGTTCCCAGCACATAGATTATTAAGTCTTACAGATGTTCCAAAATATTTTAGACACGAGGTGCCATAAAATGTGTCCTCTATGAATAAACATATTAAATGTTCATTATACAAAACTAATACTTTTTTTTTGTTAATTATTATTTGTATTGTTGTTTTGTTGTGTTTTTGCATGCAGACCAATTGCATGTATTGCAATTAAACCATGTATTAAACTCTAAAACATTGAATTACACTGATTTTCATTCCCACACAACATAATTAAGTGTATTGTGTAAAGCTTCATTGTGACAATGACAATTGTAAAAAGCGCTCTACAAATCAAACTGAATTTAATTGTGGATTAAGTGCACAATTAATTGAGGATTAAGTGCATTGCTCAAGGATCCAAGAATGACAGCTTGGCAATACTGGGGCTCAAACGCCGGACCTTCTGATCAGCAGTCCAGTGCCTTAACCACTGAACTGTCCCCTCCCTCAGATGTGCAGATATGAGGGAAAGAAAGATGTCCAGACTGATCAGAATTGACATAAAGGCTACATAAACATTGTAAGCTATAATAAACAACCACTTTAAAAGCATAGTGGGCATTTACATTATATTGACAGCTATTTGGAGACATTCCACCATCTGGGCTCTTGATGCATAAAAGCATTTCAAAACAAACGACCCAACCTGTCTGACACAGATAACAACTTCACACACATTTCCTCACCTTATGTATGAGTTCAGGGGGGCACGGTGGCTTAGTGGTTAGCACGTTCGCCTCACACCGCCAGGGTCCGGGTTCAATTCCCGTCTCGACCATGTGTGTGTGGAGTTTGCATGTTCTCCCCGTGCCTCAGGGAGGTTTTTCTCCGGGTTCTCCGGTTTCCTCCCCCGGTCTAAAAACATGCACGGTAGGTTGATTGGCACCTTGGAAAATTGTCCCTAGTGTATGAATGTGTGTGTGTGTGTGTGTGTGTGTGCCCTGCGATGGGTTGGCATTCCATCCAGGGTGTATCCTGCCTTAATGCCCATAGACGCCTGAGATAGGCACAGACTCCCCGTGACCCGAGAAGATCGGATATAGCGGTAGAAGATGAATAAATGAATGAATGAATGAATGTATGAGTTCATACACTATGCTTGTGACAGAAATTCCTAATAAAGTGGTCGGTTATAAACTTTAGACACACATACATTTTTATGAAGCGTTTAAATTGGGGAAAAGCAGAACACAAACATCGGGAAATCTTTTCTAGGATGCTCAAGCGATCATGTTTAATGTGAGGATGAAGGAAATGATCATTACAGTTTACAGTGAAAAAAATCAATCCAGGTTCAGAAATGTTTCATCAGAGGATAAAGGTGATCAGTCCGAGGAACTTTTATTGATTTGCAGTAAAGCCACACACACACACACACACACACACACATACATACATACACAGCCACATCCCTCCCAACCATCACCCACATCACCTGTTTCTCTAGATAGGCCAAATATATTGACTGGAATTCACAGATAAACCTGACACGCACCATTTCCACCTTACATACGAAAATAGTAGTCAGATTCCTGCGTTGTGGCTGCAGAAACGCAGATTCAAAACCAGAATTGAAGTATTGTGGTATACATTTAATAAGCTATTTTTACTGTCTGCCCTTACAGACACATTCTTCATTCTGTTTTTTTTTTGTTTGTTTGTTTGTTTGTATCAGCAAATCAGTATCTGGTCAATATTAAATATACTGTTCCATGCTCAGCTGAGTCAAATATTCATTCATTCATCTTCTACGGCTATATCTGATCTTCCCTCGGGTCACGGGGAACCTGTGCCTATCTCAGGCGTCTATAGGCATTAAGGCAGGATACACCCTGGATCGAATGCCAACCCATCGCAGGGCACACACACACATTCACACACACACATTCATACACTAGGGACAATTTTCCAAGGTGCCAATTAACCTACCGTGCATGTTTTCTTTTGGACCAGGAGGAAACCGGAGAACCCGGAGAAAAACCTCCTTGAGGCACGGGGAGAACATGCACAAAATCCACACACACGTGTCCGAGACGGGAATCGAGCCCGGACCCTGGCGGTGTGAGGCGAACATGCTAACCACTACGCCATCGTGCCCCCTGAGTCAAATATATATCTGTTAATTAAATATAACCATGATTCTTGTGGTTTGGTTAATAAACCCCACAGTTTATTCAAAATTAGGCTTCAAAACAATGTTTCATAACTGGTTCATAGTAGGAAATCCATCCATCCATCCATCCATCCATCCATCTTCTACCGCTTATCCAGGACCGGGTCGCGAGGGCAACAATCTGAGCAGAGATGCCCAGACTTCCCTCTCTCCAGCCACTTCCGTCTAGCTCCCCCGGGGGGACACCGAGGCGTTCCCAGAATAGTCAAGAGACATAGTCCCTCCAACGTGTTCTGGGTCTTCCCCGAGGCCTCTTCCCGGTGTGACATGCCCGAAACACCTCCCCTGGGAGGCGCCCAGGAGGCATCCGATGTGGAGGATCAGCGGATCTACTCTGAGCTCCTCCCGAGTGACTGAGCTTCTCACCCTATCTCTAAGGGAGCGCCCAGACACCCTGCGGAGGAAGCTCACTTCGGCCGCCTGTATCCGGGATCTCGCCCTTGACAGAGTAGCAAATAATGTACTTTAAAATGTAGAATAAACACCTGAGGCTCTATGAACACTGTACACACAGTTAAAAGGAGGCCTTTATATAGCAGATGTTTGCACAGTAAAGGATAAATTTGTCCCCAGTAATTGACTTTAACAAACCTTGTCTGAATGATGGTTTTGACTTTTTGTCTGTGCGTCTATTCCTGTGGTCCCTTTCACCTTTGCCTTGTTTAGTACCTTGACATTGTATTTTTATATTTGTCTTAATTGGCTTTAACTGCTTTAACTCTGTGTGCCTCTGTAGGTGCCTTTCAAAACGACATGTGACCAAATAAAGGATTTTATATATATATATATATATATATATATATATATATATATATATATATATATATATATATATATATAGTGCAAAATGTTTTTGCCAGGTGTGAGAAATGCTGTAAACAAAGAATGTTTTCAGAAATATAAATAATGAGTGTTTATTTTTGTCAATTTACAAAATGCAAAGTGAGCAAACAAAAGAAAAAAATCTACATCAGATCAATATTAGTAGTATAAGTGATGGCACCCCCCCACAGAGTCCTGATCTCTACATCATGGAGTGTGTGTGTGGGATTTACATGAAGAGACAGAGAGAACAGAAGATCTGTGTTTACTTCTCCAAGATGGAACAAGCAACCAGCCGAGTTCCTTCATAAACACTGTGTGTAAGTGTACCTAGAAGAATTGCTGCTGCTTTGAATAAAAAAATATTGATTTTATGTAGTAGGGGCGCGGTGGCTTAGTGGTTAGCACGTTCGCCTCACACTGCCAGGGTCCGGGTTCGATTCCCGTCTCGGCCATGTGTGTGTGGAGTTTGCATGTTCTCCCCGTGCCTCACGGGGTTTTTCTCCGGGTTCTCCGGTTTCCTCCTAGTCCAAAATCATGCACGGTAGGTTGATTGGCACCTTGGAAAATTGTCCCTAGTGTATGAATGTGTGCGTGAATGTGAGTGTGTGTGTGTGCCCTGCGATGGGTTGGCATTCCATCCAGGGTGTATCCTGCCTTAATGCCCATAGACGCCTGAGATAGGCACAGGCTCCCCGTGACCCGAGGGAAGATCAGATAAAGCGGTAGAAGATGAATGAATGAATGAATGAATGATTTAATGTAATTTCTCTTTTCTTCATTCATTGCATTTTGTTCATTGATGAAAGTAAATAATTAACCTTTCCATTTTTGAAAGCATTCTTTGTTTACATCATTTTTTCACTCCTGCCTAAAACTTTTGCACGTATCTGTATATATATATATATTATTACAGCTTACCACCATGGAGAAGAATGAGAAGAACTTGATTCTGGTAGAACGTGTCAGTGGTAGTGTAGACCTGTGGGAAAACCCATCACAAAGTTCAACATTGTCTACTATATATTGAATATATGAGACACAGAAACTAGCTACATGATTTTGAGATTTCCTGAAATTAGTGTCTTATGAGCAATCGATAACAATTCACAAGTCCAGCATTTAAGATTTGCCAGTTTTAAATCAGTAACTCGATGAAAGCCTGATGAAGCCTTGGGATTGCTGTTGCTTTGAACGGTTTTGCTGTCGAGGCTCTGGCAGTGATAACTTCAATAAAACGAACTTCAAGGTAAAACTGTAATGAAGTTAGAATGAGAATATTTATGATGACGACAGTGTGAGGCAGAATGGATTTCGTTTTTACTCTGGTTCTTCTCAAGGTTTCTTCCTCATATTACATCTTTCTCAACAAACAAACACATCTGGCTTGCTCATTGTGTGTACACTTTTTAAAATTGATATCCTGGATTTATACATGGCTGCTGTTAAAAGTGCTAGACAAATAAAATGTAATTGAATTGACATTGATTGCATGAGGAAGTCACACTTAGTTTGTCCCCAGTTTTTACAGCTGGAAAAAGCCCAAGATTTTGTCTCCGTCATTTTTGTCCTCCTGTCTCTCCCCATCTGCACCAATCCCAGTGTTCACTGCCTTCTGTTGTTACAAAATAACATGTGACCCAGAGCCTGCTCAAACAATGGTCCCATACAGAGAGATGTGCCCACAGTCACCGAGCTCCACTGATACAGCCATCTGCCACAGACAACTTACAACACATCCAATATCACCAATATCCAAACTTAAACTCGTCTCTACTGTTTACATTCTATTTAACATTTGCATTTAAACAATTGTTTATATTGCTTTGCTATTCTTTTTTCATTGTAATTTATATTATATTACATTATGAATAAATTCTTTCATATTTATAAATGGTCCTGGATTTCATGACAGTACTTTTACTTGAGTGCAAAATTGTGTTACTCTTTCCACCTCTGCTTAAAACTATACTTAAGTGGGAATGCTGGGTACAATCCAGGAGCAGCACTACACACGTATGCTTGGAGCAATTTCGATGACGTAATCTACTCTGTCTTTGGACAGTGGGAGAAATAGAGAAAGCTAGAGCCCATAAAAAGCCATAAACAGATCAGTTATATTTATCATAAATTTAAAATCTTTTGGTTCGTTAAAGGTTTTTTTTTTGTTCGCTAACAAGCTTCTACTTCTCTTCTATGGGGAAATCAGTGCTATCCAATAATATAAAGATGGTGAGAAAAAAAACGTTCATGTCTTAAAATGTTTTTCCCCCCAATCATATTTAATGCCTGTTTAATAAAAATATTCATTACAGTTTAATTTCTTTGCTGGCTTTACGAATCTGATTATAACGTGCTTTAAGTATACCGAGCATCCCGAGAGCGTTTGTTTCTGGTTACGTTGCATGGTACCACAGAAGAGGACACTCATGCAGCATCTGCTTCCCAGGCACATCTGAACCCACCAGATAAAAAAGATGCAAATAGAAGAAAACCCCTTGTCTCCCATAGCAACACGAATGCTTTTGCCTCTATGAAAAAAACACAGCACCTGATGAAAAAAAAAGCACCCAGAATATTAACAAAACAGCACGTTCAGCACACCAGAACACATCGATTTAAATATTCTTATCATTGAAACTGCACAACATGCCACTCGTTCGGATATCCCATGCATTTTACTGCTCAGCTCAGCAGGATTATGTGGGCTGAGATTCTCACAACACAGACACTAATGAATGCTAATCAAGCTAATGAGCACCGAGTCATAAGCAGAATGTAAACAGTACATCGACAAGCACTTCAGGTTCAGGTGTACAATTACATTAGAGCAGGATAAAGGCCTTGTTAATGATACCACACACACACACACAAACACACACACACACACAAACACACACACACATCTAATGGCTAATGATAATAATGGCCAGCTTACACATCAATGAAAAACAGGTTTTAATTCCAGTTCAATTCAAACACTGAAAAACAACTTGAATAGAAGCAAGGTTTATAAACGCCTTAAATTATTATATCAGCTTATTTCTAAGCAATTTGTGTAATTAAAATATGTACTGCATGATCATTCATTCATTCATTCATTTTCTACCGCTTTATCCGATCTTCCTTCGGGTCACGGGGAGTCTGTGTCTATCTCAGGCGTCTATGGGCATTAAGGCAGGATACACCCTGGATGGAATGCCAATCCATCGCAGGGCACACACACACACACACACACACACTCTCACACATGCATTCATACACTAGTAGGGACAATTTTCCAAGGTGCCAATCAACCTACCGTACATGTTTTTGGACCGGAGGGAAACCGGAGAACCCGGAGAAAAACCCCCTGAGGCACGGGGAGAACATGCAAACTCCACACACACATGGAATCAAACCCGGATCCTGGTGGTGTGAGGCGAACGTGCTAACCACTACGCCACCGTGCCCCTACTGCATGATCATTTTCATTTTAATTCTACATTTGCCTGAAGATTTGACGGTTGTAAGGAGGTGTTTATTAGAGTTATCATAGACTTCCTGTGAGCTTAGACTATAGTTATTCCCATCAAGGTGTTTCAGACTGCACATCCTCTAAACACAAAAATGTCTTTCTCACATCATGTTATTTTCTATAGACAGTTTCGAGTAAATTTCCCTGATTAACAATTTCAGAAATCACGACTTAAAAAAATCACAAACAATAACTCAATCACTTGAACTAAATATGACCTGTAATTTTATACTTAAAATTATAAATAACTGCAGATTTACAGGCTTTCCTAATTCGGAAGTGTTTCGGAACATTCAGAATGTTTGTGTACACACAGTATTCTGTGTTATTGCTGGTCAAATATTCATGCATACATGCACATATATTTTATCTGTCTGTTTAATCTGTCTTAATCTGTTTTATCTGTCTGTTTTAAGATTAAAAAAAACAAACATATATATATATATATATATATATTATATATAGCTGTAAGCGGGCGATCTGCGGGGTTCAAGCATCTGAGGTGGTCACGTAGTGTCACAGTGCACTTTCTCATCATGAAGGCCGCATGTACATATCAGCCCCCCCAGGCCCCGCCCCCTGTTGCTATTGTGAGGTGGCGCTATACAAAGAGAAATGAAATGTTTTTTTATTCGTTTAGAGCCTTTGTTAATTGGTGAAACTACGCAATTTTTTGGGATTTGACCAAGGATTCAGGACATACAGAGATGCACTACGTTGACACCACCCCATGCCAAAATGGCTTGAGACTTCCCTTCAAATAGAGCTCTACCATCTATCCAAATTTCAAGTCTCTAATACTTACGGTTTGGTCTGCGCAATAACATTTAGGGCAGAATAACGTGCCTGAACCCCTAATGACTGTGATGATCTGTACAAAGTGTCCAGGTTAATCTGAGCACTTTTTAAGGAGGTTTTATTTTATGTGATGCTGAATTTAGATGGCATTACTACATATTGTGTTTTTTTTACCCAAAACATAGCTCGTCCAAGAATAAACCCACCGGTAGTCTCAAACATTTAGGGTAATAATTTACATTAACACTTCTAGTTCAAGTTCAAGTTTATATATATATATATATATATATATATATATATATATATATATATATATATATATATATATATATTAGTATATTAGTGGTTAGCACGTTCGCCTCACACCGCCAGGGTCCGGGTTCGATTCCCGTCTCGGCCATGTGTGTGTGGAGTTTGCATGTTCTCCCCGTGCCTCAGGGGGTTGTGAGTGAGTGTGTGTGTGTGTGCCCTGCAATGGGTTGGCATTCCATCCAGGGTGTATCCTGCCTTAATGCCCATAGACGCCTGAGATAGGCACAGGCTCCCCGTGACCCGAGGGAAGATCAAATAAAGCGGTAAGTAGAAGATGGGGTAGAAGATGAATGAATGAATGAATATATATATATATATATATATATATATATATATATATATATATATTATTAATATATTGTATATTGTCTAATCGGCTGCTGTGTCAGAGTCATTACAGAAGCCCTTCTTCCACCACATTTGTCTGATGTCACTACAACAATTTAAGGCAAAAAGAAAATAAGGGGAAAAAATCAACCCAGTCCCAAAATCAAACCTCTGACCATCAGCTGACTTCCATCGCCTATTTTTTTTATCATTTCTCTCTTTCCTTTTGTTTACCTTACAGATGATTTGTGATAGGTTGTGCATAATTTATGTCTCACTACGTGTCACAAATCACAGCTTGCAACTTATTTCATCAGTCCGCAGTCATTTGGCAGAGCTGAGGTCTGATTGATTGTGTTTACTTGAATCTCTGGCCTGGCTTTGAGTGATAGGCAGAAGGGAGCACTGCATGCTGCGGTTCAACTCCACTGCTTCTCCATGTGGAATCCAGCTACAGCATTGGTTCTTGGGGAAAATTCGAAAGAATAAAGCATAAGATTGGTGAGCAATCCAGTAAGTAAATAAAAGATTTATAGCTAAATATAAATGTATAAACAAAGACATTTATTCTAGATTTATTTCTTGATGTGCAATATTGATCTATTTAGATATAAAAATAATAACACATGATGGATTACAGTGTACTGGGCAGACCTTGACAGTAATGAAGTATTTGTGTTTTTATTTACAAAAAAATGCCTCAAAGGAGCCCCAATTGATGGTAATGAGCAAGCCGGGGCAAACAGTCCCTGAGATACTTTACAGAAGAAACTTTGAGAATAACTGGCCATCTATCTTCTTTTGGGTGACACTTCAGATATGTATAGTATGCAATTTCTAGTGCAAGATTAAATTCAAACAAGATCATAAGCCATTTTTAGATTTTGCTTTTGAGGTAATCTAGAATCTTTCAGCATTGAGATTAAATAAATGACAGCATTTTAACATCAGGTCAACAAAATGTTAAAAGCTGATATTAAATATGTTCATTTTAAATGCAATAAATAAGATATGGCGACCCCAAAATGAACGTAGAAGAAGAAGTTTAAATAAAAGTAATATATTATAAAAGCATATTTTTTAGTAGTAGGCACGTTTGTTACCATATCATGCGACTAAAACTCATCCTCTTGCAATAAGTCGCTCAAAAAAAAAAGGAGACAGATATCTGCAGGCTTACTTATAACGCGGTCTCTGATTATTTGTAATCAGAGACGTAGGCGAGGCGATGGCAAGGCGATCCCCCTGTACTTGGGAGCGGCCACGTATGCGCTTGTTCTGAGAGGTAATAGTGCGCTATTCAAGTCAAGTCACTTTATTGTCACATCACCACAAGGATGAGTGAAATTCTTGTGAGCTTGCGCCAAGCAATGCAGGACAATTTACATAGGAAGTCTACGCAGATACTATATGCAGGGTGACAGAATGCAATATATAGAATACAATCTATAGAATGCAATATAGATGCAGAATGCAACATTATATATATGTATATATATATATATATGTGTGTGTGTGTGTGTGTGTGTGTGTGTGTGTGTGTGTGTGTGTGTGTGTGTGTGTGCGTACATTCATTCATTCATTCATTCATCTTCTACCGCTTTATCTGATCTTCCCTCGGGTCACGGGGAGTCTGTGCCTATCTCAGCCATCTAGGGCATTAAGGCAGGATACACCCTGGATGGAATGCCAACCCATCGCAGGGCACACACACACACACACACACACACATTCATACACTAGGGATAATTTTCCAAGGTGCCAATCAACCTACCGTGCATGTTTTTGGACCGGGAGGAAACCGGAAAACTCCACACACACATGGCCGAGACGGGAATCGAACTCCCGACCCTGGCAGTGTGAGGCGAACGTGCTAACCACTAAGCTCTACCTATGTGTACATATATATATTATTAAACATGCATTATTAGTGCAGTGTGAATGTGCTGTGTGCACTGATGATATGGATGTGATGTGATATACACAGGGACATGGATGTATATTGGATGTATTTAGTGCAACAGATAAATTATTGTATTTATGCAGAATGTGTGTGAATACAGTCCAGTGTTAAAGTGCAAGGCAAGGCAAGGTATATCATGTGACCTGGAAATGCGAAAGAAAAAAACTTTCCCGCTACAGTTTTGCAAATTATTCCTTTTTTGCATCTTCTACAAAAACACCTCATGCAAGCGTAAAAACTGATGGAGAGAGGGAACAGATTCGTAGTCATGCATTTGTCATACTGTGGTGGAAAAGGACGTACTGCGCACAGTAATATAAAAAAATGCATTTACTGGATTTCACTGAAAAGCTCTTTAAACAAGCTTTCTGTAAACCTTTTAGAAATGTTAGCAGAATAGGAACTTTTACTTCCTCAGAATTTCCAGTGATCACCTCTCAGTTAGAAGGACCTAGTGGAGTTTTTTTTTAAGGCCCTGTGTCCTGACATTAGTTAGACAGATTAGTGGCCGCCTTTCTTGTTTCCTCATGTGCATAAAGTCAATGCATATAACTGTAACAAATGTACATGTGCAGAATCCCTGCTCTTAGTTAAGGAATTGGCTTTTAATACTATCTCTACTCTCTTCTGCTTCGCACCAATTGATTTCTGTCACTGAAGCTTAACTCTTCTTGCTGGTGTGTTATTAGAACAAACTAATCTTGTCCTGGACGGACCTTTGTCTCACTAGCACTAGACAAATGTAATCTATCAGTCCCCATCCCAACCATTTGTGCTCCACTTCTGCTCCTGCACTGATTGCAAGCCTCAAGTCCAGTATAAAGCACACTGTGCAAAAAAAAAAAAAGAACAACAGTTGTTCATTTCAGGCTTCTGTGCACAAGTATGGCTGCAGGCATTTTTTCAAAATCAGAATAGATTTGTATTGATTTTTAACCTGCTTCATCCTCCACTGCAGGCAGGAGTGCCTCTTCACACATGAGCCAGATAGGTAATGACTTTAATCATGTGGCCGGTTAAGGAGGAGTGCTGCCAACTCCCCAGGCTTAGAGCTGAACCAGGATTCCTGCCCACATGGCTTATTCTGGGTTTTCTTTTCCATTACATTTCTTCATTGGCAGATACTTTTATTTAAAATGACTTACACGTGAGACACGATCCGCTGCAAGCTCGTAGCGAGAAAGGGTTACAACTTGTCAAGGGGGTTTCAGGAAGCTCTTCAAGCCCTAGCCATAATACCGTAAGGTCAATTGTAAATGATACAGGATATTGCACATAAGTCGGTACACAAACACAAGCAGCAAGCAACTGTAAATGCAGATAAGAATATCACTGTCTAGATATCAATTCATAAGGTGTTGAACACTGTGTACAGGCTAGGTATTGGGTGGGGGGGGATTCCACTTCATATTCATTACACCCATGACTGCATTCTAGATCTCTATTAATGCTGATGCCATATTTGTCACATGAGCTGAAATAAATAAATAAATAATTGAAAAAGAGAGAGGCTTTAGGCCATCGTTGTTTTACTGTTTTAGTAAATCCATAGCGCTTTAATAGTCAATCACTAACAAACACTTAAATCGTGCATAATGTTTATTTTCAGTAAAAAAAAATAAAAGGCAGAAGAACCATAACTTCACCTTCTGTGCATCATTTTATTTGACAATATGTGAAACACTATAGAGACAGAGACTGTGTAATTTACCTGCACTTATATTTATGAAAGAGGAAATGTTTTTATCCCTTTCACAACTTAGGCTCATTTTATAACTGGGTTAGTTTTCGAGAATTCAAAATGAACTATTTTGCTTAAGCAGGTGCAAGTAATATGACTTTTTTAAGGGTAAGGGATAATGAGGCAGGCAGATTTGAGAAATGAGGAATGGTGGGAGGAACAGCTGCCTTATTTTTGTGGTTCACTGAATATGCAAAAGTAGATTTATATTACAAGGTTTGAGAAACTTTTTAAATAACACCATTAGATGCTAAGATCAACAAATTGGAGCTAAATATGGTCCCTAATGCAAACACTTTTTGTAGTTTCTTTGCGTATTGATTGCGCCTGCAGGTGGTGGAAGCTAAAAGAAGTGGGTAATTTGTGTTTACTTTTGTATTCTACTATACAGACGATTTTTGTTGCATTGAAACCACTATTAACATTTGTATTCCCTCCGCTTATTTAAGTGTTACTTCTTAATCTACTCTATGCAATCTCATCAGTGTACTAAGACAGGGTTGTAATTAAGCAGGTTTGGCTGAAGCTGTCATTGGTCTTGATGCTTGACATGGTGTGCTCCACTTGGGAGTGCCAAATTAATGGTCTGTGCTGTGAAGTGTATGTGTGAGCATCACAGTTAAAACTGACAGAGACTGCGCCAGGCGCCCTCTGATATATCCGCATTCCAAATTGATTCCCTCGCTTTGTTTTCAGCTGGCTGACAGCTCATCTCCGAGCTAATGTGCTACATGGAGCCATGGAGAGAGAGAGAGAGATCTAGGCAGCAGGGGGCCGAAAGCTCGATAGGCGAGACACGCTGGCTGGCCTACAAGAAAGTTTGTGACTTAATGACTCTATAATGAAATAAGTCACCAGAAAAACATTGGAATTAACAGTTAATAGATTTTATTCCATTACCGTTCGTTTCATTTTGTTCAGTCTTGCACTGAGGAAAAAGTGGTACCAGTAAATCTCCAGTCAAAATACACAGTCAGGAATGATATAGTTTAATAAAGGTCAAGTCGTTTGGTTCTTAAAACAATCATTTAAGCGTGTCATTTTTGGCCAAACTGTATATCATTTGCTACCAGCAGGTCTATTAAACAGACTGTGTCTTTAGTAGTCCATAGAGGAAAATCCAATCTGCTCATAGAGCTGTTTCTATAGTCATCTAGTGTTCCTCTATCCTCGATCCTATCCCAGCCCCTTCTTTTAATTAGATTACATCTCAAACCCAGACACTCGGCCTAATGAAATGCCAAGAGAACATTATTGCAAGTATTAAAGCAATCAATGGTGTTTGTAAAAGTGCACATTCCGAACAATCCTGCTTTTTTGACACGGAAATCATCAGACAATTATAGAGGGTGTGTAAATATGTACAAATATTCATTATAACACTATAACACTATATATATATATATATATATATATATATATATATATATATATATATTTTTTTTTTTTTTTTTTTTTTTTTTTTTTTTTTTTCATTTTTCATTTTTTTCACCACAACCGGCCACTCTGTAACTCACTCGAGTACGGCGTTAACTGTACTCGGTACTTACAGTGTGATTGCCTGAGAGACAACCAATGAGACTAATAAAGTACTGGAGGCACCTTCTATGTTTACATTTGGGCTGTTTTTATGAACATGTGTCGTCTCTTCTTTCTCATCTGGTAATGAATTCCTCATGAATTCTTAATAGAAACCTTTCATCATAAATCTTAACACCTATGGGAATTGCAACCTGAGGAACCTATGGGAACATCTCCACCTGTAGGAACACCACTATCAATAGGAGCATCTCCACCAGTAGGAACAACTACACCAGTAGGAACATCTCCATCAGTAGGAACATCTCCACCAGAAGGATCTCCACATAGGAACTCCACCAGTAGGAACATCTCCACCAGTAGGAACACCACCATCAAGTAGGAACATCTCTCCACCAGTAGGAACATCTCCATCAGTAGGAACATCTCCACCAGAACACCACATAGGAACAGCTCCATTCCACCAGTAGGAACAGCTCCACCAGTAGTCACATCTCCACCAGTAGGAACAGCTCCACCAGTAGTCACATCTCCACCAGTAGGAACACCACCATCTAACATCTCCACCAGTAGGAACAGAACATCTCCATCAGTAGGAACATCTCCACCAGTAGGAACATCTCCACCAGTAGGAACATCTCCACCAGTAGGAACACCACCATCAATAGGAGCATCTCCACCAGTAGGAACATCTCCACCAGTAGGAACATCTCCACCAGTAGGAACAGCTCCACCAGTAGGAACATCTCAGTAGGACACCAGTAGGAACACCACCATCAATAGGAACATCTCCACCTCCACCAGTAGGAACATCTCCACCAGTAGGAACATCTAGGATACACCAGTAGGAACATCTCCATCAGTAGGACACCAGTAGGAACAGCTCCATCAGTAGGAACAGCTCCACCAGTAGGAACATTTCCACCAGTAGGAACATCTACACCAGTAGGAACATCTCCACCATTAGGAACACCACCATTATTAGGAACAGTTCCATCAGTAGGAACAGTTCCACCAGTAGGAACATCTCCACCAGTAGGAACACCACTATCAATAGGAGCATCTAGGAACAACCACCAGTAGGAACATCTCAGTAGGAACATCTCCACAGTAGGAACAGCTCCACCAGTAGGAACATCTCCACCATTAGGAACATCTCCATCAGTAGGAACATCTCCACCAGTAGGAACATCTCCACCAGTAGTCACATCTCCACCAGTAGGAACATCTCAGTAGGAACATCTCCACCAGTAGGAGGAACATCTCCAGTAGGAACACCAGTAGAACATAGGAACAGCTCAGTAGGAATCTCCATCTCAGTAGGAACATCTCCATCAGTAGGAACATCTCAGTAGGAACACCAGTAGGAACAGCTCCACAGAACATCTCAGTAGGAACACCAGTAGGAACATAGGAACAGCTCCATCAGTAGGAACATCTCCATCAGTAGGAACAGCTCCACCAGTAGGAACATCTCAGTAGGAACAGGAACATCTCACCAGTAGGAACATCTCCACAGTAGGAACATCTCCACCAGTAGGAACATCTCCATCAGTAGGAACATCTCCACCAGTAGGAACATCTCCACCAGTAGGAACATCTCCATCAGTAGGAACAGCTCTCAGTAGGAACATCTCCACCAGTAGGAACATCTCCACCAGTAGGAACAGCTCCATCAGTAGGAACATCTCCATCAGTAGGAACATCTCCATCAGTAGGAACAGCTCCACCAGTAGGAACATTTCCACCAGTAGGAACACCACCATCAATAGGAGCATCTCCACCTAGGAACAACAGTAGGAACATCTCACCAGTAGGAACATCTCCACCAGTAGGAACATCTCCACCAGTAGGAACATCTCCATCAGTAGGACATCTCCACCAGTAGGAACATCTACATCAGTAGGAGCATCTACACCAGTAGGAACATCTCCACCATGAGGAACACCACCATTATTAGGAACAGTTCCATCAGTAGGAACATCTTCGGTATATCAATATGTAGAAGTTTGAATATTTATGGAGATGGACACTTCTGTGCATAGCATACATTTTTTTTGTGTTTTATGTTTAAATGATAAGTTAATAGAGTTTTGTAGAAACTGGACTTCCGATAGCAATTATTTCTTCGAAAGAATCTGATTCATTATTAAACAGGTTGATTAAAAAGATGTATTACTTTTTATATTTATTGCTTTTATATTTATTAAATAGACATTTCTACCCAAAATTCATTGACTCGTTATTTCACAGACATTCTGTTATTAATTTAGTACAGTCATTACTGTGTTTTAATATTAGCTTTGTCAGAAAAAAAACTTGTGTGCCACTAATACATTTTCCTCCGCGTTTACTGTTTTCTTCTTTAATGTGTTTTATTAGGATACCTTAAGGATTGGATTAAATAACTTGTGAAAAAATATACTTTTCTTATTCAAATAATACTGGAATGCTCATGTGATGCTTATGTGAATAATAAAAAAAACAAACCCGTCCTTGTAAGAGAACTGGATGAGAGCGTCGGCCTGACAGGAGCTGCTCTTTATGAGCACAGGAGATAAAGATAACGAGAGAAGATAAATTCAATTTGTTGTTGTTTGTCAGCTGTTGCACAAAAGAAAATCTTCACCAGTTTGGACAGAAATTCAATAGTGTTGGACTTAAACTTGTGGATGCGAGTTTGTTGGCATAACACATATAAGACAATGACATCAAATATCATTACAATATCAAGACAATATATATATATATATATATATATATATATATATATATATATATATATATATATATATATATATATATATATATATATATATATATATATATATATATATATAAAGGACAGGGGGCATGGTGACTTAGTGCTTAGTGGTTTCCACCCCCAGAGTCCAAAAACATGCACGGTAGGTTGATTGGCACCTTGGAAAATTGTCCCTAGTGTATGAATATGTGTGTGTGTGTGTGTTTGTGTGTGTGTCCCCTGCGATGGGTTGGAATTCCATCCAGGGTGTATCCTACCTTAATGCCCATAGACACCTGAGATAGACACAGGCTCCCCGTGACCCGAGGGAAGATCGGATAAAGCGGTAGATCGGATATTGATAAAAGCGGGGTAGAGTTGACCGGATAGAAGATGAATGAATGAATGAATGAATGAATATATAAGACAATGACAGATCAATATTTTTGTCTTTGATCAACAACAGAAGGACTAATCATAATATCGAATAAAAACGTGGAAAATAGAAAGTACATATGTCTCCATATGATGCTTCGAATGCTCTCCTGTTCGAATGCAATCACCTACCCTCTAAGAGCAGAGGTGGAAAGAGTAATAAAATGTTGTACTCAAGTAAAAATACTGTTACTTCAGTGAAAGTTTACTCAAGTACATGTTACCAGTCTAAAAATGTACTCAAATAGAAGTCAAAAGTAGCTCATTAAAAATATACTCAGGATAAAAGTTGCCCATTACTTGTTTAATTGTTAAAGGTGGGTGGGGGATTTAGGGGTGGGGGTACACTTCATCTATTTTGTCCGTCACCATCGTTCCACCACATCGTTGTGGTGGGTTCAGTTTATGTATTTATTTATTTGTTTGTTTGTTTATTTTTACTCAGTAACGAATAGCATTTAAAATGTAGTGAAGTACAATATTTTAAAAATATACTTAAGTAAAATAAAATTGCACATTTTAAAACCTACTTTAAAATGTAGAAGTACAGAAAAAAAAACTACTCAATTATAGTAATGCGAGTAAATGTAATTCCGTACTTTTCACCTCTGATTAAGGATATAGATCTTTTTTTCAGCTACTTTATTTACAAGTATATGCTCAGAAGATAGGCTAAGCTGCCCTATTAAGTGTCTCAGGTGGGTTGATAGATTGCATCATTAAGTGATTATGGTCACGGAATGTAATCTACTGATTCATGTAAAAAAGACACAAAGTTACGTCCTGGACTCCTTTTTTGAAGGATTATGGGAAGGGACTCTTGTTTTGTATAATTAACTATGGTTCCCAGATGCCCCTGCCTGGGAACAAATTAAGGACTCCTCCCTTTATCTAGGTGCATGCTAACCCACACTGATGCAGGTCATGAAAGGTGTTAGTGATTGGAATGTCTTTGTGCTTGCCTTGTTCTCCTTATGTTCCTAGGCTGATATAGAGGTTAAGGTTGTACTGCTATTGGTTTTCATCCTACTTGGAAGGTTGCTCATAGCAGTTAACTTGGAGGGGATGTACATATGCCACATGCAGACTCTCCACTGATGTACATATGCCACATGCAGACTCTCCACCGGTGTCCCACAAGGCTCAGTACTTGGTATTTTTTTTTCTTACTCTCTACTCTCTTAGTGAAGTCACCATGTCACATGGATTTGACTACCGCTGTTAGGCTGATGACACTCAACTGATCTTTTCCTTCCCTCCATCAGATACCACAGCTACTGCTAGAACCACAGCTTGCATATCAGACAGAGCTTCGTGGATGAGTGCCTGTCACCCCGAAGCAAACCGAACTGCTTGTGATCCCAGTGTCAGGATCTCCCGAGCTCACGGCGTGCATTTCCGGTTCCATGGCTACCATGGGTCACTTCCTGGTCTTTCCAGTGTGGCTGGGTATTTAAGGATATCAGAGACAATGACTGCTTGCCAGATTATTCTCATTGGTTTGGTTCCTCCTGAGATTACTCTTTACATCAGGGGTGCACACACTTTTTCAGCCTGAGAGCTACTTATGACATGACCGAGTGAAAATGATGTACCACCTACTAAAAATTATTTATAAATATATTGAGAATGGTTTTTATATGTACAGTATATGCTGGTGTACCTTGTATTACTGGATCAACTTGTATTGCACAATACAACTATGTAAATTTTTTTTTGTCATTACTTTACTCTGATGACTTGCACTGAATGGAATCAACGGAGGGAACTCGGTGTCATGGTTTTTATGACATTTACTTTTACATTTACATTTACTTTCTTCGGTAAAGCGATTGTAGACTGACAGACGAGGCAAACGCACTTTGAGAATGACACTGTGAAAAAGAAGTCCTCCTCCCACTCCGTATGGTAGTGGCAGGTCTTCTGCTTTTTACTGGGTCCAGCTTTTCCACTCATGTTTGTCCCCTTTCTTACTCACTAGCTTGCAAGAGTTTTGCTTAGTTGTGCGCATGCGAAGTGGCGCGTGTGTCAGAGAAAGGTCAGGTCAGATGTCATTGTGAGGACGGATGATGGGCTGGCGCCAACTTTTTTTTTCAATGCCATGCGATCTACCCACAATGTCTTTGCTATCGACCAGTTGATCACGATCGACGTAATGGGGTGCCCTGCTTTACATCTTGCTCTGTTTCCTGGAGTCCTGTTCTACCCTGCTCTGGATGTTGGTTTTGAGTTCTGTTTTTTCTCTGTCCTGTTCACCGGTATTTGGATCTTTGGACTGTTTTCGGATTTGTTTTTTGTCACCATTGCTCTGTTTGCCTGCTCATTGACCCTGGACTGTTTAGGAACTGTGTTTTTGACTTGCCCTTTTTGTTTTGCTGATTTTCTTTTGAAGCGCATAATTTTTTTGAACGCTTTTTGTATCCTTCTTTTGGAACCACCATTCACCGGCTTTGCTCACACCAGGTCGTTCATCTCCAGGATCTCGGCATAACCCTTCACAACCCTCTGCTTTCTCCTTCAGCCACTGCTCGTAACCTCGCGGTAACGATCAACTATCGTTTTCTTCATGTTACTAACGTGACTCGCTATTGTCAGTACCTTCTCTACAACATCAGAAGGATTCGACCATTTCTATCCACACAGGCTGCTCGACTGGTTCCACCTTCTCTCGACTGGTTAGAGGAAAGTCAAGGCTTCTCTGTTCTGGCACTGAGGTGGTGGAATGAACTTCCCCTGGATGTCCAAACAGCAGAGTCACTGGCCTCAAGCGATGAGTGAAGACCTATCTCTTCCAGAAACACTTAAACTAGCACCACCTTGTTTTCCTTCTTGCCCTGTCTTGGAAAAAAAAACCTGAACAAAAGTTGTTTGTGTTTTATGTTTGTAATCAATCAAAAGAGTGGTAATTTATTCATAGATGGAGACTTAGCACTTTTTTGTACGTTGCTCTGGATGATGGCATCTGCTAAATGGGGAGGTGGTGGCTTAGTGGTTAAGGTGTTGGCCTCTGGACCAGAAGATCGCACGTTCAAACCCCACAACCACCAAGCTACCACTAGTGGGCCCTTGAGAAAGGCCCTTAACCCTCAATTGCTCAGTTGTAAGTTGCTCTGGATAAGGGCGTCTGCCAAATGCCATAAATCTAAATCTAAATGCTAAATGTACTGTCATGAATGGGTATCTCTTATTAAATGGGAAGGAATCACTGATGATGGTTTTTAATGGCCAGTAACTTATACAATTTAAAGTAATAAAAACAAGGATAAAATCATTCATTCATTCATTCATCTTCTACCATTTCACCTGATCTTCCCTTGGCTTGCAGGGATCCTGTGCCTATCTCCGGCGTCTTGGTCCATCTAGGCAGGATACACACCATAGGTGCCAGAGCACACACACACTCACACTCACACAACAAGGATAAAGTCTCCTGCAAATTTTTCAGCATTTCGCAAACATCCTTATCCAGAGCAATTATTTAATTCATACACCTAAGGGTTAAAGGCCTTGCTCAAGAGCCCATCAGTGGCAATTTAGTGTTGGTGGGATTTAAACTCATGACCTTCTGAGCAGAAGACCAACATCTTAATCACTTTGCTACCTCCAGCCCCTAAAGGGTGTATAATAGTGCTTGAAAATTAAAGTATCGATTAGAATGCTATTAAAAACAATTCTTTCTATTAAAATGCGTTACAGAGAAAGTCGTCCTCTGTGACACGAATAAAGAGGGAAATTTATGGCCTTGAAAAAGAAATCAATAAATTCTATTCTGTAACCACCAAGAAATGCCACAAATGCCCGTGGAGAATAGAAATGAGTACATTAGTAATTAGTGGGGAAGATCATCTCTGTCACGGGTTTGGTGTTCTTTTTTTCATGAACTAATGTCCAGGTCTCCCTTTTTGAAGAAATATGGGTTTTGTATAATTAACTACGGTTCCCAGAATCCCCTGCCTGGGAACAAATTAAGGACTCCAGTAGGGGGCTATTTAAAGGTGCACTCTAACCCACATTCCTTGAACGGTTTTAACAACTGGTACGTCTTTGTGCTTTACTTGTTCTCCATGTTCCCTATATAGAGGTTGTACTGGTCTTGGTTTTCTTCCAACTTGGAAGGTCACTCATACAAAGTAACATGGAGGGGATGTACATCTGCCCCAAGCAGACTCTCCAGTTGTGTCCCACAAGGCTCAGTACTTGGTCCTCTTCTTTTCTCACTCTCTTGTCGAAGTCACCATGTCACGTGGATTTGTCTGCCGTTCATTATTTTCAAGGACTCTCTTTGTTTTTCTGGACTACATCCGTTTTTTGTGGATTACCTTCTGCTTTGTGGATTATCTTTTTCTTCTGTGGTTTAACCTGACTGTTAGTTTAATAACGCTGCTTGGATCTCCAACCTCTGTCTCACTTTGGTCACGCCCAACTACACCGGCTCTGGGTTTTCCTGTGAGCACGGCACCCAGGCGTTACAATCTGACACAAATTGTACTTTAGCTAAAAATATATTTATAAAAAGGTCTGTACCAGTTCAGCTATCATTACGACTGCCCAGGGAAGCTTGTCTCCTCTGTGTTGCCTACATTAAAAAAGACAGAAAATCAGGAATGAACAGTGTGTAACAGAGGCAGCACTAGGCACACCTTGGTCTATTCAACTACAAGCATTCATAGTGAAATATTTGGTGTTGAAGAGTTTTATGAGGACAAACTGGCACACCGTGAAAAGACTGAGATATCTAGAGATAATAAAACCATGCCATGTCTCGATCTGATATGTGCTATAATTGGTGAGTCATACAACCTTTGGTGTAATGTCGGAATAAAACAGCCAAGTTACTGGAGCAGGACGTGCAAAAACACTGTACAGCGAAATCCATTCCGCTTGTACCAGTTCTATCTTATTAGACCTTCTGAAAGCATGTCAAGTGCACGACTATATTCCCATCGCGTTGTAGATGGTGTAACAATGTGGAAATAGTCTTCATATGATTACTGTACAAGTTGATATTTCATACGAGCCCCTTTCACACACCTTTCAACAATGAACATACAACAAAAATACATTGGTCAGCTCAGTTATTTGTTTACAATACATAACCGGTTGTTGTAGTTTATTCCCGAGGGTAAAAAAAACAATACACTCTCCTAAGCATTCAAGTCCTGTGTTAAGTCAGTGAGAATTTTCCATTTTCACAATGCTGTAATTCTTCTTCTCTGTAACAACCGTGCAAATGGGACATATAATTTCACTAGAAACATTGGCGGTTAAATTTGTATAAGTTTTATCGCCTCTCGGTTATTAAAATTTTCATGGGTGAACCAGCAAGCCAGGAACCGACTTTACAGTTGTCCTCTTGGATTTGCATAAATTAACATAATATTATTTGATGTATTTTAAATACAAACAGTTAAACGCAGGTGAAACAAAAATGTTTGCTGCTCAGCAAGCAGTGTTCCAGGTACTCAACACAACCTTGATTATGACTCAGTAAATCAATTTTTGCATCACATTGTATATAAAAATGTAATTTTGATAGTTTATAATGATGCTCTTGTTTCAGAAAGCTAGAACACCAGTGCAGCACTAATAATCCCAGAATAAGATCAGAATCTACCAGAATATCAGAATGTAACAGGTTCAAATCCCAGAACAACCAAGGAACATCTACCACAGCCGGGCCCTTACATACAATTTCTCAGTTGGAGGTTACTTTGGATAAAGGTGTAAAGGCAAATCAAAATTGGACTTTGGATCCGAAGGTTGTGAGTTATTATGGTCACAGCAAGTTGCCACTCCTGGGTCCCTAAGCAAGGCCCTAACCCTTTCATAGCTGCTCAGTCGTATGAATGAGATAAAAATGTAAGTCACTCTGGAAAAAAGGCCAAATGCTTAAAATTTCAATAGACATCTATTCCCTCTCAACACTATTCTACAACACAACACAAGACAATATATATATATATATATATATATATATATATATATATATATATATATATATATATATATTTATTTATATGTCATATTTATATACATTTCATATGTATATAAATCACTTCTAAGTAAAGAGCTCTACGTCAAGGTGTAAGAATACTGAGACCTTGAAAATAAAAATAAAAAAGAGGTCTGTAGTATTTATAGCTTCTGACTGCTGAGTGTTACATTTTGTCAGTTGTTATTTTTTTGGTCCAATGCAAGTCACATTACAAAGCATGCCATCTATATATCTTAACACTATATTTCCAACTGCTTGTAAAATGACCTGAGGGGATATTTAGACAATCAAAATGTATATTTTATATCATGAATGTTGTTTCCTGGGTGTTAGTTTGGAATGGTTAGATGTGAAATCAAAAATTAGCATTTAAGCAGGAATATAGGAACTACAAACTGATAAAAAACACTAAATTGATCACGCATTAGCACAAGCCTATCATTCATCATTACAAGTAAACAGTAGATAACCCCAACAATAATGGAAATATAACATTGTCATCATTTCACCTTGAATATAATGGATTCCCTTTTGAGTCTTGTTTCACTCAGGGTTGAAAATACTGGAAAGGCTGGACAAGACTTAAAAGATAAGGTTCCTCTCATTCCACAGCCAATAATTCCTCCAAACTATGTAGCCGTGCCTCCCACTGCAACAAGAGCCATGCCACTTCCAGCATCGTGCTCTGGTGAATCGGCCGAGTACAGTGGATCCCTTTCTGCAAGTTAACCTTAAGGGTTCCCCTTCTGAGTCCGGTTCCTCTCAAGGTTTCTTCATCATTCCATCTAAGGGAGTTTTTCCTTGCCACAGTCTCCCCAGGCTCACTCACCCAGAATAAACACACACAAATCATCTGTATTCACATTTATTGTTGTTTACATTTTTACATCGTGTAAAGCTGCTTTGAGACAATGTCAATTGTGAAAGTGCTATAGAAATAAATAAATTAATAAATAAATAAGTGAAGCTAGAACATGGATAAACTTCAAAAGGACTAGTATTCATTCATTCATTCATTTTCTACCACTTTATCCGATCTCTCGTGTCAGGCGTCTATGGGCATTAAGGCAGGATACACCCTGGATGGAATGCCAACCCATCAACGCTGGAGGACGCACATGGAACACACACACACACACACACATCACAGGACGGACACACACACACACACACACATTCACACACACACATTCATACACTAGGGACAATTTTTCCAAGGTGCCAATCAACCTACCGTGCATGTTTTTGGACCGGGAGGAAAGGAAACCGGAGAACCCGGAGAAAAAAAACCCCCTGAGGCATGTGGGGAGAACATGCAAACACAAACTCCACACACACATGTCTGAGACGGGAATCGAACCCGGATCCTGGCGGTGTGAGGCGAACGTGCTAACTACTACACCACCGTGCCCTTTAAGACTAGTATTATAATGTTAATTTATATTCATAATATAATTCTTAATAATTGTAATAATTCTCATTTACCCTTCTCCTTAAAAAAAACTAACTCCCCTCTTCCCACATCTGGTCTATTGATCACTCACCCGGAAGCTCCTGGATTCTCGAGTATTCCAATGATGCGTCTATCTGCCTATAAGTTTCTATTCCAATACACTCACTTCTCCTAATCTTTGGTTTCCACTTTGGTTTTGGTTTTTTCCTAATCATACTTTTTTTTTTTTTTGCATAAAGTAAATTAAAAACCTGGAAAGTGTTTTAAAGTGTTGTAAAATAAATGGTCAAGGAAATATTACATTACTTTTAATAATT
This sequence comes from Kryptopterus vitreolus, assembly GCA_030449085.1. Lineage (NCBI taxonomy): Eukaryota > Metazoa > Chordata > Actinopteri > Siluriformes > Siluridae > Kryptopterus > Kryptopterus vitreolus. The sequence goes on from JACRUU010000013.1 coordinate 22,041,465, forward strand.
GTTTTCCCCAGAAAATTTAAAAAAAGAATTTAATTATTTAAACTGACTGAATAACCAAATGAGAAGCTAAATAATAATAAATGATAAATGATAAAAATAAGATAAAGTAGTGTATATCTAATACACACACACACACACACACACACACACACACACACACACACACACACACATATATATATATATATATATATATATATATATATATATATATATATTTTTTTTTTTTTTTTATTTTTTTTTTTTTTATAAAATGTGTATATATATATGGTGTTGTGTATAAAATACTCCCAGACATGTCTTGGTCTTTTGTGTTAATTCTACACCATAATTCTTACTCACTTTCTGACTAATGATTTTTTTTCAGGATAACAAATATTTAATGAAAGGACTAAAAGTAGAATCTCACAGATCTGTCCAATCGAAGGTCATGGATGCTGTGCGAATGACCTTGGCCAAAGGATTTAATCCAGAGAATCTCTATTCGGGGAATCTAAGAAACACACAAATTTGAACTTAACTTCAGCTTGCCACAAGGCCCCATGGGATTGATATCAGGGCTGAGAAGATAAGCCTAGGTCAATTGAGGCAAACTTGAAAAACAATCTGATTGCAACTTTGATCATAGTGTGATCATCAATAGTGAACTTAAACACACAATAATTCATATAATATACCTATATGTATACATATTTAATTATACGTATAACATTGCTCACCTTAAAAAAACTCAATAGCAACAAATGGATGACATGGAAAAAAGCTATGCACATGATAAGCATATGATAATGCTTTTATCTATCAGATTGCATTTTGTATTATAATGTTGTATAAATGGATGTAGTCTGTGGTTTACATTGTTAGTTTAATTGTGTTAATAAAGTGTTAAGGCAAATTCACAGCATTAATTTTATTGACGCGCAATTAACTCAGCACGCATTACTTTGTGAGCGATACACACATACACTCTGCATCATGTTGGTGAATAAACGAGGCACTGAGCACTTTTCAGGTTGAACAAAGAAAATTAATAAAGAAACTTCAGTCCGTGTCCTTCCCAGATCATTTCAGCATTGATCTTTCCTCAGCCTTGCTTGCTGCATGTAATGATGGGAAGGAAAACAAAGGACGTGATAGATGTGTTTTATTAAGAAAAACCACACATCCATAATGTGCATCCACTCATGCTTCCTAAATGTCCCCGAATTACGCCTACTAGCTGCACATTCACAACAGGTATAAAGTCCTCACTACACTACTGAAAGCTAAACAGATCACTAAACATCTATTATATGGAAAGCAACCAAAACTGGAACAAAATAGAAATAAGGATTCCCCAGACTTTGCGGAACGCTTTGACATGTTGACCAGGTAAGCCGATAGGTTTGGGCGGTGGGTGTGACCTATGACCTATAACTCTCCCCATCATTACGAGTCATTTGTGCATTCACAGTGTAATTCCCTACGCTGAGCCGAGTCCGTAGGCACCTCACACGTGCCCTTCCGGTACTTTTTGTGACCCCGCCAATTTTTTGCCCCTCTGCCAATGCCCCATTGAGTGTGGGGTAATGGCATTTCCCATAATGCATTTCCCCCATTGGTCTGTTTGCATTGATGTATGGCATGCCTGGGGTATTTGGGTTTTGACCCATCACATTTACTGTCTGCGTCTCCCCATTCATTTCAATGGGGCAATAATTTGCCCTTAACCATAATTCCCTGGGGCAGTTTCGAGACTTTCGGGGCATTTAGAAAAATCCAGCTGCCCACCCTGGTCGAGAGGATATACCATACTGGTGTGTCGGATGATCGGTGTCCGAGTGGCGTGGGTTGAAATCCCCACATTCATTTTCTATGGTAAAAATTCATCCTGTACCAAAACTACACATTTTCCCCGATTACCCATAATTCCCTGTGGTTTTTCAGATGGAAGGTCTTATCGGTGCAATGTCCTTGCCGCCCCATACCTGTGGATATGTCAAACCGCCGTGTTGGTCGAACTCCGGCCGAACAGCGAATCTTTCCCCATTCATCTCTTTTGGCTGGAAGAACACAGAATTCCCAGAATTCCAGAATTGGGTCTGGGGTTGAAAACCTGTTTGTGACCTACTCCATCTCACCTACGAGTGGATATGTCAAATGTGCATGTTGAGCCAACACGGGCCGAACAGCAGAGCATCAAATTTCCCATTTCATTCTCTATGGGGGGCACGGTAGCTTAGTAGTTAGCACGTTCGCCTCACACCGCCAGGGTCCGGGTTTGATTCCCGTCTCGGCCATGTGTGTGTGGAGTTTGTGCATGTTCTCCCCGTGTCTCAGGGGGTTTTTCTCCGGGTTCTCCGGTTTCCTCCCGGTCCAAAAACATGCACAGTAGGTTGATTGGCACCTTGGAAAATTGTCCCTAGTGTATCTGAAGTGTTGTGTGTGTTGTGTGTGGTGTGTGTGTGTGTGTGTGTGTGTGGTTGGCATTCCATCCAGGGTGTATCCTGCCTTAATGCCCATAGACGCCTGAGATAGACACAGACTCCCCATGACCCGAGGGAAGATCGGATAAAGCGCTAGAAGATGAATGAATGATTGAATTCTCTATGGGGCCGGAATGTTGCAGATTTCCCAGAATTCCGAACGGGTGTGGAGTTCGAGAGGCATATGAGCGCAATTTACTCCCAAAGCTAAAGAGAGATTATAATATTGATGCTTTTGCAAGCATCACTAATAATACATTATTTTATGAAAGGGAGAGAATTTGAATTAAATTTGATATATTTATAACATCTGTCACAATTAGAGTATTTATGGTACACTGAGAAGAGTAAATTATGCGATTAATCCCAATATTTTAATCTTTTGACAGCTCTAAATAGAATTAGTGTTCATGGACATGAACTTCCCTCTTTTTTATGTCACTGATGTCAGCTTTGTATGTAATGTAGTTCAGTAGGAAGTATTTTCGGTTCCTCTGCCACATTTCTCTTTCTTCCACCAGGTACCACATGAGCTGTATGTGTTTTGTTTTCCTCGTTTGTTATAGATTTATTCAACTTCAAGCACTCAACATTTTGACAGGAGAGTTTATCCTTGTTTTTAATACTTCATATCTGTTAAGCTACTCAATATTATAAACCGTGATCAGTGGTTCCTTACAGCCAAAATACAGTAACAGAATATGTTCTATGTTAGTTAAGGCGTTAACACAAGTATTACAGTATAACCCTAAGCCTATATTTTCTGCCTTATTCTTTTGTTTTTATTACATTTGCCATTTCTGACAACATTACCCATGATCCTCTGCTTCTGTTGCTATGAAGATGGAGCCAGATGGAGGCACTCCTGCTGAGTGACACAAAAAAAGAAGGGAAACTCGTGTCTATGAACACAAATCAATATATGAAATTTCGTTACTCAATCACGGAACGTAGTGAGAGTTTTATATATTTTTACATGTGCTTGGTTTCATCACAAACACTAAAATTATTCACTTCAATTTCTTATTTTGTGTGCGGTTACAAATCAGAGTTTCCGTAAACATCTGTACACACAGAGACAACAGTCTCATAGAAATGCAAGAGGTAAACTAATGTAAGCTCTGCACGAGGCATATGTGACAGGCGTCTAAGGCAGCCCATGGCAGGCCCAGAGAACTAAGATTGTATAAATCCTCCAAATGCTTTAAAGCCAAAGAGCTGTCTGTCTTTTGTTGGCTTTTGTTTTGTGCATTAAAGTCAAATGCTAGTGAGTGCTGACTAGATTTAGACCAGGGGTGTCCAAACCTTTTGTAAAAAGGGCCAGATTTGTGAGCCATTCAGCCTCACATTCTTTGAACCATTAACATTAAATGCAAATGAATAAATTAATCATTTTTTTTTCATTTCTTCACACAGGACACAAATAAATATAAACAAGGTTTCACTACAATTAATTTGCCTTTTATATTTTAATATTTTAATTTTATAAAATTAAGAAATCTTTTTGGAAAGATTAATCTTTAATCTTTCGATCATTCCATATCCGTTTACGAAATAAATAAATAAATGAAAATATGATCATATTTCAGAGCAGAGAACTTATTAATACAGTGGAGTTTTATAGCTTTGCATCCTTCTTTTCTGACTTTGTTACACAAGAGTGTGACCACAGGTTTACCGGCATCTTCTGGTGAAATATACTGTAAAATGGCTTTTCCTCTATTTGTGTATTTTATACTGTGATCCACAGCACAGATGGGCTGTATATTATTGATTTTAAGTCGGAGATTACAGGGAAGATTTGAACACGGACCCCCTGGCCGGACTTTAGACATGTCTGTTTTAGGCTAAAAATGACTCAATACATTTTTTTAAATGTTACATCTCATTTTTGATTCGACGAATTAAAAAAACAACTGTCCGAGAATTGTTTTTCTTGTGGTTAGTTATTTATTAGTCAATGGTCCATAAAAAATGGTAAAATGTAAAAAAAATAAGCTTTAGTATGGATGGTGCTGATGGCGCTGGTGGCTCCTCCTTCTTATTAAAATGCTGTACATGTTCACCACTGCCATCTCCATCCTTTTAGCAAAATCTACCATCTTCTCTACTTAAAGATATCACCTCCTCATCACCTCCCCTCACCAACATGCACACTGGACTTACCACCAATCTTTCATTCCTACGTACATTCTCCACCACTCCATCCAACTCACTCCACAATCTTTCCTTCTTCTCCATCTCACATCCTACTTGTGGAGCATAAACACATTTATCATCACGCCTTCAACTTCCATCTTTACCTTCATCAGAAACTCTCTTCACTTCCTCTACACTCTTACTGTACACGTCCTTCAGGATTACACCTACACCACTTCTCTTTCCATCCACACCATGATAGAACATTTTAAACCTCTCCTCAATCGTTCCTGGACTTATTCACCTTTTACTCTTGGTTTCCTGAACACACAACATGTCCACCTTTCTCCACTCCATCATAACAGATAACTCTTTCCCTTTACCAGTTATAGTACCAACATGTAAAGTACACACCCTAATCTCCACTCTCCTGCACTTCTCCTTTCTCTGTTGTCTCTGTAGACATCTTCCCCTTCTCCTTCTCCTCTTTTGGCCTACAGTAGCCTAGTTTCCACCAGTACCCTGTTTGCTCAACCAATTTGCAATTTGCAATTTGCAACCAATCCAAAATGAAGTCCAATTTTGTGATCCATGTACTCGTTTTATCCGGACTTTATCCGGACCGGCACCACTTCTTTTGCAACCCTGGGTTCTGAAGTCATCTGAAATATTATGTATAATTAATAAGCTATATATTCTTCAGAAATTGGGCATATTTGAGTAACTTTCAGTAGATTTTTTTTCAGTAAATTTCAGTAGAAAATAAAAAAATAAAGTAATTCTATAAGTTGTTTTTATAAATATGTAAATAAAAATTCCGAATATTTCAGAGAAGTGATGAGCTACCCGATTCAAACATCGCATGTTCTTCAGTTAATCTGCTTGTGAACCCCACCTACACTGAAATACACTAAAATTTCAAATCGCTAATATTTGGAGATTAAGATTTTGAGAAAGCTTAGTTAATCCACATGTACAGAAGGTAAAACGTATTCTGTCTGTGACGGCACCTTAATTATCATTTATATGATCTTCAGAATGGCTTAGTGGTTAGCACGTTCGTCTCACTCCTCCAGGATCCAGGTTCGATTCCCGTCTCGGCCATGTGTGTGTGGAGTTTGTTCATGTTCTCCCGGTGCCTCATGGGTTTTTTCTCCAGGTTCTCCGGTTTCCTCCCCCGGTCCAAAAACATGCACGGTAGGTTGATTGGCACCTTGGAAAATTGTCCCTAGTGTGTGAAAGTGTGTGTGTGTGTGTGTGTGTGTCCTGTGATGGGTTGGCATTCCATCCAGAGTGCCCATAGACGCCTGAGATAGACACAGACTCCCCGTGACCCGAGGGAAGATCGGATATAGCGGTAGAAGATGAATGAATGAATGTTAAACTGTTTTACATAATGTTCTAATGTAACAGAATATAAAAAGAAATCAAGCTGTACAACCAGAGCAACATCAATAAAACAATACACAACAAAACAAACAACAGAAAACAATATTTAATATAAGAAAAGCAAAATTGTGAACTCAATTCAAAGTACAATTAGTCATTACTGTAGAAACAGTAACATTACACTATTTAGTTTTGAGGAAATCTACAAAGTGTCACAATACAGTTTGAAATTGGTGCGGAGACTTTGAGCTCTAAGAAATGAATTCTCTCCGGATGTATGAAACAGTTTAGGACAGAACCAAGACATGTGACAAGGAACCCTGGTTTATTTTGTATCTGTCGCAAATTGGGGAGAAAGAATATTTAATTTAGTTTGGTTTTGGAATAATCTATGAGTTACTTTAACCTGAATCAACCTGTGGCTCAGATTTATCGAGCAGCCTTAAATGCTTTTGAGACTTTCATTCCAGGTTTCATCGGGCACTTCTTCCTCCAATTCATTAGTCCAGGCCTCTTTTATTTACTTTGTACTCACAGGTAGTAGAAGATCAGTAACACAAGTGTGAAACCAGGTGTCTTTGGTTTGTCAATAAAGCTTGAAATGACCAATTTGAGCATAATGTCTCACAGGACATTTCATTTGTGAAAACATATTCAGCAATAATAATTGATATAACAAATGCATCATTCCAGAAGAGAAATCTGTTCTCAGAATGTTAAATGAGGGAAATATAAAAAAAAAAAAGTGGGTTGGAATGAGCCATGATAATGAGCCATCGCTGTACATTCACTGAAAAATTCTCATGTACGCAAAGATTAATTGAACTAATTGTGAGAATTATTATTAATAATGTAAACCCATTTATTAATTTGGCTAGATCTGAAGTTTATGTTAGCAAGTGTAAAACAGAAATGGTAGATTTGCTTTAAAATTGCATCAGAAAATGAACGCCATTACCAAGTTGTCACAGCAAGTATACTATATGCTTTAAAATTTCTCAGCGTTGTTTACAAACAAACTCTATTCAACATCATGCTCATTAATAAATCTTTGGCAAATAATGATTTGGCAGATTGTTAAAATGTTTTGTTTTAACTCAGAATTAATAAGGCAAATAATGTAATGGCTACTTTGGGATTTTGTACACTAATAAATAGGTTAGTTCAACTCAACAATAGATTTGCTTACTAGCGACGACTTTCAGGGCTACAGATTTGTCTTTGCTATAAAAACAGTTTTTACACCAATCTAGACCAGAATCTGTGTTGGTACAGTGAGTAGCTCCAGTCTCATTTAACCCCATGCATGTTTATTCCAGGTTCTCCAGTTTCTCCCCACTGCCCAAAAACAGCTTCCAAATGACTCCTATGTGAGTGAGTGAGTGAGTGTGTGTGAGTGTGTGTGTGTGTGTGTGTGTGTGTGTGTGTGTGTGTGTGTGTCCGTGCATGCTGTTTTGGGAATGGCTGGCACCCCGGGCTCTATTCCTGCCTCACAGCCAGTTTTTTTCAGCACAGCTTCAAATCCACCCAGACCAGTTTAATAGAGAAGATGAATAAATGAAAGGCCAGAATCAGTGATTTCACTAAAATGCTGGAGAATTAATAAGGATTCAATATCAAAAGCAAGACTTGAGGCTCAACGGAATAATAGAACAATGGCTAATATATGGACTCTGTCAGTGGTTGTGGAAAATACAAAAGATAATAATAATAATAATAATAATAATAATAATAATAATAATAATAATAATAATAACAACAATAACAATCATAATAATAAAACATGCGCCAAATCAAATCTGTGGATCACGCAACATAATTTGTCACAGATATCGTTAGCCAACAGGGTACTGGTGGAAATTGGGCTGCTGTTGGCCAAAGGAGGAGAATAAACAGGAAAGAGGAGAGTGGAGATTAGTGTGGGCACTCTTAATGTTGGTACTATGACTAGTAAAGGGAAAGAGTTTTCTGATATGATGGAGTGGAGAAAGTTAGCCATGTTGTGTGTTCAGGAGACCAAGTGGAAAAGGTGAATAAGGCCAGGAACACTGGATGAGGAGTTTAAAATGTTCTATCATGGTGTGGATGGAAAGAGAAGTGGTGTAGGTGTAATCCTGAAGGACGTGTACAGTAAGAGTGTAGTGGAGGTGAAGAGAGTTACTGATGAAGGTAAAGCTGGAAGTTGAAAGAGTGGTGATAAACATCATCAGTGTTTAGACGGTGTTAGATGTTGCTAAAAGGATGGTGATGGCACTGTTAATTCATTATTTTGAGGAAAAAGGAGGAGTGTAGGGTGTATAAGAGGAGTGTAGGGTGTATAAGAGGAGTGTAGGGTGTATAAGAGGAGTGTAGGGGGTGAGGGTGTATAAGAGGAGTGTAGGGTGTATATAAGAGTAGGGTGTAGGGTGTATAAGAGGGGTGTAGGGTGTAGGGTAGGCCGCTGTTGTTTGCTATAGAGAGGGTGTAGGGTGTATAGTGTATAAGGGGTGTAGGGTGTATAAGAGGGAGTGTAGGGTGTATAAGAGTATAAGGTGTATGGTGTAAGAGGAGTGTAGGGTGTATAAGAGGAGTGTAGGGTGTATAAGAGGAGTGTAGGGTGTATAAGAGGAGTGTAGGGTGATGTATAAGAGGAGTGTAGGGTGTATAAGAGGAGTGTAGGGTGTATAAGAGGAGGGTGTGTAGGGTGTAGGGTGTATAAGAGGAGTGTAGGGTGATGTATAAGAGGAGTGTAGGGTGTATAAGAGGAGTGTAGGGTGTATAAGAGGAGTGTAGGGTGATGTATAAGAGGAGTGTAGGGTGTATAAGAGGAGTGTAGGGTGTATAAGAGGAGTGTAGGGTGTATAAGAGGAGTGTAGGGTGTATAAGAGGGTTCGGGTGTAGGGTGTAGGGTGTATAAGAGGAGTGTAGGTGTCTAAGGGAGTGTATAAGAGCGAGTGTAGTCGGGTGTATAAGAGGCGTGTAGGGTGTATACAGAGGAGTGTCGGGGGGTGTATAAGAGGAGTGTAGGGTGTGTATAAGAGGAGTGTCGAGTGTAGGGTGTATAAGAGAGGTGTATAAGAGGAGTGTAGGGTGATGTATAAGAGGAGTGTAGGGTGTATAAGAGGAGTGTAGGGTGTATAAGAGGAGTGTAGGGTGTATAAGAGGAGTGTAGGGTGATGTATAAGAGGAGTGTAGGGTGTATAAGAGGAGTGTAGGGTGTATGTATAAGAGGAGTGTAGGGTGTATAAGAAGAGGAGTGTAGGGTGTATAAGGGTGAGGTAGCCGCGTGTGTATAAGGATGTATAAGAGTGGAGGAAGATGAACACAGGAAGACTATATTCTATGCAGGTGATGCACCCTGAAATAGACTGGAGACTGTACAGTGGTTGTAGGGGATTGTGTAGATAGACAGCATCGGATGGTGGTCTGTAGGACGTATTTGGAGGTGAAGAAGAAGAAGAGGAGGAGGAGGAGGAGGAGGAGAGTGAGGAGTGAAAAGATAATATAAGGTAGTAGAAACTGAAGGAGGAAGACTGTAATGTGAGGTTCAGGGTGGAGGTCAGACAGGGGCTCGGTGATGGTGAAGAGATGTGATAATGAAAGGAAGATAAAGACACATGGTGGTGGTGGAATGAGGAAGAGGAGAGGAGAAAGATGTTGGTGTAAAAGAGATGAGAAAAGGAGGCAGGAGTATAAGGAGATGCAGCAGCAGGTGAATGTGGTAAAAAGCAAAGGAAAGGCGTATGAGGAACTGTATGTGAAAATGGACATTAAGGAAGGAGAAAAGGATTTGTACTGGTTGGTCAGACAGAGGGAAAGCGCAGGGAAGGATGTGTTACAAGAGCGATAAAGATGCAGATGGAAATGTGTTGACTAGTGAGGAGTGTGTTGAGAAGATGGAAGGAGGATTTTGAGCAGCTGCTGAATGAGGAAAATGAGAGAGAGAACAATGAATGATGTGGAGGTGGTGAAGCAGGAAGTGGATAGGATTAGTAAGGAGGAAGTGAGAGCAGACTATTAAGAAAAGGATGGAAGAGTCAGGTTGGACCAGATGACATTCCAGTAGAAGTGTAGTGATGTTTAGGAGAGATGGCAGTGGAGTTTATTAACCATATTGTTTAAAAGGGTTTTGAGAGGATGAGTGAGGAATGGAGGAAGAGTGCGCTGGTAGTGATTATTAAGAAAAAGAGAGATCTGCAGACCTGCAGTAACAACAGGGGAATAAAGCTGATCATTTACACCATGACGGTATGGAATGAGTAGTGGAAGCTCGGCTGAGGGACGAGGTTTTGTGTTGAAGAAGTGTATTGTGTGGATTTAGAGAAAGTGTATGAGAGAGAGGAGTTGTGGTATTGTATGATGAATTCAGGTGGAGCAGAGAAGTATGTGAGGGTGGTGCAGGACGTGTATGAGGACGGTGTGACAGCAGTGAAGTGTGCAGTAGGAAGGACAGACTGGTACAAGGTGGAGGTCGGATTGCATCAGGGATCGGCTCTGATCCCTTTCCTGTTTGCCGTGGTGATAGACGGGTTGATAGATGAGGTCAGACAGGAGTCTCCATGGACTGTGATGTTTGTGGATGATGTTGTGATTTGAGGTGAGAGTAGGGAGCAGGTTGATGCGAGTCTGGAGAGGTGGAGGTACGCGCTGGACAGAAGGGGAATGAAAGTCAGTAAGACAGAAGACAGAAGTACGTGTGTGTGTGTGTGTGTGTGTGTGTGTGTGTGTGAATAGAAGATGTTGAGATGGTGATTGGGAGTGATGAGGATGGACAGGATTAGAAATGAGGTACATGTAGAGGGACATCTAGGATATTTTGGAGACGAGGTGATGGAGGAGAGATTGAGATGGTTTGGTGATGTACAGAGGAGGGACATTGGGGACAGAGGGAGAAGAATGCTGAAGATGGAGGTGAAAGGCAGGAGGAAAAGAGGAAGGACGAGGAGGAGGTTGAAAGGTGTGGTGAAGGGACGACATGCAGGTAGTTGTGAAAGAGGCAGATGTTGAGGACAGGGTGGTATGGAGAAGGATGAGCCACTGTGGCGCCGCCTAATGGGTGCAGATGAAAGACGAGTGATAATAATTATAATAAGAATAAGAAAATAGACATAAAATAATACAAATTCTTGTTTTTTTTTTGTCATAAATCCTGGTATTGACGCAGCTGAGAATAGAGAAAAAAAATATAAATGTGTCATAAAAAAAAAACACCCTCTAAGAAGAAGAGTTGACAAAACAAGTGTGTATTTATGTTTGTTTGTGATAACAAGGATTTTTTTTTTCCTTGGAACAGAACAGATCACTGTAGTGGCTATCAGTATGACTCCCGCACGACTGATAAAAAGTCTGAAACAAAAGCCATATGGTGAAGCTGACAACTATGGCTGTTAAGAGCAATGGCAGGTCCAGAAAACAGCTCATTTTCCTCACAGTGTGTAAAGTCTGGAAAACTTCACACTTGGATCACATCAAAGGAAGCATGAATCACTGGCTGAGATTTTCCCTCACTGAGCGCGGTGAAGCTACAGCACAGCACTTCACACGAGAGTAGCCAAATGTTTTCCTCTTCATTCCACATCAACCTGCTTTTCACTGAGGAAAGCTTTATTTGTGACATGCTTATAATGGCAGGGAATTTTTTTTCTATTCCAAACGTTTTTGTTATGGAGCTGATGGTGAATGGACCCGAGAGGTTTAAAAGGCCTTGCTCATCATTAATAGCTTGGTGGTGTTTCAACTCGTGACCTTTGGAGAACTTCCACCCAGATCCTTAACCACTGTCTTTCCATCCACTCATACCTCCACCCATCGTTCAATATTTCTCCTATGCTAATCATTGCACAGTGGTGAACCGAATGATCCCATACGAATTAATGGAAAACCAACAGTGTTGGGAATGTTACTTTGGAAATGTAATACGTTACAGATTACAATTGAGCCTATTCAAAATGTAATAAATAGTGTATCTTTTAAATGACTTTATTTTGTCCACTAGGTGGCACTCGGAAGAGGGTTATATTTTCGAAATTGAGCTTCTTCAGAATGAAATTGTTGACTGTGGGATGGGGTGGTGCGGGCGATACAGGGTGCGGGCAGAGTTTTTTTGTTAGGCAGTGATCTTTGGGATTTATAATAAACATTTTCTAAAGTAACTGTAATTGAATTACACTTTTTACTTTTATTTAGTAATTAAAATACATAACGCCGTTACATGTAACTTGTCCCTCCCCAACTCTGAAAACGAATTAAAATGGAAACCATTAACCATGGAAATGGTGAAGATAAGCACCAACCTCAGGTTGCACATATCTAAAGAGTCGTCTGTCCGTGACTGTCATCCTCATTGGCCGCCGACTGCAAATTCGTCACACTCACTGGCGGCGCTCGATGTCCGGCTCTGACACACAATTTGCAATGAAATAACGGATGAAATCTGCAGCTGACGAACACTCCGAGGTGCTACTGATTTGGTGCACTACAACATACATTCATCATTGTGTGTGTGTGTGTGTGTGTGTGTGTGTGTGTGTGCGTACATTCATTCATTCATCTCTCCTTCTTACCACATCTAACCCATTCATTCATCTTCTACCGCCCGCTTTATCCGATCTTCCCTCCGGTCACGGGGAGCCTGTGCCTATCTCAGGCGTCTATGGGCATTAAAGTAGGATACACCCTGGATGGAATGCCAACCCATCGCAGGGCACACACACACACACCAACACACATACATTCATACACTAGGGACAATTTTCCAAGTTGCCAATCAACCTACCGTGCATGTTTTTGGACCGGGAGGAAACCAGAGAACCCGGAGAAAAACCCCCTGAGGCACGGGGAGAACATGCAAACTCCACACACACATGGCCGAGACGGGAATCGAACCCGGACCCTGGCGGTGTGAGGCGAACGTGCTTACCACTAAACCACCGTGCCCATCTACAACATACAGATTCTAATAAATCACTTAATATTACTTAAGTGACAACATAAATGATAAGCGTACCAACTTGTGTTTCATTCTCCAGCCTGGTGAATAATTAATATTAAAAACCTTGCCTTAACTATCAGGTCTAGAAACAGAAGCCTAGTAAAAACAGCAATGTGCAGGATTTTCCAAATGTACCGTACACACACACACACACACACACACACACACACACACACACACACTCTTAGTAGATTAAACAAAGACACATAGCTGTTGAAAAGTCAGTGTGCATATTTCATTTCTGATAGCATGAGTTGATATCGCTTCACTGTTTTCTGTGTCACAAAGGTGTCCTCAAGATATTAAGATAAGAAAGAAACTTCCACAGTGAGACTATATATTAAAAAATACAAGAGACGCTACCACCATAACATAAACATTGCATGAATATTGCCGTTTGAATTCTTGTTCCTTCTTTACATTCCAGGCCGGATCACACCCACATTGCATGCTTCAGATTAGCCAAACTGCTAATATCCCCGTAGGAAAAACATTAAAGGCCATACTGCTATTTACTGAGTAAATAAAAGTTATTTTTCAGATTTCTTTCCTTTTTAGGCATTACATTGTGCAGTAATTGTATGAGCCAACTAAAGGATAATTGTCTGAAAGTGTTATATTGTGTGTATATGTGAATTTAGATCATTGTTCACAATTAGTTTTTGCAATGCAATAAAACATTGTGTTAGATTTTATAAGTGCTTAATCCTTTAAAAAGCCTTTGCAAGTGCCTTTATAAATAATATAATAATAAAATAATATAATATAATATAATAATAGCTTTTTAAACAAATGTTAGCTTCTATAATCTGCAAATACTTAAAAAATCAATCTATCAAGACAATTTGAGCAAAATAACAGGGTAAAAAAAAAATCTAGCTAATTAATTTGCCACGCATATTTCAACAAGTGCCAACAATATCCTTGACTCGTGCGTTCTATAATGATTTTTACATCATTATTTGTAATTATTTAATTATTAGGATTTATTATTATCGCTTTCTTTTCTGGTGCTCAGTACTTTATACTGTATTTTGAAAATCCCCCCTGAAAAAAACAACCTTGTACATGCCAGTAAGAAAGGACCCACTTTGGGGGAAATTCAGTTTAATGCATAGCAGTGCACATTAAACAGTTTGAAGAATTTTACACTGTCAGTCTGTAGGAGGCAACTCAAGATTGCTTTGCCGTACCTTGTCCTGTAGCTTCTGGGTGAGACAGAGATGAAAAAAAGAGGTAAAGGGAGGAAAAGAGAGAGAGGGAAAGAGAGAGGGAGAGAGGGAAAGCGGACTACATCTCCTCTTTAGGACAAGGGCTGTGTAGAATCAGATAAAGAACTTCTCTCAGAACATCAGATACGAAAGGATTGGAAGGCACGCTGCCTCACTCACATATTAAAACTACACAGACAGCGGGAGAGCTGAGAAGTCCATCTCTAGCACGGGGCATTACAGGGAGAAATAATTACACCAGCAGCTACTTCTTACTGTAGAGTTTATGTTTATTTTCTTTTATGTGTGTGTGTGTGTGTGTGTGTGTGTGAAATTCAATTGATTCTGTTGTCAATTGCCGTCGTTGCCTGCACGACATCCCGGTGAGAACCAGAACAATTTCACTTTAAAAGATGAATATATAAACACATATTAAATATTACACCAGTCACTGCTAAAATGACTTGCTGGATTTTCCTGCTTTATGCTACACTGTTTTCAGCAGGTCTTATGCTAAGTGTCAACACTAGCTTTGTGATCAGATAATAACAAAATATGCTAAAGCTCCTAGCTATCTATACATTCACCACAGACACTGGCAAGCGTTCTTTCACGGTCTTTTCTTTTATTCTATGTGTAGTGTTTTCATTTAAAAGCTTTTCTACCTCCATGGCACCACCTACCACCTTTTCTATCACCATAAACAATCATTGGGAACGGACTGCAGGTAGAAACGAAAACTGGGAGAAATTTGTGAGAATTTATTTACCTATAGACTGTTTGATTGGAATGCATTCTTACATTTCAAATAATGCATAAACAAACCAGATGAAGAGATCTTACAGAAGTAGTGAAGCAGATTTTATTGCAGTCAGGTCAGTCCCATCCCAGAAGGCATCTGGGAGAAAAACCTCCCCAACAGAAAAAATCTCCACTTTTTATTTCCCACAAACAGTGAAATTTACATCATTTCTTTCAAACGGCTCCTGAATGATTTACACTATCCACTAATTTTACAACATCAAGCAAACTCCTCCTATTTACATATTCTGGTAAATATGAACTAATTTACATGTACCAATAAACCCCCGAAAATGTAATTTTCTTCCGACCCGCTTACCTTTCTTGAATAATACCCTGATCATGTTTACCTCATCTGTACACCGCTCTCTTGATTCCCCCCCCCCCCCAGTCTTCTTTTATTGTTCTACTTTACTTTTAAATTTAACATTACTCCTTCAACTAACACATTTTGTTGATTATTAACTTTGCTGAGATGATTTGTAGTTTTTAATTTATATTATAGTTTATATTTATACTTTGGATATTCCTTTACTTTGAGCATTACATGGTTATTGTTGCATGTTCTTGCAATGACATTTTAACTCCTGTGTGTAATCTTTTAGACAACTCTCACTAATTTCTCCTGCATCTTTTATTACCTAACGGTGCATACGTTTTGTACTTATTTACTGTATTACTCTTGTCATTTCATATAATGTGAATATGGTTTACTGATACTGATGTCCTTTCACTATGAACTTTCCCCCTTTCATCGTTCGTCTACCATTCGTGTGGTTTCGCTTAGCAGCTACTAAATATTCTGCCTCTTTATGCCTTCTCATTGCTGATTATAACAATATTGACCGTTTTCTTTCAATCTTCTTTGCACACAATGTACTTTGCTTTTTTTTTTATAGTTAATGTAAAAACTAGGACAAACCATAAGTCCTACAGACTTGAAACTTGGACAGATGGTATAGCTCAATTTAGGGAGAGATTGACAATGTAGCAACCCAGTTGGACACCGGGGGACGCTACAATCCCAAAAAGTTATTTCAGACATTTTTGATCATAGCTCGTAGAAAATCTATCTTACGATCAAAACTTTCACTTTCGACTCTCTGTCGCACTCACTGGGCCACATTGACACAAATGGCTTTAACTGCTGAACACAATGAGATATCTTCATGAAACGTGACATCTCTGTATGTCCTGAATCCTTGGCCAAATCCAGAAAATTGTCTTTGTATAGCGCCACCTAGTGGCAAAGCTACACTATAGCTATGCAAAAACACTTGCAGGGGGCGATATAAAGTTTTTCAAGTCCAACAACTCTGTCTTTGTCCTCATGTCCTTCAGTGCCCCAGTTGCTTGAACCCCGTAGATCAACCCCCCCATTGATGAAAAAAAAATGAATAAAAACATGCGACATTCCGCTTTATCTGTCACTTTACAGAAGCTCGCCTAATTTGCACTGTACTGACAAATTCTCATTGCAAATGTTTCTTCTCATGCTGTCTTTTTTTTTTTTGATTGTTGCTGAAATCACAGTTGCATTCCGGTAAGTACGTAGCAAAAGAAAAGTCACATGACGCTTAGTCGTGTCAACAAAAGCGAAATTGATGCACGAGCTTCGAGGGGCATTAGTGTTTCCAGTTTACACGATTTTCGCCTAACACATTTGGATTCTTTATTTACAGCTGGTAACCTACTTCAGATTACAAATCAGATTTAAAATCAGTAGATTTTTCATCTTAGAATCACTAAAATCACTAAAACTTTAGAAGATATATTCCATTGGGCACCTGAAAGTCTGAATGTGTCCCCCCCCCCCCCCCCCCCCCCCCCCCGCCCCCCCGAGGTAAACCCATAATAATTCCACTACATCAGAATTCTTTCTTTTCACTAAAGACACCAGCTATGTATATTAAGAGGGAGCCGGGAGAAGTTTCCATGAACAACCTTTTAATCCCTTAACATTTTATAATCATGTTGAAACAGAATCATTTCATTTTATATATTTATTTCTATATTTACTCTATGCAATTTTTAGCAGATGCCACGTTTCTTTGGTTTCTTCATCAGCTCAGTGTGGTAGTTATATTCATTTCAATGTGTAGTTCAAAAAAATCTTGAAAGTGCGTCATTATGTCTTTGTAAGGTTTTAAAAAGACCGGAGGGGCAACGAAAAATTCTACTTCACAGAATTTCTATATTCAGAGATAAGTGTTCTCCATAGTGCAGCTCAGAATATCAGATCTGAATCAATCTTCTCTTTGTGTGAGTTTAAATTACGGAAACTTTTTAACCCTAAACTTTTAAGGATGTTTTGACAATGGCAGCATATTTAAATGATGGAATCACTAAGTCATCTGTTTTTAGATAAAAAGTGTCAATAGAATGCTGTACATGAATGCTTTCAATAAAATGGCAGCACTTATTAAAAAGCAAAGCCTAAAGCAATACTAGTCCTGGGCTCCCGAGTCAGAAAGTATGGATGAAAGATGAATTGAGGGAATAGAAAGGCTTCTAAAAAATACAGGAAAAGAAAGGCTGTGGACCTACATCAACCAAATCACTGTCGGAATTCCTGGGCTCAGATGATCCCAAGATGTTAAAGAACGTGCACACTAAAGTGTGAATTATGCTCATTAGCTGCTCCCTGTTCCTCATTAGTGGTGCAATACTGAAGGATCTAAGCATCAGAAAGGAATAAATCTGAGAGTTTTTTTATTCTTTGGGGAAATTAGGCTGCCTATAGAATCTTCTAGTTTGCATTCCATTGTGTGAACGATTGTGTCATATTCTAAACCCTATAATGCTTGGCTGAAAGGAGTAACATTGCTGTGCCTTTTCAAAATATTACCCATTACAATACTCTTAAATTGCTCACGCATGCATTAAAATCACCATAGCAATGATGTATACCACAACGATATTATAATAATAGGGAGGATACCAAATCACTGAATTGGTTTTATTCATATTGTTCATTTTACAGCCCCAAACGTCAACTTTAAATGTAACCACTAGGGGGAGCCCAAAGAATCTGCACCAACATCAAACCCCCTCATAAACACAACTGCAAAAAAGTGACTATGCAGTAGCAGTACTGATCAAACAGTGAATAATAATTTAACATGCTGAGGTGTGTGTGTGTGTGTGTGTGTGTGTGTGTGTGTGTGTGTGTGTGTGTGTGTGTGTGTGTGTGTGTGTGTGGATATATCAACATCCAATTTGTCGTTGTATGGGAGGGATGTAGCTCAGTGGTTAAGGTGCTGGGTTACTGATCGGAAGGTCAGGGGTTTGAGCCCCGGTATCAACAATTTCCCCTCTTGGGTCCCTGAGCAAGGCCCTTAACCTCTGTGCTCCAGGAGGCTGACCCTGAAAAAAGATTTCACATGCTGAGATGTGTGTTTGTGTGTGTGTGTGTGTGTGTGTGTGTGTGTGTGTGTGTGTTGTGTGTGTATATATACACACATGCAATTTGTCATTGTATATGAGGGGTGTAGCTCAGTGGTTTAAGGTGCTGGGTTACTGATCGGAAGGTCAGGGGTTTGAGCCCTGGTATCACCAATTTCCCCTCTTGGGTCCCTGAGCAAGGCCCTTAACCCTCTGTGCTCCAGGGGGCTGACCCTGAATAAAGATTTCACATGCTGAGGTGTGTGTGATATGTATATGTGTATATACACGTATATATCGCTCTGACCCCAGCTTCCAAAATAGCTAGGATATGTGAAGAAAGAATTTCACCGTGCTGTAATATATACATGGGCCAAATAAAGGCTCATTCATTCAATGTCGGGTTTAAGCTGTATCAAGGATATACAGAAATATATGCAATTCCTGTATAATTATATAAACCTTATACTGTACAACTGAACACAGTTATTGCACTGGCAGAGACATAATAAAACATTTGTTGTTTAATAAATAGGAAATGGAATACTAACCCTCCAAAAGTGTTTGCTGGAATCAGTGCCTGTTTTGTTGCTGTTCCATTGTTTGGTGTCATAATAATTATAAATTGTGGCTGCGTACACAAATTGTGGGCCCATGTGTATTCCAAATCAAACAAAGGGAAGTGGCAGTGGTTGAACTTCTGCTCAGAAGGTTCAAGTAAGGATCTTAGTACTAAACCTATCATTTATCTTATTTGTATAAATAAGATAATTGCTCTGGATTAGGAATGCATTAGTAAATGTATTGAACTCTACCTCAACTCTCTGGACATTAATGAATGATGATCTGCGCTTTTCCGTCTCTCCAATAATCCAAACTACTAACAAACTGTTCCTCACAGGGTGGAGATGCTTCCCTCTCTCCCTCCCTCCATCCATCCATCCCTCCATCCAAAAAACAAAACAAAAAAAATGCAACGCGTGACGTAACTTCCCATTACCTTCAGGCCCTAAAGTCGACTTGTTGATTTAATAAATGATGCGTGAAATTCGTTGTTAAATTAAAGTCAGTGTGAGAAAATACCGGACCAGCGTGATCCGACCGCTGTATCCAAACGGTGCATGTGTGGATTGTGACGCGCAGACGCTGTGAACGTTCTTTCCGTTAAAGGGTTAAACGAGTTTGTGTACCGGCTCAGCGCTTTTTTTCTTTCCCGAGGGTTAGTAGTTATTGTGGCGCAGAGCCTGAGGACGGCGCGCTGCCGCAGCGCAACAACTTCACTCGGCTAGAAGGCGATAAGAGCTGCGCGGGCGCGAACAATGGGCGAACGGAGAGAGCGCGCCGCGGCGGATCGGGACCGAGCCTGTGCGTGAACGCGCCGCGGCGGCGGGCGGGCGGGCGAGCGAGCGAGTGGACGGAGGAACGGACGGGCGGGCGTGCGTGCGTCCGCGAAATCAACCTGTCCCCGATGGACGGGCGTCTCGCGTACGGCGGCGACATGGAGAACGCGCCGGAAAACCCGAGCAAGGCGGCCGAGTTCCTGAAGGAGCTCAATAACATCATCGAGACCCAGCAGGAGTTGCTAGAGAAGCAGAAGGGACGCATCGAGGAGCTCGAGCGCCAAGTGCACGAGCTGTTCGAGGAAAACGCGTGCCTGAAAGAGCAGCACCAGCGGCACCTGGCCACCTGCAGACTGCAGCAGCTCGGCTCCATTAAAGAAAATGTCATGCAGGAAAAGTAAGTCCGCTCACTTCAGCTTTTTTTTTTTTTTTTGCGGGCGTGTGTCGGGGGTTTTGGAGAAGCACCGCGGAGCTTGTTGCGTTTGGCCGCGTGTGTCGGAACCTGTCCAGCCCCGGAGCGCGGTGGCTCTAGCACGGGGTGCTGTGACCAGCGAAAAGAGGAAAGTGTTGCTTTTGTGGTTTAGTGTAACTCAAAATAAATGTATCAACGTCGGCACAAGATCACAAGTGCAAAACACACACACACACACACACACACACACACACACACACACACACACACACAAACCCCATACAAATCTGTGAATAACGCACTGTCAAGTAAACTAAAAAGTCTCCGATAAACCTTTCCCGTATAAACCTTCGATAAACCTTTTCCCATTATATTTGAAGCTTTTTGTTTTTAATGATGGTAATAATAATAAGAGGAAGAGGAAGAGAAGACGAATAACATCAGTCCATTGGGGAAACGTGTTTCTATCTCCAACCGCATGTTCCTGTATCCACAACACAGCTTGACTGGTTAATGAATAATGCACCGAGAAATTTCTGCATGTAAGTGGAAGGTATTTGTGTTATTATCAAATACCACGCGTTCCAGAAACACAACCAGCTGTCATGTTCGAGAACGTGCATCCAGACTAGACTAGTGGCTAGACTGAGGCTTGTGTGTCTGTCCAAGCAACGCTGCTGAGACTGGCTGGTCTTGGAATGGTCTTGGATCTACTGTATGTGCTTTAAGGCTTGCTATGTAGATGCAGACCCAAATCATCCCCCCCCCCCCCCCCCCCCCCCCCCCCCCCTTGACTAAACTGTGACAGTGGTTGTGCTTGTAAATAGTAGGGAGTGCTTCTCTGGTCAATAATGCATTCAGAGTCAGATTCGGTGGATTTTTGAGCAGCTTTTTTATTTGCATGAGCATATTTGTGTGCAAAGCCCCATAGTAGCACTAAATGCTCTCATCAAGTGCTTTATCTTTCTGCTTATTTTTTAATGCAATGCATCTCTCTCTCTCTCTCTCTCTCTCTCTCTCTCTCTCTCACATGCAATGTTTGAGCCTTTTATGTGGATGTGAAGCAGAGAGAACCATTAATCCTGTGATATTTATGGGGCACCACCCAAGCTTTTGGATGTGGGACACATATATATTTCGCTTAAAGCAGTGTGTATACTGTGCGTTTGGGTCTTCAGTACTTGTTAGTGATTTATAGTCAACAACTTGATAGATGGATCCTTTCTGGGTTGATGCTACTACAGGTATGCTGTGTGTTGCCTTTCCTTTAAAGGATATCCAGATCCTCGATTTAGAACGTTCTTGGATTAAAGGCTTAGGAGATTGGTTCTTGTAGGGAAGGTTCCGAATAGGCTGATTGAAAGGTTGTGAGTTCAGATCTCAGCACTTCCATCCTTAATGGGGCGCTTGATCATAACTTGTTATGGGTTTAATATGTATGCCCCCTGTTCTGCCATTCCTTTTAATGATTGACGGTGCGGCAGCACCTGCTTACAGTGCACTCTGTCTGTACTGTAACACAATGCAGAACTGAGCTAATGCTTTTGGCTTTCGCATTGTAGAAAAGTTTGTTCTTCGCTTCATACTCCATCATTTGGCACATCGTAACAACCGGACACTTGGTGTAGCTCCTTTCAGTAAAAGCATCCATTACGAGAAGTGTATAAGTGGAAATTCTACACCGGTCTTTTTCTGATGTCTGAAATCGTTAGTGCTCAGAATTTGCAATTCAAAAGAGACCTGTACATGACTCATGGAGTCCTCCCTTTTTGCACCATGTAACAGGAGATCTTCAGAGTGCAGCTGGTCAGCTGTAGTGTCTCAGCCACGTGCTTGCCTTTAGAGATCCTTACTCAAGGACTGAACGAGTCAGGTATATCTGAGGAGAGAAGTCTTTCTGCACTTTACACCATCTCTGTGTGTGGTTTCAGCTTAGACACGTGTAGGACAGATAACTCGCTGTTTCATCCACAGAGGAGGAAGTTTGTTTCATCCACAGAGAAGGATTTGAAATGTTTGAGGTGTAGGTCCCTATTTTTATATATATATATATATATATATATATATATATATATATATATATATATATATATATATATATATATATATATATTCATTCATCTTCTTCTAGCGCTTTTATTTATCCGATCTTCCCTCGGGTCACGGGGAGTCTGTGTCTATCTCAGGCGTCTATGGGCATTAAGGCAGGATACACCCTGGATAGAATGCCAACCCATCACAGGACACACACACTCACACACACATTCATACACTAGGGACAATTTTCCAAGGTGCCAATCAACCTACCATGCATGTTTTTGGACCGGGAGGAAACCGGAGAACCCGGAGAAAAACCCCTGAGGCATGGGGAGAACATGCAACACTCCACACACACACATGGCCGAGACGGGAATCGAACCCAGAAGTATAAGTAGTGGAAGTGATGCACAACCCCCACAGAGTCCTGATCTCTACATCATGAGTGTGTGTGGGATTTACATGAAGAGACAGAAGGATGTGAGAACATCGACATCCACAGAAGATCTGTGTTTACTTCTCCAAGATGGAACAAACAACCAGCCGAGTTCCTTCATAAACACTGTGTGTAAGTGTACCTAGAAGTCTTACTGCTGTTTAGAAGGTAAAGTGTGTTCACAACAAATATTGATTTAATTTAGATTTTTGTTCATTCACTGCATTTCATTCATTGATGAAAGTAAATAATAAACACTTCCATTTTTGAAAGCATTCTTTGTTTACAGCATTTTTTCACACCTGCTTAAAACCTTTGCACACTACTGTACATCAGCAATACAGTTTGCAGTAACTTATTTTTTGGTGAACTGCTAACTAATGAAGTCTATAAAGAATATATTCTGCATGTAATTTCTCTATGAGCCACATTGTATGTTCATAAGCACATTGTATCTGTTTCCCTGATTTTCTCGGAATGCCCCGTTCTGGAGTTTAATCATAAATAATGATTCAAGACTCTTGAGCTAAATGTATATTCAATCCATGCAGGCAGTCGGCTTCAGAAAAGAAGATGAATTACACAGATCCTTATTTCCCAACCATACCCTCCTCCTCAAGTTCGCAATTTTCACTTCTTGCCTGTATATATAAACTGCCAGCTGAGACAGATTCCAGTGTCGTGCGATTATAACATTTCTTTGAGCTTTGGGATTTTAATGGACTTTATTACAGGATTGTGAAACTCCTTTTGTGTGGAAAACCTTTACCTTGGAGTTCTGAAAAATCTGTTTACAAAAAAAACATACAAATAAAACATCGTATCTTGTTTGTTTTGTTTTTTTTAGGCTCTTGATAAGTCATGTAGGACGTATTTAGCTTCAGTGATCGCCTGCGTAGTTGCACCGATGTAAAGTGGCATGTCAAGTGTCACCGTTTTGTCAGACGGAGATGAGGTGTCAGCAGACCGACACAACAGATGTGCAACAAAGATCTAGATTCATTCTCCTGACCTTTAAACCTACTGAGTAAATGTTGGACAGTCTGTAACCCTTTGACTGCCGGTGACGAGTAATTTTAGCAGGACAGTTTTAACAGGACATTATATGGAAAGGGGGAATAAATGAAATGCACACGTTACGCTCTCCGTGTTGATTGTGTAAGCAGAAAACTGAACTAACGTTTTATTTAAAGGATTGAGTTTAATTCTTTATTTTATGTGTAGAATGGTGCAGTGCTCTGTATATGTCAGATATTTTACCCTTACCATTATTTGTTTTATGATTGAGATTTGTGTTTGTTTCTGTAAACAGTTGGCAGTAACAATTTACAATAGAATATATTTTATGTCTCATTATTGTTAGTCACTCATCAGACTGGTCAGATGGTGCTGCTAAATGTTCCCACACAGCTAAAATTACATTGTATTGTAATATCTGTAGCAGTTGTAATAGTGTAGCTTAACAAAGAACAAGTTTTCTCATAGAAACTCAAAAAGTGTATTTGTGAATCAGAAATAATTTGCATTTGCACTTATTAATTGCAATGTTAAGCCTGGAAGCTGCTCATTTTCCGGATCTCATGCTCTCACAGCTCACTAGGGATATACGTTTGTGTTTTTTATTCCTTATTTATCATATTGTTTTATCTTTAAGACCACAGTTGGCATTGTGTGATCTTTCTGTGACCATGCAAGTGAGGGATAGGGGGTGGGGAGGGGGGCACATACATATTCATACAGAGTACAACATGCAGTGAAATGCTTTCTTACGACTGTCCAACATGTAAACATGGAAGTAAGAGTATATAAGGATGTATGTACATGTATATGTATAGATGCGTGTGTGTGTGTGTGTGTGACTTATAACTGGGCAGTTGAGGGTTAAGGGCCGTGCTCATGTGACAGCTTGATGGTGCTAGTATTTGAACCTGCGGCCTTCCGGTCTAGAACCCAATTCCTTAACCACTGCGCTGCCACTTTCCAGTCACTAGGTCATATGTGAGTTTGTATTTGTTTATTTGAAATGCAAGGAGGGATGAAAAGGTAGGAGGAGAGAGAGAGAGAGAGAGGAATGGTGTGCGTGCGTGTGCGTGTGTGTGTGTGTGTGTGTGTGAGTCAGTACTGGAGCACATCTCTGGCCTTCCTTCCTTGTGCCACGTCAGCTCTCAGCATTGTGCTGACCACAGCAACCATCAGGCTGCCAGTCCACTTCATGCTTGTGAGAGCTACCGAAGAAAGGCTATGCGTAATGTTAACTGCAACATCATGCGTTGCTGAATGCGCCCATGTCAAGCACTGACTCCGAGAATCATTAATGCAGCAATGCTACTGCGTATATGAGTCTTGGACTAAAAACATATCTACCGGTAGTCTTTTGTTTAACATTTGCTGTTAAAGGAAAAGGGTAACAGAAACTATTCATCTGTATCAGGGCTGCACAGTTTCGCAAGAATGTTATGTCGTTATTATTGAGGTCAATATTGAAATATGCAAGTATGATTATAATAAACGGCCTCCTCAGTGTGCATAATTAGTTATCTGGAAAATTTTACACATCTTATTGACACTGCTGATTTTTTGGGGGGGTTTCCTCTTCCGGTCCAAAAACATGAACAGTAGGTAGATTGGCACCTTGGAAAATGATCCCGTGTGTGTGTGTGTGTGTGTGTGTGTGTGTGTGTGTGTGTGTGTGTGTGTGTGTGTGTGTGTGTGTGTGTGTGTGTGTGTGTGTGTGTGTGTGTGTGTGTGTATGTAATTGCGCCAGATACAGGGTGTATCCTGTCTTGCTCCAAGACACCTGAGAGGCACAGGCTTCCCACGACCCGAGGGAGGGTCATATAAAGCAGTGGAAGATGAATGAATGAATGAATGAATGAATGAAAATAACATTTATGCAGGGCACTGTAGATTAGTGGTTAGCATGCTCGCCTCACACCTCCAAGGTCGAGGGTTCAATTCCTGCCTCTGCCGTGTGTGTGTGTGTGTGTGTGTGTGTGTGTGTGTGTGTGTGTGTGTGTGTGTGTGTGTGTGTGTGTGTGTGTGTGTATGTGGAGTTTGCATGACCCCCCCCGGGTTTTTTTTTCTGGGTTATCCGGATTCCTCAACCGGTCCAAAACCATGCACGTTATGTTGATTGGCACCAAGTGTGTGTGTGTGTGTGTGTGTGTGTGTGTGTGTGTGTGTGTGTGTGTGTGTGTGTGTGTGTGTGTGTGTGTGTGTGTGTGTGTGTGTGTGTGTGTGTGTGTGTGTGTGTGTGTGTGAATGTGTGAGAGATGGGTTGGGATTCCATACAGGGTGTGTCCTGTGATGCCCGAAAACGCCTGAGATAGGCACAGGTTCCTTGAGAGAGAAGTCGGGTAAAGCAGTAGAAGATGAATGAATGTTTCACATTGTTTATGGAAGGTTGTGAATTATGGTGTGGGAGTGTAATATTGTGGTGGTGGGAGATTATGCAGCATGTAACACACACCGTAGAGAGACTTACTGGGCAGAGCTGATGTCTGTATGGGGACGTGGGTGTGTAATCGGAGGCGTGCCGATCCGCGAGTGTGCGCATGTTCCCGGTTTGGCTTTGAGGAAGTTGTGCAGGAGGACGTGTGTGTGTGTGTGTGTGTGTGTGTGTGTGTGTGTGTGTGTGTGTGTGTGTGTGTCCGTGTCCCTGCGCGAGTATGAGGGAAGAACAGCGGCGGAGCAAAAGTGAATGAAAAATTAAAGAAATCTCTGTCTGTTGAACCAGCGCCTGTCATCTCTTCCTTCCAACCCAGAACCAGTGCCTTACAGATTTGTCATCTTGTCACATGATGGAGCAACTTTCATTTAGCAAAACTCTCTTTCTCTGCTCAGAGTCGTTAATCTTAAAGCCAAAACATCATCATATAACAGAGCTAGAGTTTTTTGGCTATCAGTGCCAGTCTGTGTGTCTGCGCTGCGTGCCGGAAAGTCATGTGACCACACAGGCCACGCATTCACTGCCTAAACTGTCTGGTCTTTTTTTGTTTGTTTGCAGCGGCAAATTCGAGAAACTGTTCTCAAAACATCATTATTGTAAAGTTAATCATATATGTTAAATCCACATACAGTATTCATTTAAGTTGATCATTTTGCTGTGATATAATTGCACAGGCGATATGCAATACAATTAATCATGGACCTACTAATCTGTGTGCATTATTACTTCTAGCTTTCATTTTATTAAACGGAATTTATTGCTATTTTTGTTAAAATACCTATATCTGTATAGTTGCTGGTGAAAACTGTGGCAAGGAAAATCTCCCTGAGAGGGAACAAGGAAGGAACCTTGAGAGGAACTAGACTCGAGAGGGAAACTCGTCCTCATCTGGGTGACAATGATCTGGGTTTGTAGTGATGATCAAATGTAATGTACACTGTAGCCTTGGGTCAGTGCCCCAAATCCATCCATGGAGAGCCTGTGAAGAACATCCCAGCAGAGTGGCCTCCAATCGAAGAGAACACCATCCAAGGCTTGCTGGGACATTTTGGGCAGGTCCGAGGAGAAGGGCAGGAATGCTCATCTGATCTGAGTGAACGTGTGAGAGTGGAGGGATGACAGCATATAGATATCCCAGTTCGCCAAATACTGTATATCCGTGATCCCTCCTGATCTGCTCTTTTACATAAGAATGAACTACTGATTAAAAGTTTGGATAAATAAATGTGTCTTCAGCCTCGACGGGAACATTGAAACTGTTGTGTGAATCCCGAACATTAATTAGAAGGTTGTTTTGTAGGAGAAAGCTCCGCCCCCTGCTGTACTCTTCATTATTTAAATTACCAACAAATATCCTGCACCTTTTGATGTAAGTGTGGAGGATCATAATAGTACAGACATTCACTCAGATACTGTGATGTGAGACCATTTAATGCTTTATACGTCAGTAGTTGTATTTTATAATGAGTGCGAGATTTAATGCGGCGCGAGTGTAGACTGATTACATCAGGCGTAATGTGGTCATATTTTCTAGATCTGGTAAGGACTCTTGCTGCTGCAGTCTGGATAAACTGAAGCTTATTTATGCATTTACTTGAACAACCAGACAATAGAGTGTTGTCGTAGTCTAACATGAACTAGTTTTTTTTTGCATATTGCATTGGCCATTTTAGAAATATTTCTCAGGCGAAAGATGTGATCCTGATAATGTTATTCACATGAGCATCAAAGGAAAGTCTTGAGTCAATAATCACACCAAGGTCTTTGACAGAAAGATTATAAGATTATCCAAAGACGCTTCATAACCTTAAAGTTTACTAGTAAAAGTACTTCCGTCTTATCCGAGTTAAGCGGAAGGAATTTATCAAGCATCCACCTTGTAATGTCCTTTACACACTCCTCAACATTAAACTTATCTTTCTCTTCTCTCTCATCTGGTTTTGTGAAACATACAACTGTGTATCATCATCCTGGAGATGAAAGCTAATATAGAATGAGGCTTTATTTGTCAACATATACATTACAGCACAGTGAAATTCTTCATTCGCATATCCCAGCTTGTGCCATGATCTCAGGGTCCGCCATGATGCAGCACCCGCTGGAGAACAGAGGGTTTAGGGCCTTGTTGAAGGGTAGCAGCTTGGCGATACCGGGATTGAAGGGCCTTTGCGGAACACCAAACATAATTTACATCTAAAACGGATGATGATCAGTCAAATAAGATTGAAGGCAGAAGACAGACGTTCCCTCTAAGTTCAAAAACCTTTTCTATTCAATATCAAATAAAACTAGTAATGAAACACAGTCCTGATCAGAGACCAATAACAAGACATTTACCACTTTAGTCAGCGGTGTATGACAGGTATGGTAGGTGTGAACGTAGATGCTGTGCTACAGCCTTTTCTAGAACCCTGGAGATAAGGGGAGGTTTGATATTGGCCTCGAGTTGGAGAGCTGACAGGGGTCATTCTTTTACTTTCTCCCTTGTCTTCAAGCTGAACAAGTTTTTCTATTTTTTCCTATTTATTTATACATTGCTAGCACATTTCAGGATTTAGAGTTAAATCTTCTATCACACGAAAGCCTGGCATGCGTCACGTTTATTTGTTTCTTTTTAGGATGTGCTTATAAACCGTGTTCTTGTGATGTGATTTTGTATCAAACACAGCAGATGCATGTCGACTTTACCCTGCTCATGTGTGCTGTACTGTGATGCACGCAGAGCGCGGACAGTTACAGGTCTGACATGTCTACGTTTATGTTCATCATGTGTATGTAAAACATTTTACAGCAAAAGGTTTTCCGCACAAGAAAATCGTTCATTTTTTTTTCTCAGTAAAACATGGTTCATCCAAGGTCATCTCTGCTGCGTGTTCGTTCTGGATCGTTAAGCCAAGTTTAAAAAAAATATATAAAAAAAAAAAATATATATATATATATATATTACACCCCTTTTTGAAAAATTTAATGTAGTGTTGCAAAATGACTCCATAGGGGACTAAAACCACCTCCCTACAATGAAGTTTGTTTTTAGCTAGGTTGCCCTTATAGAAGAAAACATTTAAGGAGTCTTTGTTTAGACTTTCACACATAAAATAAGATAATGAAGAAATTAAATGTGCTTCATAAGAAAGCAAACAAAAAGGAAGAAAATGTGACCTGGGTTTTGTTTCTCCACCTTTTTAATGCTTCATGGGTTGGCAATGGCGACTTTCAAACAAATCTGAAGAAAGGAAATAAACAACACTGTGTTTACAGTTTTCTTACAGGATAAGAATACTTCTGTGGCACAGTCAGGGATCGTTTATATCGTGTTTTTAAAAAATCAGCCCAAACCTCTTCTCATATTTTCAGTAAATGACATTTTCAACTCCTTGCTTGACTGACTTGCACTGGATCGTTACTTAGACGCATTCTTTACTTGTAATTGTGTTTTTTGTTTTTGTTTTTTTTTCCCTCCTTCTAAAGTTCAGTTGTCATGTTTCTTCAGCATATACAAGCCAGCTGTGCAAAGATCAAAACTAATAGATTCTGTTAAATAAAAGCACTGCAGCTGTGTGTTGCGAATGCACTGCACAGACCTCCAGCAGCCAATCACAAGATCCCATGGGTGCCTTATTCGGCTTCCCAATTTTCCTCAGCAGCACTGCCATTTCGGCACCTTATATTTTACCTTAAATAGTTGTTGGAGCTGCACTGCTGAAAGAGCCTGTTTCCAACTTCATGGCGATTGATAATTGTGTAAGTGTGTGCAGAGAAATAAATGCCTGTCATTTATTTCTTTTTTCAATGAAAGAATAGCCTGACATGCTGGAGATATTATTTTTGCGTTTTAATATTGTTAGGGCATGAGCCTGCAATTCTTTCCATGCGACCATCACAGCTTGATCGAAAATCTCCTGCCACAAATCATTTTTTCTCCTGAGTGTTGGGGAGATGGCTGTGCGTCTGCCGTCATAATCAAGTGCAAATGGTGTTTGATTGCAGGTTTCATATACAGCCGAAAAGTGTCCTTTAGACAAGAATCATTTCTGCTGGAGTTAATAGTCAAGGGAATTGGTAGTCACCTTGGAGCATTTATTCATGCCGTTACTAATGGTGCAGGTTCAGGAGTGTAGTTACTGCAACGAACGAACATTAAGAAACCGGGGGTCAGGGGTTACCATTGTTGAATACCATGTAGAACCACCTTTAAAATCAAGAACTTGGTCATGGTTTTCTCTTAATCAAGTCAAGTCATTTCAACTATTTTCAATTCATTTTCATTTTCACCTATTTATATTCTATTTTTATACTAATATTCTTTAAGCATTTCTTTAAAAAAAAGAATATAGATATATATATATATATAGTATATTATATATATATATATATATATATATATATATATATATATATATATATATATATATATATATACACATATACATTACTGTAAAATTTCTTTCTAGTCACACAAAGACGAAATAACATCGGCCCCGTACCCTACTGTATATCTATCTACAGTGTAATGTGCATTTAAAAAACATTTTACAAATACGAGAGTCTAAACAGTGTAACAGTGATGTGCAGACGTTTTTTTTTTTTTTATGTCATTCATTTTCACCTTATATTTATATTCTATTTTATATACTTAAATATTATATTTTAGTATATAAATAGAACATAAATATAAGGTGATTATTTTACTAATTAATTATGCTAATTATACAAAAAATAAGAATTATAACCTAGTAGTTATTTTTCGTTTGAATTTTTTAGTTCATCATTTAAAAAAAAAAAAAAATATATATATATATATATATATATATATATATATATATAGATATATATATATATATATATATATATATATATATCCACATTGCTGTAAAATTTCTTCCTTCCTTGTCTTAAATGTTTTTTTTATTGTAGATAAACATCAAGAGTAACTTGCTTCAAGAGTAGATTTTCCTGTAGTAGATGTAACACGTCTCTGATTAATTATTGCCAAATATGTTCTTAGCAATGGGGCACGGTGGCGTAGTGGTTAGCACGTTCGCCTCACACCGCCAGGATCCGGGTTCGATTCCCGTCTCGGGAATGTGTGTGTGTGGAGTTTGCATGTTCTCCCCGTGCCTCAGGGGGTTTTCCCCGGGTTCTCCGGTTTCCCCCGGTCCAAAACATGCACTTGATTGGCACCTTGGAAAATTGTCCCTAGTGTATGAATGTGTGTGTGAATGTGTGTGTGTGTGTCCTGCGATGGGTTGGCATTCCATCCAGGGTGTATCCTGCCTTAATGCCCATAGACGCCTGAGATAGGCACAGACTCCCCGTGACCCGAGGAAGATCGGATAAGGCGGTAGAAGATGAATGAATGAATGAATGTTCTTAGCAATTTTCTACAATATAGTAATAATGCTAATTTTAAAATCTTTCTGCATGTTAGAATTAAAGAAAAAAAGAAAAAAACCATATAAAGAATGCTATAATGATCATGGATTTCCTGTTTGAAAAATGAATGCTCATGATTTGCAGGAGTGTTTATAGCTTTGTCATCTGGTGTCCTAAACCTAAAGTCCATTTCATGCTTGCTACAAACTTCACTGTCTCACGTAACAACAAATGTCCTTCTCACCTCTCCTTCAGTGTTGTTTACCTTTATTACTCCTTCAGTGTTGTTTGTGCTCTCATTACCTTTTTTCATTTTCAACTTTTTCTTTTAATTAGTAAAGCTGGGAATTCTGGGGGATAAAAATCATTGCACAAAAAAGCATAGAATTAGTGGTGCATCAAATTCTGCGCCCATCATTATATAATTGTGCCGAATTAAACGAGTCTGAAAGACATGCTGAAACCTTTAGTTTGATAGCATGTTTGGAAAAGCATGTTTTGTTCAAGTTCCACAAAGGAAATGTTACCGTGTAGACTATTTATTATCTCCCCCCCCCCTTCCCCCAATGCTTCAGGACCAAGATGTTGTTGTTTATTAGTTTAGAGTCGAGATTTCTGTTATTTGCGCCAAGCATAATTAACATTCTAATAATGTAATTCATCATTCCAGGTCCGTGAATGTCCTCTGGGTGTTGTGGCTTAGAAAAGTTAGCCTAAAGCCAGTTCACAGTTCCAGACTTCAGCACTCTCGACTTATGCAATTATATGTACACTTTATTAACAGGATACCATATATAATTAGAGATGAGTTTTAGGCTCTCTGTGGCTGCCAATGTAATAGTCCCTTTAATTAGACAGCAAACTGAGTATCCTTTTAAGATGCCTTGTAAAATGGTTTCGGGCATCTTAATTATAATTACATTCTTAAATCTGCATTGGTATTTAACAGCACTCAGGTGTGATTTCCTTCGATGATTTTTCTTTCCCTGTCTTGTCCATGAACTTGTCAATATGCATTTAAAAGTTAAAAGCTGTTTCCCAGTAGTTCACACGTTGTTTTTATGGAAGCCCTAAAATGGGAGTCACAGAATTCCCAGCAAAAATCCCAACATCAGACCGCAAACCAATAATAAACCCACATCAATATCATCTATACAATTCCATTTTAAATCTAGATAATTCATCTATAATAGTCCGTTTTGAATACAAACATAACCAGATCATATACACAAAGGCCATATTGGACCCTCCAACTTCGACACATGCTTTTGTTAAAGAGCCCCAACATGTGACCACTGCATAAATGACTATAAAACACATATTACTAGACTGCAGTTCTCTTAACAACACAAGATGGTATTTATTTCCCTCCATAAGCACATATGCACAGTGGGAATGTTTCAAAATGTATCCCTAATATATAATAATATACTGGAATTCTTATGTTGAAATGTGATACTCCATATAACATATAACTATTTTTTGAAACTCATTTGAAACACATCAGTCAAATTGAAACACCTTGAACTTACATACTGCACGTTTTTACCTACCTTGATCATGCCATGAAAATCGCCATTGATGCCGTCATGACAATAAAGAGCAGTAAACAAGCATCTTTCTGTGGCAACAATCTCTGTTGTCTTCAGTCATATTCCATCCACCCAGTTTACTGAGTTTGTATATCGTCTCTGTTCTTTTCAGTAGGGAAAGGTAGACGTCTGTATGTATTGCAAAATGGCCACTTGCTATGTATTTATAAAGCTGTAAAAGGGCTAAGAAGATCTCTCTGGACCCCACACACCCAGATAACACTCTCTTTGAACTATTGCCTTCTGGGTGGCGCTACAGAGCAACTGTCCACCAGAACAGCAGGCACAAAAATAGCTTTTTCCGCAGGCTCTACTCGGCCTGAACCATTAAAATACTCCAAAATACACCATCATAACTGAATACACACTGATTACACTGAACACACTGAATACACAGTATTTATACACACAACCTGAACTGTAAAATACCCACTTGTTAATCACACACCTTTACATTCTGTACATATTCCTATAGACAGTGCATTATTGTTTATTTCCAATCTTCATATATCCATTCTTTATGTTTGTACTTTCTTCTGCACTGGAAACTTGTCACAAAGTCAAATTACTTTTCAACATTACTACTGTGTGTGTGTGTGTGTGTGTGTGTGTGTGTGTGTGTGTGTGTGTGTGTGTGTGTGTGTGTGTGTGTGTTTGTGTGTGTGTGAACATACTTTGTGATGAAGCTATTTCTGATTTAAGCATGTTTGCTGAATGGAGGAAAATTGTGACATCCCTGAAACGCACGATGTGGTTTATCTACATGAAACTCGCATACTGTACTGTGATATAATTGTAAATACACTGACAGGATCCTCTTTGCTGAAAGGCCAGTTGTGCTTGCTTGCAGCAGCACAAACGCTACTGAAGATGCCCCATTAATTCCAGAAGTAAATATGCTGATTCAGCACGTCCTGCCTGACTAATATGGATTTATGTGATTTGCAACTCATTGCATTCGTTTTTCATGTACATTTACCAAAGAGTCCCAGGCTTTCCTTATTTATACTGCATTTTATACATATACGATATACAGATTCACGTGTGTCTACTCAATGTTACATTGCTGTGCAAAGTGACATTTACTCCAATTATACGTGATTATCCCAGACCTACTAATCTTTTCTTTATTTCTTTATTTACTAAACCACTGGTATCCCATTACTGTTTTCTGTTTTCAATACAGTTTCTTGACTGATCTCGCAGTTGATGTGTTTCTTATAAGATCGGTCACTAAAATCACAAAACACATCATAGACCTGATGGAGAAAACACCTTTATTGGATTTTGTCTGCGGAAGATCCAATGAGAGAGACAGAGCTTTTCAGATGCTTTTATAACTAAGTCTTATTGGAATTTGAGGTGCAGGTCAGAGAGGGTCATGAGAGTTCTTTTAGCTTTTGTGCAAAGATGAGATGAGGAGATCACAGCTGGATTTGGTGAACTGAACCTGGTGGAATGTACATATAGTTCATTTCTACCAAAGAATCGTGACGATTGTGACGACAATTTATCGTGAAAATATATTGTTGTCTCTAACAGTATATGCAATATTCATATTGGCGAGAGAGGCGATAAATTATGTTGGTATATGTTTTCTGTATGTATGTATTGAGTTTATGTAATGATTTCTGAATATAATGATTTATAAATACCAGTTTGGCACAAATATCCATACAACAAAAAAAGTGTAAAAGGTGATTTATTTGATCTCAGTAAGCCATTTCAGTTGCACTCTTTCTCCACTTTATAAATTCTAATCCCGATGCTCTGCTTCTACTTCACACCTCTACACATCAGTCTTTCTGTTCAATTCAGTTTTGTTTATACAACACTTTTATAACCCCAATTTTGAAATGGATGCAGTATAAAACGCAAATAAAAAAAGAGTGCAAGGATTGTCATGTCTCACAAACCCATGTTTTATTTACAGCTGAACACAGAATATGTATCAAATGATTAAATTGAGCAAAGGTAACATTTTAAGGGAACGACACAAAAGGGCAAAAACACTACTACAAAGTGGGGATGGGGCAACAGTAGGCTGGTAACTAGCAACAAAACACAACAGTAACATGAGGGTACAAAAAGAATATCATAGTACAGCAAAAGCCTCACAAAAGTACACAAAGGCAGGAGTTCACCAGTCTGTAAAAAACTGTTCCTAAAATTGTGGATTATTAAAATAAATATTAGATATTTGTGATCTTCAGCCACTGCATTAAAAATAGTCACAATCCTGTAATGGAAATTACTGCCTGGAGTCAAAAGTCCCTCCTGAAATCATTGTCTATGGATTTGTGAAATAGTTTTGGATGTTAATCATAATGTGAAGATTTATTTGTAAAATTACCACAAAAATCCCATTAAATATCGATAGTTTAGTCTGCCCAACACTGTTGGCGAAGAAGAGGTTATGTGTGTGTGTGTGTGTGTGTGTGTGTGTGTGTGTGTGTGTGTGTTGTGTGTTTGTGTGTGTGTGTGTGTGTGCAGTATCTCAAAGAAATGAATACACCCCTCAAATTTTTATAAATATTTTATTATACCTTGTGACAACACTGAAGAAATGACACGTTGCTACAATGTACAGCGTCAATATATTGTCCCCTCAAAATAACTCAACACAGAAATTCATGTACAGCCAATGGCCGTAAAAGTGAGTACCCCCTAAGTTAAAATGTCCAAACTGGGCCCAAAGTGTCAATATCCTGTGTGACCGCCATTAATTTCGTGCACTGCCTTAACCCTCTTGGGCATGGAGTCACCTTGGGCAGTGGTCATCTTGGATGTGTGTTTGGGGTTCTTATTATGTTGGAATACTATAGTCAATAGGCCCAGTCTCTGAAGGGAGGGGATTATTCTGTGCTTCAGTATGTCACAGTTTATTTTGGAATTCCCTCAATGAACTCCCCAGTGCTGCCAGCACTCATGCAGCCCCAGACCATGACACTCCCCTCCACCATGCTTGACTGTAAGCAAACTGTTTGTGGGCTCTCTTGTGCATCATCTGTAGAAGATTCTTCCTTCTGCGGTAACTTCTGCTTCTCACGTTAAGGCTCGCCACAGCAGATGGTCCGCATATCAGATGTGATACGTCGGATGCCCTTCCTAATGCGGGTCCCCCAATCTATCCCCATCTATCCGGGCTTGGGACCGAAACCAGGAATGTAACCCTAATATCTAGGGTAGACTGATAAAGGCCTTCCTTATATATATATATATATATATATATATATATATATATATATACACCTGACTATATACACTATATAATTTACATTATTTAAAGTACTGTTATATCATTGTACAATGTACTTCAATTTAGGAATGTTGTTATCTGGGCTGCATCTGGTGTGCACCAATATATTATGCTTATCTTTAGACCGAATTGCTTAATTCCCATTATAAAAAACACTTTCCTTTCAAACACACTCATGTTCTGTAAAAGACTTCATCAGAAGTAGCTTTCTGCAGGCTTCTCTCCCATTCAGGCTGTATCTTTGAAGAGTCCATATTGTAGTTGTCTATTGTAGAGGTCTTGTATTTTATACAGTGAGCTGTGTAACTTATTCAGTGTTGTAGCTGGACTCTTGGACACTTCTCTGAAGATTGACCTTCTCGCCCCGGCGCTCTATTTGGCCGGACCTTCTGTCTGCAATATGCCAAATTATCTGCAGTTTCTTACTGTGTTCTGGGGACGTTTAAAATTGTTACCAGTGTTTTGATATCCTCCATTAACAATCTCAAACGGTGCCACTTTATCTGCTGGGCCTCCTAAAGTGTGAGATGATTTTAACTTTTTGACCAGTACAAAAACATTAAACATGTTCGTGTGTGTGCACGTGTGCGTGTGTGTGCACGTGTGTGCGTGTGTGTGTGCGTGTGTGTGTGTGTGTGTTTCTGAACACTGCTCACTGGTACCTCAGTAACATATATTATGTGCTCTTATTGCAGAGTAAATATCAACACCGATTGGATAAAAGGATTGTAATACATTGTTTTGAGTTGTGCTTAGAAGCCTGCGTCACTGGAAGTTTGGGCCAGTGGATTTTAGTCACATTTCAGTTTACACGGATAGGACAACTGTTAGGTGGGTTCTCCCCAATCCTGTCACTGCTGTCACTGCAATGGCAATGAATATGACTGATGTCTTAAACCAGCCATATTTCCTACACCAGTGGCTCGTTAGAGTAAGTAGCTTAATACAGAACACTTTGCAAGCTAGTACACAGTGTCTTATATTATAGTCATTTGTTCATTGTTTGTATAAGCTCAGTTTCAAAAAAGTGCTAAAATGAAGAAAATCGACCTTGTGAGATGTATCGGAACAAATCCGAATAATGTTCTTCATCGTTGTGTAGCATCTGCAAACTGTTACCAAAGAATTGAACGCTCAGGTTTGTAGATGATATCTCGAGTGCCTTTCTTTAGAGCTCTAACTTCAACCCTTTTCAACACCTTTGGAATAAATTGGAATGCGGAGTGCACCCCAGGTCTCCTCACCCTACAGTGCATCAGTACCTGATGTTAGTAATGCTCTTGTGGCTGAATGAGAACACAAGTACCCTCCAAAATCATGTAAAACATCTTACCCAAAGAGAAGTAGATTGTAAAAACAGCAAATGGGGACTAATCAATAATAACTAACAGTCCCATGTGGACTTGTCAGGTGTACTCAAACTGCTGTCTGTATAGTGCAGGGGGGGGGCAATTATGTTTTCCAAAGACCACATGAGAAACCTGAGCTGTATTCGAGGGCCGAACCAACAATAACCTGAGATGATGTTTAACTCTGTTTGATATGAATTTCTCCACCTGTAAAGTGCAATAAATGATATCATTTTCATTATTCTACCGGTAATCACAAGAATAAGGATATTCTCTTACAATAAAAGATTGTACAATTGTGGACCGAGTCAAAAAGTCATAAACAGGAAAGCAATAAATACAAGCATGTCATTTTATCTTAACACGCACTCAGAAATGCTAAGTAGTTGTTTTTTCAAGTAAACGCAAATAACAATGCAAAATGCTTTACATTGTATGCTTTGAACACGGCGACCGCGTGCATCACAAACTAAACACACAGCTTTTCGCTTAAACTCTGTAAATAAATCATTTTACAGTCCGTGCGCTGTTCGGTATCAGACTTTCGTTTTTCTGCATGAATTGATATTTTAAGGGTACATAAATATGCACGAACCTGTCACCTTTTCATGCGTCCTTACAGAAATAAAATACTTTCCAAATAAAAGCAGCACAGATCGCATTGTGTAAACCAGTTAGTGGCGTTTGGAAAGCATCACTAATATTTTTATACTAATAAATTTCTTATTTGCGAGTTACCGCACGCCGGGCCAGGCAGGAAGCAACAACGGGGCGGATGCGGTCAAATGGCTGCAAAATGCCCAGGTCTGGTCTCATGTGTGTGTGTGTGTGTCTTGGCATACTATACGATTGATAAATAAACTTGATTGCTGGTTTGTGATTTAATACCGTTCATGCAGTAGCACATGTTTGGGCTCTATTCTGTACTGACCTTGGACCAGCCCTGAATGCTTTGTTCCAGCCTGTAACACTGGCATTACAGCAACCAATCCATCAACCATATTGAGCAGGGCGTTTAGTAAATACCAACAATCAATATCCGTGTGTGGTAAGGTGAGTAAAGTGGTTGTCTTTTCGTTTCATGGGGGAGAACCTTATTTATAACTTATCAATCAGTTTGACTTCTTCAGTGCCCTGTGACGTCTCCCCGTGTAATATGTTGCACATAGAGCTAGGGGATAATTTGATTTTGCAGTGAGATACAGCGCACAGAGGAAACCTAGTCATAATGGGCTGGGATTTAATGCGACTGATTTTATCGATCGTCAGTTATGTAACAGTCATTCATGTGAATCGGCGCCTTTAAGTTTTCCAGCGTTGCACACTTGGACCTCTTGGAGCAGAGTGTTTGCTGATTGTATCCGGCTTTCTTTCCCATTCTGTAATAAACGGGTTCCTGCTGTCGGAAAGACGCTCTAGCATACTACATCCTCCGAGTGTGGGCACCGAGTTCTCAATGACATTTTGATTTGAGCACAGTTTCCTCTCCTGTGACCGGTGCGTCAAAATCCCATGAAACGCTAGCTGCAGTGCGCTCCCAATCTCTGCATTCAATTTGGCCCCATTACTCCTGAAAGTGGTTGACAGGAGCAAGGCTGTGTGCTGAGAGGGGCATGGGAGATTAAATTCAGCACTCATGTGCATTCGCTAAATCACAGCCTGAGGATGGACAGATTAGTCCCTCGTCACAGAGTGCTCTCACACACATGCTGCTGCTCTCTTAAACACACTTTTGCACACTCTCAGCTCCCTTAAACCGGTGACACAGCTACTACCTTTAACCTTTTACCTTAACTTACTACCAAACGTGCACACATCCTTCACGTACTGCAAGTAGAATTGCAGATACTCGTGTTTTTAAAATAAAAAAGTATTTTGACATGACCTGTATTTAAGTAAAAATGATATGTTCTAATTATAACTTCAATGAATACTTTTCAAGTTTTTAATCCTCTATTCAACATGGACAAATGGCTATGCTTTATGCAAATGAGTAAAACCTATCAAAACATGGCGCATGGAAGCAAAAATATTCTTGTAACAGTTTAAAAATAATATTTTTTTTTACGTAAATCATTAGGATACCAAACGAAACCTTTGTTTCCAGACAGACGGTTTAATGAGGTGACACAGAAACTAACTCTTCTTTCATTTGGATTATATTTAATCAGAGAATATTTATTAAACATTTTGATATTTCTCTTCATATGTGTATATATATATATATATATATATATATATATATATATATATATATATATATATATATATATATATATATATATATATAAAATCATCTGTCTGTGAAGTAAGTACTCACTGAGATTCAGAATGTTGTGTTAGTGTCTATGAAGAGAAATGACAGAGATTGCAGAGAGCGCCCCCTGTCTGTTATGTTTATTTTACAAATGCATAACTGAATTGAAATAAAAGTAAACCCTTTACAGATTGGAATATGTTGCTCTTTTCTGTACAATCAAAATAATAATTTAGCGCCGTCCTTGCATTACAAGTAAAAAAGTCACAAAACATGCATGTGCATTTATCTGTGACGGCCAGGAAATGATACAAGTAGGTTGATTGACATTTCACCAAATAGATTAAAACTAAAGTAATGAGCCTGGGTTAAAAGGGTAATAAATGTAATGTACAGATATTTGGGTAAAAAATGTACTGAGTAAAAAGTTAAAAAGTCTGAAAAAGTACTGATACCAGAAAAATGAAGTATTTGTACTCCATAACTTCCCACCTCTG
The DNA here is from genome assembly GCA_030449085.1 of Kryptopterus vitreolus. NCBI lineage: Eukaryota > Metazoa > Chordata > Actinopteri > Siluriformes > Siluridae > Kryptopterus > Kryptopterus vitreolus. Next base: position 22,081,824 of record JACRUU010000013.1, read on the forward strand.
ATCACAATACAGATGGCTACAGTTCAGTAAACCAAAGATCTGTTTTTCCACTTCTAAGAGACGCATCACTGGGCATCACCTGTTTTAAATAAAGTACCACTTCAAAATAAAAAAGTAAAAGTATTTCATTTGATTACTTTTTGCATGCTAAATGTTTTCTTCTTACTTTTAGTATTTTACAATTGCTGTTTTAAGTCATTTAAATTGTTAAGTTTCATTAAACTTTGAGGAGGGTTTAGTTTTCATGTTTAGGGGGATTACTGTCAACTTAAAAACCCATGTGGAAATGTATCATTTATCAAGTATTTTTTTTGTATTTAAATTAATACTAATTAAAATGCTGAATGTTATTCTAAATAAGCACAAATTATGACTGAATACAATTTCCAAAATGTTCATTTGCAATTTCAATGTTTAAACTGGATTGATTGTTCTATATATTTAGGATAATTCCATCATTTTTCTCATCTTCTCCTCCTTGACCATCCTCTTGGTTTTAAGATATTTTTTGCCCTAGCTTCAATGAAAATAGTAAAATGAACCTGTTCAAGTAAGATTTTGTAAATCCTGTTTGGACAATAAGGACGTGATGTGATGTCGTTTCTTGAGGAGATTCCGTTGCCATTAATATCATCATGATAATGTAGTTCCAATGTTAAAAACATTTTCCAGTGTTATTTACAGTAATTTTACATGCAATGCGGACCTGCGTGGGAAGGTCCAAGCTGCTATCTTTTCTCTGCATTTTTCTCTGAAACAACTCTGTATGTGCCGACTATAATATTTACAGCATATTGGCGAGTATTGTTGTTTGCAAGATGTGTTGCTTGTGTCTTTGTGGTTTGTTGGTTTGCTTTCTCTTTCATTCCAGCTTTAATGCACTGCAGAGAGTAATAGTGAGAGATAGATGGAGAGACTGCTGCATTAATTGGGAAGCAAATTAGGATATCTGTCTTCAAAGGCTTTTTGCTAACATGCTTGTGTGGTTGGGAAAATCTTTTATACTTTTTAAAAGTGCCTCAGTAGAAAATGCCCACAGAATTTCAATTTCAGATAGTAATGTGTTCTTATTAAATCACTATTATGTTTTCATCACCAAAAGCATGATTGGGGAACAAAAATCTGTTTCTTCAGCATTGCCATGAGGCCTTAGTGCATGAGTTATAGTTTAATGCATATGAATGAGGCGGGGACATTAGCTGAGCAGCTTGGAAACAGAACATGGACATTACAGTGTTTTAAATATTTATGCAGTAACAAGCTGACGGTTGGTAACATTTTGCTTGTGTGTGTAAATTAAAGCCCGGAACAGACATTGTGTGCCTTTTGTACACGGCCTGCTCTGGATACAGCGTCTGCCTACTCTGTCTTCCTGCACTAAACACGTCACGTGCCTTGGTTAATCGTGAGGCTGCTTTAGCATCAGCAAGAGTTATTGTCTTTGTAATAAAGTTCATGTTTTAACACAACTTCCTTTCAGCAAAGTTTCAGTTGACAGCCAAATTGCATCCCCGAACGCATAATTGTAGCAGTTAGCTAAACGCTGAAACAGTAAATATCTGCAGATCATTTTGTTTGCCTTCGTTCAAAAGGAAGCTCCATTGTTTCTGAAAGCTGCGCCGGCATGAGGAATCTGTTTACTTATCAGACGAACATCTGCACACTGCCTTGAGTTTATTCATTTTCCAAAGTGATGCTATCTCCAGGCAGCTGCGTATTTCTCTTCACCGGCTGTTCCCTCTAAGACGACGTTTTTGAGCAAGATCTTTTGAAAAGTGGGAAGACTTGCAGACGTCTTTCAGATAAATATAGCATCTGATGTCATTAACGTAAGACGGATCGGCGGCTCGAAAAACACTCAATCTATTCATCGCGAGAGTCCCTCCCTCTTTTTTTATCATTCGCTTTTCCTCATTTGCAGTTAGCGTCAGCGTTGTACGTTAACTGGTGCTTTTTATTAGTGCTCATTGCTTTGGGATGAAGTTAATTGATTCACTGTTTGGGCTTAATAATAATGCATCCACAAATGTACAAGGGGGGTATCATTGTGACGGAAACTCTTCCCAATCTTTTTTTCAAATTTAAGACACCCTCATTTCCATTTTACATGAAATCGACTACAAAAATTCCACAAAACCCAGGACTTGGCTACAGTCCGCATTCAGCAACAATGAGAGATCACAGAAGCTATTTATATCATATCCAGTGTATATTAAGCTTGGCTTCAACTTCAGAGCTGGGTATCTCCAATGCAAACAGACCCTCGAGATTCTTATTTTTTAATTTCAAAGTCAACTTTTTACATTTTACATCATCATGTTACGTTGTTTCATAAAACCACTATACTGCATTCTTTTTGGGAAGGTCATTGCCCATACAGGAACTGCAAAACCATGTCAGGGTTTTGATTAAATCTTCAATTCATTTTTATTTGTATAGTGCTTTTAACAGTGTCTCAAAGCAGCTTTACACAGATAATGCGACAATAAAAAAAAAAAGAAAAAAAAAAGGTTGTTCTCGCAAGTTTGTCCTTAAGGAGAAAGCCGGTGGGGACTGTGGCAACGAGAAACGCTCTGAAATGTAATCAGGAAGAAAGCTGGGGAGGACAGAACCCATCTGGGTGACAGCAAATGTCTGTTTATTACATCTACACCATGTTGGTGTGCAGTGATGTTGATCAAATGCAAATTGTAGTCATGGATCATGGCCTCCAATCGAAGAGAACTCCATCCAGAGGCATGCTGGGACAGAGCTGGCAGATCCAAGGAGAGGGTCATGGACAATGGTCACTGGTACCTCAGGGGCATGTTTAACTCAACTGTTTGTGTTGTGTTTGTGTGTGTGTGTGTGTGTGTGTGTGTGTGTGTGTGTGTGTGTGTGATAGAGAGAGAGAGAGAGAGAGAGAGAGAGAGAGAGGAACAAGGAAGAGAGAAAGATGTGGATTATTGAGTATCCATATTGTTGTATAAATGTACTGTATAGTTCGGTACTCCAGCAATCCCCAACTACAAGGGAAAGGCAGACGGTAACACAGCTATGACTGATCTGGGATAAGATCTGGCCCACCATACAAACGTCAACAACCCTGAGTGAATGTGTCAGAGTGGGGGGGGGGGGGCATACAGATATCCCAGGTCACCAAATACTGTATATCTGTGCTCCCTCCTGATCTGCTCTTTTACATAAGAATGAACTTCTGATTAAAATCTCTGATTAAAATGTGTCTTCAGCCTCAGCTTGCACACAGACACTGTGTGTGAATCCCAAACACTAATTGGAAGGTTGTTTCATAACTGTGGGGTTTTGTAGGAGAAAGCTCCGCCCCCTGCTGTACTCTTCATTATTTGCCGCACCAACAAATAACCTGTACCTTTTGAAGTAAGTAAATGTGGAGGATCATAATAGTACAGTCACTCAAACACTGTGGCGCGAGACCATTTAGTGCTTTATACATCAGTAGTAGTATTTTATAATCGGTGCCAGATTTAACGGGGAGCGAGTGTAGACTGACTATAACTGAGGTGATGATGTGATATTTTCTAGATCTGGTAAGCACTCTTGCTGCTGCATTCTGAAGTGTTACAGTAGTTTAATTGAGATGTTAGAAACCTTTTTGAACTCGCTTTTCTGTATCCTGTAATATCTTCTTTTTGATCTTAGCAATATTTCTAAGGCGAAAGCCTAGTAGGCTTGCTGTGATAGACAGTGTTCGAGGTTATAAGTCAAAACACCGTTACGTTGTTGTTTTGATTATTGTTATAAGACGAGAACAAACACTACAATTAAAAACTAAAATGAGCTGCGCAGTACATGGAGAGCGACAGTCACGTCGCAGATCAGTGGCAGTAGTCAAGCTGACTGAAAGGAAAGAGAACAGCGGACGCAAAAGTGCCTATTTGACAGTATTTTGGATTCAAACCAAATGCAAACCTGCGAATGTTAACGAAGAAATCTGCAAACTTTGCCTGACGAAAGGTGGCAGCATCCGGAGGATAGCACAAGTAATTTGGTTTTACCTTATTTAATAAAAAAAAAAACAGTCCTCTTTTATTTCCATATTCGTTTGAAAAACGCTCTATTAGGCTACGTGATAAACGTTCTATTATTTACTTTGTTCCACACCACAATGTGGGATGCTACATCCGTCGGCATGTAGCGCTGATTTTTCCAATTTTTTTCAGCCTATATCGCATGGTGTATTTTTATTCGTTATATTAATACAAGTTTGTTGTTTCATATAAGCGTCGTGAGTTTGATTTTTTTTTCCTCTGTATTGTTGTTTATTTAAGCCTTGAGCCATTGCAATTGCCGCTCATTCAAAAGTGAAAATGAAATGGTCACAGGCTATTTAACAGCAAAGGAAAAGAGGGAAACTCCAACAAACCCCCCCACATACACACCCACCAACACACACACACACACACCCGAGATACATCGCTGTTGTCACATGTCCATAAACTGGTGTGAAAATGTCCTCACCATTACAACCCTAAAGCCTAGAGGTTAAAGGGTTAAAGACTAGGGTCAATAATCACACTGAGGTCTTTACTTGCTGCACACAAAGATGCTGCATAATCCGAAAGTTTACCTCTAGCTGGTCCCAGTAAAAGTCTTATATGAGTTAATAAGAAGGAAGTAATCAAGCATCCGCTGTCTAATGTCCTTGACACACTCCTCAACAACGCTGATGTTACGATGATCTCTCTCATCCATGTCAAGTATCAGATCTCTGACGGATGTAGTATCCCACATAACTACAGACAGTTCCAGTGTTTTTTCTTTTTTTTTTTTTTTTTTACCCCATGTCCATACTCCATAATCGCATATAGTCTTTTTAGTGGACACGTCTCCTTTCATTGCAACTTTGTACCTGCTATGAATGCACATGTGATATAGTGTTTTTAGATCTTAAACATCATTCATTAAATAAGCCAGAAATTGTAGATTGGTGAGATTTGATGTTGACATGCATTACAAGTACAAGTGTAAATAATATGTATATGGCCAAGTTTTTCTGTAGGTGCTGGGAAAAAAATAGATGCAAACAATTTTCATAGATGTTCAAATCACCGTTAGTGATTTGCAAAAGGATTTCGGGTTTCTGAATTTGATGCAGCTACAGGAGTTACTGCGAGCACAATGTGATTTCTGATTGCATGGATGTTGAAAGTTTAGCAGCTGATCTCGCAATAAAGCAAGAGTTCATTTCCACTGGCGTTCCGGTCAACAGGAAAAAGAATGTCATGGTGGGTAATGAAGGAAAAACATTTCATTGCAAAGTAAATCTTTGATACCATTGACTCACATGCTAATTAAATTGTATCTAAAAAAATTGAGGGTAGGTTTTTTTCCGTCACACCTGTCCTCTATAATCATATTTCTTTTCTCACTTGCCCAACCACCAATAATCCTTGGCATTTATTATGTGATATTGATATGGTGTGTGTGTGACACTGCACTGCAGTTCTCAACTCCTGCAGGACTTCAAAGCATAAAGGAGGGCCGCCGGTGAGAACTGCTGTATGCCAAAAGGTCAGAGTTCACGGGGATGAAGCGCCACTCCTCTGAGAGGTTCTGATTAGGCTGGGATATGAAAAGGCCGCGGCGTGTGCTCTCGATATGAGCAGCCAATTAAGCAAGGCTGCTTTTGCTCGGCTCTGCCACTTCGGTAATTACGCCACGATTAATGAGGATCATTTACATTTTTCGTAACAGGTTAAGTAGACACAATGCGTGATGTGAAAGCCTATAAAATGTCTGGCTGTCCCGCTGAAGACAGAAATCAGATAGCATATGTAGATATGGTTCATTTTCTAAAGGACAATATAAATGTGTCAGGACTAAGACATATTGGACTGTCAGTACTCAATATGGCCTGCGTCGCTTTTCAAGTAATTAGCCGAATATTAATAAATCCATTCAATCTATCTTTCATTCATTCACACAACCGACCTGTAGGCATGTTTGTGCCCGAGTATGTGAACGTGTATGAATGGTGATACAGTACAATTAGGACCAGCTGTGTACCAACTCTTACAATTATCTTATCAGCCAATCGATTGTCTAAAATTTCCCTCCAGATAAATAAAGTGTCTGTCTGTCTATCCATCCATCCAACTACCTATCTATGTATCCTCCTATCCATCCATCCATCCACAAGTCTTCAATCTGTATTCTTGCCTCATGTGTCTTGTTATTAAGATAAACTGTAGATACTTTGTGTTTCTGTTCAAAATTCAGTGATTAGAAAAAATGAACGAATGAATCTCACCACTTTCACATTGCTGGATTTTTGTTTGTTTAAAAGCAGAAAAGTATTGAATAGAAATTGTAGTTGAGAGATTACACTACATATATGATGTCACATGTCTATGCAGTACCAGTATTTTTTAACTGGCCTGGTGATGATGTAGACAGAGATGCAGTCAGTAGATTTGAGGATGCATTCAGTCACTAAACTGTGGGCTACAGAGACTGGGAACCTGCTTGTGGGAATGTGTTTATTTTCCGGTCACATTTTCCAATTTGCATTTATTTCCTATTAGTCTGGTTATGTGTATAAAAGGCCATCTCCCTCCTAACATCTGTAAAAACATTTTTGTTTTGCTCGTATATGAGAAAAACTCCATTTTCACATTTGCGGGAGAAATACAAAAAAACGGCAGTTAATTGTGTGTCCGTATCTGAAATTAGTAAGTTTATTTAGAAGGCTGGTTATGTGACTAAAATCTTAAATATATGATTTGTTTTTTGGAGTTGTACACTCACTAAACATGTTATTAGGGCCACCTGTGAACCAAATCTTGCAATTATCGTATCAGCCAATCATAAGCCGTTGCAGCACACAAAATCATGCAGATACGGGCAGCAGCTTCGGGTCATTTTCAAAATGTGGGAAAATGTGATCTTGGTGATTTTGACCAAGATTGTTTGTGCCAGATGGTCCATTCTGAGCATTTTCTATAACTGGAGATTTTGTGAGATTTTCACACATAACTACATTTTATTAAGAGTGATTCTATAAAGAATGTCCATCCAGTAAACTTTACACAAACAGAAAAAACTTGCTTGTAAGAGAAGGTTAAACTGCAAGAGAAGTTAGAAAGACTTACAGGAACCTTGATAACTATTCTTTATGATTGTGGGGAGCAGAAAAGCATTTTCACAAAGTGCCACATGGAAAGCTGAGGATGCATCTGCTGAAATCCCCCCTACCTGCTGCTTACAGGGTTCTCTGACCGTGTGTGCGTGGTATGCGCGGGTATACCATGTGCACGTACTGTCCGCCTTTTTGTTGATGGGGGGGGGGGGGGGCGCGTACTGGTAATGTAGGTGTGTCTCATTGTGGATGGTGCCGGGGTGGAGAGGGGGGGGGGATTTTCTGGGGGTTCCGACTTGGGGATCGGGGGGACTGGGCATAGCTCATTACGGTTTGGGTTTTACTTTCGGTTGGACTTTTCTGTACCAATATTTGGTGGGCTGGACTAAAAGGTCTTGTGTGGGTGTGGCCCGCCGGCCGTTGTTTTCTCATGTCTGCGCTGTACTATACTGTGTAAGTATAGAGATCCTTATTAAATGCCTCATGACACCTTTATCCTCTTTAAGTGTCCTCCAAGATTGATGATTTGAAACCTCATCATTCTTCCTTTGTTGTAATATTATTTCTATAGCGCTTTTCACAATGTGCAATTGTCTCAAAGCAGCCGTTATTTACTAAATTGACTATAAAGCGCACCTGCATATAAGCCGCATCCTGCTCTATAAAAAAAAACCCAAAAAATTCATAAATAAGCCGCACCTGCATACAAGCCGCATCCGCTTTTGAATTGTAAATGTACATGTAGTACCTAAATAGATCCTTTCCTAACCTGTATTTTAACCTTAACGGTGGACGCTGCACAGAGACGCGGAGATCCGGAATTCATACAAAACAGGATTTATTCGAATAAAGAACTCAGGAGACGCCGCTCATACGGAGCGGCCAGACAGGCTAGGGAGCCTTGCGCTCTGCGCGCCGTGGTACCGGGATACCGGAGACTTGGAAGTCCGGGAATCGGGAACAGACAAAGGTTAGGCATAAACATATATCAAGCGTCCGTTCCGCGACACTATTGATGTGCTACGAGCCCGGACGGGGATTGTTGAAACCGGGCTTATATCGGGAGAGGGAAAATCAAGAACAACTTTGGCTATTTGTGCGTGTGTGTGTGTCTGTGCGCGTGCGTCTGTGTTTTGCGCGCGCGCGCGTGTGTGTGTGGGGGGGGGGAAGAGCAGGGGAGGAGAGAGAGAGAGCACTGAGCAGAAACTTTACTGATTAAAACGGGACAGAACCAAGAGAAAATAAGCGCTATTTACAGTATTTATCTTCATTTCTCCTGTGTGTGAAATACGTCACCTTAACCTTGTAAAGATAGAGTTTGTCCTCCTTCTATCCGCTTCTACACACTTATATCTGCTAAAGAGGAACTAGCGCATTCTTCTTCTTTGCATTTATTTGTGTTAGTTTTGATTCTAATTCCGGTTAGAGCCCCTAGCGGTCGGGAAAAAATCTGCAGAATAGCCGCACCTTATTATTAGCCGCATGGTTCAAAACCTAGGAAAAAAGTAGCAGCTAATGGACCAGTAATTGTCGAACATGAAATATTTATATGCGTTATGGTATCCCCAAATGGGGTACCAAAAATGTGTGGCCCAATAAACAGAGGCAGATTGAGAAGCTAAAATAGTTGCCATGAAAAATGAGCAAAAATGAGCAGCAAATTAGTCCATAGCACCGCCAAAAATTAGAGTAATTCAAACTAAATCAAATACCTGACTTCGCCAACAGGTACATATATAATGGTGGCCAGCATAAATGGGGGGCAAAAATACATTACGCCTGGGGAGGGACAACAAACTCATAAAATTAGAATAAACACCACCATAGTCAATGGGCAAATACGGCCCGGGGGCCAATCGGCCCACTTGGTCCTTTTATCCGGCCCGCTGAACTGCTTCGGTTTCTTTGCCGCACGAGAAAATGTATAAACACACAGCAACGCTGATATTGTTGGAGTATGCTCAGTGTTAAAAAAATGAAGGAAAAAATACAGCATTTTTTTTGTTGTTTCTTTTCCTTAAATAGAATATATTATTCTTAAGGATAGTGGGTAGCCTAATGAACATGAGATATTTAACACTCTTTACAAGAGGAAAAAATTCATATTGAACATAAGTTACGTTCAACGTTATTGTTGGTTCGGCCCACGACAACCTCAGGTTTCTCATGTGGGACCTTTGGAAAATATAATTGCCCACTGCCCATAGATAAATCTCCCTCTCTCTCGTTCTGGTTGATCAGAGTCACAATAACAATATATTCTCTATATTTGGAAATTCACATTCCTTCTACCGCTTTATCCGATCTTTTCTCGGGTCACGGGAAGCCTGGTGGCCTATCTCAGGCGTCTATGGGACTTAAGCAAAACACCCCTGGATGGAATGCCAACCCGGATCGCAGGGCACAAATCACACACTCACACACACCTCTCACACTAGGGACAATTTTCAAGGTGCCAATCAACCTACCGTGCATGTTTTTGGACCGGGAGGAAACCGGAGAACCCGGAGAAAAACCCCCTGAGGCACGGGGAGAACATGCAAACTCCACACACACACACATCCCGAACGGGAATCGAACCCGGATCCTGGCGGTGTGAGGCGAACGTGCTAACCATAACGCCACAATATATTCTCTAATATTCTACCAAATAGTTTTAAATTATTTACACAGGAAATATGACAGACGCAACTCTGCCGCGTTGTCCCTGAAACACCCCTGCTAATTTAACAGTAGTAGCTGCCCAAAATATCTGAAACAAAAGGGTTTCCCGCCCAATTCAACATAAGAGTTTAACAATGGGGAAAACAATACAAAATATGTACAACAATAACAAACATTTTATATACTCATTTAATACAATATATAATAAAGATCACAATGACTTTATCAAGAACTCTTTGAATGTGTGCATGTATTTATGTGGTACTGTGTTTACTGTGACTGTCACCGTATGGATGATTTATATGTATTCAGTCAGTTTTGACATCTGTAAGGGATGTTCCTATTTTTTCTCCCAAAATAAATAAACAAATAAATGCTTATGCCCTCCTTGTGTCCATAGTTTTATAAGATATATACAAGAGATTCTCCATTAATGAGATGGTTCTTGTGTTTGAAATCAATTTACTATCAAAAGTAACATATATATGGAAAGGAAGAGACTGAGTCATACAAAGGGGTGCCAGTTTGACGCACTCTTCTGAAATAACACATTTGCCTTTAGTTATATATTATAATTAATGACACTGATGATTTCTCACAATAAGTATTGTGAGTTAACTATTGTGAGTTCACAATGAGTTCACTAACATTTTAGATGCATCTCACTGATGAGTTAGAAGAGCTACTCATGTGGTCCTTGGGGGCGACCTTGGGGGCACCACATTGGTGACCCCTGATCTAAGAACTGCCTTTAAAACTCAGATAGCCACCGTTACCATTTTTGTGGAGGTCTCTTTAACAAGTTCAAGGTCACTTCATTAAGACTTTATTAAGCTGCACAATGAACCATGGTTACAAACCTGAAACAGGGTGCAAACTTAATATGATCATTGCCGCAGAAACAATAAATAACATTTAGTTAGCATGCAAACAACATATAAAGTAAATAAGATACAGGGAGCACCTTCAGAATATTGCCGTTTCATAACTCTTATTATAGATATTACTCACCTGCATTTATATTCTTCGATGATACTACTGAAATTAAATTAAGTTTATATTGCAAGATATCACTCTGTTCATTTTCTCCATATCTCTCTATGTTTCAGTGTATATAATATACTGGATTAGTAGGTGCTTATAGGGCTTTATGCAAATTGTAATAGAATTTTGGAACGTACAAGCTTTAACCTAAAATCTCTTATCACTCAATTGCTAATCCACGTTAATAAAGGAGGTGTAGAGAGCTATCCAGTGTAATACATGATTTGTCTGAAATTATGAACAGAATATCCTCTGCTGGCTAGCAACTACAAATGGGGACTTGGTATTTCCTGTAGCTGTCTAAAAAGAGCGTCTTGTCATTGCCTGATTCAGCAGTCCTGTGCTTCAAAGCTAAACGAGCACACACACTCTATATCCTGTACACAGCTTGCCTCCAAAAACTTCCAGAACATGTTCTTTTTCAGCCACGGATAATGAGCCATCTGCTCATTATCCAAACACACCATGCCTGTAATACACTCTACCTTTAATTGTCTTGGTAAAAATAAATAAATAAATAATGTTTCAGCAGACCGCTTGTTGTTTTTACACTAATGTACCTAGCAAAATGCAGATGTATATGCAGGTGAGTTTCAACAATAGAATTCTGTGGAATGTCAGGTCTGAACATTCCTGGAGTTCGTATGCGCTACTATGTAGTGTACACTAGGGCATGACAACTCACAGAATATACACTTTATATAAGATGTGGGCATAGATTTATCGCCTGCTGTCAGTACAATACGTGCCTGCGTGTTATTGGCTTCAGTAAACGCTAGAAGCATGAATGAAAGATCAGAACTAATACATCGGAAAACAATCAGAACTATGATATTGTACCATGTCACTTTAATGTATGTTGCACCTATGTTATTCCGTATGTTACACTCTTCCACTTTAACACTGGACTCTATACACACATTGCATTAATACAATAATACATGTTTTACACTGAATACATCCAATAAACATCCGTCTCTGTATATATCCCATCCATACCATCACTGTGCGCAGAACGTTCATACTATACAAATAATACATGTTTAATGTTTACCTTTTTTTTCTTCCCTTTTTCTGGCACTACAATCTCCTGCATAATGTACTTCTCTCAACCTGCACAATATGATGTAAAATATCTCTTTGCACATTCTTTGTGGTTCTGAGTACATATGTATGTACGCATGTATCTATGTATATATTGCGTATTGTCACCCTGTATGTAATATCTCTGTAGATTGATATTTGTCCCTGCATTGCTTGGAGCAAGCTCACAAGAATTTCACTCATCCTTGAGGTGATGTGACATTAAAGTGATTGGACTTGATTTGAAACACGGCTGCCCCCTACTGGTAACGTGCTTCACGTGGCAAAGATCTTTACTACGTGTCGCGTTTTGCCGCGGCAAGTTGTGGGATCCGTTTTCCCCTGACGCATGTTCTTAATGCCGATTATCTGTATAGATAGACCAGGATGAATATTATAAATAACAAAGATCGGAACGGTTTTATCAACTGTACACTTTATGACCTGCATTAGCATTAGCCTGTATTAATATATAAGGATCACTGTCTAGGACATTTTCTCTCTCTCTCTCTCTCTCTCTCTCTCTCTCTATCTATATATATATATATATATATATATATATATATATATATATATATATATATATATATATCTTTTAAATACATTTTTTTCTGTAAATGGTTGATTTTCATGTTCTGCTGGATTTCCAGATGTGAAAGCATTACAAGGAAATCGAATAGATCTCAGCATGTAGCTGCAGTATATAGTTTGATCAGGATTAACCCCAATACCCGTCATAAGGTTCATTTTTCAATACCGCCAGCATTCTGTGCTCAGATCACACTGAACATTTCATATTTTATCCCGGTGAATAGTGTTTCACCTTGTAAAAATAATGAATAATTTGAAATCATCTGAACACTAACTCTTTCTAAAGCTATTACTGAATTGTTCAGGGTCACAAGTGGCAGTCAATCATCCAACAAGAAGACCACTCGGGATGAATTACATTTGGAGCAAATGAATAAATGTTCATTACTTTATCTTTGTCAGGGTCATGGTGGCTGGCGCCTAACCCGTGTGTGTGTGTGTGTGTGTGTGTGTGTGAGAGTGTGAAGATGGACTGTTGGATGTTAGTACTGTGCAGAATACTGCAGTAACTCGTGACTGTATTTGAAGCATGTGTACTGTGGGAAGTTGTGCGACGGTGACGTTGTTGGGAGTTGTGCTTTCTCAGTACTGTACATGATAGTGTTTTACTTTGATCTGGTTAAATCATGCCGGCTTAGACAAGTGAACTTTTTGCTACGGGGTTTTAACTGATCAAACCATCGAAGTGTTAAAGTGTAACTCTTGACCGTTCTGTCATGCATTGTGTGTGTGTGTGTGTGTGTGTGTGTGTGTATATATATATATATAATCTTCTGGTCTCTGAAGAGCTTATCAGAAAGCCTGCTGTTCCCAGGACTGCACCGAGTTGAACTCTGAAGCACTATCATGTTCTCTGCATTTTAACACCTGCTCTGTTCCTGCAGGCACATGCCTGTGACGACTGTTTAATATGTAAGAAAATACACACGGTGTGCCATGCTGTAATAAAATAACATTCCCTCTGCAGAAGTGTGATATGGCTCAGCTGGAAGCAGCGGTTGATTTTCATGTAGCATTATGGCCTGATGTGTGTATTCCGGTTATTCCACTGTCTTTTGCCTGCCCAGGCTCCATCAGAGAATAATGCTTCATCTATATTGTTTTGGAGTTGGAATACTGACAGTGCGGCAACAATGCATGGTGGGAGACGAGTAAAATTGGCTGTGTTTTTATGGGTTGCAATGATGGCGTACTTTTCTTATTCTTGTGAGTCGATTCATACGCTATGCATACTACACTAAGCGCTTGTGTAAGCGGCTGATATTGGGACCCATCTGCTTGCCTAATCTTCAAAGCTGGTAGCAGTATATGAAAAGGATAAGTTAGAATTGGCAAAAACATCTGGAATAAATAACAAGCAAACAAGTAAGGCAGAAGGTAACAGGAAGCATGACTAATGTTAGTAAGACACTGGGATTCAATGATATAGGGCTGCACGATTTGGAAAAAATGCCATAGATACATTAATGGCCCTTTTCCATATATTCAAGTATACTGTGTGTGTGTGTGTGTGTGTGTGTGTGTGTGTGTGTGTGTATGTATGTGTATATATGTATATATGTATATGTATATATATATATATATATATATATATATCTATATATATATATATATATATATATATATATATATATATATATATATATATATATTGCATTGCAAAGCATTCATTCATACCACTTATAATTACAGACTTGGATTTATTTTATTGGGATTTCAATGTCACTCATTTTTAAACCAAAATATCATCATATAAAATGTGTTTATCCCAAAAACAAGTGGTTTTTGGCTGCAAGTTCAGTGTCAGTCTTCTCTGCATCCATTTTCACCTGGTCTCTGTGATGAGCCACACGTGTACTGAACTGAGACCATCTCTGCTTTTTTGTTTCATTCGAAGCGTATATCCAAATATCCAAAATGCTCACAGACCGCATGTGAAGTGCACACATTTTGCCGGTATATGATTGCACAGGCTGGCGTTAAACGTGATGCGGTTAAACGTTCAGCACTAATTACGATACGAGTAATCACGCAGAAATACAGTGATGTAAACATGACTGAGAACAGACACATTCCTGATCATCATACAGGATTTGTGTTCATCTTGGATACATTCATTAGATAAAAAAATGGAAATTATTTTGTATTATACTGTGTAAGTGTAGCTTGATATTTTATCTTTCTTGAACTGATTAGTGGTCAGTGAGATGTCTTATGTGATTCTGTCTTTTAACAACACGCTTTTGCATTTTATCATAAAGAATTAGAGATCTTTTGAAATGCACGAAAAAGCTCCAGAAAATAGACTTACTTATTCATCACTTGTGTTCCGTTTTAAAGAACACCCGTGGAGTTTTGATTTAATGAAGGCTTTTGTTAAATTTCAAGTACTGAAAACGTTGTTGATAATAAAGATTGGTTAATTACTCATTGCACACTTCAGTTTTTTGGCTCGTAAGTTCTAGCACTTCTGATTGTTCCAGCTGAATTCATTTTAAATATCACTCGGTAAAAGAGGGGGGGGGGGGGGGGGGGGGGTGTTAGGTGGTCTTTGTGATTTGTAATCTTGAACATTTTCAGTAACACGTATTCAGTTTGTTCCGTTCTGAAGATGACTACAATTACATTATGAACATAATCACATTTCCAAACATTGGCAAGTTTTTATACAAGACTACGTTCATACGAGACTATAGTGTTTAAATAGTACCTTTTAAACAGCATGTTGGTTAAATGCAATGTTACCAGAATTTGTATGCACAGAAAGCTGTTTGTAAACAGCGAGCAGTGAAGCGTGTGTGCAAAGGAAGCATTCAGAGAAGAAATCACTTGCCAAGCAGTAAACCTTGAAATACATGTGCTTCATTTTCATTAACACGCCATGGTGTACACTCCTGAGGAAAGATTTTGGAGTAGGGATCAGAGGGACGTCTCCACTCCTGCGATTTGATCAGCCTCTTATATTGCCGTGTGTACGTTGTGAGCGTATCCGCTATTTGTCTGTGATTTGTACGCGTGTGCGGTGCTTGTGATTGATTATACTGCTCATTATTTGTGCCATTTAATCTCTGGCCTCCTGCAGAAAACCCCATGCAGGGATATTCTCTGCTTTGTGAACTAATTACCACATATACCACAAACACACACACACACACACACACACACACACACACACACACAGGGTCAGGAAGAAAACTCATTGTAAAACAGGTGAATGTTTATATTCTCTCCACTTCATTTTCCAATAACAGTTTGTATTCGGTCAGGTAGGAGCTCTACAGATTGATGTAAATTCTCTTTAACGCTCTTTTTTAAAAAAAAAAATGTATTTCTTTCTTTATTTTTAAACATATCTTGTCCTGAAGTAGTGAGCCAGTGTTGAGGTCAGACAGCAATGTGGAGATTGTGTTCCATGGTGTAACCCCAGTGTCCCAGAATGCTTCACCTGCATTGTGAGGAAGGCTCACAGGAAATCAGGTTGTTGCTGCTGCTTTCCACTGGGAAGAAGCTGAATAACAGGAACAAAGAGGTGCTGGAGATAAGGTGACAGGAAACGGAGGGAATCCCACATGCTGCGTCTCTCTTTTATTCTCTCTAATACAAATGATAGTGGCCAGTAAACATCTGAATGGTATTTTTATGCAGCGTGGTACAGTCTTTTCCATAAAGGTCTTTCCATATGCATTATTTTTTTTCATATAGAATTCCCCCAATTTAATATATCTTGAGAGAGGTGTCTGTAAAATGATTCTATGGTAAACATAATTTAAAATTAAATTCCTATGTGCTATTATTAGGCATAGAAGTGTAAAACAATGGCATGATGGAACGGGGTGTGTTTCTTCCCTCATAGTTCACGGGTTCAAACTTTGATCCTGTGCTCAAAATGGTCTCTGTCCAAAGATTCTTTACATCTTTTTCTCGTGCGCGCGTGTGTGTGTGTGTGTGTGTGTGTGTGTGTGTGTGTGTGTGTGTGTGTGTGTGTGTGTGTGTGTGTGGATTCCTACCAGACTCTCAGGTGGATCGGCGATGATGAATTGCCCCTAGGTGTGAATCAGTGTGTGAAAGCGTGTGGTGCCCCGGAGCGAGCTGGACTTTTATCCAGGGTGTATTCCTACTTCACATCCTGTTATTCCTGGGAATTTTAAAGCAGTGGAAACAGGAATATCGCAAATCAGGATATAATGTTACAAAGGGCCACATTGTTGTATTTATTGTTACAAATATGCAAATGACCAACTGTCCAGGTCTGATTTCTAACAATCATTTTACGTTTTCCCTTAATAATAACGAATAAATCTTCTGCATTATTTATACAATCACCCTTGAGAATATTATACTGCACATCTGGGATACAAATCTGCATCTGGCTGTTTAACATTTCTGAGGAGAAAACGGACACGGGGGCGGGGGGGTGGGGGGGGGATTTTTTACTATACTGTGTCATTTTATCTTTTAATCTTTTTCACAATTTACATAAAAAAGTGGTTCTGTTTCAGCGATCTTAACCATCATGCAAATGATCGCACCACTTTCTACTTGTACAACATATATAGAGCTATTTGTGGCTCGAGTCAGAGTTACAGCCAGTCTGTATTCTACACCCCGTAAAATCTGTTGTCACACAATGTATTTGTGAGCACATTGTTTTTAATTGAAGTACTTTGGCCCTCACTAGTGCCTGCGTTTTGTTTGATAAAAGCGTTTTGTTTGTATGTTGATTTGATCTACAGCAGAGATTTCCAAACTAGAGACAATTTTACGGAGTTGGCCTGTGGTGAGTTTTGATTTATATATGCTAGATACTAAAATGGAAAATATACCATTTAAAAAAACAAATATATAAATGAATTTGAAAACTGACGATCAGTTTCAAGTCTCTCATTAAAGGTCGCTGAATAGTGGCATTAAACATTGAACTCGTTTAGACAATCCAGTTTATTGTACCTAATATTACTATTAGTTTATTTTTGTTGTATATAAAACAATCTATACAAAGACTATAAGTGCTAATTTGTTTACTGCTGTCGATGTATGTAGCAATATTGATTAGACTTGTTTGGCAGACTGACTGTGATTTGTAATTAAATCTATTAGAAACAAGGCATGAACAAGTAAGTTACTAATTAAAAAATAGCACCTGGATGAAACTGATATGTTGTGTAAATATGACCTTCTTATAATCCAGTGATTCCAAAAAATCCCTCCACATTCTTCATTGTAGACGTTTGAGGATGGCATCTTTAAAGATGATGATCTAATATTGAGCTTGTTTGTTTAGTTGGTCTAGGTGTTCCGTTGCTATGCACGTTAGTATATGGTACATGCCACCAAATGTGCTTTTTTTTTTTTTTTTTTTTTTACTTTGACCGATTTCACAAGATCTAGTGCACAGCTTCCCAAACAAATTCCCCACATTTCCAACGTTTAAGCAGCTACTCTTGTACAGTGTCAAGTCACCTTCTGCAATGAAGTTGTTTTGTTGGTGTTTTCAAAGCATCATAGAACAATGGAGGCCTTTCTCTGGGGGATCATCAATTCATCACAACCCTTCATAAATTGGTGAGGTATCTGCTACTGTTATCCACTATCCTCTCATCTCATCTCATGTCAATTTTGTCCACATGTAGACAAAATTGTTGGTACCCTTGACAGAAAATCTGATGAAAGGTTGCACCGCAGGATGGTGGATAAGCGTCCCCAAACAAGTTCCAAAGAAATTCAAGCTGTCCTGCAGGTTCAGGGTGCATCAGTGTCAGCACAAACTATCCGTCAACATTTAAATGAAATGAAACGCTATGGCAGGAGACCCAGGAGGACCCCACTGCTGACACAGAGACATACTCAATACATTTTGGCCAACTGTAAGCCAAAATCCTTCTGAGAAAACGTCTTGTAGACAAATGAGACCAAGATAGAGCTTTTTACCAGGTTTTTAGTATTTACCACGGTGAAAGAGCTGGGTTTGTGTCCGAGATCTTGAGTCTTCCAGCAGGACAATGATCCCAATACTTCAAAAAGCACCCAGAAATGCATGGTAACAGCTGGAGAGTTCTGGCCAGCAATGATTCCAGCTCTAAATCCGAATGAACACCTGTGGAGAGATCTTGAAATTGCTGTTGGGGAAAAGGAGCCCTTCCAATCTGGAGCAGTTTGCAAAGGAAGTGTGGACCGAAATTCCGTGTGTAAGAACTTCTTGATGGTTATGGGAAGCGACTTATTTCAGTTATTTTTTTTAAAAGGGTGTGCAACTAAATATTAAGTTAAGGGTGTCTTCAATTTCGTCCAGCCCATTTTCAGAGTTTTGTGTGACATTGTCAAATTAGCAAATTTTTGTTTCGTTCCAATATACAAAAAGGGAATAAACGTGTATAGCAAAACGTGTTAACGCCATACTGGACAAATCTCAGGGGTACCAACAATTTTGTCCATGTGTGGACAAACACACATCATCTCAATTTAGTACTCAATCAGTTAACTGAAAGTAGCATTCCATGAGCACAAGCGCTTTTTCAAATCTCCAGCAGTATTTTTTCCTCAACCCGTGGTCCAGCCCAACCGAATAATTTACCGCTACACGCATGCTGGTCTCGCACATTAACCCCACAATCCCAGGATATTTTTTCAGAACCATATTTGGGAACTAACAACTCCTTGACACCACGCTCCACTGTTCCATATCCAAATGCTAATCAACTGTCACTTGACATTTAATAATAAATGTTCCACCATTATGGACGATATTGCACTAAAGAAGCTTGGTCATCCCCAACAGAAGTCTAAGCCACGGCTACATAGTAACATCCGACGACTACACCAACAATTCCGATGGTTTGAGAGGAAATGGAAGAAAAACCGACTCCAAATATCATTTGCACTAAAACGCTTTCAAAAAGCACAAAAGATCAAAATCTTATCCAATATTATTGAAAGAAACACACACTGTCGCAGATCCCTTTTTCTGTGGACGCGTTTTGCAAAAAACTTTTGCGAGATTGTAAATGTCAATAAAAAAACGTTGCGAAATGGCAACTGTTACGAAGTGTTTCCAGTAACCAGGTCATGCGACTAAAAGTCATTAAAAAAATGGAGACAGATATCGGCAGGCTTACTTGTAACGCATTAGGCGTTTTTATTTGTAATTGGAGACGTAGGTTATACAAACATTAATGGCGAGGCAATCCCCCTATACTTTCACGTGGCAACGTAATGCGTAAGTTCTGGGGGTAATAGTGCGCAATTCAGAATTTCCGGAAGAACTTGTTTTGAGCTGTGCAGTGCAATAGGACCTCTTGTAGCACCTGCAGCATCATACCCAAGGCAAGGTAAATATGTTACCTGGAAGCGTGAAAAAAACATTTTTGTTTTGTAAATTATTCCTTTTTCGCATCGTCTAAAAAAACACCTCATGTGAGCGTAAAAACTTTTTTGCAATGCATGTGTGTTTTTGTGAATTAGACGCATTTCCATTAGGCTTATTTTCAATTTGCTATTTAAATTTGTGCATTTTGAAGGGAAATGGAATCGCGCTTAGTGATTAACTCCTTTCTCAAACCCCCTGCTAATCCCAAACTTCCGACTTCCCTCTGACTGTCAAAAAGGAAATTCTTTATTCGACAAAATTAACACCACACGAGTCCATGCTTTCACCCCGGGGCGATTACTTAACTAATCCTACATTCTCCTCCGCACAATGGAACTAATTTGAGCTGGTTTGTTTCAGACATGTAAAGATATCACCTGTTCTCCCACAACATCCTACCTTCTCGCTCCTTAAAACAGCGTTCTGATTATTATAACAGTTTGTCTTAACCTGGGACTGTACCAGGCGGTTTTAAATCTGTCACTGTGACTCAAATTCGTAAGAAACCCTCACTGCATACGAGATTTACCGACCTATATACAATCAACTGTTAATATCTAAAATTCTAGAGCATTTTATACAGCAGCAAAATAATCTGGAAACTCATTAACAGTGGTTTGGCCGATTGCAAGCTTAAGACATAAAAAAAACTTTAACTCTGAGGTTTTGTTTAAAAATGATATAAACTAAGAAGGAAGAAGTGCTAGTTGAAGTGTTTCTAGAAGAGATAGGTCTTCACTTGCCGCTTGAAAATGTTCGAAGTCGGTAACTCTGCATGACATGCATTCCACCACCTTTTTACCAGAACAGAAAATAACCTTGAACTAAACGTACTGCGTATGCTGAGAGAAGGTGGAACCAGGTGAGTAGTGCTAGATGCTCTCATGTATGGGGGATGGGGGGGGGGTTGATGAGGTAAGAAGGTGCAGGTCCATTTTTGCCCTTGTAGACGAGCATCAGTGTTTTGAATCGGATGCGTGCAGCTACCTGGAAGCCAGTGGATGTAGAGCAGCAGTGATTGGTGTTGTGGGAGAACTTGAGCAGGTTGAACACAAGTTGTGCAGCTGCATTTTGGAAGAATAACGTTCTGAGGTAGAATCTGCCAGCAGAGGATTGCAGTAGTTCGGTCTTGAAATGATGAGATACTGAACAAGCACCTGAGCAGCCTGTGTGGATAGAAATATCAAATCCTTCTGATGTTGTAGACAAGGTACTGACAAGAGCCAGTCGTGTTGGCAACATGAAAAGAAACGGACCGCGGTTACCCCGAGGTTACGAGCAGAGGAGAAAGCACAGAGTGTATAGTGTGCTGCATAGTACTGAGTTGGCACTCAAAAGTTTTTAATGGCTACGGATGCTGGCCATATTGTAGCTTTAGTACTATCAGACGTAAGCTCAGCTTTTGATTTTGTTGAACATAAGATACTTTTATCTTGATTGGAATGGTCAGTTGGTATAACAGACACGGTCCTCAAGTGGATCCAATCATTTTTATCCAACAGACATTGTACGGTTAGTCTAGGTGTCCATACAACTTCTATCAAACGCCTCAATTGCGGGGTACCTCAGGGATCGCTTCTCTCACCTTTACTATTCTCTTTACTAATGCTAGCATCTATTGTGAGTAAATGTGGTGTATTTTATCACTGTTATGTGGAAAACCCCCAACTCTACATTAAATATAGACATAAACGCATACAAGAGGCTAGGTGCTGTGTCTTCAGGAAATGAAACTTTGGCTCACAAACAATTTTATGGTGTTAAATGAAAATAAAGCCCAACTTGTTAAATTTTTTTCGAAAACGAACTCTCGACTCTGGCCGACCGAAGGACGCTCTCCACATACCCAACCACCAATGTTAAGAATTTTGGGTTTTATCTTGACACCAGTCTGGATATACAAATAAATATTTAATGTTAGCAACAGCTTTTATCACCTGCGCTGGTTAGTCAAGGTCAAATCATTTTCAAGTGTAGAAAGCTTTGAAACCGTCATTCATGACTTCATTTCCATACGACTCCATTACTGCAACTCGCTGTATCTCGCCTCCAGATGGTTCAAAATGCAGCTGTGATCACATCACACCAATTCTACGTTCACTGCACGCTGCCAGTCCGTTACAATACTGGCTTTTAAATCTTAGTCTTAGTTTATAAAGTTTGCTGCAACCTAGACCCCAAATATCTTATCGGCCTAATTATCCCACATAACTCCTCTAGATCCCTTCCATCTGTTAGCTGTCCCAAGATTTCGCCTACAACGGAAAGTTGATTGAGCTTTCACAGTGGTTGGTCCTAAGTTGTCTAATAGCCTACCGCTACACACCAGAACTGCCTCTTCACTCACATCTGCATTCAAATTTCTACTCTAAACCCGTCATTTTTCTCATGATTTAATTGTTTTAGCATTTCACTTATGTGATTTTGTTTTATTTTCTGCTTTATTTTTATGTACAGCGCTTTGGCCAACCAAGATTGATTTTAAATGTGCTTTATAAATAAGTGCCAGATATCAGACATGTGATCCTCTGTTGGATAAACAATAACAATGGCTCCTTTGTCTAAGCTGATGCAACAGTTACAAGGAGTGTTTATAAGTAATGGTAATTACAGTAGAGGCATGTTGCAGTACTTTTTTGCAGTACTCAAAATACAGTTACCTTAGTTATTGTTAAGGTAATTATTTTCTATTGTTTCAACTACATTTTTATTTACTTTGTTGGTAAGCAAGCATGCATGTGAAAAACGGATGTGATGAAAAAAGATTTGTTATTTTCTTCAGTACAGTGGAACATGCCGAGATGTGCTAATTTCACACAGTTAGAGATAATCCTGTACAAGTCTGTTGAATGAATTTTATATAAGTGGTTTTAAATAAGATATACTACGGACTTAATGCGAATTGCATTAAATTGAAAACACTGCCCTGGTACTGTAGATGTAGTGTTTAAGTAAATAAAGTGTGTAGCTGCCTTAGCTAAGACATGATAATGAAAATTTAAATGCACGCTGTAACACCTGGTTTAAAATCTTCTCCTTCCTCCTCTAATGTGTTGAACATGCATGCTAATATTCCTGAAACTGCAAAATTACAAACAAGTATCTGAAGCATGGTGTAAATCGCTCTGTCAGATAGACAACCAACCGTGCTCATCTCCCCAGCCATCCATCCTGTGAGTGGGATTTTCTCACGCTGTGCATTTCATGTTATTTGAACACAAGCCCATCTCATCATATGCTTCAGATAAATATGCCTGGCAAATGTTCTCATGCTGTACGAGATCTTCAGTGCTTTTTTCTTCCCTTTGCATATTCGCTGCAGCTCAGTAAATCTGCTGTAACTTGTCTAAATTTTAAATCTCACAGTCCACAGAGACTTTTATTGTCCTTGTTTAAGGCCAACTACTGCTTTATGGGTAGTGATTATGCATTTAGAACATGGTACACATTCATGTATATTTCCATTTAAAAAATCCATCTTGCATATCTATTCTTTTTGATTTTAATTCATTTTTTTATATTTATTTTTTTATATTTATATTTTTTTATATTTATTTATAATTCATTTTTTATATTTACTTTAATCTTTTCATACACATTGTATGCATTTAAATTTAAATGAAAAATACCTTTCAGATAATAAGATACAATGCCACACTTAAGACTATTGCTGTCCGCCTAATGGCAATTTGACAAATAATTACATTCACTTATTCCTACAGGCAGTTTGTCTAATCATATTACCAAAGTAAACAAAGTGCCTGGTACAGCATCATTTTTGCCAGAGCAGGCATTACACCCGAGTCGGAGCTGTAGCTTTGCCCACAAGTCCATTCATCGAGTTCATATGTGATCATACTAACTGTCATAGAGCCGGATGTCGATACTAGCTTGATAGCATTATTAGCTACACAGGAGTTAGCAAGCGTTACGTTTATTTTCTTTGGTTCAACCAAAACAGTTTACCTTTACCTATCAGTCTTTCCAACAGTTCACTGTTTTATTCAGTTATGTTTTTATAGATATGCCAATGAGAAGTGTTGCCAAGTCATCAGCCAACTTCATCTCTATTCTCCAGTAATTAATTTTTTTCTTTAATAGCCACCCGGATGTTTTATCATGAACATGCCAGGGATTTTTTACTACAAACGACACTGTAAGAAATGAATCTCCTCTTTCCAGCACCCAAGTGTGTGCATATGAATGATATTTAGAATTAGTTTGCATTGTTGTAAAAAGGACCGCATACTTTAAGTTCCTTCTTGGAAAGCCACAAGTTTGTCAAATTGGCTTATTGGATATTCAGTTAGCTAATATGGAGCCAAATATGCCAGTATAAAGGGGGATATAATAGGCTGCTCCCTAAAGCGTCAATCAAGGGAATCAAACAAATCTGTCATGGCCCTGGATGCAGTTTTACTGTCTAGGACTCTATATAACAAAACTCTCCTTGGTGAAAAACACATGTGCTGCATGTTTACATTCTAAAATCTATTTTTGATCTTGTGTCAACCACTTATCTAAGTGGATCAATTTGCATTTGCCCACTTTTGTGATAAGTGGAACTGGCTGCTCTTCTGGACTAGCATCACACGATTTCCAGATTGTAATTGCAAATTGAGTATTTGTGTATGAAATGACCTGTTGTTATGACATCTAGGTGTTATGTCAAATATAGCAAGTGAATAGATAGACTTTTTTCAACTTTTTTAAACAAGAAAGATCATTTTAAGACAGATATGCAGTAAATAGTAATAGTAATAATAATAAGTGTTTCCTAGACAAATCATCATGCTTTCACATTCCATCTGAAAATGTTATTGTATGTAATAAAATCTCAATTCTGATTTAATCAGAGAATTCAAGCATCAGGAAAAGGCACTTTTTTTACAGATTTCTCAATAAAGTGGTAAAGTTTGAAAAAGGAGGCAGCCGATAAAGCCATCAGGGATTTGTCCCAACGCTGTGTGCTACTTGTGTTTCTATTCAGTGTCACCTTTTGACTACAGATCATAACAGGGAGTAGAACCTGTAGATCAAATTCCTCAAAGCAAAACAAGTAATAATAAATTGGTTGAGATGTTCGAGTGACCTTGGTTTTTTACTACAGCTGCTTGGCTAGCTGTAAAATGGTTTTCTTGCTGAGTGGGAACGCACTGAATGCGTCATACATTTCTACACGGCCTTCTGCCCGGCCTACTTCTCCTCCTCCTCATTATAGCCAACTATTTAAAGGGTCATTAAACATGTTGCAAGTTGCCACCTGCCACTGGGTCTTTAAGTCACCAAGAGCCTGTCTGGGCAATCAATTACCATGGGAATGGAATAGTCACAAACATCTGTCAGATGGTGACCATCTATGCAGATATGTCGATGCTGTCCAGAAACCTCTGCATACTTATGATTTTTGCCTGTATTGCAAATTTTCCAGCTCATTCCAGGGAGGATTAGAGTGCAGTGTTAACGCTGCATTGGCCGCAGAGTTGATTTCCAAGCATGCCGGAAAAGGTACAACAGCAGAATATCTGATTAAGGCCCAAATTGCAGGGCCAGCAGATGTACAGCAAAATCCTGCTCGTGCTATAAATGTGTGCAGAGGGTTGTTTTTTTCTTTTTTGCCGAGAGTGGCACACAGCTCATTTAGTTTTGAAGTGACTAACCTTTCAGGCAACATGTCTTCCTTCCTGCGTGTCATGCCAGATGGAATTGGACATGGTAGTAAAATGGATATTTTTGGTTCAATTGAGTGTACTTGGTTAGGGCATCCTAGCCCATGCTGAGGACTGACACAAGAATCGATAGAAATCCAATTGGCATTAAATGCGGCTTTGGGTGTCCGTGTCGTTCCTTTGAGAACGATAAGTGCTGTTGGCACTGCATGGTCAGGATCAAGTGCTGTATGTATGTATGAAAGAGAAACCCTGGGGAGGAAGAACCGAATAGATTGTTGCTGTTTGCTATGAAATCCACAATAAAAGGCTGTCAGTAACATAGTAAATAACATTATATTGTTATTTTTTACTTTTGTTTGTGTCAGGTTTTTTTTTTAATCTGTCCTGAAATTGAAGCCATGAACTCCTAGTTGAGTCTTTTAAGGCTGTTGCTTTTTAAACATTTTTAAAATTATATATATATATATATATATATATATATATATATATATATATATATATATATATATATATATATATATATATATATATATATAATCTTACCGCAAATTCAATTTTTAACGGCACTGATTTTATTAACGCAGTGTGCGTTACTATGTGAGCGATCTGCGAATGAAATGTTGCCGAATGTACGAGACCCGAACAACAAAGACATCTCTGGTCACTTTTCATTCTGGAGAAAATAAAAAGCCCAAATGAATAAAGAAACGTCAGGTCATGTATATGAGCTTCTCACTATATTACTGTGTCTTGCTGTATGGAACCTAAACATATCACCACTTTGTATGGAAAGCAACCCAAACCGGAACATACTTCTTAAAGGAGCCACATACCATATTTAACAATTAAAACAATGACTAAAAACTACATGTATATTAACAAGTAATTAATATTAAAAAAATCATTTCCAGAGTGAAATAAATATAAAATAATGAATCACTTTATTTTGAAAAGATATTGTGAGTAAAATTTAGATATTTATGACATCTGTCACAATTAGCTAGAGTATTAAAAACATGAATTATGTATTTCTTTGGTTTTGTATTGTTTTTCTCCTCTGATTGGGCTCCGTCAGGGATTTAACTCTGCAAACTGCTAATTAAATACTGTGCTTATAACTATTATTCTTTTTTATTATTTTCTTATTTTAATATAATTCATTTGTTCTGCATTGTGGTGTATTATTTTTTCTTAAATTAGTTTTGGAGATGTAACATTTAAAACTACAGTCACTGTTGTTTTATATCATCAAACTCCACACTTGGAAGAGAATTACACAGGGCTGAAACTTCACTGCGTGCAGCCTTAAACAGCAGCAGTGTGTCGAGCATGTGATCTTTGCTTCTGTGGCAGTTTTGGTCACAGATAAAAAAAAAAGAAACTTTTATTTACTGTAAATCTGTTCCTGATCCATCCTGATGTTTATTTTTCTGCTTCTGGTGGAGGATCTTTCACACGAGAGTCACTCAGTGCTGCTGAGAACTGCTAAAGGTGATTTTAGCAAAGAAAAAAACTTCCTGAGACGATATGAGGAAGAAACTTGGAGCTCTAATTTCATTATAGATTTATTTTGCTTTCATCCATTCACTTTAGTGCAAACTGATTAGTGGCAGTTACAGCGGTAAAGCTGTGATAGTTGTGTAATCTATTCTTATCACTTACACTCCAACTCTATATTCCTGGGTTCAACGTGGTTGTTTTTCTGTGATGATATAAATAAAAAAACAACTCCTCTGAAATTGTACAAAGACAATTGTTTGCATCAACAATAAACAATGCAGTGCTTTGGGTCATAAGCATCATTCTAACATTGGACATACATTTTGAATGAATAAGGTGAAAGGTTTTAGTGGCAATATTATACCTCTAAAAATACTTGAAAGGTTAAAAGGAGATCCTAAAAAGTTTTAATCCTCATATTGATGATATTTTTAGATGTTTGTTGGGTTTTTGTGTCTTTAAGTGGACCGCGGCTGTGTGAGCGTGTGATGGGCAGAGCTGGCACAGCCGATATCGCTAATCCAATCACCAGGAAGTTGATGTTATCTTCCTGTAAGACAGAAAGTTCATTTTTATTCCGCAGCTTGCCGAGCAAACCGCACTCATTTCTCATTGTTTTCCCCCGCATTCCTATCAGCATTCTTTTGGGGTGATCGGGTGAGATGCCTTAAAGATGAACCGAATGCTGATACTTTAGACACCATGGACTGTAAGTGGCCTATTAAAGGTTTGGGTCAAAATTTGAATCACACATGTAATAAAGAATTCTGCATTAAGAGGTTTAACCACAGTTTACCATATGGGAGAGAAACAGCATGAGGTGGGATTCTCTCTGTAAATGCATTCAAGCCGCTTGAAGCGCAAGGCTGCATGCAGATGCAGGCCTGGAGTCAGCGCCTCTTACGCACTCTGTAAATGTGATTTTCCTTGCGGCTGCTTCACCACAGGCTGGCTGGTAAAAAGGTTAATGTCATTACCCTGCTAGATTAAACAATTGAAAATGTAATGTGGAGAACAGGGGGAGGGGTCAAATGTGCTTGACTTTTCTGCCACTAGGCCATTTAAAAATATTGAAACGTTTGCTTGTGAAACGTGTTTATGAAAATGGAAAGTTAAAGAAAAATGGTTTCTGTTGACGTCATAGACGATTGTAAATGCAAATTTATTATCTAGTTAATTGTTTGGATACATCAGGTTTGGTTATTTAAATCCAGCCCATTTAGCAAATGTATTTTAATCAGATTTATTTACTTATTGACATTCCCGGTATGAAATTTATTACATAAATTAAAACTGCAGTGCTCGCAACCATGAAAGATTGGAGCTTTTAAATATTCATGATAAGTTCTTTGCTTGGAGTCCTCTATTCTCTAAATCTTAATATAATGATCGTAATTTATGTAATCCCTTTTTAAAGTTTAATAATATGAAATAATTTGGAAGGCAGAAGCTCCAGATACCCAGGTTCAGCCTGAGCTCCAGTTACTGTCTATGTGGATTTCTTCAAGTGTGTCTGGTTTCATTTTGCCTTCAAAAACACACACAGAATCCCACTGCTGCACAAACTGAGCTGAATAATATTCATCAGTTAATTTATTCCACGAGCCGATCTTGTCAAGAGAAAATGTAATGCTCACGGTTGTCACAGATAGAATCTATGTACCAGACATTTTGGTGGTGGATGAGAATACATGATTCCTAAAATAATCATTAGCAACAGCCCTATATGTATATGTAATCATATATATATATATATGTGTGTGTGTGTGTGTGTGTGTGTGTGTGTGTGTGTAATCAGTGGAAAAATCACGAGAATACATGATTCCTAAAATAATCATTAGCAACAGCCCTATTATTTTTATATATATATATATATGTTTTTTTATATATATATATATATATATATATATATATGAGATTTCGAGGGTGTAGAGAGAGAGAGAGAGAGAGAGAGAGAGAGAGGTTCGAGAGAGAGAGAGAGAGAGAGAGAGAGAGAGACCGAGACCCAAACGTAGACCCAAACATATTGTGAGTGTGTGCTGGGAACGCCACAGGTGCCTGTCGTGGCGGTAATCCCCGAACCCGGTGGATGGCCCTCCGGAAGTAAGGGATGCCGTCAAGCTGAAGAAGGAGTCCTTCCGAGCCTGGTTGGCTCTTGGGACCCCTGAGGCAGCTGATGGGTACCGTCAGGCCAAGCGGGCTGCGGCCCGGGTGGTTGTTGAGGCAAAATCTCGGGTATGGGAGGAGTTCGGAGAGGCCATGGAGAGGGACTATCGGTCAGCCTCAAAGAAGTTCTGGCAAACCGTCCGGCATATCAGAAGGGGGAAGCAGTGCCCTGCCAAAACTGTCTACAGTGGAGGTGGGGATCTGTTGCACTTCAACTGGGGACATCATCGGACGGTGGAAGGAATACTTTGAGGATCTCCTCAACCCCGGAGTCATGCCTTCCGATGAGGAAGCAGAGGCCATGGGCTCAGAGGTGGCGTCATCTATCACCCAAGCTGAAGGTCACCGAGGTAGTTGAGAAGCTTCTCGGTGGCAGAGCAGCGGGGGTGGATGAGATCCGCCCTGAGTACCTGAAGTCTCTGGATGTTGTGGGGCTGTCTTGGCTGACACGCCTCTGCAACATCGCGTGGCAGCTGGGGACGGTGCCTCTGGATTGGCAGACCGGGGTGGTGGTTCCTCTTTTTAAGGAAGGGGACCGGAGGGTGTGCTCCAACTATAGGGGGATCACACTCCTCAGCCTTCCTTGGGAAAGTCTATGCCAGGGTACTGGAGAGGAGAATTCGGCCTTTAGTCGAACCCCGGATTCAGGAGGAACAATGCGGTTTTCGACCTGGCCGTGGAACACTGGACCATCTCTATACCCTCTACAGGGTGATGGAGGGATCATGGGAGTTTGCCCAACCGGTCCACATGTGCTTTGTGGATTTGGAGAAGGCATTCGACCGTGTCCCTCGCTGCACTCTGGGGGGGGTGCTCCGGGAGTATGGGGTCCGAGGCCCTCTGTTGAGGGCTGCTCGGTCTCTGTATGCACGGAGCAGGAGTTTGGTTCTCATTGCCGGCAGTAAGTCAGACCTGTTTCCGGTGCATGTTGGACTCCGGCAAGGCTGCCCTTTGTCACCGGTTCTGTTCATTATTTTTATGGACAGAATTTCTAGGAGCAGCCAGGGGCTGGAGGGAGTCTGGTTTGGGGACCACAGGATCTCGTTTCTGCTTTTTGCAGATGATGTCCTGTTGGCTCCATCAGGCCAAGACCTTCAGCATGCACTGGGAAGGTTTGCAGCCGAGTGTGCCCTCGACACCTCCAAAATCTGAGGCCATGGTCCTTAGCCGCAAAAAGGTGGTTAGCCCACTTCAGGTTGGTGGAGAGCTCCTTCCCCAAGGTGGAGGAGTTCAAGTATCTTGGGGTCTCGTTCATGAGTTCATGAGGATGGAACGGGAGATCGACAGGCGGATCGGTGCAGCCTCTGCAGTAATGCGCTCGATGTACCGGTCCGTCGTAGTGAAGAGGGAGCTGAGCCAAAAGGCAAAGCTCTCAATTTACTGGTCGATCTACGTTCCTACTCTCACCTATGGCCATGAGCTTTGGGTCATGACCGAAAGGGCAAGATCCCGGATACAGGCGGCCGAAATGAGCTTCCTTCGCAGGGTGGCTGGGCGCTCCCTTAGAAATAGAGTGAGAAGTTCAGTCACTCGGGAGGAGCTCGGAGTAGATCCACTGATCCTCGACATTGAGAGGGATCCAGCTGGCATGGCTTGGGCATCTTTTTCGAATGCCTCCTAGGCGCCTCCCAGGGGAGGAGTTTCGGGCATGTCCCACTGGGAAAAGGCCTCGAGGAAGACCCAGAACACGTTGGAGGGACTATGTCTCTCGACTGTCCTGGGAATGCCTCGGGGTGTCCCCCCGGAGGAGCTAGAGGAAGTGGCTGGAGTGAGGGAAGTCTGGGTATCTCTGCTCAGACTGCTGCCCCCTCGACCCGGTCCCGGATAAGCAGAAGAAGATGGATGGATGGATGGATGGATGGATGGATGGATGGATGGATAAACAAATACCTGACATTAACAAGAAATTAATTTGCTAAAATAAATCAATAATCAATAATTTTATTAAAGGGAGTTTGAGAGAAATGTATATAATTATTAATAATCTGTTGCAGTTAGAGTATTAGAACCATGAAAATGATGAATTTATGGTAAATGTATATATGTGTGTATTTACATTTACAAAAGCATAGTGGTGAACAATCCATGAACAAAATCCAATTCAGCACTTTATGGCCACAAAAAAATTGGGCACAATTAATTCTTAAGCTCTATCATTGTCATTTCACTTTACAGCGGGGTGTGAGCACTCCTTTTGATTTTCAATATCATCCAAATCTCTCTGTCGCTTCCCCTGAGGTAAAAGTCCCTCGCTGCATTTAAACACGAGCTTCACTGTCGTCTCTTCACGCCATGGAGCTCTGTCAGTCTCACAGGAAAGAATGGCTGATTAATTCAGTGACTTTGAATGTTCGTTAAATCTTTTGATGGTTATTTATTTATATAAGCTTTCTTCTCCAATAATCTCATTACAAAGTGATCCTATTCTACATACACACTGACATTTACTGTAGCCTTCAATTCAGTTAGCATGCTCAGCTCTCGAGATCTTTTTCCACTGTTATTTCTTTTTGTTTTTGTCTCTTTGACTCAGGCTTACTCACAAATAGAGTTGGTCTTGCATTTTTATGACATCTAGAAGGGTTACTGCTAACACCAAATACATCTTTTTGTACACTGGAATAAAGAAAATACTGATAACATCTACTAATGTTAATAATTGGCTTGTAGAACTGGGGGAGGATGCCACTCATAACTTTTCATAACAAATTTCAAATATTCAGTGGGTTTAACTAGATCACCACATAGAGAAGTAAAAGGAGAAAGTGGCTGAAGGTTTGTACCCCTCAGGAATCATGGGAGCTGTGGTGAGTGTAATTGTGAATGGCTGAAGTTGTGAAGATTCGGTGAGATTTTTTTCTTTGAGAGTCCAAAACAAGGGCATTTTACTTTTACTAAATATCCAATGTTTGTCTTAACTGAGGAATTGTATAATAATGTTATAATAATAATAATGTTAAAGAGCGATCCATTATTTCTAAGTGTCACTGATGAATGACCCTAACACTAATGGACACTAATGAAGTGCTGAGAATCTTCTCGGAGTCTCGTGATTGCACTCCCGCAGACTGCTTTTTTTTTTTTTTTTGTCCTTGACATGTTAACACGTGTCAGCTTGATATCCCGGTGGTGCTAGCAGCTTGAAAATTCAAACTTTGCTGTCATAACAGTGTGCACGCTGAGAGCATTTCCTCTCTGGAGGAACTGGTTGCTCACACGGTGCCAGAACTGCAAGAAAACTAAGAAAAATGTTAAATTCATTTCAAATAAAAGGATTATTATTTCAATTAAATTGCTAAACACTTGGCACTTGATCTCAAAATGGCCGGGCAATAAGAGATTGTCTGTGTGCTAAAAAAAATGTCCTGGTTGAGGAAATGGTAATTAGCTTAATCCTCCTAATACGTTTGTATGCATGCGGAAAGTGCTGGTATGCTAGTGGGAGCTGTAATTGCGACTTTTGCAGCTTAATTCCGTCAGTAACCGTGAGCGTCATTCTCCGCAACGTAGCATGCATTTGTGCCACCATTATAGCATTCATTTAACACAGTCATTAAAAAACTGGTTAAAGCAGTTTTCTTACGATTTCCTTTTTTTTCTGTGTGGATTTGCATCTCATTTTATTAGTGAAATGAGGTACAGCAACGTGTGGCAATTATAAATTCAGTAAGAGAAACACTGCTATTCAACCAAAAGGCATATTTTCAGACAACTACTTGCATAGCCAAACTAATTTGATTCTGGTGCTTAATCATGTTGTGACGGTTTTGAATTGATTGTTGATCCTGATAGAATTTTGTTAAAGGAGTAATTTTTAGGTTATTATCATTCTGCTCTGTGTATCGATGTAGTTCCAATCATACATGCAGCTTTATAAGTTCCTCTCCTCATGCACTCGTATTAAAATTCTAATGATGTATAAAAGGAAATATCATTTAAAAAATTGGTAAATTTTTTTAGTACACTTTGTTTATTGCTACAAACTAATTTGCTCTCGAGTTCTTGAATTGTTGATTTAACAACAGTCATGTTTTTAATATATAAGTATTCAGAGGGTTAGCTATGGTATAGCGACACGTCCAAGAGACTGTCCCTATGTGCACCACAGGACTAACAGACTGCCTGATACTCTCTAAGCTGCGGCTTTTTTCAGTACCAGGGAGCTGCATAATTATGGTAGAGTGACACTATTCCAAGACATCTGTTCCCAGGCCACTCCAGTGAAATGAGATTGCTTTGGAACTGCTTTGGTGCTTGAGCAGTTAGATTTGTGCTTGTCTTCAGCCGTATAGGCAGGAATGACACAATCTTAAACTACACTTTAAGTTTATACCTCTAAACCTTATTGATAGCTGTGGTCTTGTTAATGACAGAATTTTTTTTGAATTTTTATTCATAAGATCTCACAGTAAGCTTCAGGCTCAAGGGAATCTTTAATGAGCCAATTTGCTAATCCCCTAGTCCTGGTTTAGGTTAGTGGTATGTTAATGGTAAGGGTATGATGTATTAATTGCCTCTAGAAGCCACAATTCCCTTGGTCACTTTGAATAACTGTTTGACGAATAAACAAATGCCCATTACACAGGCTCCCGTTGTTCTCCCTGATTGCAAATTTTAATACATGTATTCTGCTATACAATAAAACCTGTTGAACCCTGTTTCTTTCACATAATGAGACTAATTGGCAATTTAAAAATTGCATTTACAACATTTCATTTACAGGTTTTGTTTTTCTTAATGTATGAATTGTGAGAATTTTCAGTCATCTGTAACCAGAAATGAATAACAGACTTGTGGTGTGTTGGTCTGATGTATCAGGAGAAGGCTTGGACAGGTAGAACATAATTTGTCCTGGACTTGGCAAAACACTGGCTACTAAACAAAACGCTGTGGGTTTTGTCTGCACAATCACATTTGTATTAAAAGAGAGTTTAATGCTTTAAGTTTGTGGGATAAGCTCCAATATAACCATCGACTGAAAAAAACAACGACATTAAATAAATGTAGTAAATAGTAAAACACTTCTGGTTTTCCTTACTGCTACTTTATGTACTTTGATGATTTATTTAATCATCATTTTATGTATTTTTGTTTATTATAAAAGACATTTGCACCCTTTTTATGGGTTTTGCAGATTGTTTGCAGATGTCTAATGCCGATGCAGTTCTTGGAAATGTTTGGAACAGACAAAAATGTCACAAATTGCATTGACTATCAAAATAAAAAACCACAAGGCCAGATACGGCTCAATACCTAGTCAATAAATAGTATTGATATTTTCACACTGCACACAAGTCTACAGCCAACACGGACTCGCATCACATTTCCTAGTGTTAAAACTCTGCTTAAAATGAACACATAGTTAATGTCAGATATATGTCTAAAAATTGTGTTTTTGTTATTTGGTTTAGTTCCCCAGTGTAGAAGCCGAAAATAAGTTGGAGGAAAAAGACAAGACCGAAGGAAAATGTACAGTCGAAGTGTTTTCTACATTCACACGTTATTGGTGTTATAGAATGTAGATGTTGTGTTTGAACAGTTGTGTAACATTTGTGTATCTCCAGAGGCTCACAAAATGTGGCCTGGGCAGAATTTGAGTTTGACAGTCTAAAAGTCTACAAAAACTACTGATATGGGTGTTTGTTACCCAGATAAAAATGGAGCAGGAACAACAAGACAACATTTAGTCGTTTATTAATCTGTACAGTTAACTCGTGTTTCTATTTTATTCAGCTTTATTAAGCTAAGAATTTAATCAATCATTGCTGAGCCTCAGACTATAACTAGTTCTCACGCCGGACTCGAGATCATTAAAGCCTCAGAGTTTGTAAATTCCTCAGATTCCTACAGACGGCAGCGCGTGTAAATAGTTAAGTTTAGGGCGAGATAGCAATTTGAGAATGCTTAGGTTTTATTACAAGCTCATCTGAATTCTAAAACATTTGGGGTTCAAAAACAATAGATATTTATATCCACGGAGTGAAAAAAAAATCATTCTGAGCAAAAAAGATTTATTTTTTATTTATTTATTTTTGTTTACATTCAGTTTCAGCACCAGCCCTGAGAGTGATGCTTATGAGATGTGTTTGAAACAGTCAATCTAACATGTAGTCCAGTGCTTCTGTTTTTAAAACAGTTTTTATTGTTTTAGGAAAGAAATACCAAGTATTGACATAATGACAAATCATTTAATCTGGCTTTAAACATGGAGGTGAAAGGCTTTTGTTTGAAAAATGTTTGAAATATCGGTCCGAACAGGATTTCACAGAGAATTACCGCCTTTTGAAAGAACCTGATTTCAAAGATACATGCAGCCTGTGAATTATTGAGTTGCGGCTGGCAAAGCGAGGAGCGCTGAGGTATTCTCGCTGCCATGAGTGTGAATATTAGGATCTTCCATCACTACATAGCATTTCATACAGCCCATTGGGACTCGGTGTGATATTAACTGGCAAATTATAGACTGTACATGCTCCGGGTCATAATCAGAAATGTGAGTATTGCTACTCCAGTAGATGTATTGCAGGCTTTCACTTCTGTGTTCTGGGGTGAGGTTTTACACCCCGTTTTGTAATTATGGTGTTGCACTGTTGTTTTGCCAGATCTAATTTCACACACATGGCGCACAATCGTAGCTCTCATTGAACAGCATGAACAGCAAGCATGTGCCGTGCATGTGTAAATGCAGCTCAGGATTCCGGCTGCTGTACAATATGTGACGACAGGCGTGAAACCGAAAAAATGCCTTTTTGTTTTGGCTCCTTTTTGGTTTTCTACAAGTCATGTGGATGTAATATGTTTCTGACACCAATATATATAATGGTGTAGGCCAAGTACCAAGTAGTTTGACCTCTGAGCCATTTTAGATCACAAATGAGCAAAGAAATGTCCTTCATTTTCATATTTGGGTGGTGACGTGCATCATTATTTTCTTATAGTTCCAGGATCCATTGTTTGGACTAGGGCTGCACGATATATCGGAAAAATATATACTTATCACGATAACAGTATATGCGATATTCTTTTGTTGTGGTGATATTAACATTTATTTTGTGTTAAGTATTTGTGTTGAGTGCTTAGGTTATCTAGATTTGACCAATCAAATGGGACCTTACTATCTTTATACCCGCCTCCCAAATAGGAGCTATCATACATTTGGCTAGACCGGGCCGAAGGTGAACCTAGCACATCAATGCAGATAGAGGATATAAACATAGTGCAAGGAGTGACGAGTTTGGAAAATGACAGCGACGAACTTGTGCCGAATAGGAATTGTACTTCAGCAATATTTTGGCTTCAGGAGAGAAGACGTGTCAGAAGCATTTATACTGTGTAAGTCGTACCGCAAAACGGTGGGCACGTCGAGAGGAAATACAACTAATCTACACAGTCACTTGGAACACAACCATACTGAACGTTAAAACTTCCTAAATATGTAAGGACAAAACTGAAAATGTTTTGGTGTTGACGCTGTAATATTTATCGTGCAGCGCCACACACACACACACACACATACTTACACACACACCCACCATTCAATAACGGGTTTGATTGAGGTGCTGGAATAAATGAGTTGTGCTGTTTCCACAAACTTTAGATAAATATTACAGCGGTGTTTTGGTTTGTCTGAAGGTACAAACCTGAACGAATTTCCATACAATTGTTGAAACTCCACCCCTCTCGGAAAGGAGCTCTTCGGATTCGTCACAGCACTGCCATATTGTATTTGGTATTTCGCGAGTACCGGGCGGGAGGGGAAGAACTACGGAAGCTCGCTGTGTCAAACCAAATCGTAAAATCCATTTTCGTTTGTCAACATCGGCATTAACCATAATAATAATGACGATTAAACTCCCAGCTCTATCATTAACTGTTAAGAATTGAGAATGAGAATTACATATATAATAGTTTTGTTTTTTTTTTATAAAAAGAACATCTAATAAAAAATTCTCAATAAAAATATTGCAAATAATATCGTTATTGCAATATTCCACAACGATAACGCATATTTTTCCAGTATCGTGCAGCCCTAGTTTGGACTTTGACTGTGTGCCATTTTGTTTAATACACAGTAATAAAACAGTGTCTGTAAAGTCACTTCCATCCCAACCAGAATAAATCCCTGTTTGTTTACTACTTATTTTAGTATTTTTTGTTAAGAATTGTATTGCACCGTCTTCTTTAGTCATAGCCATCAGTTTCAGCGATTATAAAACATGCTCATCAACAAATCTGATGCATATTACAAAAGTCAATTTCTATAACTGTTGTAGATGTTTTCTGCCTGTGTTCTTGTTCTTGGGGACACTTGTGGTTTTATAGTAATGGCCGTTCTTATTGTTATTTTTGTTGTTGTTTCCTTGTTTCGCAGTTTCACATTTAGAATAGATTAGAATAGAATAGATAAGTCTTTGTCACATTACAGCACAATGAAATTCTTTCTTCGTATATCTCAGCGTGATTGGGTGCTGGGGGCAGAGAGCAGGGTTAGTCATGATACGGCGTCCCCTGGAGCACAGAGGGTTAAGGACCCAAGCTTTGGTGGCACCAGGGCTCGAACCCCCGATCATCCGATCAGTAACCCCGAATGCCTTACCCACTGAGCTACACCCCTCTCTCTCTATCTGTTCAGTGACCACTGTTGAGTGGTCATCATTTTATAACCATATAAACAGAAACCATTAAACACTCATTCTAGATTCCATTAAAAAAAAAATTATACATTAATGACCTAACAGCACTCCAACCTCATGAAGCGACACAGAGTCTGCCTGCAAACATCTCGGACCATCTAGAGATGTACCAGCTCCATTTGGATCCCACTTTACACACTCTGATGCTCATGATATTGCTCACTGTAAGTGTGTGTGTGTGTGTGTGTGTGTGTATGTGTGTTTGTGTGTTTTATGATTTCTAATCACACTCTTGATATCACCCAAATGAGGATGGGTTCTTCTTTGGTGTCTGATTTCTCTCAATGTTTCCAGCTCATATATAAGGTTGACACACACACACACACACACACCCCGGACATGCTCATCTGGGACAAATGCACATAATTCACTTAAATACTGTAAACCTGCTTTGACACAATGTCCATTGTAAAAAACTGCTTTATAAATAAACTTCTTTTTATTACACTGTTCGATCAGTTTTCTACCTTCAACAGTGACACCTTCAGAAATGAGTCTTAGGACGGCATTAAACTTGTGCTTTTTCAGAAGGTATCAAGGGCAAACCCTTAGCCTTTCCACTTGTGACGGCTCACTAATGAGAAGCTTTTTTTTCATATCCATCATTTAAACTCAGATGTATTTTAGATTTTGTTATACAAACAAATCAGTGACAGATTGATTTTTGGAAGAAAGTTGGCAAAATCTGAAATCTTAAAATGTTTATTGAGGATATTACTTTGAAGGATAACAGTATATGCGATATTCATGTCGCTGAGAGTTGCGATAAATTCAAATGTATTTTGTGTTAACCATTTGTGTTGCGTGCTTATGTTGTCCAAATTTGACCAATCAAATGGGACCTTACAATCTTTATACTATACATTATCTTACTATCCCAAGTAGAACGTGTCACAAGACGTGTCACAAGTAAGCAAATACATTTTTGTTATTCAACATCGACATGAACCATAATAATGACGATTAATTTCTTGTTAATTTTTTATTTTATTATAATTTTTTAAAACAACTTTATATCCGGGTTTTTTATATATAAAAAAAGCTAATAAAAAGTCTAAATAAAAATATCACAAATCAATATTGTTATCGCAATATTGTTCCTGGTGCTGGTGCCAAGCCCAGACAAATGGGGAGGGTTACTTTAGGAAGGGCATCCTGCGTAAAACACGCGCCAGCTGAAAGACAAAAAAAAATGCATATAAATGTATAGTAATAAATAGCCGTTTATTGATTATTTAATTGGTGTGTTTTAGGACAAAGGGCTGGAA
This sequence comes from Kryptopterus vitreolus, assembly GCA_030449085.1. Classification (NCBI taxonomy): domain Eukaryota; kingdom Metazoa; phylum Chordata; class Actinopteri; order Siluriformes; family Siluridae; genus Kryptopterus; species Kryptopterus vitreolus. The sequence goes on from JACRUU010000013.1 coordinate 22,120,967, forward strand.
AAAGTAGACTAAGTGTGAAATAGGTTTTAATATTTATCAAGAAGCCCCGGTCTTTGCCATTGATTTTGTGTGAAAATTCAGTGTTTGTATGCATAATTGCTCACAGAGGATTTTATATGAAAAAAGGAACACGGGTTCAGAGCACACGGGGTGTAGCATTGATTTCAAACCCAACAAATAAATCTGATCCAAGGGCATGTATTATCTTTGGACATTTCTGTCATCGATGGAAAAAAAGAATCTGTTTACAAGGCCTTACTAATAAAAACATTGTACATCAAATGTATGGCTTAATAGTGGAATAGAAATTTGTCAGAATCATTGCTTATTAATGTGAGTTTTTTCATGTTAGTCAACCTCATTCAAAAAATCCTTTCATTTCTACTCTTATATAACTTGAGGATAAATGGCTACACGTATGTGCAGGATACGCTTGTGCAAACATACCGTCAGTAGAGTCATAATTCGAAATAACTAGATACACAAGGAAACAAACTAAACCTAAACATGAGCGAAAGCATAAAACGGGACAAAACGTGTTGTGAAAATTGAGATATACAATATAATTGAAACACACTGAAACTCTAACACTGCTATATCTGCCACATACCATCCATTGACCATCATACTTTCAATGTTTAATTCATATTCTTATTCATACTTCATGCCTATTTTTGTTTGCTATTTCTTTAATTATTTTTCCTTTTATTCTTACGGTCGTAAGAAGCATTTCAATGCATGTCGTACTATGTCTATGTGTATGTCACAAATAAAATTTGAATTCAAATGAAAGTGATCGGTCCATAATGAAGTCCATAATTATAACAAATACTCTAATTTTGTATATGATATCTTGAACACTTTTGATGCATCACACTATAATGTTTTTATCTTTCATACACAAGTTCAGTATTTTCTGACCTGAGAGTCGTGTAAAGATCTGTGAACAAACTATCAGAAACAAAACTCATTTGAATATGTTTTACATTCTATCATTTTCCTGAGCCCTCATTTCCACAGTGCTCTTAATAGATCTCCTACTAAACAATACAAGCACGACTTATCAGTGTAATATAATTGATGATAATTAACACTATTACCAAAATGTAAGCTTTTAGTTAATTAGATTGAGGATTTATCAAATTTATCACAAATCTCCCTCTTCAGGGCTCTAGTAAATATTCCCAGAATCAAAGGATTTTATTTTGTGCCTATTTCATTATAATAGAGGTTGTCTTATTTCAACAACACATTTCGCGGCGATCAGCTCGCGGTATTTGATAGGAAACTGAAATGGCAGGAGATAGATAGGCCGAGGTGTCGAGGTAGGAAGGTGCAATACAGAGCATCATTTAGATGGAAATTATTCTAATGCATAACATTAAATTCAACAACTGATGACAATTGTCAGCCTTGTGCCAGTGTAATTGCCCGAGCTCTGAGTGATAGGGTTTTATTAGTGTGAGAGGGCAGGGCTATAAAGCGAGAGTTAGTTAATGATGGAGAAAGCAAGACAACTGTGTGTGTGTGTGTGTGTGTGTGTGTGTGTGTGTGTGTGTGTGTGTGTGTGTGTGTGTGTGTGTGCGCATGCAAGCTTTATCGAATGCAATACAGCATCGCACCGAGAGATGAGTGGAAATGAGCACTTCCTGTTTGTCAGTTTTATGGTTATTGACTTATCTGTTGATGCTGCCTTTTCCATCCTATGGACTTGATATACATTAAAGACTGCACTTTCACCAGTTTTTGTATGACATGACTTTGGATTGCACTTATTGATTCCAGTTAATTGTTTCTGAACATACAAATGATAGATTTAACCACGCATTTCGCGGTACATGCCGTGCTTCATTCCCCTGATAAGTGTTTCCTGCTTCAAGGAATTGCTGCTCATTTGCAGCTCTTGTTTATCATAGATCACGCTATTTCCATGGATCGCATATGTGTAGTAAATGACACGAATTTAGACTGGACTTATTGATTTCAGTTAATTGTTTTTAAACATACAAAATATAGATTGAAGTGCCTCGTGTCTGTGCGTGGAAGTCATTAAGCTTACACTCGGTAGTCTTATCGCTGTTAATCAACGTGTGACCTTTTCGAATCGAGAAATAAACAGCGAATGGAGCTTGGCAATTAAGCAAGATATCTTTGTTTTCAGTATTTTTCATTCTGCAGTCTGTGGTTTCACAAATCAAACCTCGGAAAGACAAAAGCAGTGTTGTGACTGTTGCAGCTGTTGTTGAGTCCTTTACACTGGCAGTGCTTTGCTCAAGTGTGTGTGTGTGTGTGTGTGTGTGTGTGTGTGTGTGAGTGTGCGTGTGTGTGTGTGTGTGTGTGTGTGTGTGTGTGTGTGTGTGTGTGTGTGTGTGAACAGTGTGTTCTCATATCACCCTCTCACACACACACACAAACAGTGCATATCTGTGTCTCCTGCTTACTTTCCAAGGTGCCTTTTCATGTGTATTTTACAAGGCATTAATATGTTTTAATTTTCATAATGTAAAATAAAAAAAAAAACGCACCATATAAGACATATAGTTTTATTTACACTGTAAGTTTTTGTTTACTTTTTATATGCTAATCAGCATATGAACGATTGTATGTGTGCCAGTTCCTTTTTCCATAGAAATAATCTTTTTTCCACTATTAATGCGGATACTTGCGCACAAGGAAGAGGAAATCTGTCACTCTGTTCCTTCAGGACTTTATCACTCTCGTTTGACCACTGGACTCTGTGTATGAGCATTGATCAGGTGTGTGTGTGTGTGTGTGTGTGTGTGTGTGTGTGTGTGTGTGTGTGTGTGTGTGTGTGTGTGTGTGGCTCTTTCAACTAGGCGGAAGCTCTCACTTGCTTTGGGTATGTGTTTAGTGTTTCCACTATGCTGACATGGCGTTCTGTTCCCAAGGTTAAAGATGAAGGCAAACCGCAGGCTGTGTGCTTTCCTTCTTTGTGATATTGATGTAACTGGATGTTGGAAAATGCATTTTAAAGATATGCGACTCAAGGTTTTGCTGAGTTGCAAAATTAAATAAATAAATCTCTTAATACCATTCCAAGACTTAATTAGTCATTAGAAAACACTGTGTCTATGTGCACGTGTACTGTATATTTGAGGTGCTTTTGTATTTAAATACTGAAAATATATTTTTAAGAAAATAACTCTGAGAAAATATTCATGTGCCTTTATACAAATCTATTAATACTAACACAATTTCAGCTTTGCCACTTGTGATGCCCTCTTTTTTTTTTTTTTTTTTTCAAATTCATTTGCTTATGTAATGCATGCAAAATGTCTAGAATTTTAAATGAATCCGTACAGCTTATTAAACTTTCGTTGTTTTGTTGATTAGCATTCCTCGGTTACATTTAACTAGTTTGTATAAGTGTTTTGCATAATAAGTTTCTTGTTGCCCTTATGGTTAGTGGTACACACACTTTATTCTCCCTGTTGATTCCTTCAAGTCGTCGAACAAGCTGCATTTCCTGCCGAGGTAGATAACTTCGCCTACATCTTAGATAAAATAACACCTCTCTCTCTCTCTCTCTCTCTCTCTCTCTCTCTCTCTTCTCTCTCTATCTCTCTTTAAACCTTTATTTTACATCTATTGCATATCACAGTTCATGCTACTTCCATGGATGGGCATTAGATATGTACAGTACTCACTGCCACAGCATTGACTGTCTGATTTGTACATCGCAATCCCTGATTTCATGCTAATGACATGCTTGTCTGAAATTAAAACTCTGGCGCAAAATCATAGCAAAAACAACCTCTACAGCAGGGGTCACCAACGTGGTGCCCGCGGGTACCACATCACCCCCAAGAACCACATGACTATCTCTCATTCCTGTTCTAAAAACCCATCAGTGAGATGCATCTAAAATGTTAGTTAATTCAATGTGAACTCACAATAGTTAACTCAAAATACTTATTGTGAGAAATCATCAGTGTCATTAATTATAATATATAACTAAAGGCAAATGTGTTATTTCAGAAGAGTGCGTCAAACTGGCAGCCCTTTGTATGACTCAGTATCCATGAAGTAGCTCTCAGAAAGCAGCAGAAAGCTGTTGATTAGGATATATTTTGTAAATACCACAGTGTATTAGTTCTTTTTTTTTTTTTACAAATTTCTGTAGTTTCTATTACACCATCAAAAATACAGTGTCCTTTTGTAACCAAATACAGTTGTTGTTTTTTTTCTTGTTTGAAATGAACTTCTCAGACACAAGTGTTGTTTTGTTTTATTATAAATTTCCTGTTTGACCTAACAGTGCTTTTATTTTGTCATGCCTGTAAATTAATTACGCAATAAAAAGTAATGGATATAATAACTTTTGCACATCGGCAATTAAAACCACTTATCTGATATGAAGTAGATTAACAAATAGTGTTTACAGCTATTCATGAAAAATTCTATTCATGACTTCAGCAATAAGTCTTCTACTTTTTACTAAAAGCAGGTACATTTTTAGAGCAGGACATCGATTTCTATATTTTCTACAGTGCAGTGCATTCAACACAAAACTGAGCCAAACCCAACAAAGGATATTGTAACAAATAGTATTTAGTATAGTCACAAAGCTGACCAAGAATACCATGTGATTTGTGATACACAAACAGCAGTACATAGCGAGGTGCGTCCTCACAGCTAAGAAACATTATATTGCCCATGTGAACTGACAAATTCTCAGATTTTTAATACTGTAGATCAAAAAGAGCCTTTAAAATTGCTCAGATTTTGTCCGACATCATACTACATCACTGTAATGTACATTACTAAAACATACAGATTAAAAATAGTCATTTTTACATATATATTTTTGTAGTTACTTATTTATGTGAAATGTCTTGGTAAAGAATTTGTGATTCTGCTCATGGAGATATGACATTCCTGTGCCTACTTTGATTTCTGTGTCGATTCTAATTTGGCTCACTAAATAATTAAGTGCCACCTAATTAATGGATCGTGTGTAAGTGAGTGCGATGAATTGTTCTTGTGATAAATTCTCTTCTAGGGAGTTTTAGCTGTCTTACTACATATGCTATTAGTATCTTGCATTTTGTTCCTTTTGACTGTATGTGTTTTGAAGACCTGCAGGAATTCCTGTTTAAATTAAAATTAAAAAAAAAAAAAATGGTGATCCTTATCTGGTGTACAAAAGCCTCTCCCAGCACACTGATGGGCAGCTGATGTGCACTGAAATGTGGCATCTGAGTTTAAAGCTGGTTAGGCTGTAAATCTCTTGATGAATTGATAGGCGATGATAAGAACGTTGTACACATTATTGTTGTACTGACATCTAGAAATGATTCTTGATATTTAAAGTGTAACTGGAAAGGGATTTATATTGAGGTGTGGGTCCAAACCTGACCTGACACGTTCAGGCTCAAGCCCAAGCCACCATGTGATCAATAAGACGGAACGCTGCTGTGGCTCATAATGCCAGGTTTTTTTTTGTTTTTCTTTCAGGTGTTATAGTTATTATTTAGAGACCACCTTTTCTTCCTGAGCTACGGGATACTATTCGTACAAAGGTTCCATAAATCAGTGCAGGGTGGAAGAAGCAGAGGCCCACAAGTAATGAGAATTTAGCTGCTGCTCTCTGGGTCAGTCACCCCTGTCGAACTCCCTTCCAAGCCTGACTCTCATCACCCATGGCAGATTGGGCGTTTAAAAGAAGAGGGGAAAGAGTGATCCTCCTGTTGTGTTAAAAAAAATTGTTTTACTAACACACAGCCTTTTGTCAATGTTTTTGTTTGAATATTCATTTTTTTCCCGAGCATGGAGTTATGTGTGGGGCCGCCAGGGTCCGGGTTCAATTCCCGTCTCGGTCATGTGTGTGTGGAGTTTGCATGTTCTCCCCGTGCCTCAGGGGGTTTTTCTCCGGGTTCTCCGGTTTCCCCCCGGTCCAAAACATGCACGGTAGGTTGATTGGCACCTTGGAAAATTGTCCCTAGTGTATGAATGTGTGTGTGAGTGTGAGTGTGTGCCCTGCGATGGGTTGGCATTCCATCCAGGGTGTATCCTGCCTTAATGCCCATAGACGCCTGAGATAGACACAGACTCCCCGTGACCCGAGGGAAGATCGGATAAAGCGGTAGAAAATGAATGAATGAATGAATGGAGTTATGTGCAATAAGGGTGTGGCAGCAAGCCTTTATTTATTTATTTATTTATTTCAGTGTTTCACTTTTTTTGTTGTTTTTAATCAATTGTTTGTGAACTTCTTTTTGTGTTAATTAGATTTTTCTTTGTGCTTGCCAAATGTTTAGACTTTGTTTAGAGTGTGATGGTTTGGTGGCTGATTGTGATTTAATTGAAACGTGCTCTGGAGGAAAAGCAGGAGGTTTATTGCAGTGGCAGAAAGTGCACATAACGACAAACTCATTGGATTATCAGTGAGTCCTGGAATGTTCAAAAATATACTTCTGCTAATAATAATAATATTAATATAAATATTTAAACACTGTTTGTTCTTGTTCAGGGAAACATTTTGCTCTGCCAACTAATGTTATTACATTTTGATGAAGGTTGCTATATTGCTAATTACTTAGTAAAGCATACAGTATACATGTATTATATACTGTACAATGTCATCACAATTTCAATGCCTGAAATAGTTTTCAGCTACAAAATTTTAAATAATTCATACCACAAAGTGCTGAATACTTGCCTAGTGAATAGGAATACCATTTGCATTTGCTTATGAATAATTCAATAAGCAAGAATAGAAAAGGAGGACTGTGCAGTGGGGTTTGATCATTTGGTCATGCAATGGGGATTTAGGGTAAATATTGAGAATACTGTGATCTCAATTAAAGAAATGTTATTATTTCATAATAGTTGCTCTAATAGGATCATGAGTAAGCGGAAAAGCTGATTTTTTTTTTTGTATATTTAGTTCCGCTGACGTCAACAGAGCTGCTATAAAATAAATATGAAGCAAAATACAAATCCGTTTTCAAGTCCCTGAATCTTGTAACCTAACGATTAAATTGCTCTATTTTTGTGTTTTCTGTTAATCATCTCATCATCGGTAATCAGTGTTTTAATTCCATTGGATATGGAATAGGATCCAGATGCCACCATAATGTGTGATAACTTTTTACTGCTCCCTTTTTGACACTGCTCCGGTTTTATGTGAAGCCTTCCAGGTCCTGATAATAACATGAGATTTCATTTTACATCCTAGTGATGGGAATTAAGGTTCACTTCACTGAATCAGAGCAAATGGCTCAGCTCACTGATAAAGGGCCAGGTCCTGTAAATTCCAAATAGGCATTTTAACAGCTTAAAGACTTTGGCCTCTACCTATAAACCGTACCTGTCACTTTGATTACGTTTCTGATCAACACATTTCTGCAAGTTCTAAATCAACAAATAATTTCCTTGAATAAAAATCGTTTATATTTCAAATGTAAACCAGCCAGACAATGCATATTTCCAGTTAATATACAAATAATTAGAAAATAAAGGTTAATATGAAAGTTTTGTGGATATGGCTATGCCATAGCTTTGTACAGAAATAATTATTAAACATTTCACGTTTTATTAATGTTTGAATAAGCTTATTTGTTGTGGTATCTCTCAGTCCGATTAGCAGAATTCCCCACAAATAACTATGATTTATATTTATGTGTTGAGGGCATCCCTTCTTCCCTTCCCTGTTAGTTATGGAGCCAGTCTTGCCAACTAGGGCTATAACGATTCCTCAAGTAATCCGATTACAAAATACAAAAATTACATTGAAGCAAATGAATGTGCCTTGTTTTGATTTGCACTGTGCAATGCAATGATTTGTTTAGTCCAGTTAACTAAACCCAGAGCACTGCGTTTCCCGTCGGCAGTTATTAATGATGCACCACCGTGGAGTTGTGTGGACGGGTAACGGACGAGGCTTCAGAATGAAAAAGTGGAGGAACGTTTTGGATCACTTCAAACTAAATTGAAAAAGAAAACACTGTACAGTGATCAGATTAACGTTTATAAAGCAAATTGAAATAGATTTTTAATATTTGGTGCAACGGAACCAAAAAAACTCTGAATCATGGATTGGATCATTTTGTCGAATCAGCAAAAATTGGGGAGACAACAAATAATTTCCTTTCTATTTATAAGAAGAAAAGTTACAGTAAGGAAATGTTGATGTACATAATCAGGTATCAGAAAAGGTGTTATTGCCAGGTACAGCAAAGGGTTCAGTAAAGAGCATGTTACAGTACTAGGGATTTGTCTTGGTGTCAGGTGTGAGTATTACCATAAATACCATAAATGAATATAAATACATAAATAAACAAAACAAGAAGTGGCTTTGTGTAATTTTGAATGTACATGTGAGAGAGACAGATATCAAATATGTGCAAATAATGAAATAAATGCTGTATACAGCTGTATGAATTTTGTATGATAAGGATGCAATTTAGAATGTACAGGTGATTGAACAACACACATAGATGTGAAAATATGAACATAATATGAAATGAAATAAATACTGTGAGAAGAAGTGTAAAGGTGCATGAAAAGTAGTGCAATTTAGAATGTGCAGTTATGAATGGTGTATAATGCGTGAGGCATCCCGCTAGTTTACTCATTTACTCATACTCATTCACGTGAACACATGACCGCTCTGTGAAATTGCTTAAAAAACAATATCAGCAGGAAAACAAAGATTCTTTCATTATGCGATCATTAAAAATTATCCGTATGTTTTTTTGCGTGTATATCGAACCGTAGCATACTGAGTCGTGATCTGAACGGATCAGGGAATAACCCTGAGCCATTACAAATCCATTATTTATATACACTGCGTTCAAAAAGTCGCAAAGAGTAGGTAGTGGAGCGCGTTTTTTAAACTGGTGATAAATACACGGATTTAGTTTCTGGAGACAAGAATACCACATCACTATACTGTGCAAGATTTAATAATTAAATATGTCAGTGAAAATAATATTGAGTTTAATTAAACAACTAGTTTCACATGACTTACTCTACAATGCCACTGCAGAGGAGCTTTTTGAATGCACTGTATTTGCATTTAGATGTAATATGGCATTTAAATGCACTAAATGGCCTTATTTTCCCTTTCTTATTTAGCATTACTCTTTAATAAAGAAAAAGTATTTCTTATCCTTATACTGGAATAATATACCCCCCCACCCGCCCTTCATCCTTTCTCACAGTAACTTTCTCAATTGGGGCTTGCAGCAAATTGTACAATTTTAGATGCTGCAAATAATTTAAAGGTACTGATAAATAGAAACTAATTATCTATGCTGCTTACTCTCCTGCACCAGCTGTGTTCAAACAGCATGCACTCCCTTTCTAACTTACAGGAACCGCACACTAAAGTTTCCACTTCATTCAAGTGATTATATCAGAACTATGCATTATTCCTCTTCAGCGTGTCTGAAACGCTACTGCATATCTCATTATAACAAGCTACAGTGGCATGTTTATAAAACTTTTTATTTTGGCTTTTGTCACAAACAGCATTTATTTGAACAGTTGCCTCATTTCACAACAAATTAATTTCTTTATCTTTATCGCATGTTACTTTACTGAAAACAACAATCTACAAACAATTAAGGAAGTCAATTTAATTTATAGAAATGCTTTTGTGCAGGACTGATGTTTGTGGGTAATAGAAAGAAAACGTGCTTTTTGTACATTTCTTTGATTTCTGGTGTCATGCGTTTATTGAGCTTTCTTGTAATTACAACTTCAGACGACCCATCCATCGGTTAATTGACCCACATGTAGATTAGTTTCCCTGATGGAAAATGAAGGGCAGTGCTGTACTTTGAATGGTTGGTGATAGGAAAAAGACACATTTACTTTTGTTTTGTTTTTTCCTCCAACAGTCAATGTTTGGAACCAGGTTTATCTTGATGAACAAACCCCACTGTATGTGCAATTCCTCTTTATATCCATACCTGGTACACAGTGTTGGAAAGGTTACTTTGGAAATGTAATAGATTACAGATTACAAATGATCCTATTCAAAATGTGTAAATATACTTTATTGTAGTACGGCAAAAAAGCATATTCCCGCCAAACACTTCTTACTACAAGCCATTTGACTGCTTGATAAAAAGACAACACCCTGAGACACACACACACACACACACACACACACACACACACACACACACACACACACACACACACACACTCAAACAGACACACATACACACAACTCAAATCTTCATTGAAGCTTTTTGAATAAATTACTGATGCTAAAACACTAATATTTACCACATGTGGTTTGAAATGGTTCTTTATCTATGGGAATATTCACTCAACTTGGAGACATGCGATTTGCTAAAGACCCCCACTACACACTAACACAACTACACACAATAACATAAATGTAATAAATTCTATTTTTGACAAAGACAAACAGTGATGAAGCCACCAGAATGGAAAGATGGAAACATTATTGTGGGAGGTGGTAGCTTAATGGTTAAGACATTAGACTCTGGGCCTAAAGATTGTAAGTTCAAATCCCACCACCAAGCCGCCACTAGCGGGCCCTTGAAAAAGGCCCTTAACCTCCAAATTCTCAGTTGTAAGTCGCTCTGGGTAAGGTTATCTACAAATGCCAATAAAACTCAGACAAGGACTATAGCGGAAAGTAGTAGGATGACAAGTTACAAGTCATGTGAAGTAGATCTGGTACACACATGTGTACCACATGAACATATGTGCTCATGTAAATTTGTCACTTTTTAGGCAGCATGCCACTAGAACAAGATGCTCAGACAATTCACTTGTTCACATTTCATGTAAACGTGTTTTTTTTCCTGCTTTGTTGTCTAGTTTTTAGTCATCTTCCTGTTACCCTCGGGATACTCAGCAACTGCTTGACCCATTTTAATCTGTCACCTTATCTTTCCTACCCCATGCTTTCCCCATGTCTTCTCATCAAAATCAACTCTTATCTGTGCATGTACTGCTTCTATCCGTCTGTATCTGCTACCTCTCCCCTTCCTTTTATCTCGTCCTCTTTGAGCAGGCAGAAAGATGAGAGCTGCTTCCACCAATTATGATTATGCGTATTCCAAAGGTCCCTGCCTTGATTTGCAGTCCTTCAGATGCCAAGTGTGCAAGCTAAAAGTAATGATTGATTCTAAGCTCAGTAATGCGACAGTCAGCACTTGTCCTAATGCATATTCTCTCAAGTTAAAGACGTGTGCGTTTGCAATCTGAGGAGGATTTTCAAGCTCAAAAGCATTTTGTCTATTGTGCAGCACGATATCACATCAGAGATGAAATCTTGCAGCGCTCTCTTAATTCCGTGTCGCCATCATGTGCAGTGCCTCTGTTTTCTGCTATCCGTTCTTTAAATCTGAATTTTTTTTTTCATGAAATATGAGCATGCAAAAACAGTACTAAATGGTTTTTCCTTTCTTTGTTTTTTTTTTTCTCCCAAGACGACACACTTCTTTGCCTCCTGAAGTGACGGAAAACCAAGGCACCTATATCACTCCTCTCTGTCGACGAAGTTACCCCTGTCGCAAATGGAAGTCGGCATCGTTTGGGTAAGTGGAAAGGTTTACTTTTTGCTTTTGCTCACTGTTGACACAGAGATGCTGCATGCATAAACTGTTCTACATTCCATACAAGTGTCCTGCTTTTAGGGAGCCTTATTGTAGTAAACACTCCTGACTCATCAACCGTTGTTGTTTTCACTAGACTGCTGTGTGTGTGTGTGTGTGTGTGTGTGTGTGTGTGTGTGTGTGTGTGTGTACGCAGTGTTCTCCGCTGCAAGATTTCAACTGCTGATGGGGCACGATTTTTTTGTTCTTGCATAGAATTGTCTTGTAACACACTGTCTTTTATTAGGCTGCAGATGTTCCAGACGGGGGAGCTATTGTCACGGTACAGTGGGTGTAGAATGTCCTGGATGTGGACAGTAGATTTTCATAGATATCGGTGCAACAAATCTCCTGTAAAAGCTAAAAGAGTTATGAACTTTATGGGCTGGTAATAAAACTGAAAGCTACTACAGCAGCAGTAACTGGAAAATATCGTGTGTGTGTGTATATATATATATATATATATCTATATATATATATATATATATATATAGAAAGAAAAAGTATGTGAACCTTTTGGAATTTCATGGTTTTCTGAATAAATGTGTCATAAAATGTTATCTGATCTTCATCTAATTCATTGGTATTGACAAACACAATGTGTCTAAAAATAATAACACCAAAAAAATCCAATCTTTCTTGTCTTTATTGAACACAATCATTCAACATTCAAAATGGCAGTGGAAAAAGTAAGTGAAAGCTTAGAATGAATAACTGGTTGACCCCCCCCTGGCAGCAATAACCTCAACCAGGCGCTTCCTGTAGCTGTGGATCAGACCTGCACATCGCTGAGGAGGAATTTTAGCCCATTCTTCCTGGCAGAACTGCTTTAGCTCTGTCATATTCTTTGGACGTCTCATGTGTACGGCCCTCTTCAAGTCAATCCATAGCATCTCTATTGGGTTGAGGTCTGGGCTCTGACTCGGCCACTCCAAAAGGCGGATTTTGTTTTTCTGAAGCCGTTCTGTTGTGGACTTCGCTCCGGTGTTTTGGGTCGTTGTCCTGTTGCATCACCCACTTTCTACACACTTTCAGCTGATGTACAGACATTCTCACATTATCCTGAAGAATTGTCTGATATACTTGGGAATTCATCTTCCCCTCAATGATTGCAAGCTGGCCAGGCCCTGATGCAGCAAAGCAGGCCCAAATCATGATGCTTCCTCCACCATACTTTACAGTTGGGATGATGTTTTCATGACGATATGCCGTGCCCTTTCTACGCCAGATGTAGTGCTGTGTGTTTTTTCCCCAAATAGTTCAATCTTAGTTTCATCAGTCCACAAAACATTTTGCCAATACCGCTGTGGAGTGTCAATGTGCTCTTTTGCAAACTTAAGGCGTGCAGCAATGTTCTTTTTAGTAAGCAGCGGCTTCCTTCGCGGTGTTTTGCCGTGGATACCCTGCTTGTTCAGTGTTTTACGTATTGTAGACTCATGAACAGATATGTTAGCAAGTTCCAATGATGCCTTCAAATCTTTGGCTGTCATTCGGGGTTGTTTCTTTACCTCATTGATGAGTGTTCGTTGTGCTCTTGGTGTCATTTTGACGGGGCGCCCACTTCTAGGTAGAGTAGCAACAGTCCCAAAATTGTCTCCATTTGTAGATTGTTTGCCGAACTGTAGACTGGTGAATTTCTAAAGTTTTTGAAATAACTTTGTAACCCTCGCCAGCTTCATGTAAATCAACAATTCTTGATCGTAGGTCCTCTGAAAGCTCTTTTTGGCGAGGCATGGCTCACATCATCATGTTCTTCTTGTGCAGAGCAAACTCCAAAGGTTTGAGGGGTTTTTTATCAGTCAGAGTATCTGTAGTCCACACCTCCAAACTTATTATCTTAACAAGACTCCAGGTGTGCTAAAACCAATTAACTCCAATTAGCTTTTTTGAGGTCATTAACTCAAGGTTTCACTTACTTTTTCCACTGCCATTTTGAATGTTGAATGATTGTGTTCAATAAAGACAAGAAAGATTGGATTTTTTTGGTGTTATTATTTTTAGACACATTGTGTTTGTCAATACCAATGAATTAGATGAAGATCAGATAACATTTTATGACAAATTTATTCAGAAAACCATGAAATTCCAAAAGGTTCACATACTTTTTCTTGCCACTGTATATATATATATATATATATATATATATATATATATATATATATATATATATAGAATATATATATAGAAAAGCCCAGCACAGCGTTTACATTACAGCTGGTAATGGCGTGACGCACATGAGAATGGTCCCTGGGATCAACATGTGATTTCAAAATGTGATGTAAGCACCGTCTGCAAGGTCAGGGTCAAAGCTGCAGTCGATTCTAAAATGATTGATGCTGATATGTTGTAAGAGTGTGTCAAGACACACTTGTAGTGCTCCCTGTAAATCATATATACACCGATCAGCTGTAACCACACTCCCAGATCAATTGAATAAAAGACATCTCGTTACACTGATGCCTGCAGGGAAAAAAATGGAGAAGATTAGGCAGCAGTACTGAATGCGGGGTCAGAATGTGTCCAATACGGCAGATCTTTTATTGTCTTCATGTTAGGACCTATCTATGTAACTACCCCAAGGATTATCAGCCAATACTTAATAATGGACCGAAGAACAGCCCACCAGGTTTTATCTCTTCGATGAGCTACTGTGGAATTAACTCGCTGAAACAGTTGTTGGCTGTAATGAAGGTGCCAGAACACACAGTGCATTGTAGCTCGCCATGTATAAGGCTTCATAGCTGTGATTCCTGTTCACATGCCCACTGTGGTACGTGTGACTGTAGCTATGGACTATGGAGCAGTGACCTGATATGAAGAATCAAGTTTGCTTTTACGTGATGTATGGTCATAGAGGCATTATAAAATGTAAAGCATACACAGAATATCTGCTATATATTTTTACACTTCCTAGCTTGTACTTATTATTTATCATACCTGATTTGCAATCTTTTGCTCCTGTCACAAATAAAATACACATGGAACGTTGGATGGATGTTTCAGGTTTGATGGAAAACAACATTGTGGGATTAATATTTGATTGCTCATGTAAAGTTAATATTAGTATTTTGTTTTGCATGTAAAATAATTGGCCTGTAAACAGCAGATGTCTCATTGTTATCTTTAGTTATTATTATATGGGGAGGTGGTGGTTTAGTGGTTAAGGCATTGGCGTACGGACCAGAAGATCGCAGGTTCAAATCCCAGCATCACCGAGCTGCCACTAGTGGGCCTTTGAGCAAGGACCTTAACCCTCAATTGCTCAGTTGTAAGCGCTCTGGATAAGGGCGTCTGCCAAATACCACAAATGTAAATGTAAATTATAGAACATGTTTATTGCCAGGGTAAAGAAATTTTGCAGCAAGTTTATACTTTATAGTAGCCTTCTTTGTAATGTACAGTAGTCTTGTTTCATGATGCACTTGGCTTGAGCATGATTACATTACACTCTATTGTGCCATTTTTGCTGTTGGACTCAATCAGATTATCAGCAGTGTTTATTTACAGTTACAGAGATGAAATATGACAAAATGTATAATGCTTATAACTGTGTTACCCACAATTTATCAGAAGAAACCACGTGCATGGGGGTGAGAGCTTTGCGGAGGAACATGGTGCACTGCAGGCTCAGATAAATGCTTTTTGGTCAGTGTTTTTGCTTTGAAGGCAAGCATCAGTATTTTATATCTGATGTGGGCATATAGAGGAAACCAGAAGGGCTAAAGCATAATAGTAGGGTGGCATTGCAACAACGGTTTAATTATAATAATAATAACAATAATAATAATAATAATAATATAATAAATTAACTACATTTCTGTGATGCTTTTCTGTACACTCAAAGCTCTTTACTCTTTATGAGGGGTGATCTCCTCATCCACCACCCGTGTACAGCATCCACCTGAAGGATGCGACGGCAGCGATAGTGCACCAGAACTCCCACCACACACCAGCTTACTGAAGGATGAAGACAATCAGTAGATATGGTGGACATTCTGGGATTTTTTAATGACCACAGAGAGCCTCGGTTTAGCGTCTCATCCGAGAGACAGTGCTTTTTTAACAGTACATTGTCCCCCGTTGCTATACTGGGGTGTTAGGATCCACACAGACCTCAGGTTAAGCGCCCCCTGCTGGCCCTCACTAACAGCTCTTCCAGCAGCAACCTAGTTTTCCCAGGAGGTCATCCATCCAGGTGTTAACCGGTACTCAACCCTGTTAACTTCAGTGGCTGAACTTAACTTCTTGGGCTACAGGGTGACACCATGGTGTCCAAATATTACAAGGGACCCCAGTGCACTGTGTGGACAGAAAATGACAGATTATTGTCATGGTACAATCACAGTAATTTAGCAACGTGTAAAGAACAGGAAGGTCGATTTGTTCATGGATCCCCCACATTTCTTTCCAGTTTGTGTGAAGGTGAGATCCCAGATTGATCATAAGACCTTGATGTGGATTTGAATCAGCTTCACAAACAGCACAAATCACAGCACAGTCAATCACAGCACAAACAAAAAGTTCTGGAATATGAGGGACCTCCTAAGGATGGAAATAAAGTTTTGTTTTTTAAATGTCGCTGGGACATGAAGCCATTGATAACATCAAATTTGCTAGTTTTAAATGACGTGGCGGTGAAATAAAAAGGGAATCCCGAGTGTCTAGTGCAGGAGTTGAAGTTCTGGCAGATTTTACTAATTTGGGTTTTTCTCTCAAAATCTCATCATAAAATGTGAAACTGTAGCAGAGTGAGAGGAGCAGTTAGGGAATAAAATGTTTGTGTGATTATATATTATAATACTGGTACTATAATAATAATAATAATATATTGGACACACCTTTTCCTTCAGGGTTTTCTCTTTTCTTGCTTTATATTATTTTCCGTTGAAAGAAATGTGAACTTTGAAAAGAACAAAAAGGGTTAAACCACGTAAATTAGATTTTGTATTTTCTGTTATCCAAAGTATTTACATTAAACTTTAAACAGTGAACAGTACATTAAACAGCTTGCAAACTCATCTCATCGTTCTTGAGGTTGTCATGTCACCTGGTATGGCTTTCAGCTCGCAGGTATTGACATTTCGTTCGGTCTTGAATGTGTTTTAGGTCATTATTATTTCTTTATTATAATTTTATTTGAATATTTGTTCCCTGATAGCAACAGTGTCTATTCTAAAAGAGCAGAGTTTGTACTGTCCAAGGTCAAGTTTATTACCTCACAATAGACATTGCAGCTTTACAGAATGTAGGAATTATAGAAGAACAAAATGTAATGTAATTGAATTATGTGAGTTTATCTCTGATGAGCGAGCCGGGAGCATCTGTGGGAAGTAAAAACAAAACCCTATATGGTATGAGGAAGAAACCTTGAGAGGAACCAGAGAAGCCTTCTTAATTTTGCGCTATCAAGAGTGATTAGAAACAATACAAAACATCGAGCAAGCAAGAACTCCCATGAGCAGCCGAGTGTGTGATTGATTAATGCCCAGGTTCTCATTCACATTTTTTTCTAGGCTTACTAAATTCAATATAGAGAATACAGTAGAGGCTTGTGAGGAAACAACGGCTGAAGAATAAAATGATGGTTTAATGTAAAATGGACATTCCATAATGAATATAACGATACGCAGTAGGTGTGTAACCGCACACACAGTCACACTGAAACCCATTACTACAGGGCTTTCGGTTCCATGCAATGAATGTAATTCTTTTTTTTTTTACGTGCAGAATATAAACGATCTTACTCAGAAACATGTCTTGAAGGGATTTTTTTCACAAGAACGTATTTTAAGCTTCCTGTCGCATAGAAAGGTGAAAAACGTTATATAACAATATAAACACTACAAACTAGATAACGACCTTGCATATGCCGTGCATATGGCCTCGAAGCTAATATGGCATGAAACCCAAACAAACAAGCAAACAACGTGCAGAATATTGTTCAGATCTGAGCTCTGATTGGACGGATTAAGTGCATTGCAATTTTTTGGTTTTGTTTTTTAATGCATTGCAAAAATCTGATTTTATTTTTCACATGCACAATATGACGCCACTTTTGTTTTTAAGACGCTCCCACAAGGGAGGCAAGGCGCGAATAAAATATGCTGAAATCAGTAAAAGAGTAATATAGAAGATATTTAGAAAATAAAATATTACATGTAACAATTCTTTATTAATGTAATTAAATTTAATCATGTTAATTTGTGCCCATTTTATTGATTACTACATTTAAACAATAGAATGCAAATTGTAGTGTAATAATTCTATTTATTCTATTTTTTAAAGATAATAGATTTTTCTTGTAATTAAAAACAAGCAGGCATTTTATATTATAATTATTTTTAAAAAAGTAAACTGTTGAAATTTACACATGTTAATGAAAAAAATAACAAACTTTTCTCATTTTCCTACCTGTACTGACATTGAACTAAACTGTGACTTAAAAACCTGAGTTATGTAATATTTTAATAGTTTATTAGCATAATTCTATTTGCAGCCAAATTGCTGTGCTGATTTTGTGGTGTATTGTAGTGATGCCACTCTCATTTAATGTTTTTGTTTTAAATAACATTTTCTTTTGTGAGTTGTTCATTACTAAAGTGTGTAATCTTGAAATTCTACAGATTACAGTAAAACTTTAGGATTTGACCATGAGTACAAACAGTGATGGAGGGTTCCTGGGGACTTAATCTTCAGAGGCTTTAGAGATTGCAATCCCTGTGTTTCACTGAAGGGATTTGAGCCGCGCGTGAGATAAAGTCAGGGATGAAGCAAACAGGAATGCTTCTAGGAGAGAGAGTAGTGGACATCTGATAGGATTCAATCTCTATGTTGATCATATCGTCATGTTTAAATGAACATTCATTATTGAGGGTGAAATGTGTAGATAGATAAAAATCTGAAGGAATATGCCTGTATAGAAGCAGGCATAGATGCCTAATATAGACAATGGACCATGTTTACAATCATTAATATAATAAAATTAGACTTTTTTGTTTCTTTCTTTGAAATAGCACTTGATAGTGGACACAGAGACGGCCTAAATTCTGAAAAAAAGACACTTAATGGTAGATTTTTGTCTTTCTTTGAAAGAAAAGAAAATCGGCTCTTGAAAAACCAGGCAAGGCATCTTCAGGTAAAAGGTGTTTGCAAGCGTAGGCATCATAACCTTGTGCGTAACGCATTAGCATAAACTTGCCAACATCCACATTTTAATGAGCACTGCTTAATTAGAGGCACTCCATTTTAGCTCATCAGTATTCCAATCACAAGCTGCATGATCAATAGCAGCATTTGGACTTGAAATAATTTCTCGCAGATCATTAGAGAATATGCGGATTCCCAGATTTCAAAGACCTCATTCTGAAGGTGGTGTGTTTACTAAATGAAATATAGTTCTGTCTTTGTATATGCATACATCATGTATCATGTGATTCACTAGTACACCATGTTTAAACATACTGCACACAAAAAAAACCACTACATCTATCTAGATGTATCAGTTATTAACAATGAATAAATAGCTTTTGCCTAAAACAACAAAAAACTATAACGATAAAAATAATAGTATTCTAAATAAACTGCCTCCAGATTGCTTCAATTACATTTCTTTTCATATTTGTCCATTATTTAAATATAAATCAAATTATCTTGTATGACCAAGGCAACCTATAGAAACACAACAACCTATATAAAAACAACAACCTATATAAACACAACACTTCTTTAGTTGTCATCGCTGAGCCAATTAGCCACATTTAATTGAGAATTGGGTTCTATTAGATTAGACACACATGGGGTTTAGAACTTTCATCTTATAGAATTTAAACATTATTTAAAGAGAATATTTGTGGCAATGTGAAGTAGGCTTAGAGGTGTAATTATGCACAAGGCCATGCCCCAATCAAAAGGGCATGTGGAAGAGATTATTTACTTTTTTATTTTAAATTTACAGAATAATTCAGCATGAAAAAGATTTCAGTTTTCTAAACTCCTGGGACTCCAATAAACTATTCATTGTCACTAAATGGAGAAAATGTAGAATAGCTGTGAGTATTTTCAGAAGTATCCAGCCTATAAACATTCCTTCAAAAGCGCATGCATTAATGATACATCCTCAAATAAACACGGACAAACATAAAAAAAAAAATCTCCAGGCCATCCATCTCAAATATGGGCAAAGTATAGGATTTCCCTACTCGAAAGAAACTGTTCTTATATTGGAGTTCTAGGATGCCAGCTTTCCCAATGCTATTTTCATAGCATTGTATTTGACTATTTGCGTTTTGATTACCTCGTTCTCTTATTCCTTTCATTATGATTATGTGCACAGCATTAGCTAAAAACATACCAAAGATTTGCTGAATCTCTGGAAATCTTTTTAAATATACTTTTCTAGGAACATCTGTAAACATAATCAGTTGTGTCATTGTTGAATCAGTTTATCCTTTGTCAGCAGTAATATTTATAAAATCAGATGCAGATTTCATTCAGCATCTTTATACTAATCATGAGAATAGGGAAGTAATGTGAGCTGAGAGATTTTTACCATCATATGATAATTGGTGCACGTCACATCACACGATTACACGATACACGATACATCACATCTACATGTCATTAAATCTCACACTCGCACACACACTTCACACTCGCTCACTCACACTCACGCTGTTGGGTTTAATATTTGAGCCTCTTCACATCCACCCCAACAGCCTCCATCTTCTTCCTCTTCTCAATAATAGCATACTGGGTAAAGTATTTGTAATTATGCAACAAAGAGGGGGGGGGCATTTGTGTGGAGAGAACCACCTTGTTTACATCAACATCCACATAAGACTTCCTCCTACGGCATCTTACAATAATCAAATCCTTACTTTCTGTAAAACAGTTTCAACAGATTATTCACCTGTTTGTTCTCATTCGGATTATTATAAGTCAATCCTCTATAATGCAGATGGTCCAAAATGCTGCTGCACGGTTGTTGACAGGCAGACGGAGGTTCGATCACATTTCACCCATTTTTATTTCACTAAAGTACCGTAAATTCTGAACTATAAAGCGCACCTGCATATAAGCCGCATCCGCTCTATTTAAAAATAATAATAATAATAATAAATAAGCCGCACCTGCATACAAGCCGCATCCGCTTTAGAATTGTAAATGTACATGTATGTACCTAAATAGATCCTTTCCTAACCTGTATTTTAACACGGTGTAACGGTGGACGCTGCACAGAGACGCGGAGATCCGGAATTCATACAAAACAGGATTTATTAGAATAAAGAACTCAGGAGACGCCGCTCATACGGAGCGGCCAGACAGGCTAGGGAGCCTTGCGCTCTGCGCGCCGTGGTACCGGGAGTACCGGAGAGCAGGAGTCCGGGAATCGGGAACAGACAAAGGTTAGGCATAAACATATATCGAGCGTCCGTGTCCGCGACACTAGGTATGTGCTACGAGCCCGGACGGGGATTGTAGGGTGAACCGGGCTTATATCGGGAGAGGGAAAATCAAGAACCACTGAGGCTGTATTGTGTGTGTGTGTGTGTGTGTGTGTGTGTGTGTGTGTGTGTGTGTGTGTGTGTGTGTGTGTGTGTGTGTGTGTGTGTGTGGGGAAAAGAGCAGGGAGGAGAGAGAGAGCACCGAGCAGCAACTTTACTGATTAAAACGGGACAGAACCAAGAGAAAATAAGCGCTATTTACAGTATTTATCTTCATTTCTCCTGTGTGTGAAATCACGTCACCTTAACCTTGTAAAGATAGAGTTTGTCCTCCTTCTATCCGCTTCTACCCACTTATATCTGCTAAAGAGGAACGAGCGCATTCTTCTTCTTTGCATTTATTTTGTGTTAGTTTTGATTCTAATTCCGGTTAGAGCCCCTAGCGGTCGGGAAAAAATCTGCAGAATAGCCGCACCTTATTATTAGCCGCATGGTTCAAAACGGTAGTTACCAGTCAAATTTAGAATTAATTTCAAAATTTTAACTTTTGTTTTCAAATCTTTGAAAAATCAAGCCCCATCATATCTCTCTGAGGCGATCTCAGTTCATGAATCAGATATGTCCCTGAGATCGAATACACTTGGTCTCCTCTCCATCCGTAGATCGAGGTTCAAACGCAGACGTGATCGAGCCTTCACTGTTGCAGGTCCCAGCTTATAAAGCAAATGAGCAGTTTCTGTTCGAGCTGTGCCCTCACCTTTTTTAGCTGTGTTTTTTAGCTGTGCCCTACCAGATTTTAAATACTTGGTTCAAAAATATCTTTTGTCGATAGCTTTTATCTATCCATGTCAATTGTATTGTTTTACTGTTGTTGTTTTTGTGTTTTTGCTTTTACTTTGTCAATATTGTATAGCCCTACTGACAGCTGTGTGAAAGTGCTTTATCCATAAAAGAAAAGAGAAAGAAAGATAAGAGGTCAACTGAGAATGACTCGTTTGCACCGACAGGAAGCTTATAGTAACTCAAAGGTACTCTGTCCATCTGTGATCAACACATCTCAGAATGCATCAAACACTGAGATAGATGAGGCTGTAACAGAATACCATATTGGCTTCCTTTTCTGTTAGGCAAGGGCAGTCTAATGCTGCGGCAGTCACAGGATTCACCCGACCCAGACCGCTGAAGACTGAAGTCTGGTTTGATGAATTTCTTTTTCTGCTGAGGGACTCGATTCTGGGTCAAACAAAGCATCCGTGTATGAATGTGACAAATGTTCAGATAATTACAAGTGCTCAGATAATTTCCACTTAGCATACTTCGGTTCATTAATACCAGAAGTAATAGAGTACAAATATACATTTATTTTAGTTTGACATGCTTTATTGATCCTGTGAAGGAAATAATTTCTTTGCATATCACAGCATGTTTGGAAGCCGGGCCCAGAGCGCAGGGTCAGCCATATTACAGAGGCCCCCTGGAACACAGAGGGCCTTGCTCCAAGAACCCAAGGGTGGCAATACTGGGGCTTGAACCCTGACCTTCTGATCACTAAATCACTGAGCTACACCCCTCTGCAATACTTCATTACTGTACTTAAAAGTAATTTTTTTCTGGTATCAGTACTTTACTTCACTATTTATTTTTCGGTTTTAACTTTTGTTCATTACATTTACACAATATAACACAAATATCTGTACTTCTTGTATTTACTTGTAATATTTTTAAACCAGGCACTTTCCCTTGCACCTATTTGGTGAACCCGGACCCTGGCGGTGTGAGGCGAACGTGCTAACCACTAAGCCACCGTGCCCCTGGTGAAATGCTTTTTTATTTTTATTTCTCATTGCGGGTAGTTTGCAGCCAATCAAACTATTTCTGAACAACCTATGACTGGTGTATCATCACACAAGACAGACGTAGGCTGTTCACCATCATCATCTTTTTTCTCTGCTTGCGTTCTATAAGATCGATGGTGGTAGCTAAGTGGGAGGTGGTGGCTCACAGTGGTTAAAGCAGTGGCCTCTGGACCGGGACATCGCAGGTTCAAATCCCATCACCACCAAGCTGCCACTATTGGGCCCTTACCCTCAATTGCTCAGTTGTAAGTCGCTGTAGATAATGGCATCTGCCAAAAGTTCAGCCTGGATACAAACACAATGTATAAAACACAATAATTTGTAATCAGTAAACATTTGTTTTACTGATTTGCACCAAAATACACCGTGATGCACACATCCTGCAATTAATCCTCTGTGGTCGACAAACTCACCGTTTTTTTTTTCTCATAATACCGAAACATCTTTTTCGTACAAGTCTGTAAAGGGTCTACTTTTATTTGTATACACTCATAGTAACAACAAAAATAAAAAATCTTGTAAAATAAAGATCGTGCTCTCTTCTGTATCTCTTCAATGACACATAAAATAGCAGAGAATACTTCCTCACAGACAAACTAAATATACGAATACAAAATCTCAAACGTTTCTCAAGTGGAAAAAAGGTTTCCTTTGCTGTCCTGTTGATTTACATAATTGAATACACCATGACGACTTTAAAACAGTTAAATAACACAATAATCACTAATAATAAACATACATTTGTATAAAGAATAGCTATTTATCCATGTTGATTAGAGTTTTACTTTGAAAGGCTTTAATGTGGTAGGTTTAGAGCAGATGCTGCATTTTAAATGTCAGAGGTCAAACTTCTTTCACTTCTTTCAACTTATTTGACTTTATTTGAGCAAAATTTGTAGTCAGTACTTCACGCTTTACCCGAGTATTTTTATATCCTGAGTATCTGTACTTCTACATCAGTGTAGGATGTGTTTACTTTTGCCACCTCTAATTAGAACTGATCCATCATTTGTTTGAATGCCACATCCTTTTTTAGAATTGTTGCTCGCCGTTGTTGCCAGCATCATAGTGCACCAGCAAAAATAGTGGCGTCTTGACTATGACAGCAAGTTCAGTTTTCTTTAGTGGTGTTTTCAGACATGAATTCAGTAGAACACACTTTGGGCTGTAGGAGATTCGCAGCATGAATGTGTGCAAAAAAATCTGCAGGAATTGTATGATGCAATCATTTCACCATGGATCAGGATCGCATTAGATTGTTTCTAGGATGTTGTGGAATCTATGTATTGAAAAACTGAGGGTATTTGGAGAGCAATGGGAGGCCCTTATTAGCGCAGTGTTATTACTATTAGTGTTCGGTGAATGTCCGTTCGTGTGTGAATTGCCACTGAAACCGAGTTCCGTGCACTTAAACCCCTCAC
Organism: Kryptopterus vitreolus; assembly: GCA_030449085.1. Lineage (NCBI taxonomy): Eukaryota > Metazoa > Chordata > Actinopteri > Siluriformes > Siluridae > Kryptopterus > Kryptopterus vitreolus. The sequence continues at coordinate 22,145,293 of JACRUU010000013.1, forward strand.
CATTTCAATTCAATTGAAAAAGTTAATTCCTGAAAACTTCCCATCTCTTCCTCCCAAATCTCTTTAATGACTCGGAGTAAGTTTCATATCACGTCTGGCTTGTTGCCCGGCTCTTGGCAAGCATCGGGTGGTTTGATATACGAGCGGGTGAGTATGGGTGGGTGGTTTGCGTTTTTGGCGGGCCGGTGATGAGTGGCTGAGTGGGGAAAGCAGAACTACTTCATCACTGTAACACTGTGTGCAATCGGACTCACTCGCCCCAGTGCCTGTCACCGGACCACACCACTCATACAGGCAGTTAATTAACTTTCCGCCTCTGCATTGATGGAAAGCAAGAGGGAGGCAGGCACTGAAAACAACTGTGTGTGTGTGTGTGTGTGTGTGTGTGTGTGTGTGTGTGTGTGTGTGTGTGTGTGTGTGTGTGTGTGTGTGTGTGTGTGTGCACGCACGAGCATGTGTTTGTGATTTTGTGAAGTACAAATGGTCCACAAGTAAGAAGTTTTCACAGTCTTAAAAACTATATACTAAAATTATTTCTAAACCTAAAAAAGCCTTTATGTTTGAGTTATTAACATTAGGCTTTGGTATGGTATGCCTGGAATTAATTTATAAAATAATCATGCCAAAGAAAGATAGAAAAAGCTTTTGTGTGCGCATATCTAAGATATCAATCAATATTTTATATTGCACATCGGCTGGACGGTTTCCCCACTAGTACTATGCTGTATATGGTTATTTCTGAGGGTTGGCTGGAGACATCAAAGGGGTGAGATCATATTTAGACTTTCTCAAGAAACATGCAATTATTGATAGCCTGTGACTCACAAAAGACAGAGCAGAATGACATTTTTCAGCAAGTGATCAGATATTTCAGAGAGGGAAGGAAGAGGACGAGATTCTTCATACACTGACACTGGGGCACCATTTCAGTGGGAGTTGTTTTCTTCCTGTGAGGCTTGCAAATAAAATGATTTACAATAGCACTGAGTCAATGCCTGGAGCATCTGATGCAAATGCAACGCATTATTTATGCTTCAGTAGCAGTATGTTTCCAGCTTTGCTATTTTGTTGGTATGCTGGCATCATGCTGACACTAATATACATCCACCATAATTAATGTTACAACGTGTAGGATTTATTTTGTTGTTTAAAAATTGCTGAAGAAAAGCATTATTGAGTCCGGTATTATAAACCCGTTGAGCTACTATGAGTCATGCTGATGGGTTTGATTTTTTTATTTTAAAGCATCATACTTCATCTTATATTGCATGTTGCCTTATCACACCGGCCCATCGAAGGCTTTCAGTGCATTTCAGTACACAATGCTGCAATGAGGTTGATGTTTTTGTGCCACTTATCTGACCATAGCAAGTTCGTCTGCACACTGCGCCGCTGACGGCTTGTAATGTGATTATGAGGGCCTGAGCAAGCAGCACACTGACGGATCATAACATTCCTTACATCCAATCTGTATTTATGGCTCCTGAGTGGTACACTTGGTACACTGTCAATAGCGCTGAAATAATGAGTTAATAGAACTGACACTGAAATACAGCACAAGAAATCCTGTGTCTAATTTTGCTTTCTTGAACTTTACAATCATGAATGGTTTGCACATTAGTTGGAATTCCAATGATTCCAAAGCTATTCATATTTGGGAATTCCAACAGAGCAAAAAGAGTCATGGGATGGGATTTTTAATGCTCTGTTTAATTGTACAACAGATGTATTAATGCTGCAATTTGCCAGCCATGTACTATGTAGCCTGTATTTGAGTTCCTACCGTAAATCTTGTACTGCAGGTGACACAACTTGAAACTCACTAATAAGAAGCGGGATTGTGTCTGCTCTGCTGTCTTTGCTCCCATTAATTAAACAGAACACAAAATAATATTAGTGTCATGATTCAAGGTGTTATAGGAAGTGTTCCTGGTTCCGGTTGACCTCATTTTGAACCAGTGTTCTGTTTTGACTCACCAGTCTGAAGCTTATGTATGCAGTAGAGTGTGTCCTGTTCGGCCTGTTGCATGAGTAGTTTGAAGCTTGCTTAAGCATTTGTTTGCCTTCTCCCTCTCTCGTTGGTATTTGTTGTGTATTGTGTGAAAGATTGGTAAAGCTGAGGTTCCCTGAGTTTCCAGCAGCATCAGTTGTGTTCCACCATGTGAGGAAGTGGATGCCAAGCATTCCATCATCTAGAGATGTACCAAACATCTCGACTCATCTAGAGATGTACCACCTTTGGAGTTTTGACATTCTTTGTCTTCCACAACATCAACTTGAGTGTATAAAACTGCAAAAAGAACATTACTCACAATCACACACTCCAGTGTTTATCGTATTTCTCACTCTCTGGTATTTTGTATTGTTTATAATTACACACTTGATATCACCCAAATGAGGATCCGTTTCTCTTTCGAGTCCGGTTCCGGAGGGGAAAAAAAGGGCATTTTTCTTGACACAGGCTCATCCCAGGCTCGTTCCTCAGGGATTATTCCATATTAATTATTTATATTATAATTATATTATAATTTTTGTTCTATAAGTTCATGTTCAGATCAAAAGTAACATTTATTTATTATATATATATATATATATATATATATATATATATATATATATATATATATATATATATATATATATACATACATACACACACACACACACACACACACACACACACACAAACACAGTTTACAGTTTAACTTGACTTTTCTGATGATTGAACTTGGCCAGTACTTTTTTTTTTGAGTGAAAAATATTACACAAAGATATAATGAACAGTTATTTATAAAAGATTATACGTGTTGAGACTTTAGTTTTGATTCCTTTACCAGCTATTATTAGTTATCAAAAGGCACATAACACCTACTGAATAAAGTGGGAACATAAGCATTAATAAGCTGTTAGTGTTGAATGTCCATTTTACTACTTATACATAAAATAATAAATTAAGACCTAATATACCTATATACCTATACCTTATATGTGACCTGATTATATGTTCAGTTGTCTGGGTAATTCATAGTTAATGGTTGGAAACTCTTCCTCTATAGTGGTTTATCCTTATAGCCAGCATTTGTAGTGAGTGTTAAAAGATAATTGATTTTGATTCCATCTTAAATGAAGTCCACAAATGTGTGTGTGTGTGTGTGTGTGTGTGTGTGTGTGTGTGTGTGTGTGTGTGTGTGTGTGTGTGTGTGTGTGTGTGTAGTGTGTTATTAAGCTAAACAGAGTTTAATAAGATTAATTGCACGCACTCCAACCTGTACATCGTTTTGGCATGGAGACCATCATTGACCATCTTAAATTCACTACATAAAACTGTACCATGCACTAAATTGTCCTGGCCAGCTCTCATATTTCAGCAATACATTTACAAGACTTATTTCAAGAATTATTGCCCCATTAAGAACTGTTGTGATTTAAGAAGCAACACACTACAGTTACTATAGACGTAACTAGAAGTTAGACACCAGAAGCAGTTTTAAATAGTGAATGGGGGAAAAAACCATCTTTGGTCTGTATTCCATTAAACATTGTATTTGCTATTCCTTGTTTTTGTAAGTGGCATATGGAATACATTAGCATTAATTTGTACCGTGTATTACATATTAGCATTGCAAATAATGTTTGTTTTTATGGCTGTTCTTTATTGAACTGCTGGACGGGTTTTCTTCAAAGCTCAAGTCTAAACACACCCCAGTGGTCTGATGTACATTCACATATTCTGTTATGCGACTGTTTGACAAAAAAAACAAATCTGTGTTGTATTTAATTTTTATATTCCTGAAGGTAGTTCCTTCCAGTTACAGTAGTTCTTTATAGTAGGGCTGCAGAATGTGGGATGGTAAAAAGCAACAGAAGTACATTAACTCAGTCTAAAGATTTTATTAGTGTTTGCTATTTTTTGCTTTGAGCAGAATGGATATTGAATTAATGGACATTAAATAATAAAATTTTTCCTGCATATAAACATGACGTGATAAAGGCTGCCTGTTTACTACATCACGGTGTAAAACCAACCCACCGAATGCTGGGTAATCATTTAGCATTCCTTCTCTTAGGTGGCTTCGCAGATGGACATTATGGGCTGCATATGGTGTACATTCCTGTCTTATGTTATCCACACAGTCCATGTGCTTACAAATGATTCATTTCTAAAACACTGTTGCTGCTACTGCCTCGCTGTGGATTAACGTGGAGTCATTTTTCAAAAAACAATAATTCTCAAATTTTCTATCTCGCTATTGGGAGCCACTAACATACAGCCGAATATGTCCTCAAAAATACATTTTTAATAACTGCCATACATGCTAATGCAATTTTGTGTTGAGGTGTGCTTTGGGTGTCGGTCTGGGTTTTATTTTTGTCGCGCGATAATGCGTTGAGCAGTTTAAAATGTGCAGAGAATGAAATTAGCAATCTGCTAGGCGGAAGTTTCAGTGGGAGTATGCAGTACCTCGCTAATATTCTCCACACCCAAGGCATGCATAGCAATCTATGGAAATAAAGTGGCAATATCTCGTCTGCACACCCTTGTTGAGCTTTAAATAGGCACATCACCACAATATACATTCTGTTTAGTAATTGTGTTACACCTGTCTAAGTAGTTTTTCCTCTCATCTTTCTTTTGTTTGGAGTATCTGAGTTAAATAACAGTCAGTTTTTTCAGGATCATATTATCACTTTACCCAGACACAATTCCGATTGCCTAAGAGTGAGAAGGTGCTGATTAAATTAACTATAAATTGGGACTCATTGATGTAGCTGAATAATAATTGGATTTATTTCTTTTCTTTTTTTTTTTACATTTAATTTTCATATAAATTAAATTTGTTTGTCTCTATTTTACTCTTGCCCTTGAGTGTGTGTAAATATATGCAAATAACTAGCTAGATTTAAAAAAACTTGTTAAATGAATGTAGCTTGACATTAAGTAACATAAACTCAATAAATAAACTCAATTGTGGCAAATAATCCAAATAATGCACTAATTTAACACATTAAAAATGGAGACAGAAATCCATCTTTTGCAGATTTTAAAGCTTGGCCGTAGACATGATGTGTATAGATACATTCCAAGTGTTACGAATGCTTGATACTCATCTCAGGGATGTGGTATCAGGAAGAGCATTTACTGATTAGTTATTCACAATAAACATTCCGTCTGACATCTGGTAAAATACTGAAGGCTGTTTTCCAGACTCTATTCATTCTCTGCAATTTTGCACTCACATTTCAAAACATATTCACGCTTAACTGCAATTTAAAGTGTTTTTTCGGGAGGTCAGAGAGAAGCTGAAAACGTGAAGGCTCCAGCACCACCGGCTGTGCCACCACTCTGTCTCTGTAATATCAATAATAGAATAAACTTGAATGAATATATAATTTAGGTTTGCAATTCATATCCTTCAGGTTTGCACCCTATATAGAGGGAAGCACCAAAGGCTTTTTAAAAGCCTGATACATTAACTAACTCTGCCCCAGCACTCCTGTATGAAGCTGAACTCTCAGTAGTGTGCATAGTGAACACGGCTTCTCTGCTGGGGATTTAAGTTTTACATTTAAATTCTGCTACATAAGGAAAAATGATCCTTTAAAAGCATGACTTGGAGCGAACATAAAAACGTAGCTCATGAGTGGATAAGAGAGAGGAATGGGTGTGCGTTTGGAGGGTTTGGGGACTGGTGTGGACACTATAGCAGCTGGACTTTTTCTCCTGTATAGGCCTCATTCATTATGTTCATTATGTTTAAGTACTATACATATGTTTACTGTCTCACTGATACCATTTCACTGCTGTTGCCTTGATGCATCCTGGGAAAGTTTGAATTAAAACAGTGGTTTGAAAGCTGGTTTGGAGTCTTATCAAGATCCGTTATTAATCAGTGCTGAAACTGTTTAAACAGACTGTATATCAGCACTCTATTTCTCACACCATTATGTTTATACAGTGTACTCGCAGCATGCATTGCTATATCTCAACAACATACCAGTTAAACTCTCAAAACTTTTTTTTTTGTTATTTGTGATGCTGAATGACTCACATGATTGCAGTGCCTTTGTTTGTTATATTGCTGTGGAGTAAATTGCTCACCATCACTGTAAAAGCAATGCACACACACACACACACACACACACACACACACACACACACACACACACACACACACACACACACACACAGTGATAGCTAAGGGTGAGCCATAAGCCACACATAATGGAAACATGGAATGTTGAATTACTCTTGTATTCTGACACTGGTGCAGTTTAACAGCTCAGATCACATGATGTATTTCCTAAGAGGAGGGATTTCAGTGGCAGGTCGTCTCACTTTACACAGATTAATGAACTTAAGTGACCCCTTACATGTAGAAAACCAACCTCTGTTTATATGTTCAGCTCTTCTCTCTCTCTCTCTCTCTCTCTCTCTCTCTCTCTCTCTCTCTCGCTTGCTTTCTCTCTTTCTCACTCTGAAAGCTTAGATTGCTACAAATTGTATTACTCCTGCTTCAAATAATGAACTATGCAGAAGGCTATTACAGAAGTTATTAAACCTATAAAGAGCAATTATTTGTGAATTTCCGATACCTTGTCTTGCTGGTTGTCTCCCAGGCTATTACAAGGTGCCAAAATGATGGCTGCTAGTTATTTCACTGTCAGAGCCTACCTAAAGCTTTTAGAGGCCACAAATCCTGATATCAAATGTAATACTTATTGGATTTTACCTTTACACAAAGTGCAACTCCGTGCTTAGTCTGTAACATTCTTGGTTTCTCAGTTCAATGCTGCTGCGAGAGACGGTTCTCTGAGCATGAGGGTTTCCATGACATGCTCAGTTCTGTGTGACTTAAAGTATACAAATGTAGACATGTGATCATTTATCATCCGATTATTCTGTCACCCAGGAGCGAACCGTTCCCATTCGAGGTTACTTCCTCCGCTCATCATATTGTGATGTTTCCTTGCCATGATCACCTCTAGAGAATTTAAACATACTTTCTGATTTCTATAAAGATGTCTATTCTTCCAAATGCTCAGTCAAATCAGCAACTCGGATGTGTGTGTGTGTGTGTGTGTGTGTGTGTGTGTGTATCTGTGCTTTGCATTTCAATTCAATTCTACTAAACATACTTCCCGATTCTCCTTTTTCTACCTCTTCTCATTATTTGTCCAACTTATGCAGTCATTTTTACTTTAGCTATTTCCATAAAGCACAACACATAAATCCATCTTATTGGCAGCTGGAACAGTAAAGTAATTATAATGTGGACCTTTCTGATGCACCTCTTGGCACTTCACGAACTGATCGAGGAATGAATTATGAATTCCCTCCTCCACAGCTCTCTCTCTCATTAGAACTTGCCCTGTTACCCTGTGCACGGCCAAACACCGGCATTGGGAAATTCAGTTGATTCAATCCCCTATGTAACGTGCCATACGAGTAGCAGCGAAGCCACACTGACGATGGGGATTTTTCGATACTTGTTGCATCAAATTAATACCAATCAGAAAACCAAAATCGAAATACTTTTATTATGAGGGTCAGCCACGACTCTTGTCAGTAAATATTTTACATGACCCTAACACCTTATTAAAGAATATTATGAAGACATATAAAGATTGTAGGTTGCTTAGAATATTCCTAAAAATAAGGGACTTGTATGTATGTATGTAACATGTATGAAACACTATTTTCATCTTGCCTGCTTCAGCTTACAGTAAACATTGCACTTTACTGTGAAACATTACTGAGTCTTCCATTACATGGCTTTAGGGAAAAATGAGATATTGGTTCCTAAGATGAGTTCATACATTACTAAGTGATTCGACTTTTATTTCTTTGATTTGCAGGTATATATATATATATATATATATATATATATATATATATATATATATACAGTGTATATATATATATAATATATATATATATATATATATATATATACATTATGAATTTAAATATAATTTGTTTTCTTTTTTTTCTGCCTCCCTCTTGCTCTAGAGTATCTTCTAGATGTCGACTCTGTATTCTATTGTCTTCTAAAATGACAAACCTGGTTATAGACCAGTGCTTCAGTTTATACAAACGCTTGTGTGTGTTTATTTTATTATGACATGCAGCTCCCCATCACCAGCAGATTCCCATGTGTGTTATTTGCATAGCACTAATGAAAAAAAATTCAATGTTGTTGGCACAAGGTATTTTTTGTTCACTCGGCTCCCTCTGTTAGAAGACTTGGCCTTGTAATTTAGCTGCTTTCACAGTTTACTCAATGCAGCCTTGCAGCATGTTTGCTGTGCCAAGGAAGTTCAAACAGAAAGCCAATTTCTTTTTTATATCGACATTTAGTTATACTCCGAGACCTGAGGACTGAGACACACACACATGACTAAAGATGCTGAAGAACTCTCAAGCTCAAAAAGGGAAAGAAAACACTATCTGTTCAAAATAAACACTTCTCTATGAAATTGTATAAATGGCAAGGTCAATTCTTATGCATTACACTGGAGGCTTGAGATCAAAAGATATACTCCAGGGGCGTCCAAACTTTTGGCAACGAGGGCCAGATTTGGTGCGGTTAAAGTATGTTGGAGCGACCATTAAGCCTGATATTCTTTGAGTCATTAACATTAACCATTAATATAAACGAACAATTTAATGATTTTTTTTATTGCAAATGGTAAACTTTTCCTTTCTTCACACAGAACACAAATAACTCTAAACAAGTTTTTACCTAATTTACTTTGCTTTTCATTTTTGAACACTATATATATATATTTTGAAGGGAGGGGTGTAGCTCAGTGGTCTAAGACGCTGGGCTGCTGATCGGAAGATCCGGGTTTGAGCCCCGATATGGCCAAGCTGCCGCCCTTGGGTCCTTGAGCAAGACCCTTAACCCTCTGTGCTCCAGGGGGCGCCGTATCATGGCTGATACCCTGCGCTCTGACCCCAACCACCAACATCAAGCTGGGATATGCGAAGAAAAGAATTTCACTGTGCTGTAATGTATATGTGATAAATAAAGGATATTATATTATATAAAATGAAGAAAAGGTCTGTCTGGAAAAAAAACTTTCAGGGAGATTGAACATATCTAGAGTCATTTGAAACATTATATATTATTAAATCCATTAAATCCTGAACAGGAAAATGATACTAACAGTTGTCTTCTTCAGAAGTACACAACATTGAGGTTTTTCAATTGACCACCAAAAATGAAAATATTATCTGATTTTGAATGGAATAAATGGAAAAAGGGCGTGTTTTTCATTGTTTCAATTTAAGACTCGGATCAAAAATACGAAATGGAAAATCAGACAGAATTTGATTTTAATATTTAATTTGTAGGGTTTACCGTTGGGTTTGTCAATAAAAAAAAACAAATAACAATGACACAGGGGTGGAAAAGACTCACAAAGATCACAAAGAAAAAAAAATCAATTGACTGAGATTTTAGAATTTATTTACCTCAGAAGGCTAAACAAATATACTGCAGTTAAAAAACAAAAGCGCTGCAGTGCAGACCCCTGCCTGGGCATCTTACATCACTGTGATACACAACATCTCCATATTCAGCCTGGATGTCGAGTAGAAAACTGGCGTTGACACATTGATTTGGAATGAATATAATTAATAGCCGTGATATAACAATGATATAACCGGTTTCTTAACATGATCATATTTCAGATGTTTGACACAGAAAACTTGTTAGTGAATAATGCAGTGTAGTTTTATAGCTTTGCCTCCTACTTCACTGTCTTTGTTACTCGAGAGTGCAGCCACAGATCTACTGCCGTCTTTTGGTGATATATAAAATAGCTTTTTGTTTTTATAAATAGATTTTATACTGTGCTCTACAGCGCTGTAGGTCGAATATTGTTGATTTTATGGCAAAAGCTTCGGGCCGGAGGAAATTTGAACACGGGCCACATTTGACACGGGCTTTGGACATGTCTGATATACTCGTTTAGTGTTTTTTTTTTTTTATTATTATATTACATATGACTATATTGAGACTTGCTTGGGACCAAAGAGACACGGAAGGACATTAAATCAGTGGATTCTTTGGTCTGATGCATCTAACACGTACAGAGGGGGAACAGACGTTTTCTGTATGTGCGCTTCCTACTGTGAGTTAAGATAGTGTCATGTCATGGGTGAGTTTTGCCCCTGACATTTTGTGGATTTTAGCTGGCAAATTTAACCAGCTTGTGTTCCAACCTCCAAAAAAATTACAACATACAAAGCAAATGCAAATAATTTTTTTTTATTGAAACAGAATATGGAAATTTAGAACAATTACATAGGGCTTTATGCTGTATGGTGTCCATCACATAAGTCAAATTAAAATCAAAATATTTATTATTATCATTATTAGTAACTACGACTTATGGAGCAAATTCTAAAAATTGATGTTGGATTTCATGGAGATGAATGATTCATTCACTGCATGTTTTTTAGGAGAAGAGTTGTGTGTGTGTGTGTGTGTGTGTGTGTGTGTGTGTGTGTGTGTGTGTGTGTGTGTGTGTGTTGGTTGCTGACAGGATTTCACTGTAATTGGAGTTAGTCCCTTCCTCCTGTCAGGAGATATTTCAGGACTACCAAAAAAAATGACCAGTGGTGCAACTACATTCTCCCTTCAGAACCCTATATAAATGTGTGTTAATCAAAAGGAGCGTGTGATTTTTTTTTTCTCTCAAGGATATAAGTGATGGGAGGGACTGTAGTTGTTGAATTGACTGGAGCATTTTTGTAATGTTTGGTACAAGGCTAAACAATAAAAAAAAATGTTGTATTCACATTCTTGTAAAAAGCATTGAGTCTGGAGGACACACTATTAGCATATTAGTACAATCATTCACTAAATGTGTCCTCCAGGTTTCAGTCAGTATGTAACAGACACGTACAAACACGAAGGGCGAGTGTAGGGCAGTGGAACAGGAGGTGAACTTGTGCCTCAGTGGCCTGTTGTAGTTGATGGCTGTAAATGCACTGCACTGTTAGTATTTATTGCAATGCACATGCATTCCTCAACTAAAAAGGTTACCCTGAAGAGACATCTGTCACTGCCATTAAAATTCTATGGAGGTTAAATCAGGAATGCCACAACGAAAGTCATGTTGAATTGCTGAGATTACAAGCTTTGTTTTTGTCAGTCAAAATATTAGTGCTTAGCTTAAAATCCTTAACTGCTAACACTGTTCTTTGACAGCCTATTATCATAGATTTTCTAGCTTCCATAAATGAAATGACACTTTTTCTCTGAGAGCTAGGGAAGCTGCCTCAGTTTAACAGCTGATTCCCCGGGATTTCATCTGTCTCAGTGCTGTGGATTGATCACTGCAATACTCTCATAGTCTCTCCGCTATCCACCTCAGACTTAGAAGGTAATGACGAGGACTAGCAGAGACTACTGACGGATATACTCTTCCAGTAGTGACTCACTCCAGAGGTTTGAAGTGGTGTTTACAGGTTAACAGGTTAGCCTTGTAATATTATTTGTCTCATTGCGTTTGTAGAGTTCTGATTTCAGCTCTTACAGATTTTTCTTGGTTAATATTAATTATGATAAAGGGGCGAGATTTTTTGGGATCCTAATATATGATTGTGAGAGTGAGTTGTTTGCAATGGCATTTTTCACCCCCAGATGTGATTTATATTAGTTGTGATTGTGCATAAATAACAAATTTAAAATATAGCTGCATCAGCGATATGCGGAGTTCAAGCCATTTTTGCCAATGTGGCCCCGCCTACTTTGGATTTTTAGGTGAGCTGTTGCAACGGTGAGTCGAAAGTTCAATGTTTATTTGATCATTATTGATAAGCTATGTCTACTGGACATTTCTACACTGGTTTTGTTCTCATCCCGCAAAAAAACCCTAGGACTAGTGTGCAAAAGTAGGTTTTTAACATGATCGGTTTTTACGAAAAAAGTGAACTTTGCAGCATAAAACACTCAATGAGGATCTTCATTGGTTTGACTCAAGGATTCCATAAATATATGTTTTGAGTGTAAGATACATTTTCTACAAGCTAGGACCAAAAATGTGGAAATATATATTTTTTTAATTGTAGTGCCCCCTGTGGCCAAATGGGTTGATATCATCAACCCCAAATTGAGCTCTACGATCTTTCCATGTTTCAAGTCTCTAGGACTTACAGTTTGATCTGCACAATCAAGTTTAATGCGTAATAATAATAATAATAATGCTTGACCCCCTAATTGAAAAAAAAGATTAGTAAAAATGAATTTAAGTCACATGGTAGGCAGTTTTATGTTTTTTTGCACTTCCTGATTCTCTTAGTATCTCACCACATTCTCAGCACATGGTCAAGCATCAAACAGAATCCAAATCAGTAGTGTTTGTCAAACATATGCCATAATATCCATATCTCTGAGCAGAACCGGGTTTTCTGAGTTTTCTCCTTTCATTACAGGAATGGGATAATAAATTGTACATTGGATTGGTTTGATTCCACAGTATGATGAAGCTCTGATTGAAGTACCTAAAGCGGTGTATTGATCGATGTAATCTGCAAGTCTGAGGCTATACTTCATCATTCATGAAAATGTCCATAAATGCGTACCTGGTCATTAGGACACAAAAAAAAGCATTTTTTCAGTGACTTTTACCCACCATTCTTAATGGCATGTACGCTTCTAGCTTTTCAGCAAGAGTTCTAGATGTTTTGGAAGTTCATTTCCTTATTTGTAAATGCCTTTCCCACCTAAACAGGATGAGTTATTTCTCTGTATCAGCAGCTTTACTCAGTCTGTATCTTATAGTGCAGGGGTCCCCAAACTAAGGCCTGCGGGCCGCCCCCACATTTGATCCAGTCATTTGAATAATGGCAGAGATATATTTTGAAAATGTAGTTTTAATATACGTGTAAAGGATTCATTGGTTTTACTGTGGGAATCGCCTCGGTCGTGACAGATTCCAGGAAGCACCATGACAGTGATGCGGAAGTCCCCCACCTTCCCTATTTGATATCTGCCCTGGCGATTTCCTTCCCTCATACTCACGCTCGTAGTCTTACGCCATTAAATGACCATCTCGTTCCTCTCTCTGATCGGTGACTCTCTCCCCTTGGCTGATGTCTCTCGCCTCTTTATTGTCCTCACCAGACCGGAACCGAGCACGCTGATTGCTCATCAGGTACAGGTGTAACTTGGCTCTCGTTCAGTTGGGCTCCGCCCTCCACTCCTGATGTGCTTTCCACACTTTTTGGCAACACGTGTATCTGTTAGCAAACGTTTTCATGCATGAAACGGATGAAAACTGATGAGATCAAGATGAACATTTGCATCAGTCTTTGAGACTGTGACAGGAACGGAACCTGACATTGGACTTCTCATCAATCAGAAGCAACCCACAGTCCACACTAATTAATATGCAATTAAATGTTTTGATTTTGAATGGCACTGAATATAAATAGAAGTCATTATAATGGTAATATGGATCATTATTATGTCGATTGAAAATAAATGATCATTTGTCTGTGTGGTGCAAAACAAAGTAAACTATTCTAGCATTAGTAGGTAAAATACATACAGTTAAAATCATAATACTACTAGTAGTCACTCCGGCCCACGTCATTTTCTTTTATAAACTGACCCCCTTTTAAAGAAAGGAAAAATGATGTGACCCTCTGAGTAAAAAAGTTTGGAGACCCCTGGTCAACAGCAAAGCATCATGGTCCGTCTATGGGTTGGTTTGTGAAATTTTTATCTTTCAGTAATGATGACATTTGTGGTTAATGAGCATTTAGTTTTCCTTCGGATTTAATCTGTCATTTAATTGTCCTCATTTGTTCATGTTATATTGACTTCTTTATAGAAAAAAAAAGAAAGCATTTGTCCTTTTAATAGAGCAATCTCGGGGCAATATGACACTCATGCTGCGCCAATTTCTTTTCTCATTTTCAGCACCCTGTATGCAAATTTAATGAGGGGTTTCCAAAGTTTTGCAATAAACTGTTATTCAGTCATAGAATTGTTTAAAGTCCGTAGGAAACCTGACTTCAATTTCACAAATGCAAAACGTACTACATTCCAGCGCTCGGTAAGTGTTGCAGTTTGTTCTAAAATGTTTTCTATCAAATTAATTCAGTCACTTTGGATACTTTCTCTTATCCTTGTTATCCTTTTATTTTCCTACACTGCCTGAGCTGTCTGAGCATAGCGCACGGAGCGAGGAGACACAACACGGATAATTGGGAGTGCGATGCAGGTTTTTTGTAGACTTTACTGTCTTGTCTGCCTGTTCTGTCAGTGTACAACCTGAATAGGGTCCTGCTTCAATACAAGTATACCTCTGTTAATAACGTGCTGCCAATAACAATTCGCTTGAGTTCACGCTGCATGTCGAATGTCTTCAGTACTGATTTTAATTTTTAGATTTTTTTTTTAAAAGAGCCAACATTTCCTGTTTAGCCTTTTAATGTACTGTGATACGAGAGTAATCACTTTTACAGTATGCTTATTCAGCTAAAACGATGTATATTTGTACACAAATTTCATCCTGCAACACCTACAGCCATCCTGTTTGTGGCGTTCATAAGTATCATTGTTCTGCAGGGATAAATAATTTGTATTACTTAAAAAATTCTATTTAGTATTAGAATAATACTATATATATATATATATATATATATATATATATATATATATATATATATATATATATATATATATATATATATATATATATACACCTATGTTTATATTATATGTATTATATTATATATTATATAAACACATGGATATAAAAAACCTTGTTTATATTATAGTATATTATTATTGCTACTCCCATATATATAGCAACATAATCCAGTCCTCAGCCACATAAGTCGTCCGGGCCACATAAAGTGCATCGTGTGCAAAAGCAGCACAAAACAAACCAGTGTAGAACAGACAACACGAGACAGTACAGTACAAATACACAAACACAAAATAACAGTGACCTGTAACCTATCCATGTACAGTGAAATGTGCAATTGAAAAACATTTAAAAACCATTTTACAATGCTAGAGTGTAAACAGTATTTTACAAACTAGAGTTTAGTGTGACAGTGATGTGAAAATGAAGCAAGCAGAGCAGCATCAACAATAGTGGAATGTGGAAAATGAGCATGTAAACAACAACACTGGTCTGTGAAACAAGTAGAGACCAATATATATATATATATATAAACAATACAATGTGAATAGTGTGTGAGCAGGAGGACAACTAAACTTGTTTGTAATAACTTGTATGTATAAATGTATGAAGTTGTGTGTGTGTGAGTGTGTGTGTGCGTGTGTGTGTGTGTGTGTATATGTGTGTGTGTGTGTGTGTGTGTGTTTGCCAAAAGAGCCAAACTTTGCTACTAAGGTGAAATTGTGGAAGACGGTTTCATGTCACAGGTCATTTTTCAGTAAGGCACAGCAAGGTAGTTCTTCTGCAACTCTTCCATGAAAAGAATAACTAGAGTTTTAAGATATACTGATATGATGTTTATCAGTGGTGCAGCAGAAAGACAGAAACGTTTGAAGTTCATGTCCAACTAAAACATAAAGGAAACACAATGTGTTCACTTTTTTTATAAGTAATCTGAAATTTGTTTTTATAGTTTTATGATTTTTCTATTTATATATTTGTATTTACATTTTGATGTAACATGGCAATTAAATGCACTAAACGGTTTTCAAATATACAGAACTGTGCAAAGGTTTTAGTTTCAGGTGGGAAAAAATGCCGTAAACAATAATACTAATGCTTGATGATGATGATGATGATGATGATGATGATGATGATGATGATTGTTTATTTTTGTTTACAAAATGCAAAGTGAGTGAACAAAAGAAAAATGTAAATCAAATCAATATTTGTTGTGAGTAACTTTTGAAGAAGTAGAAGTAGTGGAAGTGATGTCACGACCCCCACAGAGTCCTGATCTCTACATCATGGAGTGTGTGTGGGATTTACATGAAGAGACAGAAGGATGTGAGAACGTCGACATCCACAGAAGATCTGTGTTTACTTCTCCAAGATGGAACAAACAACCAGCCGAGTTCCTTCATAAACACTGTGTGTAAGTGTACATAGAAGTCTTACTGCTGTTAAAGTGTGTTCACAACAAATATTGATTTCATTTCATTTCTCTTTTCTTCATTCACTGCATTTCGTTCATTGATGAAAGTAAATAATAAACACTTCCATTTTTGAAAGCATTCTTTGTTTACAGCATTTTATCACACCTGCTGAAAACTTTTGCACACTACTGTAGTGTATGTAATTTCCTGTTATGTAATAAACCTGTAATTTTTTTTAAAAAAGAAAACACTTGTTCATACTTGTTCATTTTAAGAGACCTGTCTTAATCTCTCTTATTTGTTTAGTGTTGCTCTTTATTAAAGCAACAGTGCTTCTGATCCAATTACTCAGTTAATCGTTGGAATAATCAGTAGAATAGAAACTATAGCCACCAAGCTGAACATGAAAATATAGGAACTAGAATGCAGAAAAATGACAGCAGGTGCTCTGGATTTATGAAAAGTCACAATTGGGTATATTTGGTTGTAGCAAGAGGCAAGTTGTTTACTAAAAGCCTGAATAGTGGTAGAAAGATGAGTACAGTTACAGTTTCTGCTCGCAATAGTAAAGTATTGTGGAGGTTTCTTGCAAGATTTGGGCTGCAATTCTGCAAATGGAGTTGGAGATGTGGTTAGGATCAATGTTCTTCGAAGTGCTGAGATAAGGACATGTGGTTGACCCCAACATGACCCTGATCACAATGTCATTGAGTCAGAGGGGTGTACTCACTGCAGTAAACCCAGACTAATTTCAGCAGCCATATTTGTAAATCTTTACAAGGACAATACTATAAAAAACAAAGTTGTATATTTTTTAAAATCCGCTAGTCATTAATTGATTGACAGGCGGATCGGTGCAGCTTCCGCAGTAATGAGGTCGATGAGCCGGTCCGTCGTGGTGAAGAAGGAGATGAGCCGCAAGGCAAAGCTCTCGATTTACCGGTTGATCTACGTTCCTACTCTCACCTATGGCCATGAGCTTTGGGTCATGACCGAAAGGCGGACGAAATGAGCTTCCTTCGCAGGGTGGCCAGCCGGAGTGGCTCAGACATCTGTTCCGGATGCCTCCTGGTTGACTTCCGGTGGAGGTGTTTCGGGCATGTCCCACCGGGAAGAGGCTTTGGGAAGACTCAGGACACGTTGCAGGGACTATGTCGCTCGACTGGCCTGGGAATGCCTTTGTGTTCAAGCTTAAATTGTGAAAGAGAGTCACATGAGACATCATTTTCACAAATGGATTGGCCACCATAGAGTTCAGACCTTTACTTTGCACAGTGGTCCGACTCGATACAAGAATTTGGTGAAAAATGACTGACCCTGGACAGGAAAACAATGTTATGACAATGCAGGAGCTTGCCATGTCGAAATCGTATTATATTAATATTGTAATATTAGTGTGACGTTTTATTTGGAAGGGCAGTGTATGACTCGTTTCATCGTCTTGTATGGTGAAGTTGGTTCCTATTAGCCACAGTCTAAATGGAATTTCATGTTGTCAATAATAATGGTTTGGTGGTGCATGATAGCTTAGTGGTTAGCATGTTCGCCTCACACCTCCAGGGTCCGGGTTCGATTCCCGTCTCGGCCATGTGTGTGTGCAGTTTGCATGTTCTCCCCGTGCCTCAGGGGGTTTTCTCCGGGTTCTCTGGTTTCCTCCCTGTCCAAAAACATGCACGGTAGGTTGATTGGCACCTTAGAAAATTGTCCCTAGTGTATGAATGTTTGTGTGAATGTGTGTGTGTGTGTGTGTGTGTGTGTGTGTGTGTGTGTGTGTGTCCTGCGATGGGTTGGTATTCCATCCAGGGTGTATCCTGCCTTAATGCCCATAGACGCCTGTGTGACCGTGTGTGTGAGGCAGTAACATTCTTTTCTGTCAAATCTCAAATGTCAAATCTTGGACATATTTGTTGGGAGAAACTTACTTCCAGTCATTCAATTGTTATGTATTTTTGCCTTGGACTTATTTCTGTTGCATATTAACAAAAAAAAAACATAAAAGGGCAGGTGTTTCTAAAGTTTTGTCAGCACTGTGTTTTTATAAACAATAAAAATATATTATTTTGTAATTTTTCTCTCTCTCTTTCTCTCACTCACCTAAGTGTATTAGTTTTTAATAATTATAGTTAAATTTCAGCATAAATTCTCCAATTTTTCCAGTGTCACAAAATAAAAACTGTTATATTAAAGAATGTCTTCTTTTCTATTAATAGTAAATATGTTGTTTTTCCTTTATTTGTTTTAAATATAACTTTCATACTGGTTCTCTAATGGGCAAGATGAATAGTTTTGATGTTTTTTATATTAGGTGGTCCTTCAAATTTATTTTTCTGTTTTACAATGAAACAGTAAAGTTTATTTTATAGATCCACTCAGAAATAGTAAATGAAGTCAACTGATTTTAAGATTCTGTTAATGGTTATAGGGAATTAAACAGAAGAGAAACCATTAGAGCACCTTCGCACATTTTATTACCTAATTTAAAACCGTTATACATCACACCCAGTGCCCTTCCAACTGCTCCAAATCCATTTCCTTCTCTTAAGTGCTGGTGTAAAAAAAATCTCTGTACATGTGCATTGTCTCATGTAGTCAGGGGGCAGTGTGTGTGTGTGTGTGTGTGTGTGTGTGTGTGTGTGTGTGTGTGTGTGTGTGTGTGTGTGTGTGTGTGTGTGTGTATATATATATATATTCATTCATTCATCTTCTACCGCTTTATCCGATCTTCCCTCGGGTCACGGGGAGCCTGTGCCTATCTCAGGCGTCTATGGGCATTAAGGCAGGATACACCCTGGATGGAATGCCAACCCATCGCAGGGCACACACACACACACATCACACATTCATACACTAGGGACAATTTTCCAAGGTGCCAATCCAATCAACCTACCGTGCAAACCCCTCTGAGGCACGGGGAGAACATGCACAAACTCCACACACACATGGCCGAGACGGGAATCGAACCCGGACCCTGGCGGTGTGAGGCGAACGTGCTAACCACTAAGCCACCGTGCCCCAGTGTATATATGTATTATATGTATATATATATAGATATATATATATATATATATATATATATATATATATATATATATATATATATATACACTACACAGAAGCATTTATCCTAACAATTTTGTATATGAAACCATGCACTCAGAGATTTTGTTTTTGAGAATACTACACTACAATATCTGGGAACTCAAGCTT
The DNA here is from genome assembly GCA_030449085.1 of Kryptopterus vitreolus. Classification (NCBI taxonomy): domain Eukaryota; kingdom Metazoa; phylum Chordata; class Actinopteri; order Siluriformes; family Siluridae; genus Kryptopterus; species Kryptopterus vitreolus. The sequence goes on from JACRUU010000013.1 coordinate 22,164,588, forward strand.
AACCTTATATTTAATTTGTCTTCTTGCTGCTGTTTTCATCATAGTTTCTTACAGAGTTTCTTGAGATTAGATGACAGAAGAAATATGAACTGAACAAACTTGCAGTCGACATCATTGGCCTTTTCCGACTGCACCCTTCAGCTTCTCATGTGGAAAAAAAAATGGTAGATGTAGAATCATTAACATTAGACCTGCTGATTTCAGAATTCTCTCATCATGGGGCCTCATTTATGCTTTTTCATAGTTCCATTTCATCTACAGCTTCAGTTACCAACAACTTTCAGTTTCACATGTTCTGATCTTCATTGCAAATTTCTACAGTTTTCTACGGTAATTAAATTAGGCTACATTGCCCTGTGTACAGTGTGTGGGTATGGATGTGTATCTGTGCGTACATGGATGATAAAAATGGTATTTATCTATTAAAGAAATTTGCATTGTTTTACTCAGAATTCAGTTTATATAATGTGTATGTGGTAATTATACCATCTTTAATGATTCCAATCCTGCTTAGCGAAACATGTACATTAGGGGTGTAATGGTACATGTATTTTTTATAAGGCTTTCAGTTATTTCAGTGCACGTGCGCTTTTTATGTAGAAAATAATTTACGTGTGGTTTCCCTTAAGGAATATTGTGAAACATGGTGGTGGCATCATCATGCTGTGGAGATGCTTTCCTTCAGCAGGGACAGGGAAGCTGCTCAGAGTTGATGAGAAGATGGATAAACTAAATACAGGGCAATCCTGGAGGAAAATCTATTAGAGGCTACCAAGGTTTTGAGACTTGGGTGGAGGTTCACCTTCCATCAGGACAACAACCTTAAACATAGCCAGAGCTACAAGGGAACAGTTGAGATCAAACCATATTTTAAGTATAGACCTAAATCCTATTGAGAATCTTTGGCAAGACTTGAATATTACCATTCACACAAGTTCTCTATACACACTCCATTCAGCTGGAGCTGTTGAAAGAGTAGAAGAATTCAAAGAAGAACGGGAAAAAATACAGTCTGTAGATGTGCAAAGTTTGTAGAGACAAACCCAAAAAGACCTGTGGCTATAGCGAAAAGGGGAAAGGTGGTTGACTCGGGGGTGAATACATATGCACGCACCACACTTTTAAGATTTTGATTTGTAAAAAGTCTTTAACATCATGTATGATTTTTTTTTCTTCCACTTCACAATTATGTGATACTCTGCGTTGGTCTGTCACATAAACTCCCAATAAAATACATTTAGGTTTGTGGAAAATGTGGAAATGGTATGAATATTATAGCAATGCACTGTACATGAAATTGTGCAATCAATTCTAACAAATGTGAAAAATCATGTAATTCCATTCATGTAATTGTATTAAGTCGATTTAATGTGTGCTATCTATTCTGTTCTATGTAATCAAGTATATAATTTAGTCCATATAACAATTTTATTTCTTGAATTTGACTTTTTCTTTTTTCTTTTTAGATATTTCATTTTGTACAATCATACAAATTATTTTATATTATTTAATCAAGCAGCCATTTTATTTGAGTTTATTTATTGTCAACTTTTCTTTACAAATGTTAATAGATGTACTTTATGTACTGTGAATTTTGTGTAATGTTGCACCACCAACAATTTTTTTTTAAGTTGAACAGCTGAGAAAGAATAATTTACAAAAATAAATAATTGTTTTTATTATTATTTGTAGGACCAGTAGCCATTCACACATTTTACTCAATAAGGAAATCGACCCTACTTCTGGAATAAACCTTTTTTTCTTATTATTTAAGCGGGGTCCCAAGTGTGGGTACAGAAAGGTCATGCTGGGGAGGGAAAAAGGGGGGAGGAACTGCACAATGTGGAAAAGGGGGAGATGCAGTTGCTGAAACCGACCTTTTCCATCAAACAGAATTAGTTCCTTCAAAGATCTCCTTACAGGCTTGGAGGGAGGAAGTGCGAAAGCCAGCGTCCAGCTAAAAGAGGAAGTGAGCTGCAGCTAGAGGAGGAATTCCTGGAATGGCATTAAAATTATAACCAGCTCCACAGTCCAGCATATGACACACACACACACACACACACACACACACTGTGGCAAGCTGTTCTACAATACTCCTAGCTGCCTTCACATGTTTTGTTCTTTCAGCTGTGTGTGTGTGTGTGTGTGTGTGTGTGTGTGTGTGTGTGTGTGTGTGTGTGTGTGTGTGTGTGTGTGTGTGTGCCTGTGTGTGCATATAAGTGTCATTTCTTCCATCTTTCACTTTCAGATATATCCTAGCCAAACCTCTGTTTCCAAGGAGACACGGGTATAGCAGGATGACCGCTGGGTTCAGTACAGTGTGCAGATTCTCTGATAAAGGCTATGTTTGAATCTCTCCGTCTGTCTGTCCATCTGTCTGTACATCAGTAGTGTTTCAATTTGCTATTGTGGAAGAGGGACTGCGTTTACATTTCTTGGTTTCATGAATGACTTGTCTGTTTTGAAGCAGTCACGATGTGAAAAGCATTTATTATGAAAATAAATGATCAATTTATTCAAATCATTTATACAGTTACTTAAATCTCTTTATAACTGATATTCAAATCACTTATGTCCTTGAGGTATAGTTAAAAACATATATATATATATATATATATACTCTCTTTAGTACCGATTAAATAAAAATGTATCACTCATCAGCACTTATTCACTGCAATACCATTTTCAAGGAGCTTGATTTAAAAAAAAAAAGCTCAATATGTACTTTTTATGGAGTATAAAATGCCGTATAAAAAAAAGAAATCAGGATTCGTTACTGTATGTTTTTTTATTTTTATTTTTTTTTTTTTTTTTTTTTACACCAGAGAGTGTGCTTTGCAATAAATCTGTCCCTGATTTGGTATAAGGAATATGTGTTTGGTGTTCCACATATAGCAGATTTGATAAGACCCTAAATGATTCTGTGAAATGAGGGCCCCTATTCGTTCCTCAAGAATCTTCTTAAATCCACTATAAACTTGGAACAACTTGTTTTTAAATAAAAAATTTTTTTTTATTTATTCAATTCAGTTTTGGCTATAATCAATAGAATATGCCACTTTCACATGTATATAGAGAGGAGCCTGAAAACGTGTCCTCAACACTACTCCCAAAACTAATCCTGTCTATATAGGGCTTTTATTTTGGGGGTTTTGTCTTATGAATGGCTGTTTCTGTAGAGTTTTAGACATGTGTTTATATGTCCACTCTTTTCTGATGATTACACTGCAAAGACATTATCAGATTAGCGAAGTGCTTATTATTCCTGTTCAAACAGTGGGCTCGTGACACACGCTTTTCTTTCGGGAGTAACATGTCTAGTAATATTGCCAGATGTGCAGTAAAAGAATAGTAACACACTAGATTGGAAAATACATTAAGCCACTAATGGCTAAAGCATTGAAGTACTGAGTGCTCATGTACTTGTCTATCAAAAAACACCCACGTACACAAACAAGCTGTGATGTGCTTCCACATTGTTGCAATGTGAATCCAAATCAATAAAATGGTAGAAATGCTGTGTGATAGGATCTGTAATACTTATAATGGGTGTTTTTTTAAATAGGAATTAACCCTGGTGTTTTTTTTTTTTTACTTTGATTAGTTGATTTAATTGTTGATCTTATAGTTTAGTACCATCAGTTACAAGCAGAACACAAAGGACCATATTGTGGTGGGGAAAAAACACATCCTTGCATATCAGCTGTCCTGGTGACATTTGCATTTGTTTATAATTTGATCAAATCCCTTGCATAGTAGAAGCTTTAGAGAAGCTTTTAATCTTATACCACAATGTCACAATGTGACTGGCTGGCTTAGGGAACAGATTTTCTGCAATGTTGCCCTATATATAATTAAGTGGCACCTTATTATTAACTTTTAACTTTTAACTTTAGCCTTGTGTAAAAACCAAAACAGTGTAGAGTAAGATAATTGCAGTGTGTTATTTCTGTCTGTTGTACAGCTTCCTGCGCAAATTCAATCCTAACATTCACATTTTATTTGATAAATTAGCACAACGATGTTACTCAATTAGGAAGAAACTGGCCGCGTGTACCTCACCGTGGTTAATTACATCACTGTGATGTTTTATGAAAGAAGTGCTTCATCCAAACTCTACTCCACATTACAGTGGTGTCCTAGATCATTAGGTGTGAAGCTGGCACAGAGTTTGAATTGTCGCGATGAAATTGAACAGATTTCGGGCCCCTGTGTCAGGCTGCTTTGTTTATCTCAGTGGAGCCAGAAATCACCCAAATTTGACTTATTTTTATATTCGTGAAAACGGATCATCTAATGGTTCAGCAGAGAATTTTTGAAGTGTTGGTCAAGTGTGTGATGTGTGAAGAGATTGCCCCCTACTGGTTACCTTTATCGCTATTTTTTGGTATGTTTTTTTTAAATAACTCAATGCGAGCCAGGGTTTAGCGTAACAGTATATATTGTTTTTCCTTTGACATTTATACTGGTGTAAAACCACGTGTTTAATATAAGATATTGTGTGTATGCACTAAGAAAATCTTATCTGGTGCTCATCAGAATCCTCATTCTAAACAGGCTGATTCTTCTGAACAGAAGCTAATTGCTCCTTGTATTCCGAGGAGAAAGTTGTATAGTAGAAAAACATGACTCCACACATTCTGACAAACATGTTATACGCATGTAATTTTATTTCTCATTTGTGCATGTGGCAGTGACCATTTGCACAATGAAATTGTACAAAGAAGAGGGGCTCCAGGCAAACTACAGCAATGTAAATGAAAAAAATATTGTGATTATTTACAAGGCCATTCAGAGTGTATGTTTGTTGTACAAAATGTGCAATTTAGAGAATTTTAGATTTCTAGTCCAGTATGCTAAACAGATTGTAATGTGATGCAAATGAAAACGAAACGAGTCAGACAGAGGCAGTTGTGGGTTGCAGTGAGACGGTATTATAATTCGTTGATGACTGTGATCACCTGAGGGTAAAAACTATCCTTTAGCCTGTTGGTTTTGGCGTCTGCATGATGGCAGTTTGCCTGATGGCCGCTTTAAACAGGTATTTCTGTATCAGTTTAAAGCCTCTACTGATAAAAGAGTAATATCAAAGAATGTTCATTTCAGTTTGGTCCAACAGCCATCTCACCTTGTAGCTTAAGACTGGTTGCCCACTGAAGCTGAGCAGGAATGAGCCCGGTTATTACCTGGATGGAAGACTACCTGGGAATGCTAGGTTGCTGCTGGTAGAGGTGTTAGTTTGGCCATATCTACTGATGGGCCTCATCATTCTCTCTCCTCTCCACCAGTAAGCTGGTCTGCGGTGATTGTTCTGGTGCACTATGGCTGCCGTCGCATCATCCAGGTGGATGCTGCACACCGGTGGTGGATGTAGAGATCCCCCTCTCACAATGTGAAGCACATTGAGTGTCTAGAAAAGCACTATATAAATGTAATGAATTATTATTATTATTATTATTATTATTATTATTATTATTATTAACAAAGTCTGTTTCATAAAGTCACAATCACATTTAAATCACATTTGATTGACTTGTATGAGAGTGAATTGATTTAATTGCAATTAAAAGAAATTTTAGAATTATTTTACCACACCAATTCTAAGGGTCAGCAATTGATTTGATTTGATCTAATGTATATTTCACGAATGGCATTTGTATTTATATTGAAGATGAGCAAAATTCAATCCTTATTCACCAAAAGAGCTGCAGTTAATCGTCCGTGTTAAACGTCAGACCTGCAGGAGAGGCTACACAGTCTCACTAAGGCTTAAAAGACAATCCTGAAGCTAATATGCACTTAAATATAAATTGAATAAAGTATTGCATTGAGACTAATAACGTCACAGTGATCATCTGCTTCTGTTACGTTAACAAAGAACAGAAGTGATTCATTTCCCCGGCCGAGTCCAAAGGGACATGTTGTTTAAATCAGTCTACTTTCTACAGGAAGATGTAGAAAGCGATAGGAGACACTCTGGCAATTTAGTAATGTCTTGGCGTATGCATGATCATTTGTAAATCAACTGCCAGGTTCATATTCCTACATTGTGAAGAAGTGACAGTGTAATTGAGCCTGAACCGGATCATTCAGGCGCTTCTGTCTGCTCGCTTTCTTTCTCAGTTCTCCAGCTCACACTCTGTAGAAAGAAAGTGCGTGAAGGTGTTTGTGCATGTGTGTGTGTGTGCGTGCGTGTGTGAGAGAGAGAGAGAGAGAGAGAGAGAGAGAGAGAGAGAGAGAGTCAAATATTACTAAGCCATTTGTCAAAACTGCCAGGCTTGAAAGCATGCATGCTTCTGATGAGTGGCTCCAGCTGCGACAAACTTGGAGATGCTCCCTCTCTGTGTTTGGCATGGAATAAAAAGAATGGAAATAGTGCTGACACATGGTCAATACTGTGTGCATGCGTCTGCGTATGTGTCTGCGATCGCTAAAACCTGAAAGCAAAGTTATTTGTAATGATTTGTGGCAGGTGTGACTGAGCGAGGTCTAACCGAACATTTTTCCATCCGTCATCCCCTCATACACGCTTATGGACTGCAGGAAGTCCTGACAGCGCCTAGCCGTCACTCACATTCACTAATGAGGGCATTTGCACAGGTGGGTAGGCGACGGCGCCAAAATCTGTGCCGTGACTTTAATAAATAAATAAATAAACGCTCATGAGGAAAATGTGGCTTAATGTTTTTAATTTGTTGTTAGAGCAATGTCATTGACTTTACACTGATTATTTCCTGGCCGGTTCTTCGTTCCTTATCTTATTTGTCATGTGGAATTAGGAGACCCACAGCTGCTTTGCGTTACTGATGTGCAGTGATGAATAATTTATGCTCGATGCTTCTGTGGAGTCAAAATGCATAATCGCGGTGTCATATTGATGGGTGTGTGTGTGTGTGTGTGTGTCTGTATGTTAACACCCGATCCAAGCAATTTTATTTTAATAAGGATCTGTTATGATAGTAATAACGATCTTGGTGTTGATTGTTGCAATGTCTTTGAATGTTGGATGCTTAACGTTGATTGTTGACGTAGCAACGAAATGATGAAAAGCCATTGACTTCACAACCTTCAATGCCATAACCATACATCAATTTCAATGCAGCATGAAGACCTTTCAGCCTACTTTAGAATATATTGATCGTTTGACATGTTTCTATCAGTATTCCTCTCACTAATAGCAGCATATGCACCCAAAAAAAACACGACAGCAACAATGTGTCAGAGTTCCGATGGAATTATTTTCTTGCCAATTAGATTGAATGTTATCAAATGAATGTCAACACACTGATAAATCATTTCAGTTTTACTTGCTTTTATTCAGAAACAAAGCAAACATACACACAGTTCTACAGTAGATTGTTATAGTGCGTTTTTAAAAAATGAAGCAGACGTATGTAAAATGTATTGTAACACTTTTTGGAATTCCTTCTTGAATGGGATGGAAAAAAAACACAGATCTCAAATCTATTTAAAAGCATAAGATTTAAAGCATAAGAAAATAACACTGTATTCTTATGTACTGTAGTTAAATGTAGAATTATTTTTTGCTCCTTAACTAGACTTCAGTGCTAACTATTAAGTGTATTTATCATGTATTCCAGGCAACCGCAGTGCACAAACATTACTAATAACAGAATATATGATTTTACAATAGGTGACTGATGTCATTCTGACGTCTCTCGAAGCTTTTGCAGTTACTAAGTAGCAGGAGTGGCCATTTTTACATTTGCTGGAAATGGAAATTTCTTTTCATACTCTTCATAAAAATCCTGTTAATGACAAAAGAACGTTGGGATACAACTCATCATTATTGAATGGAACAACAATGGGCTGCAACGCTGCACACTATTTTATTCACTAGTTTATACACTAAATATCTTCATTTAATATTTAGAATTTAGAAGTGAGGAGGCACGGTGGCTTAGTGGTTAGCACGCTCGCCTCACACCACTACGTCCGGGTTCGATTCCCGTCTCGGCCATGTGTGTGTGGAGTTTGTGCATGTTCTCCCCGTGCCTCAGGGGGTTTTTCCTCTGGGTTCTCCGGTTTCCTCCCGGTCCAAAAACATGCACGGTAGGTTGATTGGCACCTTGGAAAGTTGTCCCTAGTGTGTGTGTGAGAGCGTGTGTGTGTGTGTGTGTGTGTGTGTGCCCTGCGATGGGTTGGCATTCCATCCAGGGTGTATCCTGCCTTAATGCCCATAGACATCTGAGATAGGCACAGACTCCCCGAGGGAAGATCGGATAAAGCGGTAGAAGATGAATGAATGGATGAATGAAAGAATGAATTTAGAAGTGACTTCTTGAGACCATTCATTCATTCATTCATTCATCTTTTACCGCTTTATCTGACTGCTCTCGTTGTTCAGTTCATCTTGACTTCTTGTCTTTCATTCAGTTCACTTTCATTCATTCATTCATCTCTTTCAGACATTATTTTCTGCTTCATCTTTTACCGCTTTATCTGACTGCTCTCTCGGGGAACCTGTGTCTATCTCAGGCATCTTGAAGCTTCAAGGCAGGACACACGCTGTATGGAATGCCAACCCTTCACACACACACACACACACACAAACACACACAAAGACTCACATTCACACAAATTTTCCAAGGTTCCAGTCAATCTACCGTGCATGTTTTTGGACCAGGGGAAACTGGAAAAAACCCTGAGGCAGGGGGATAACATGCAAACTCCACAAACACATAACGTAGGTGGGAACCAAACCCCGATCCTGGAGGTGTGAGGTGAACCTGATAACTTCTAAACAACCATACCCCCATCTTTAGAGCATTTAAAGCTTGGTTTTTAGCTATTTTTTGATTCACCCTTTTCTTTGTCTATAAGGATAGAGACATTTCAGGCATTGTGGGTATTCTGATGAATTGATGAATTGATTAACCTAGTAAATAGAAGTTAACCAGAACTGTAACACCCAGTTCCCAAGATGTCAACTCCAAACACCATTAACAAGTACATTCTGGACAAGCTTTAGATTCTGAATTTTGAATGTGACACATTTTTATTTATAGTATATAGTTTTATGTGTGTCATGATTTTTTTTTTACTTCCTATTTTGAGTTTCTTTAGTTATAGAGTAAAAGCTTTTGCCTGGTACAGAAAGTACACACTTCACATGTCTGGCTTATTATGCTTTTATTTCCATGTTGGTTCAATAATCATCGTAACTAATGCACTGCCGGAGCATGATTATTGACCCGACATGAAAATAGTCATATTTTTATGGATCATTTTCTCTTTTTTCCCCAAACTTTCTTGCCTCAGTGAGTATATTAATTTTGTTAAATGTGTTTTACACCTTACAAATGATGGACTTCCATTAGATTTCTCTGTGAACTACACCTTTTTGTGTAGTGGTGTTGTGTTAAGATTTTCTTACGTGGGACTAGATAAATTTACCTTGCATTTATCTTGTTGTTATTGCAAACCATTAAATCTCCTACTGTAATTCACTTCTGCCGTTTCCCCCTTACTGATAAATCTCTAAGTAAATTGTGCCTGTTCTGGGAAGCCTTGTTACCATGCACTTGCCAAAATCGCTCACTTAAGTCAAGCACCATCTTGCAGGCTCCCAATCACAATTATACTCTCTACCTGCCTGTCTGTTTGCACAATACTTCATTAGCTCTTAATGGTTCATCGGTTTATAACGGAGGGAAAGGTGGGACTTCCTGACGCCACAACTCTTTCATGAGGATTGGGTGTGCTTTTGCAAACTCTGTTGCCATGGTTACCAGCAGACCTGATGCATCTTTGCATCCTTGGGCCACACTAAAGTTGAGATACTAAGCCGTATACAGTCATTACAATAAAAGACCACAGCCGTCAAGAGGGAAGTTGTGTGCACTTGATAATAAATGGTATAATGCATGAATGTTTTACATGCGGATGTGGACGTTACACCTCGTATAGAATCTCATCTGATTTCTCATGCCATGTTGAATGCTGATGTTGCATTATACACCCACACAAAAACACACACTCATGACTCTCCGCCCCTCCGCGGTTAAGCTTGAATGAGCTAGCGAGCCGAGAGTGTGTGAAGAAAGCGGCGCGTGTGTGTGAGTGAGTGTGAGAGAGAGAGGCGACATGCATCTGTTTGTGTGCGCGAGTGTGTGTGTATGTGGGTAAGCAGCGTCCCTGTGCTTTTCCACAAGCGACACAGCGTCATCATGGCTAACAGGCTCTACTACCTGTGAGTAATGTTGTTCTTGTGAAGTAAAGTGTATGTTTGCTTTTAGGCAAGTAATGTGCATGAAATAATCCAACTTACAAATAAGACAATACGTAGAGAGTGGCGTGTATACAATTCAGAGATGCTGTTTGCTTTAACAGATCTGTTACAGCTGTTAAATGACTTGGATGTTGTGGCTCGTACGTGTTCGAGAGAATAACCGCATGCCTTCTTCATGATTAGCAGTCTCGGGGTTATTAATTAAATGTTTAATTTCTCATTGTGTGTTATGATGTTCGTTTATTTCTCGCCGCATGTCACTGTGCAGCTTAATTCTGAAGCAGTGTGAGACGCGGACGTGCCCTGCATGGCTTAAATGTCTACCTTGGCTGGGCTGAGTTGAGCTCCTTTGAGCAGGCGGATAAGAATGAACATTGACATGCCTCGCACATCCAACCAGAGACTTTGTGGACGGGCATTTGCGTAGCACTTATGTCGTCACACTTTCTATTTTTGGAAACCGTATAAGCCTGTGTGCTTTCAAAGCCTCGCTGCTGACAGACTACAGGAATGAAGCCTGATTCTGCTTCAGCGCCTCATAGGTCCGACACAGATAATGTCCCAATCCCTTCACATAAGCTTATTAACATGGACAGATTGTGTACCTCGGCATTTAGTGTAGAGTTCACATTAACATAGCTCGTATGCTCACATCGGCTGCATGGAGGTAGTTAAATTATGTTCATTTAAAGTGGACGAAAAAGTGGAAATGCACGTACGTTTTAAAATTCTTAGAAGAAATGTATCACGAGAAAGATTTTTACAGCTATATTGATTTTGATCACTTAAGCCATCCATAAAATACCGTATGACTTAAATGATAGTTTCCTATCCAGATACGTCTGTATTTATTACCTTATTAACACAAGCCATTTTCTCTTATGCTGCATGTGATGTGGGGGAAAAAAAACCCCAGAGTGGTCCATGTCTCTAGCCCTTGACTTAATGTAACTCTAGCTTCACAGTTTCCTCCTGGGGGGAGGGGAAGGTCTGGAAGCGCCATGTACATCATGTGCTCATTCCTCAAGGTCACACTAATCATTATTCCTTCAAAGCAGTCCATGACTAATCAGTCTCCTTCTCTCTAACCAGTCATTTTCTCACTAAAAAACCTATTTGAATGGGCACTATGAATGCTGGGATCAGCGCAATGGTAACGTGAGCTGTGCACGTGCAACTGGATGTAAGTTAGCACTGAACCAGACACTAACAAGTGGGCCATCAGAGCACAACTCGGCTGGATGCTCCATATTGTTGTTCCTGAATTGTTATAATAGTGTAGCTGCTATCGGCCCTGCAGCCATGTGTCACTTTTTGTGATTGTCATCAGTGGTTGATTTTGATATGCATTAAATCTAACTAATGGATGTCTAGAAATCACACATTTGTATTCAAATAATTTTTTTGTATGTATAAGCGTCTACAAATGGGACCAAAACAATGCTAAGGTTATGCATTTTAATCGCTTCCATGACTCAAGTGGCAAATCATTTCCAAGCCTGGCTGTCGCGGTGCCCTTGATCCTATCAAATAATTATAAATGAGCGGTGATGTGGTGGTTTTAATATTTGAACATGTGTTTTAAATATTTGATGCATTGAACACTTGGTTGAACTGCAATATCTGTGGAAGGGATAAGATATGGTGGCAAACACATTAAAGGATCGATCAATTAATAATTACTATTCATTACAAATGAGGTAGTTTCCCTTCTTTAATACTGGCTGACTCGCGGTACCTTTGCTGTGCTGCGGTACATTCGCTCTCTTCAATCTCACAGATGTAGTCATGATTAAAATAAAGCAATAAACCATGAGAAGGAATGTGTAATAATCACTGTATCACAAGCCAGGGCGCTACGTTTACATGATGCAAGATTAGAGTCAATGCGAGCAAGCTATTTAAATTGTTGTACTATGAATTAACATAAAAACATGTATTCAAAATATGCATTTAAATATTTATTAGTCTTTTTGAATTGACAGTGATGGTGGTAATGTTTTTCATCAACATTGTTCAATCATTAAACCTTGGTTTATCATAAAACCTTGTTTAGCCACTGTAATCTGGCATGTTGAACTGGGGATGAAATTCATGGATACACTCCACACTTCACAATAAATATCCTCAAACCACAAACCACACACAAAACTAACCACCCAAATGAGGATAAGGTTCTCTGTTGAGTCTGCTTCCTCTCAAGTTTTCTTCCTGTTCTCAGGGAGTTTTTCCTTGCCACCGTCGCTTCGACTCGCTCAACAAGAAACAATTAGGGCCAAACTGATCTTCATTTTTCATTATATATTATGTTCCATTACGTATTATGTAAAGCTGCTTTGAGACGATGATAAATGATAAAAAGCGCCTACAAATAAAATTGAATTGAATTGAATTTTTATGAGTAGCAAACACTTGATTTTCTATGTTTAGGATGTTTATTGATATCACTTTAGATTACTCATTCACTCAGCGTACAAATATGTGTGTGTCTATATATATATTATATATCTGGTTAATGATGGTTATAGATAGATAGATATACATATATATATATAAATCAATCAATCACTCGAGCTCAAACATCGGTATCTCTATATATATTTTTGTTTTTTTTTTCTGTGATGAATGAGTTTTATACTGCTTTCATATATTCAATGAGACAAATAACAGAAGAAATGACATGTAATATTTCAAGAAATACATAAAGGTTTTTAATTGACAAATACTCAAAAATAACCATGTTTATAATTATTCATACCCTTTATCTTACAATGTTTCAATAATCAATAGAAAAGCCTTTGTTCTGAATGCAAAAGCTTCTTGTAGGTCTTCACTAGATTTCTACAGAACTGTTCCGAATGTTTCCCCACTTTTCTTTTGCAAAAGCTTCGTAGCCCTGCACCGGATTTTTAATTCTCTCCACTAATTCTCAGTTGGGTTCAGGTGATGGTTCTGACTTTGGCTAATCCAGAACATTTATGTTGTTGTCCCTGAACCGCTGGTTGACCCCTTCGTGCTTTTGAGTCAGGTTAGAGCAGGGTAACCTGTACTACTGACAGAGAAGCATCCCCATAGCATGATGTGCCCACCACCACACCCAAACAGCTCCAGTTTAGTCTTATCTGACCAGAAGTTTGGATCTCTATATACAGTAAGTGATCCCTTGCCTGACGGGCATTCTGGTGTCTCTTGGGTAAGGAGGGGTGCGTTTCTGGTGCGTTTTCTGGATCTTGATACTCTCTCTTCTGCTTGGTTCAGGGTGTCTATTAGAGCTTTGGTGGAGATACAGGGGTTGGCAGATCTTTCTAGCCACTCTAGTGGATACTTTATGCTTCCTGTCATGTCTGTCGAGGTTTTTGACAGTGTTAAACATCTTGAACTTCTTGATGTTTGGGACAATGCAGATCTTTCAAAATTGCCTTGTAGCCTTTGGCGGCGCTATAAGCATTAACAACACGTGTACGATGATCATGACTGGCTTCTTTCTTCTTGGCCATGGTGACAGTGACTAAGAATAATGCAAGCTTAATTATACTTTACAGAGCAGGTGTTACCATTTCATATTATTAGGCCTTAATTGATTACATCTAATCTGATTAAATTGCTTGTAGTCACTGGAGTGTGAAACCACGTGTACTTTCACATAAGGCGGGATTTTTACAGAGATTGGCAATAGGGTGTGAATAATTTTGAACAGGTTCAAAAGAGAGTCTCTGGCCATATCTCTCTGTCTACAAATGAAGTTTAGTGGGGGTTGTGCATAGCAACTAATAGCAACTAATATATATTGAATACAATGGAAGTTTCACCCTAAATAGATCATCAACAGGGAAAAAATAATAAGATACATATTATTTACATAATATCCAGTACTTAATAATAACTAGTTTTTATAAATGAAAATGTATATATTGGAGAATATCGTGTGGAAATAAAACCAATGGAATAGATATTAATTAGCGATAAAGAGATTTAATTTCTTCAGATAATTATTTTTTTATTTTACTTATTTTATGGGACATCCTGACGACCCTACACCTGGAATGTCTGAATTTTCAATGCAGTTGATGACTCGTGAGTTTTTATGAGATTGCTGATGCAGAACACGTATCTTAAAAGTTCTAATCTGAAAGATGTATATAGATCGCACACAAGCAGCACTTCACACGCAACTAACTAGGGATCTTTTCATTTTTCACAAAAGACTAAATGAACCCATGATGTTACGTCTGAACGGCTCTAATTTTTGAGCTGACAACTCTTCACTGTAAATAGTGCAACAGTCAAACAGCTGGAGACTGGTGACATTTATTTCACCTTTCTTTTTTTTTCCCCGGAGTTGTTTTGTTTACCTGCAGCAGACAGCAAGTTCAAAGTAAAGACTCTGCAAACGTATTTATATCTGAAAATAAATGAACTAATAATTTTGTTTATGTGCAGCTGAAGCTCTTTCGCATGTGTGTGTCATGATGAAAATAAAAGGACAATTTCTCTTATTGCTATTTTAGGTTTTAACCCGTAGAATCTAGTTCATTGTATGCTTTCTTACAATCACAATTGTGAGCTATAAAATGTTTTTCTAATAGATGTAGAAATTACATGAAGTAGTACATTTAAAATCAGAATGACTGTGTTTATGGGCTTAAACCTACAGAGTAATTGAGTTGCTACCACGGTGTGAGCTTTGGCCTCCAGCTTCAGATTTGGTATATGATATGGAGCATTAGGTCCCTGTACGTGCCACTACTCATACAGTGTATAGGTAGACTCTAGCACAACATACCCTCTAGGAAGAAACCTTCAAAAGTCCAAATAAGGAAGGGATTATCCAGGGTAACAACCAAGTGACAATGTGTAACTCTTAACATGGGCCACCACTACCTTACTTCAACATCATCCCAATTATATTTCTTCTTCCAAATTCTCCTACATGTTTTTGACTCTATATTGGATTTTGATATAATGTACCACTCTTTCAAAAAAGCTTAGCTCTGTTGCGTCATTATCGTGTGCAGTGTTGGGGAGTAACTAGTTACATGTACCGGCATTACATAATTTAATTACAAAATAACCACCATGTCCATGTAACAGTAATTAGTTACAGTTACTGAAAAAAATGTGTAATAAAATGACTTATGACTGGGGGGGGGGTCATTTGACCCCGGGGAATATGCTTTTTTCCGTACTAGAATAAAGTATAATTGCACATCCACTACAGTGGGTGGCAGTGGTGCTGTCAGTCTCGGAATATGTGCAGGGAGTAAAATGACAAAAAAATACGGCGAAGCATAACAAGCATGTAGCGCAGCCCCCCTCAGCAATCTGGTACAGCGGTTCGCAAAATATAACCGATTTCTTTTCTTGGGTTTGAAACTTTTTTCTTAGAATGTTAACTTAAAGTGCCACCTAGTGGGCAAATGAAAGTAATAAAAAAGTTAACTTTACTTTTATAAAGTCATTGAAAACGACACTTCTTATTACATTTTGAATAGGACACTTTATAATCTGTGATCTATTTCATGTCCTTTTTTTTACCTGCTCTCTGGCTTGACAGATAGACACAAGTAGGCATAGTGTCATAGTGATCAAACCATCCAGAGTGCTTAATTCTAAATGTTTCATTTGGTTTCAAATGCTGATCTATGTAAACTGATCATGTTGGTTAAAATGCTAAATAATTCAAGTCAGTTAAGTACACTTTAATATAAAAGTAATTTCTCTAAATTTATTCTGCAAAACTATTATGTAGCTATTATATATATAATGAGAAGAAGCCATCTGGGATCTGGTAAATCTTTGGGCTTTATGTTGATCACTTTCAACTTATCAAAAACTATATGTTAGATAAAGGAAAACATTACTGTGTGTAAAAAAAAACACCCAAATTATAAATGGTAAAATAGTGTAGCTAGAAGTATCTTTCCTCCCTACACTGATTCAAACAGGCCACCACAGATCAGTGGATTTCACCGATTTCACTGATCAGTGGATCAATATTTGTGCCATTGTGTTTTATTCGATTTTACTATACTCAGTGGATTTAGAACATGTTTATATTATAGTTAATGCTTAAATCACTTATTTGGACTTTTCTAGAATTGGGTCCCGTGTATTATTAGATATTAATAGCTCCTTGGTTGCCCATCTTGTTTTCCCCCCAATTTTACACACCAAGTTTTTTTGATTCCCTTTTTTGAGCTGATGAAATCCACTGATCTGTCGTGGTCACTTTGAGTAGGATACTTCTAGAGTAAAAGATACACATAGTTTTTTACACACAGTAATGTTTTCCTTTATCTAGGAAGTGATCAACATTAAGTCCAAAGATTTAACAGATCCCAGGTGGCTTCTTCTCATTATACAAGCTAGAGCATAATAGCTTTGCAGAATGAATTTAGAGAAATCGTTTTTATATTTTATATTAAACTGACTTCAATTAAACTTAACTGACTTGAATTGTTTATCATTTTAACTGACATGATCAGTTTACATAGTTCCATAAACCAAATGAACCATTAAGAATGAAGCACTCTGGATGAATTGATCTGAAACCTAAATGTTTTGATCCAATCTTAAATGTTTGCTTAAAGTGAAGTGGAAAAGTAAGATTTGGTTAACATTTACAGTGCCGAACATTGTTCACACTGCAACCATGAAAAGTTCTCACTTTCGCTTGTACTGTTATGGGACTGTGCATAAATATAATGAGCACATGATTGTCTTGTTTTAATGTTTACTGGAAGATTAGCAATCAGGAAAAAGCGACTGAAGCAACATTGAATCTAAAGGAGTGTTGATTCAAATCCACTAGAGGGAGCACATCTCTTATTCACTGTGACTTGTGCATACGGAATATGCACAGAGATAAGGAACGTGCAGGATCTGTCCTAGTGTATGTGTAAGGAGCTGCCATTTCCTTTCGATTTGTATTAGTTTAGGAATGAATGTGAGAATCAAACCCATTTTTGTTTGTGCACGAAGAAGAGGTTCTAAAGAATGTGAGATGAGCAAAATGAGTTTGTTCTGCTTAATTGACAGACCTTAGAAGGTCATGGTGTTTAATGATTTCATTATTTTCCCATGATCTCCTATGTGTCCTATAAATTGTAAATGAAGAAGATAAAGAAATGAGAAAATTGTAATTTGCCTTATTATTTGCACCATTTGTATCTTAGAAATGTTCTCTGTCCTCTGGATATTCTACTAGATTTGTGGTTTTAAAGCTGACGTTTGAATTGTCACCAGCCAAATGAATTGATCTTGGAAAACAGGGCCAATGCTGAGATCAGATATGCCTCTTTAAGCTTTTCACCTAAAGCTATTTCTTAGTTTCCCAAACAGAGAGCATGAACGCACAGCCCGTGCTCATTATTCCAGAACTGACCCCATCTGGCCCCACGTGCCCTGACAATAACTCGCAATTACACGCCCTTCTGTCCCGCCCAAACTGGCCTCGGCCTCGCGCGGGCCTTTAAACCCCAGCCACCATGCTTAGAATAATGTCTGCCTCCATTTAGATCTTATTGCCTCCTCCATCAATAAGGCCAGAGAAATAATAACAGCACAATGACCTTTTATCTTCAGGTCAGATCTGGACATGAAAAGTGGACATGGATTTCCTCCACACTGTGGTAAAGCACCTGGACATTAACTTGCCATTTCACACAACCATTACACACCAGGAAAAACCCAAAAAATGCTTCACAGAGAAACAAAATATTTATAGGTTACAAAAGAGTCTTCTTTGCCTTTGTCCATAACACAAAAGTAAGAAAATGTGTAAATCATGTGAAGGTAAATCCCGTTCATGATTAACATTTGCTTTGTATGCTTCATTAACTATATTGTTTCACATGTAAGAAGTTAAAGAAGTATATATTTTCATACATATACATTTTTCATTTTCATTTCATCTTTAAATCGGAGAGAAATAGTGTATTAACTAAATTTTTTTATAGTCCGTATATCTATCCTCTTTAATTTCTAATAATAACCGGATTTACGATACAGTTGCTTATATTTCAATGTTTTGATGTTATTGGGTTGGGAGCATTAAATCTGATGTTAACACTCTTCCATGAGTGCAGGAAGTAAGGATTGAAAAGAAAAAGGTCTTACTTAGGGGTTGCGAAAACAGCACTAACGTCACCAATTAACCCATGCTTTCAATATACATCTGCTCTTTAATGAATTGGTCTCTATGAATTTCAAACAGGGTTCGAATTTCCCATGAGGGATGTTTAAGTTACGATGTGCTGGTATCATAAAAAATGGTAGTCATGACTTGAAGTGATCCATTCAGAAGGCAGTGAAGGCTGAAGGAGAAGCCTGTAGTAGTAGTTATGTGTGTGTCATGTCCTTCCCCAGGTGCTGAATGAGGCCATTAGGACGTATTGGCATTGGAGCTCATTCACTGGGAAGTGTAACCCAGCTGGGCCCTAAGACGTAACACCTGGTGTACAAGTGGCTCTAATGGCTGAACACTTGAAAGGGCTTAGTTTCTTTGCTTAGCTTTGTTCGGAAACGCTTCTGCTTGGCTTTGTTGACTCGAGGATAAACGAGGCTTGAATATTAAAGTCAATAATATTTGTCTTAATCTTTTTTTTCCCCTATTCAAGGCATAAATGCACAGACAATTTCGTCCTAACTTTTATTCTTCCATTTTTTCCTCATTCCTGTTTCTTCCCCACTATATATGCATCCTTTAGGAACTCTCTTTTTTGCACATTTATAAATGCACCCTGTGTAAAATGCTGCGATTCTGCATTCTATGCATTTCCATCCTGACTCGCCTCTCAGCCAGCTGGATGATGGATGTGTCCTCATTTGGCAGCAGCGTGTGTTCCCTGCTCCATTCCCCTGCCCCCTCTTGCCAAGATGCCCCCCCTCCCCCAAAACACCCCCCTTAACTGCCTCACGGACAAAAGAGTTGTTTGCAGAGACTCATTAACGAACCAGTAGGAACATGTGTGGCCACTCTGTGTACGTACACATTTATGGGCTCTAAACATGTTAAGCGACGGCAAAATGGAAACGCTCCGTGGCTAAATTGCAGAAAGACTGAGTTGCGGGTGGATTAAAGTGAACTCACTGTCTGCCTTCCGCTTATGGAATAAATTGGGCTTTTGTTGTGTGAGTGAATTAAGTGCTTGTTGTTTGGCCGGGTTCAAGATAAAGTGCCCTTGTGCCCATAGATCATGTGTAAATATCAATTCTGATCCCAACCAGATACACTGTTGTGTGGAGAAAGTACAAACATTTAACATTTCGGGATGTTTGAACATTGATCATTAATTAGGCGTGCTGAAATTATTTGCTTTTCTTTTTCCTACTGCTTTTGTTCAGTGTGTGGGAACCACAGCATCCCGATTGTATCTTTATAGTTGGCAGTGAAAGTGAACACATTTCTCACTGTCCACTTACACAAAACCACTCTTTACTATTCCGACAGGCACTCTCTCTCTCTCTCTCACTGTGTGTGTGTGTGTGCTGTGTGTTTGCCTTTGGAAAGTTGCTGCGTATAAATGCGCAAGAGGGAGCAGAGAGGTTTTGACTACTGGTATCAAATACTATGCATCATATTGACCAGTCGACACACACGCGCACACACACACCGCACACAAGGGTTTAAAGAAAAAAGGCCTGTGTGCTATTAAATTTAAAAAATGTTCTTTTACATTCAAGTAAATTCTGAAATTTTCTACATGGAATAAATTGTTATAAAATATAGATATTTTAGGACATAAAATGTATAATCATTAAAAGGATTCAGAGGAAAGATTAATTTATATACAAAATAGTGATTTTGATTCAAAATCTGGTCAATAATATACATAGTATTAAAAAATTTCATTATTATGCTGCAAATAGTGTATTTTAATGTGCATTATAAAATGTGTATTTTAAAGTCTATACTAAAATAGTGACTTTTCAGTATTTTTTATTCTGACAATCTCTAGTACAAAACCATGAAATATTTTTTCCACCACTGTGTGCAATGTTTTTGTTTTGCTGTTTTTAAGCTTCATTGATAGAAAAATAAACGACACAGTACATAATGGATTGTAGACAAAAAAAAAAAAAACTAGCCCTCACTGGGGAACCCCTCCCTTCCCAGCTATGGCCCAATCAGCAACTGTATCATCAGCCTTCCGCTTGGTATTTTAGCGTCAGGATTCCGTTGCTTGGCAACCAGCATCAGCATTTTTGTGGGAGGCCTTGACTGGGGTACGAGCATGTCAGTACTGAGCACCATGTGCTTCTTCTGATTATCTCCTCTCACATGTCCACATGGCGACGGGAGGGTGTGCACCATCAGATACGGGATAATTAATCCAAGCCCGGCCAGTGGGGGGTTTGTGAGCTTGGCTGCTCTGATCACCTCCGGGGGACAATAAGAGAACCCCAAAGATCTGCAAAGAAAGGAGTGGAAAAGACAGAGAGCGCGCATTTCCTTCTATTAGTAAGAGAAAAACAGCAAGGACTTACCGGATTAAAAATCATTAGGGGAGGATTTTATTTTTAACTCATTCATGCTCACCAAGAGAACCAACTCACAGCTAGCCTTTGTGTATGGTCCAAAATGTGTGATGTCATCATTGCACAGTGGAAAGGACTTTGCATTGAACATGCCGGTTTGAGAGGATGCTTCTCCCTCATGTACCTTCTGGTCAGGTGCTGATATCAGAGTGTTGAAACATGCGGACAGTTCAGCACGGGACACACGGATACGCTAATTTGCTAAAGTTTTCTTGCTTTTTTGCTGTTTGTTTTAAACACCATGTTAAAGTTTAAGGCATTGTGTTTGGATTACTGGCAGTTCTTGTGCCTGCAGCCTCTCAGCGGCTTCTACAAAAGGTAAGGTGTTATAACCACTACAGTAATAACTCTCTGACTACCCTTTGCAGTGAAACAGATCAGATCATACAGCAGCGGTAGTAACTGGGAAAGAGTGAGAGGGTTGGTTAGCATTGAGCTGACAGCATGTTAACATTTCATTCACATGTGTTTCTCTGAACATTTACACTCCAGCTGATTTCACGTCTGGGCTTCTATCCTGACCCTGGATAAACATCTGTGTGGTTTGGTTTGGTTTAATGTACAGATAGATATAGTACAGCAGATATTTCAAAAGATTTGACATTTTTTGCTTGGTGTGTTTGGGAAATCTTACTCAACCTATTTATCTGACCAGGATGACAGAACCAGGTAAAGGGAAGATAAAGCATATAAGATCTGATGCTAAGAATATGTCTTCTCGGTATTATATACATCACATAGGTATAATTTGCTTACCCTTTTACAGACGAAAAGTCACCAAATTAGCTTTCAGTATCATTAAATAGTGCTTGTTTCTCAGGACTGCTTATTCACTTGTAATTAGCTGGAAATTTAATTTGTTTTTGTTTTTTTGTGCATCAATAAAAGCCATTTTTTTCTTTCATTCAGTGGTAGCAGGAAAACAAATTTGTAAAGCTGTGATATAATATAATCTCTCATTTGGAACGGTTTGAATTACATATTCCTCTCTTCCCTGGGGGTAGTCATCTTTCTTTCTCATCTCATCATGGCATAGAAAGTCTCAGGGGATTCTTTCAGCTGAGATCTCAGTAAAGTTGAGTTGACCCTGGATGGATCAAGGATGTGGAAAAGATGAGTAGGACACCCACTGTTGGTGATGACAGCTGTCTCAGCTGTCCATGTTGTAGGAAACCTGCAGATCCTGGCACTGAGGAACGCTCCCTTCCCCCACCCTTCTGGCATGTGTAAATGGGAGATCTCAGCTGATTTCTACTTTTGTCTGTCGTTACATTCATTTATTTTTTGTCTTGTAATAGACCACAATGAACCTTTGGTGTTCTCTAATATAAGAATTGATCACCTCCTTACTGTTTCCACTTTTCATCTCTAGCTGTGTGGTAGGATTTCAATTCACTAACTGCAATATTGTTAAGATTTTTATTGTAACGATTAGACACATTATTTGTATAATGTAATAGCCACATGGCCAACATGTTCTTTCAAGCTCCATCATCATTCACTATACTGGACTAGAACCTCTTACTGCAGAACCAAAAGTGCATGTCTGGGGTTGGACCTGAACTATCTTACTCCTACATGGGGGGATAAATGTCCAGAAACATAATATTGTGTTTAGTATGTTGTTTTGTGATATGTTTGAGTTACTTTATGTATTACGTCTTAAACCAGAATTTTGGGCTCTTTTTTCCATTTGAATTAAAAGTCAAAGTTTTAGTATTTGGCCATAATATACACATTTTTCTTTTAAATCTGAACTATACACTTTGAAATTGTTGCATTTGTAGGACTGACTGCATTTCCCACAATAAGAAAAGTCCCACATTAACAGGTCACTGAGGTGTGTGCAAACCAATATGTGTTTGGATTGCTCTATCAGTTTGGATGCCACTTCTAACAAGGCTATGGAAGTGATGGCCTTCTTTTATTCTACTCTTTTATCTTGATTTGGTTGATATATTAAATGTGCCACTTCTCATACACATTTAATATACATTTCATTGGGTCTGTGGACAAATACAGCACAAACTATGCAAATGCATATATAGCAGGTCATTGATAATCTCCCTAGCTAGTAGTCTTCGACATTTATCCCCTGCCATCTGTTTAAAGTTGTAGGAATTAATCCAACAGAGAAAGAGCGGTGGTGACTTCCGTTCCGTGTTGTGTAAGTTGTAGTTTATTTACTAAAGGCCCAGTTTATCTTGGAGTATAAATAGAAATTGCATTTGTCAAATAAGTGTTAATTCCTCGGATTCTGAAGGCTAACGCCATGTGGGATGTGTGAAACTGCTGAATGCTCAAGCATGAGGACTTGCAGTGTGCAGCCAATTACACCAGACGTTTAATAATTTCTCATTGATTCCTTCAATCGAATCGCTGTGTGCTGAATTCTCTGCTTGCTTCTGTATGGCATTTGAACTGTTTCACTATTAATTGTATGGCCGTATACCACTATAGCATTTATGCATCGTGTGTTATGTTAAGCTGTTCAAATTGATGTTGATGCCACAAAATTATTTTACTCCTGGTTCATATCCTGCAAAATTTAATGGATTTATTATTCTACAGTATCTAGTCTACCATGTATAGAAAAAGTTTTAGGCAGGTGTGAAAAAATGTGTGTGTGTGTGTGTGTGTGTGTGTATATATATATATATATATATATATATATATATATATATATATATATGCATGCATGCATGCATGCATGCATACTTCATTTTTGACTGTCTAATTTCAGTGCCCATGATAACCATGGAATTCCTCTTCTTAACTGCAGGAAGTAAACATTAGTCTAGACTATTGTCTGTGTAGTTCCTCTGCATTCAGGTTTAAAAGTCACTGACCAAGGTCAGGATTAAACACTGGTCTCTCAGCTCAGTAATACTGAGATTAATCAGTAATAAGCTTATTCATGGCAAAAATTTTGCTGATCTATATTTTGAAGAAGACTGTAGTTTATTTTACAAAAATGTGTGTGTGTGTGTGTGTGTGTGTGTGTGTGTGTGTAGGGAAACATGAGGGGAAAGTATGTTGTACGGATTTTTGTGGTCACAAGCATTTTTTTATCCAAATTGTCTACAGATGCCAGAAATGTGAGGGCTTATGAAACAGGAAATCTGGTGTGTGTGTGCGCATATGCATGTGCTAATGGGAGACTGTGAAGGAGACTGCTCATTTGTCAGTCTCACTCAGATTGGGGAGGCTATGCACACTGTTTCTCACCGTATTCTCTGTCACTAAAAAGCTGTCAAAAATGTGAAATATTCACTAGAATGTTTGATTTTGAGAATATTTACAGAATGTTTGGAACCAGAATGTTTTGTCAGATTGTGTGTATGGGAGAAAGAGAGGGAGAGATAGAGAGAGAGAGAGAGAGAGATAGAGAGAGAGATAGAGAGAGAGAGAGAGAGAGAGAGAGAGAGAGAGAGAGGCATTCTGTGTATATTGTACAATCCTAGACTCTACACAGAGACATGATACAATTCCCGGGTGGACTTTGTGGAGAAGTTTCTGTGCTGAAATCTCTTTGTTTCTTGAAACACACCCTCTGTGCTCTTATTATTTCTTTGGGGTTTACAGTTTTAGATTTTGGCCTCAAGCTACCCATTCCTCTACACAAGCAACATGATGAATCAAATAAAGGCATTACAGGGGATGAGGGTGCTGGTGGTGACAAGTGCTATAAACCCAATAGTGCAAAAGTTTTCACCCAAAACAGTGTATGATTATTGCTTTCCCTTGGTCATGTGTTTTCTATAATATTACACTTGGTTTATTATTTTTATATTTTTGTTTATTTTATTGTGCAGTTTTTTTTTTATTGCTCAAAAGCACCACATTTGCATTCTGCTTCATTGCCTTCACTACATGGTGCCATTCAGGTTCCTAGACAATGCCTATGTACTTTTAATTTAGCATTTGAGAATATCCAATGTGGATTTTTATTTTTTTTTTTTGCCAAGCTTTAATCAGGCACAACTAGAAATAACGACGCTGCTCATTTTAAGATCAGTGGTCTTTAAAGGCGCATTGACTCCTGACCACAAAGCACATGTAACTCTGTTACAGCACAGTTTACTTTACTGAGCCTGATTAAGTTATACAGTGTTTCATTTCAGAGCGGGAACATATTTGCCGGAATTTTTTTTCACGATGTATCATCAGATGCGACTTTAGTCTTTATCACATATGGAAAAGGGAACGGGGTTTTTCCCAAGCGATGAGAGAAGCTGTAGAGCTGGAAAAAGTGATGAATGTCCAGCGGTAAGGCTTTATATAAGGGAACTAACATTCCATATGTATGTGACTTTAGAGAAGTAAGGCTTTGCATGCCTGAGTTGTGTTTCGCTGTTGGCCTTACTTGGTAATCTCAAAACCCTGCCGAGAAACCTCCCCGAAGGCAACAGTTTGGTTTGGCTACAAAATGAAAGCGAATTATAACACTGGTAACAACAGCAGTAACTGGAACTGGTTTCATCATTTTTCTCTCTCCTTGAGGCTTTCAATCGGCAAACACTGTTCAAGTGAAGTGGAAGAAATGGATTTTCTCGGACACCAGAAATGGTGATGACTAAATACGCTGTAAAACTGTAGGTGCCTCATACAGTGGTCTTGCTTTCATGTTCTTGTTTTGCCTCTTTTTTTATGGATTAAAGGAATCATCTTGTAACCCTGGAGTAAACAGGCAAATAATGCCCAGGCCATGTTGAATGTGATGTGGAAGTACTGCCTTTCTGTTCGAACAATAAGGTAAGAGATGTGTCATTAGACTGAAGTGGTGGTGGTGGTGTTTATCTTTCCTCCTCATGAAAGAACACCGCCATGCTCATTAACACGTGTTCTCTCAGGCGCATCTAATACAGCCTTTAATTTGAGAGTGATCTCAAACTCAAAATGTCAGCTAAATTCTAAGTTTTAGCATTTTGTCAAGTAAATCACTATTCCGATTGGAATTTGTAGCACGTCTTAAGTTTTTTTGTGACCTTGTTTACTAGAGATTTATGTTAGAGAGGACAGAAACTAAAAATAGAGATTTGTCTTTTTGTCATTCAGGTTTATTTATTCTGCAAATGAGCAAAACATGTTGTGATTTTTTTAAATATTTATTTTAGTAACGAAACAGATTTAGATTAGTCGTCTGAAGAATCTGAATTCGTTTCCACATGGTTTTTCTGGCCACTTCCACAAGGCAAGGCTAAAATTAGTGGCAAGGGGCTTCGAGTCAATCCACTAGAGTCAGCAAAGTCAGTCAGCCACCACTCGCACATACTAAGCTGTATAATTTGCTGTCTAGTATTTAAAAGCCAGTACTGCTAAAGGTCTGCTTTTTAGCTTCTAACTGTGTATTCTATACAAACGACATCACATCTGTGTTTGTTCTATGTACGTTTTGTACATAGTTCCTCATTTTTACTTTAGCAAACATATTCTCAGATCTTCATAGAAATATTGAAATGTAGGTTTTAATTCCTCTTTATATGCTGCATTCTGGCTGTAGCCTGTGGTTTGGACAAGGATGTGGTTATGAAATCCACAGTTATGGCCTAGCAAATATTTGTCTGGCCTGGCTGATGGCTCTCCACTTTCAGGAGTATGATACATGAAGTCAGCACCTCGGGCTTTTTATAATAGCTTAAGCCAGTTGCAAAGCCATGTTAAGGCCCAGTGTTTTTCTATTTCATCTCGATGAACACTGACTTTTAAGAAAAAGTTTTCACTCTTTCTTTCTTTTTGGGGATGAAAAGCTCTGTTTATCCTATGGGGTCAGAAGATGAAAATACCACACTCTTGCTTCTGTTGAGATATTTGTGTTAAATGTACGCCTTACAAAGACTGTTGTCTTTTGGCAAAACAATTGCTAAAGGAACAAGGTTTCCAAAAGCTTTGGCCTCTGAATTACTCTAAATTCTTCTTCTTGTTCTTCAAAAAAAAAAAAGCAGCGATGTAAGAGTAGAGGCCAGGCAACCCGATCCAGCCACTAAAAGGAGCAGGCTGTTTGAGTGCACGATATGATTAATTTACTGTGTGCAGGCTTGACTTCAGCCTGGACATGCCCTGTCTATCATGGTACCGCTTGCCTCTTTCTTTCTTTTTTCTCCCCTTGGACAATGAGCTGTGTTAGGTTTACTTTTCGGGTTGCCCTGTGTATTAGCACCTGTTTTTGACAGGATATTTAGTAGAATGGTGAGACACCAGGTTGGTTAATTCCGGTGCTTGAGCTTTACAGCAGTCTTATGTACAGGCAGGACACGGGCTTCAGTAGAGGGACTCGGGGACAAAATACCTCTTTGACTTCAACTACACATTTAAAAATTGATGTGGGACAATAACTACAATTCTGCAAGACCTGGCCGATTCCATGGAAATGTGAATGTCAGGCATGGATGAATCACCCAAATGAGCCAGTGATTCCTTCAATGGTGAGTCATTCAGGGCAAATTCATTGTCTCTCTGTGAAGCATTGGCTATTTGGGAGAGGGTAAAAATAGGAATAAAAAAATGTATTTAATAACAAGAATATTTGTTTCTCAGTGTGTATATATTTGCTTTAGGCGTGAGATGTATTTACTTCGTTATTTCTATCACTCAATGTCATATGACATTAAACAATGTCGTATATATACGTCCAATCAATTAGTTTTGTTCCAAACCCTGGTTATTTTGTGTGTACCTGCTCTACAAGGATAATAATGTTTCAAATGTCCAGTGCTTCCTTACGTTCTTTGCACAGTGCCAGTATTGTAATTAGCGACTGTAAATATTTCAAAGAAGTGTCTCTGTTTACAAAGTAAACCTATATCTTATTTCACTCTGTGTTCCATTGTATCGGGTATGTTGTATTAAAATGAGTTAAATGCTACAGCTGTGTTTGTGGTAATGAACAATTCATTCTTTTTTTTTAGGTTTTGCAAAGCTCAAAATCAAAAACACATTTATCTCGTATATAAAATGCTAAAAGGTTTTATGACCGAATTAATGGATTTATGCCATTGCTGTTGTTCCATAAGTGTTGTCTTTCATGGCTCTTATTAAATTGAAATCTTTTCTGACTAAAATGTAGCGCCAGTTTTTCCATAAGTATTTCATCATCATTTGTCTTTGTATTTTGATGAGGTTTCAGACCATTTTAAGCTCTTTCTTGCCTTAGATCGCACAATATTATTGTTGGTGCATTTCATCCAAAAGGGTTGTAAATTGATAGTTTAAAACAATAAAATTAATGTGCATATTGTAAAATAAAAATCTTGTAATGGGCATATAGTTATATCACATTGTATAACATTGCAACAGATATAAGTTCAAGGCTGGAGCCTTCTGGACAATGTGTACTTCTCTATCTGGGTCTCCATGTTTTATTCATTTTACCCTTTACTGGTCAGTACTCATCTAATATTGATGATATACTGTTGGCTCATCCAGTAGAAGTGGCTTGAATCCAATACTCCCTTGTTGTGCCCTTGTGCTGTATAATAAACTACGACCTTATTTAAACAAATTTTATTAAATATTTGTAAGAATTGTTATGAAAGTGCAAAAAATGAACCATTTACCATTCTAATGCGGTATTTGATTGACTCTTATACACAGAGGAAAGAGAAAACATCATGACAGCCATCTAGATTATAATGTTTACTATCATACTTGCAAAGTGATGGCGAACCTAATCATATTCCCAATTTACTGAAGCAACAGTAAACCTGATACTGTATGTGAGAACAATTTTAGATGAAATTTAACTTTGTCAAAAAGATGTAGTCTGTATTTGTGAGTCATGTGATCACATGGCCAACTGCATAGACATTTAGTTTACCTATGAGTTTCCACAAATTGGTTTACTCAGCAGAAACTACACATATACAGTGAAGTGAATTTTTCTTTCTGGGAGTTTATTGAGGTCTGCAAGATTCTGATGCTTGTAGACAGTATGTAACACACACTGCACGGGATTAAGGTGACGCATCTGAAGCCGAGACTACAGCTCTCTTACCAAAAAGATGCAGTTGCAAAACATATATATATATATATATATATATATATATATATATATATATATATATATATATATATATATATATATATATATATATATATATATATATATATATATATGCTCTATATATATATATACAGCATTGCAAAATTATTCTTGTCATATTATAACTATACACTTAAATGTTATTTAGATTTTATTTAATTTTATTTAGACTTTATGTGGTAGGCCAACACAAAGTACAGTGATGTGTAAGGAAAATTATAAGAATTATCATAATTATTAAAAAGTCACCTATTAGTAATTAGACTCTACCTGTGTATACTTAAATCTCATTATAAATACAGCTGTTCAGTGAAGGAGTTTGTTAGAGAACATTAGTAAGCAAACTGCATCATGAAGACTAAAGAACACACCAGACAGGTCATGAATAGTGTAGTAGTGGAGAAGTTTAAAGCAGGATGAGGTTATAAAAACATATCCCAAACTTTGAACTTCTCACGGAGCACTGTTCAGTCCATCATCGGAAAATGGAAAGAGTACGGCACAACTGCTAACCTACCGAGATGTCCACCTAAACTGACAGGCCAGAGAAGAAGAGCACTAATCCAAGAAGCAGCCAGAAGGCCCATGGTAACTCTGGAGGAGCTGCAGTGATCCACAGCTCAGGTGGGAAGAGTCTGCCCACTCATCTAGTTATTATGAAAGAGTGGCAAAAAGAAAACCATTGTTCCCTAATCATACCCCCAAGTCGTCCCATTAACATCATGTACATTTTCTCGCACTTGACATGTATGTGATACTTTGTGTTGGTCTAGCACATAAAACTCCAATAAAATACATTTAAGTTTATAGTTATAACACCAGAATTCTTATTAATAGATTGTGAGTGTGCTTATTTATAAGCACCTAGGAATTTGACCGATACCATATGTTTTGACTGCATAACTGCATCTTATTTTTTTTTTAATGGTGACATTAAATTCTTTAGATTGAGGTCAGGATTCAGCAGCCAGCCACCCTGCTCCAGTCTGTGTAATAATTCCGCATGGAAAGAGGCTTTCTGCACAGCTTTTCTTTCTATTCTCTCTCTCTCTCTCTCTCTCTCTCTCTCTCTCTCTCTCTCTCTCTCTTTCTTTCTCACCATGTGGCTAGTATGAGTCATATTATTTACCATTTACCACATTTTTTTCCCATGGATCACTAACTGCACACCATCTTATTACGAAGTATATTATTTTCTCCACAGGAATCTCCCAGTCAGTCATTCAGCTTAATGACAGCATCTGTGGTATAGTTTTAGTGCAAATGTTGTTGTACTAAACATGGTTATGGATAGAAGTGTATAATAATGAATGTTTCATTTTTTTTGTATTTGTTTTAGTCTATTTGCCATGGCTTTGGTTTTGTATTAATCCTATTGTATTGGGATTTATGCAGGTTTGTAGAACAGAAAAGTGATGAGGGAATAGCTTTGAAACAGTGTATACTGTGTATATTAGCCTCAAACACCAATCAAACACACATATATATATATATATATATATAAGCCATAAATGTGGCATTTGAAAAAATAAAACTAAACAATCCCAAAGGGAAAAAGATTCCATTTCTGTCTGTATTTCTTTCTTTTTCTGTTAAGTACCAAGTATGTGTACTTTATCAAAGTGTTTCATTTCCGAAAGCATTTAGCTCACTATATTTTAATGGGTACATCTTCTTAAACTAGGATGATTGTGATCCGGAGGTTGTGAATTCTTATCGTGGTCACACCCAACAAGGTCCTAAACCCCCAGAGCTGCTGAGTTGTACAAGTCAGATAAATATAATCGGGGATCGGGGTTTCTGCCAAATGCCTTAAATGTAAAAAGTATTTATTTACATAAGCTATTAAAATATTGCTCTGATAGACATAACAGTAAAGCGATGGTTTACTAGCACTGCAGCACTCTATACAATATAATGGCACTGAGAATGAGCATTATTAGTTCTTCACAGCCCTTACCTATTTTTTTTTAGACTAGAAGGAGTGCACAGTGTGCAGATCTCTGTTGTATACATGTCTAGCTGCCTTTCTTCATGAAGATGTCCATAGGGATGCTTATTTTATCAAGGTTTGTTTTTACTTATCTTGGCATACAAGTAATCGCCTCCCACCGTGGATGGGCTCATTAAAGCCGCAGGGCTCTGTATATCCGTATCGGAATGGCAGCGTTGTGTGTTTTTGATTTGGATTTGAAAAACAAGAAAGGAATTTGAAGATTTTCAGAAAGAAGGCGGCATATAGCCTTGTGTTTTTTCAATTGCATTAGAACAGTGTGTCCCTGCCCGATGTACTCACAGGAACCCAGACATTTTAAAGCATTTTTTTTTAGATTTCTGTATAATAAAGCTGTGGCATTTCCGTAGCTACACTTTATAGACACAAACAAAAAGAAACATAGTAAAATGTCTTCACGCATTGGAAAGCACATATAGACTTGTCATCTGTGAAAAGCTATGCTAAAATCCAGCTTGTTAGCACAAACCCAACCTTAAAGGAACACATACGCCATGTTTCCTCCTGCCACCTCTCTCCATCCTGTTGACTTTAGCGAAGGCTTTTAAATTGGGCTTATTATTGTGCTGGAATAAGTCTGACAGATTTGGGACACGGAAAGCCGAGTGTGGTCACGAGTGAATCTCCAGGAACACTGATGGTTTTTAAACGATATAACTAACACTCTTAAGATCCTTTTTTTTCTTGTACTGTACAGTTTATTCCGACACATGCAGTATATATCCTGTCAACCACATGCTGTTGTCAAAGATTGTTGAATACATTTGAAAGGAAGGTAGAACTGTCAGATAACTTTTGATTATATTTTATATAAAAAAAATACTAATTGATATTTGACAAAGATGGAGTTCTTGATATCTAACACTCCCTTTATTTGATTGTCTTTATTGTCTTCCCAGTTCTCATCTTCCTATTATTTTTTTTTAATATCCATGTTTGGCTCAAGGGAATAACACAAGAGCCAGAGATCAATTACTCAATGCACCGGCCCAATCAATCTTCCCTAATTTGCAATTCCTGTCTTTTTAAAAAGGCCTGTCTTTAAGAGTGACAGGCGTAATTATGCTGGAAATGGGGGGGAAATATCGAGGAGGACATTTGTATTCTGGACTGAATTGTGAAATCTTCCTCCAGACTTACATTGTGCTACAGTACATTTCAGGTTCTTCCAAGTTTACTGGCTAGGCAATAAAGTGAATATGCGGGACGGAGATAATGATTTCCACCTGTATCTACATGCCTCATGTCAGCCTTTGCTCCCAGCACATGTTTAGATGTTGGAAAAGCTGTAAGTATTCAGGGGGTCAGGAGCTGCATAATACTGACACATGCTTTATTTGCTTTACCCAAATATATGAAATGTATTTCTTTTTATTTTCCTTAATTATCTTGATGTCCGAGGATGAGGATGGTTCCTAGATAGGAACTTGACATCTTTTCTGCTATGCTAAAGAAAAAAAATATGAAAATGTAAAAAATGCAATGTAAAAATAATGTAAAAAAAAAGTTACATTAGAACTCATCATTATGTAAGAAAACCTGCAAGAAAAAAAAAAGAAAAAAAAAGCAATTACAGAATGCATTTGATTCTCTAAGCCAATATAAAGTCATCAGACACTATAGCACTGACATAAATCTGGCACTATTATAGGCTATTGTAGTTGTTATGCTTTGTTTATTTGTTTTTCTTTTTGGTTTTTGATAATGAATGTTTAATTTCTTTAGATTGAATCTTTGATTTTATGCCATATGCTAAATGAAATAAGTTTCGTCATTGTACTTCAATATGGAGGGGCCTTACTGTCTGTTATCAGGAAATTTGTTTGCCGTCATTCCAAGCTGGTGTGAACATGCAACAAATACAATCCCGAAAACACTCAAATTAGAAAATACTAACGATCGTTAGTTATTATTGTTGGATTTTAACAAAATACAGTTTAGCTGCTACAATTTTATGGACATAAAAACAAGCACTCTGAATTAGTGACCTAATCTTATATTACTATAAACAAAAAAGAATTCTCTTGTTCTGTGGTGCATTTTTTTCTCACTTTTTATTGAAAAAAAAATCTGTTGAAAAGATAATTATTTTAAGTACCAGCGCTGCACTCGCACGCGGCATTTTGTGCTGATGCAGTTTACTCTTGTACACTCATTACACCAGCCTTCCTGCGCCGCAGTAATCAGTGCTTCTTAAAAAACACTGTCTATGCATTTTTTTGGGGGGGGGGGGGGGGGGGGGGTTGGGGGGGGGGGGGGGGGGGGGGGGGGGGGACAAAAACAAGGTGAGGCAGATAGGGTTAAGGTTAGTGTGAACGTGTGTTCAGAATGAGGCATTAAGGATGCGTGTGCATGTAGATGGAGGTCGGTGTTGGTGGTGGTGACGTGGTGCTTCTCCTCCCGTAAGGATGCTGATAAATCTAGTGAAGTGACAGCTTGACTACTAATGCAGTGGACCTCATTCTGCCTTCTACTGAGAAACAGAGTCTGATCAGGTTGGAAGTGATTAAAGATAGCGAGGAACGCCACGTAGTCCAGTTAAAGTGTATATTATTAATGTATTTAACGGAACACCTCGTTACCTGCTGGTGTGTGTATGAAAGATTGTTGTCTGAGAGATTCTGATCTTTCCTGGAAGATTGTCAGGACAATAATAAACAAAACAGACAGCTGCCTGTGCATTAACATGTTTTTACTTTTATTAAGGTAAGCGTTCATAGTATTGTCTCTTGAACTCAATCCTTCTCGAACGTGTATATGAAAGGGGGAAAAAAAACTACCCTTTCATATCGACCTGTGGTGTTTAGATGAAAGATTTTCCTCGTTACGTTTCCCCCCCTTTAAGTGACAAGTGTTGAAATGACGTTTATTTCACACCCATCAAAGGGGCGAGTGAAAAATAAAAGTAAATACTGTATGTGACAGGTTTCTCTTTGCAATTGCAGCTCTTCAGTTTGTCATTGAAAGCGAAATTGAAAACAGAGGGGTCTGGAAAGCTTTGATATGCTGCAGAGTGTCACCCAGTTAAAAGAGGCCTTGAAATACATCATGTCAAATAGCGAGCTGGCAGCGGCGGAGTGCGCCTGATAAACTGCTTTATCAGTGCTGACTGTGCGAGGCTTCCTCTCGGAATGTTTTGCTCATCACGATTCAAACAGAAGTCATTTTCCAAAGCGTGACATTTTGCCAATCGTGCCGTCCCAGTGACTGCCTTTTGCTTACCATATCGAATAAACACAAAGACTGTTTTGTTGTTTAAAGTTTTGTCCCATTTATCGTTGACTTCTCCTGAATCCCATTTCTCTGATTTCCCTGAAACCCACATTAGCTTATCTCATGAACACTTGAGGAAGTAGCAGGCAGTGCTTTGACAGCTGTGTGTGGAACACGGATCACTGCAGTTCGTAAACAGTCATTAAATCCTGCCTGCACTGCATGGCACAGAGTAAACAAGCTCACATGCAGTCATATAGGGCCTGATGGAGCTCAGCCAGACCTTTATATTTACATCTCTTATTCTTTTATCAAATATTTGTTATGCATTATGCACTTAAAGGATTGTTCATTTTTCCTCCTTGATGCTTTTCCTCTGGAAAATGTAAATATGGTTTGAATGTCTTAAACATGATAACATCAATCCTAGAAATGATCTTTTTGTTTGTTTGTTTGGTCATCTTGTTTGTATAAGAAAAGGTTTTGTGATTGCAGAATGATTGCATTCCCATGTAGTTTCTTTTTTTAAATGATTACTTTTTGCATCATTTCTGTTTAAGGATGAAAAGTATAACGTGTGCTGTGTGGCCCATCGTAATGCCACAGTGTAAGCCAGAGATTGTGCACTAAAAGAAGTTCCTTCACATTCCTGCTCACCATTCAACATATTTTATACATTAAATGTATTTATATAAGCAAAAGAATTGTTAATATTAATACTAATTCATTAATATAAATTGTTTTAATGTAAATAGGTGTCATTAGTAATCATTGATGGTTCTCTGACACAAACGCTTCATTCTGCATTCTCGCGTTCCTTGTTGTGTTGGTTGTGCAAGGTCGCCCCCTACTGGCTGAACGCTGCATATGACTATCAAACCTCAGAAAAATGAACAAAAATGGAAATTTTTGCTGTGATTTATTAGGAATTCTCAGCTGCTCTTGTAACTGATTCTTACGTTAGCACATGAATCATAACCTTTGAAAAATTACTCTGGGGACGATTGATATTGTATAATGTTTTCTTGACCAAAAAAATTTTTTTTTCCAAACGCCACAAGAGATAAAATAAATGAAAAAGCACTGGATCACACGGTGAAGGATCACTGAGGACTGATGTATAAAGAAGAGCGTGAAATTAGGCCACGTTGTCTGATCACTGGAAAATGTATCATGACAGAACGGCGCAGTACTGGTAATTGCTTTGTAGTGGTTTATTGGTTTGACAGCCATGGCCGAAACACACACACACACACACACACACACAGAGAAGAGAGAGAGGAGAGAGAGAGAGAGAGAGAGAGAGAGAGAGAGAGAGAGAGAGAGAGAGAATAACTGTGTAGAGACAGACATTTTTAACAAAGATGCCCAAGAGTGTGTCAGACACTGCACATAGCACCGCCAGTCACCCGGAAGAAATGAGCTAGCACTATTTGGGAGTGAGAGTGATTTTTGTGTGAGTGTGGAAGAACAACTCCTCCGAGAGCCAAGCCATCGCTTTCATCATTAACATGGCAGGGAAGAGAGAGAGTGTACTCATCCCAAGAGTCATGCTTTGATGGATAATACATATTTTTAGGCTAAAATGTCTGCAGATTACGGTCGGAAGATGTTTTTTGGAACGTCTTTGAAGTACGGATTTGTGATGGGTATTGTTTTAGATGATGTGTGATGTATTGAATGACAATGAATTAATATGGGAATGCATTTTGCATGTATAGCACTTTACATTTAACATCTTTACAAAGCAGCAGATTTAGATTTAGGTCCTTATTGGGAGACAGATTTGCCAAAATCCCGGCAGAAAAGAGACAGTGGTGCATGACTGAAACTTGACTGAAAGGAATATATCCTATTCTGTCAGATAGTAATAATATAAATCATTACAGTACACAGTACTAGAAGTGTAGAGATGAGCATTACTAAGTGTGTTGTGAATGTATGGTGTTATTATATTAGCGCAGTAGAGCAGCGGAGAGAGGTGAGCTTATTTATTAGACACTGTTAATATGGTGTAGTTTCTTTTTTTTTTTTTTTAAACAAAGAAAGGAAAAAGAATGTACTGTTTATCAAGTTTACCTGCCCTAAGCACATTTCTGCACACTTTCCTACTGGTGCTGCCCCTTAATGACACATTATGATGATGTTATTTTAAAGATATTTCACTAGCTGAAGTTTTGTGTAGGGCTGTTGCTATTTTAATAATCGAGTATACTAGCTATTATTCCATCAATTAATCAAGTAAGAAATACTTTTTTCTTTCCTAAAGAGCAGTTCCAAATAAGTGAGAAAATAAGACAAGTCTCTTAAAACAAGGCATTTGTTTTTTCATGTTAGAAAAAAACTGTATTTTATTGATTCCGTATATCGATACCGTATATCCGTATATCGATAACATTTAGTGTGTTTAATTGCCCTCTTGCATCAAAATACAAATACAGTGCTTTCAAAAAAAAGTGCACACCGCTGCAGAGGGACTTTTTGAACGCACTTTATATAAATAATAGCGGTGTAACGGCTCTGATCCATGATCCATACAGATCACGACTCACGGGTCGGTACCGTCGTGACCCACAGATTAGTTTTTCACAGAACGAAAGCTTTTTTTCCTTCCGATATTAATTTTTAAGTAACTACACTGAGCAGTCGTGCGTCCTTGTGAACAGTAGGTTAGTTAGTGCCTTGCACATTATTCCTTATGTATGGGAGAATTTCCTCTCTCTAACTTTTCTTCTTATAAATGGAAAGCAAATTATTTCTCTCCTCCCCCTGTTTTTGCTGATCCAAAAAAATGAGGTGATTCCGTGATTCCAAACCCGTGAGGTTTTTTTTTTTGTTCCATTACACTGCCTATAAATACAAATATTTAATAAATCACATCTAGAGGACTTTATAAATGTTAACTGCGCTGTACAATGTTTTCTTTATGTTTTAGTTTGAAGTGATGAAAAACATTTCATTCTGCAGCCTGCTCTCGTACACGTCCACAGCATTCCAGTTTTAGTTGCGTCAGTAATCAGTGTCCGTGGGAAACGCAGTGCTCCGTGCTTAGTTAAACGGACTAAACGAATCATTCAATTACAAAAATTAATTGAGGCAAATTAAATTGTGCCTTGATGAGTTTTTGTAATTGAGTTACACGAGGAATTGTTACAGTTTTGACCTTTTTCCCGCTGCGCAAAAATCCCGCCGCTCAAACTTTTATTTACATTTTTAGGTTAAGCATTTTATTTTCAATGCACATTATTCTTATTCTTTCTGCTTTTCTGCTTTTTGTTTATTGTACTTTTTGATTGTCAAGAAAAAAGAAAACAAACCAATGTTTCCTTTTAGTTGAGTTTGACTATTTGTGTAAGAGATGGACATGAAAAAGGAACTTGTCAGAACGTAAATCAACTGAAACAATAGCATATAAAAATAAAACAGGTGTGTTGCATGATCCTGTTGACCTCCGTAGCAGTCTCATCAACCAATCACAATATAATCACAAGTGTCAGTTTAACTCTAATAAAGGTCCAAATCTAATGAATTAAAATGACACTGTTCATATGTTGACCTTATATATACATGTATAAATATAGTGTTAATAGAGAACGCTACACATTCATCTTGTTGAGAATAATGAGAAAATATTGAGAAAAGACCAAATTTACCTTTTTGAAGATGAGATTCTACATCATGGTGGAATCCAATTAAATAAAAGAAGAATAGAAGTAATGTCTCTGTTCCATCTTAAAAATAAATGGCAACATGAGAAAAATACATACATACTCCATGTATGTATTTTTTTCATGTTGCCATTTATTTATATATTTTATTTATATAGCAAAAATAGATGGAATCTAATAGATGGAATTTAAACTTATTCTGAACTCTGACCCTCCCGTTTTCATTATATTTCAGTCGTTTCTGCAAAGCCAGTCAGGTCCTGGAGGAGTGAGGTGTTGTGGTTTGCTGAAGGACTTGAATGTGAACTTAGAAATCATCTGTTCACGAAAGATGAAAATAAATTCCTGTTCAATCTGTAAAAAAACATCAGAAAAGAGTAAATCCTTTCATTCAGAATGTCTATTCAAAATGTGAAAGGATGAGTTAAATTGGCAGCATTTGTGGTTTATGGAATTTGTACCTGTCGCTCATTCTTTAAAACGATCAAAATTAAAACCTAATTGAAAAATGATATTATTTGTATTTCATCATCATCATCTCTTTCGGCTGCTCCCGAAGCGGATGATCCACAGCGGATGATCCACATCTTTAATTGCAATCTATTATTTCTAATTTGTAATTATTACTGTCCTAAAGGATCAGTAAAGTGTGATTATGCACATAAATTGTAGTTAAACCCCAACCTAAATCACATGTTTAAAGGAAATATTTTAGCACCAAATTAACACCAAATTCATCCGATTGGGCCTTTAACGTTCAAGAAACGCAGCAGTTCTATCAAGACATTAATGTTTCTACTTGTGTAAAATTCTATTATTCATTAGTCACCTGATGTCCTTCCAGACCTGTAAGACTCTTAGTCATCTACCGAACACAAATGAAAATATTTACTATACAAGTTTCTGTTCCTCCAATAACCACTTATGTACATTTAATATAGAGAAGAAATTGGTCAATTAAGCCGTTATTTTTAGTTTTAAGTCATTATTTGATCTTTTCCATTTCCCTCATAAAGTTAAGGCTGAATTACTGGAGATATCTGGATCATTTCAGGACGGTTTTACTATCTTTCTAGACCTTTAACATTGCGATTGCATCAGTCATCAGTTAAAAGACCGATTTTATTACATCTTCATTTGTTCATTTCTTAAAGGGGCTCCATCACTCAAAAGATCATATTTTTCAAATATATACTCAATATATGTATAATGACCAAATGACACATTTTCATGTCCAATTCTATTATTACAGAATTTATTTGCAACGTCTGTCAGAGAACGAACCGAAATGAGTTTCAATTCTCAAATTAGAACATCCGAATACACCTTAAAAACGTCTCAATTGTCACATATATTACAAGCAAAATGACCTTCATACATCAGAGACACATACCAACCAAAAACCAAACAAACACAATCATAAACCTTCCTGTCCTTCCTCTTTTCCTCCTGTAGATTGTTCATTTAAATGATTAACATTTAACACTCCATTTTTGAAACTGGTGGATTTACTGTGTGCGAGAGTTTACTTCCGACCTTGTTCCTGTAATCCTTTTATTATTGTAGATTTTTATTTTAGTAAATAAATAATTCCCACACCCGCATTCACCAATCAAATCTTGTCCCGCGGTGAACCCGTTTCCGTCAGGTCCCACGTGCCACATCCTTAAAGGCATTATCATTTTGGAATAATCCTGAACCATCAGGGCAAAAACATTTATGGAAAAACCTTGTCATTTGGTATAGTGAAAACATATTCTTCAGCACATAATCTTGCTGACCCCTGACCTGACCGACTGAAGCGTTCACAAATTAAAACACTGCCCCCACAGGCCTGTATGGCAGCCACTAGGATAAATAGGTACATCATCTGCCTGATTCACCCATCATTCTGGAACAGGGTAAATCTGGACTCATACGGTCACCTGACCCTTTTCTATTGCTCATGCTTCCAAGCATTATGCTCCCTGTTTATTTATTTATTTTAGATTAACTTAAATGATGAATGGATTCTTAGACCTCTGATTAAAAAGCATCCCTTGAGTTGTTTTTGCATTGCACGTGTAGAAATTCTTTTTCTGTACCATCACTATTAGAAATAGTTATACGTTCTTGACTTTGTGTAAAAGTTACAGAAATGTATCTCTAAGCAAGATTCTTATTGACTGTTCACCTCTGTTCTTCCAGGTATATATAATGTGCTTGTGAATGGTTATATGCACAGTTATGATCCCAGTTGAGAGATTAAATAGGCCAGGTGTAGATTTGGCTCTCAGTAGTTTGTGAGGTCTCCTGTGTCCCATTTTCTTAATTTGACAGGATGTATGGCTAAAATGCTTTTGTACACTTGCTAAAAAGTGTGTGTGTGTGTGTGTGTGTGTGTGTGTGGGTGTGTGTGGGTGGGTGTGTGTGTGGGTAAATGCCTGGAGAGGACCAACATTTTAACTTCCTTTCTGCGGTTCACTAATTATGAATCGAATTGACTAAAGTATCAGGGAACATAAACAACCACAAAAATCAATAACATTCCCTTAATGGTCTGTTCTTCTATAATGAAATGTCTGTGGAACAGATGTGACTGCATTCTGCTGGCTTTTACAAATCCCACCTCTTAGGGGTATATTAGATGACCACGCATTACAAAGAGCTCAATAAATGATTAATGGGAAGGCATTTGGAAGCAACAAACATTGATATATCTTTAAATTTATAGTCTATTATGTTATGAACAGTTTCATGAACATTACATGCATTTTTTAAAAATAATTTTTCTATAATAAAACCAAAGTGTGAATTATGAAGCCTCCATATTTTTTTATTATTAAATTACAAGCTAAGAACATTGTTTTATTATTTCTGAGCTCACACACACAAAAATGAAAATGGCTTATTTGCGTACTGCCTTTATTTTTTAAAACACAGTGTAAATACACAGAGTATAATAAGCAATACCAAATATATTTAAAAAATACCACAATATCATATATGACCAATACCCTAAAGTTCAATATTTTGACCCTAGAAGTGAAAGTAAATTTCCTTGTCTCTTACTTTAGGGGGCGCCACAGAGGATCATCTGCCTCCAAAACGTTATGTCCTCTACATCTGCCTCCTTCACCACAACCATGTGCATGTGTCTTCCCTTCACCACATCCATAAACCCCCTTCTAGTTCTTCCTGCCTGCTCCCTCCATCCTCTGTATTCTCCCTCTGACTCTCATGTCCGTCCTCTGTACATGTCCAAACATCTCACTCTCTCCTCCATCACCTCGTCTCTAAAACATCCTACATGTCCCTGTAATAAACTCTAATCCTGTCCATCCTCATCACTCCCAATCACCATCTCAACATCTTCACCTCCTCCACCTCCACCTCCACCTCCTGTCTTTTACACAACGCCACTTACCATCCAATGCTGTTTAACGTCACTAGCAGTTACTAGCTGTGAGTAAGAGATATTTGGTGTCACCCGGATGAGGATGGCTTGCCTCTTGAGTCTGGTTCCTCTCAAGGTTTCGTCCTTATTCCATCTCACAGAGTTTTTGCACAGATGCAGTAAAAATGAAAAAGATTATTCTTTTTAAATGTAAGTTTGTCCCTTATAAGCAGGTCTGTGGCAATGCTGCTTTCAGACAATGTCAAATGTTAAAAGCTCTATATAAAAATGAATTGAATTCAACTTTGCAGCCAAATGTTAAATATGATACAAGTTACATTAACATAAGATTCCAATTTATTATCATTTTCTTGTTGGTTCAAATATTTTATTATTGGAAATTCTAGCAGACATTCTGTTGTAAATTCCCTTTTTTTAATACTAAAATCAAAAACTAACATTTTAACAATTAAACATTCAGAAAAAATTAAAGACTAAGTGCTATCCCCAGTGCTATCCAGTGTTAAAAGTATGTACAAAGGCAAAGTAAACATATTAATCAGTTTGTAGAACGTTTGTAGAAAGGAAACAAAAGGGAACCAATTTTTTTCAAACAATAAAATCTTGTCTAGAAGGGTAAACCTGATTATCTAATTTTCTTGTTGATATAAACTTTTTTTTAATAAAAGCAAGTATGATGATTGATTGTCTATTTTAAATACCGGGTCTAAATAGTAAAACAAAATGACATGAATGCAAGTTAAAAAAAAATTATAAAAAATTTCAATGAGCTCTGTTTACAAAAAAAGTACTTTATTTACCAAAAGACTCACACCAATAGTGCGCTCCCCAGTGTTCCCAGCACTTCTGGTATGTGTTCTTTTGGAAGCCCTGATTAATGCCGACCTCTGCAATGGTGTAAAGACAGCGACCTTTGAGCAGGATCTCATTTTTGAGAAAAGAGCAAAGTCTGCAGTATCTGGTGATTAGGGTGGGTGCAGAGATGAGATGTTGTATCGGGTGAGAAACTTGTGTGAGGAGAGATTGGTGATGGAGTGCGTACGTGGTCAGAATTACAGACGTGGCAATGCAGTTGTATAGCTCCCGTTGTACACAGGATAATGTCATTGTGGACACTGACATATGGATTTTGGTGTTCCCTGTGACTGTGCGTGCATCTTTGTGCCTGTTGGGATTTTTACAAAACTAGTCTCTGAAACTTTTGCTACCAAAATCTACCTACAGGCTGTAACGGATATTTATGAATTTCAATTCAAGTTTGACATCTAACCTTCTAATTCTAATGATGAAAATATTGGATTTGGCTGCTTAGATTTCTTGCTTTGCTACAAATAAGATGATAGTAAAACCTTGTACCCTGCCCAGCCCTGACAACGACATTGATGCTAATTTGATTTAGCAATTTAAAGACACCATCAAAACAAAAAACATCCAATTTGTACCTCAACACAGTGTTATGGAGTAACTAGTTATATGTAACGGTGTTACTTAATTTAATAACAAAATTAATGTAACAGTAATTCATTACAGTTACTGAAAAAAATGTGCAATTAAATGACAGTTACTTATGAAAATGTTAAAGATTATAAATGGCGTTACATCTGAACAATTTCATGTAAAATCTGAATGATTTTCAACTGAAACGAATGAATGATGACGATCTGCTGCACTTTCATTTCGAAAAATTTTAAAATCGGGTTTGAAATAGAATGTTAAGTTAAAGTGCCATCTAGTGGACAAATGAATGTAATCAAATGTAATCAAATGCTTTACTTATATAAAGTAATTGTAAAGTTGCACTATTTATTACATTA
The DNA here is from genome assembly GCA_030449085.1 of Kryptopterus vitreolus. Classification (NCBI taxonomy): domain Eukaryota; kingdom Metazoa; phylum Chordata; class Actinopteri; order Siluriformes; family Siluridae; genus Kryptopterus; species Kryptopterus vitreolus. Next base: position 22,207,526 of record JACRUU010000013.1, read on the forward strand.
TGAATAGAGTCATTTCTAATCTATAATCCATTATCCATTATCATATCCAAAGTAACCTTCCCAACACTGTTAACACTTATATACGCATCATGAGAAGAACTCTCAAGAAACCCCATTGATGAGAGAATTTCTCTATTACTATAAGCTTATTTAGTGGAGAAACTTCTCTCATTTGAATTTTCTGAATCTCATGTACATCAAATTTCCTGTGATGAAGAAGGCTGCAGCCATAACATGATTGTTAATGTACCAGCATGGTCCCGCTGCAGTGTTTCTTTAATGTTCTTTTACTTGCATTCTTTTAATTCTTCCACACTTGCCATAGTTTTTTTCCATGCATCTTTATTTTTTGTCATGTACTGGTTTTTTGATTACTGATGATAGCAATAATGTCTGAGTTTGTATTTTGTCACAGAACAAAAGTATGAACATATGTGTAGTATTTTTTTTTTGTGATAATGTGCCCAGATATATAGCTGTGGGAAAGTCTCAGTCTGATATTGTTTTCTTGTTCACAGTGTGTAAAGCTTCAAAGAGGGATGGAATAAGAATAATATTAATATTGAAAGATGAATTACTTGAATTACTTGATTGTATTACTTTTTACAGAACATAGAGCCTGTTATACTGGAATGATCTCAGGCAGATTTAGAGGTAAGATGTGGGGAGGGGAAGTAAGATAGGGGAGGGGCTGAAGACATACAGATGAATGTGAAGAGAGGGAGGTAGGGGAGGAGGAGGAGTGGACTTAACGCAGCACCTACGTCACTCTAGGTGAAGCTTGCGGTGCTGCTGGTTAGATGGTAAGGAGCTCCTGTGTTTTTAGTTATCGTCACAGCTGAGCCTGTCTGTCCTGCCCTCTCATTCCCCACCTCCCATTTGGGTCTGTCTCCTGCTGAAGAAGGATATTTTCAGGACATGGGACTGTTTATCTCATGGTTTTTGCATGTTTGTCTTTCCAAGCCGGTGTGAGCAAGACATGGTATGTATTAGAAGTGTGTTTTTGTTTGTGCATGTGTGCTGAGTGTTGAGACGATACTCTGCAGAGAGCAGGCAACTAGCTGACAGCGACTACTGCAGCAGGCATCCAGCTCTCTTTTTCTCTTTCTCTCTCGCTCTGTCTCTCTCTCACACACACACACACACACACACACACACACATTCTTATCCTCTCTCTTATAGTCTGATGTCATCCTGACGCAGACCATATAGACAGCACTTTGCTTACTAAGCTAGAGAGAAGCTGCATTGAACTTGCATTGAAGTACATGCAACTAAACCAGCCTGTGTATTTATATTGGGTTTTTCCTAGTGGCTCAATTACCCTAGTCTAAATGTAGTATAGGATTATTTTTATCATCAGCAATTTCATAAAAACACCTCTTATATCTGTATTAACTTGAGTTTTCAGTGTCCTTGTGTCCTTGTGTCCTGTGTTTGCTATGCCGGCAGATTAGAAAGGCTCCTCTGGCAAGTCACTGCCACTGATTTGGCTTCCACGGTGTCCTTGCAGGGAGGGATTTTCAGTTAGCGAACGATTACACAGCATTAAGCTGCTTGCTATCAGTTAATGCAGCAGTAATCAAATGCTCAGGATCTCTGAACCTGAAGAGCTTGTTGGGTTTGTATCACTGCACATTAGTATTGTATGAGAATGAATAAAGTTTTTTGATTTGTACTTCCTGTGTGTGCTAATCTCCTTGGGAGCTGGCTTTGGGCAAGTGTTATTTAATATGATGTGATCCAGTCTGCATATTACGCATTTCTATTTTGGACAGTGCGAAAGGTCTGATTCTTCCCATCACATATTTTTGAGTCATTTCCCCTTTATTCCACAGACTTAATGTGAATGTCGGAGGGGCATTCGCAGGCACGCTTTCCCCAAGTCATCTGACATGGCATGACTCATCACAGATATTTTAGGGCAGTCTTAGTTTACCTACACAGAGGGCAACATTGTCCAGCTTTTCCAGCCATGTGTTATTTTTAGCATTTTAGAAATGAAATAAAAAGGGGCTACATAAAAAGATTCAAGCTGGCGAGTTGTCTGTTTGTCTGAATGTATTTGTTTGTCTGTGGTCAAACAGTTTTTGTCCTTGTGGGCCGGTAACATGACCATATCATGATCAGTCTCGTGACATTTGCAGTTATAGTACTTGTTCTCTGTCATCTTTTCTGTATTGCTAGGGACATTGGTCATAACCCAGGGTTTGGGTTTGCAACATGTTTAGCAGTTTAGCAGTGTCTCATAAAACACTGCAATGTTGCTCAGGATCATTAGCAGTTAATAAGTAGGTTATATTTATAGGGGGGGTGGGGGGGGGGGGGGGGGGGCTTTAGAATATTTAACAAAAGTTTCAAAAGCAACTGTAATTTAATTACACGTTTTTTTCTCAGTAACTGTAACTAATTACTGTTACTTTTATGTTGTAATTAAATAAGTTACATGTCACTAGTTACTGTGTGTGTGTGTGTGTGTGTGAGTTCTCGTGTTGTGTGTGTGTGTGTGTGTGTGTGTGTGTGTGTGTGTGTGTGTGTGTGTGTGTGTGTTCCCATCTCGGCCATGTGTGTGTGGAGTTCTCCTCGTGCCTCAGGGGGTTTTCTCCGGTTTCCTCCTGGTCCAAAAACATGCACAGTAGGTTGATTGGCACCTTGGAAAATTGTGTTTGTGTGTATATGTGAATGTGTGTGTGTGCCCTCTGATGGGTTGGCATTCCATCCAGGGTGTATCCATCCATCCAGGGTGTAGCCCATAAACGCCTGAGATAGGCATAGACTCCCCGTGACCTGAGGGAAGATCGGAAAAGTGGTAGAAGATGAATGAATGAATATATATATATATATATATATATAGACAGACAGACAGACAGACAGACAGACAGATAGATGATGTGGGAAATGTGGCTTGTATATACAAAAAGCTGTAGCACATTTATTTACTGTATAAGTGGCAAGGCCATGTACAATTTTTTTTCACAATAAACAATGGTGCAGGAAAAAAGTGGAGAACCATTTCTGTAATGCCTAAAACCTGTATATATATTTTGTACGTGCTTTGTTTTGCCCTGTGAGGGCCTCAAATGGCCTGCAGGCCCCATAAGAAAGAAATAACATAGTGTTCTATTCAGCATGGAAAACCTTCTGTACGTTTCTGAAATTGTGTTTGTGTAATTGGCTAACGAGCAAGTATTATTATAAACTGAAACGTATTAAAGTGATGTAGTGCTCGCTGTAATGAAATCACCCTAACAAAAGCAATTATAAACATAACAGAGCCAGTATTCCATGTGGGGAGACTATTTGATGACGATTCATTTGTGGTCTTAAGGCATAAAGCAAAGTGTTTTTGCATGTACCTGTATGATGAATCGAGACGAGTTAGACGAGGAGAATATGAATGAGCTTGTGCTTGCTTCAACTGAGATTAGGAGACACTGCAGTACTGTCCTGGACTTAATATTCTGGTCTGTGGTCTGAGTCAGTGGTTTGGAAATGTTGCACCAGTACTCAGAAAGACAGGGCTGTCTTCTTAAATCTACTGAGTCATTCAGATGAGGAAAAATTTAGAAAAGGAAAAAACCTGAATCTCAGTTCAGCCTCTGATTTCAGGACAGAGGGAATTCTGTTTGCTATTAACCAATTATTTTAATTTGTTCCATTCGGGCATATTCTGTTTAAAAACCAGGCTTTCAGAAATGAACCAAGCTCTTTTATGCTATAAATTAGTCACTTGTTCTTACTTGTACAAATTAAATAAATTCATGTGTTTAGGAGAGACACAAAAAGTCCTGTTCACCTTTTCACGGGTTTTATTGAAACCTGAACGCTTTTCACACTCCATCCAAGTCAAAATGGCAAACTGAGCACTTATTCTTGTCTCTGTATGCCTGAGACAAAAGCAATCTGTATTTTTTGAGGCATTATTCCTAAACAGTGCCGCTCTGAATTATTTGCTAACTTGCTTGTGGTGAAAAAGTGCTACCAACAAAGGCAGCTCATCACTGTAGTACCTTTCTTGAAACTTGAGGCCAATCAAATGTACAAATGTAAAATGTCCACAAATGTAAGTTACAGCATTAATAATGCAGTCGCTTAACACAGCTTTCATTACTATGTGAATTATCTGCTCCTTCACTCTGCATAGTGTTGAGACCCGAATAACAAAGACACTCGAGAAGAAACATTAGTCTGTGTCCTTTCCAGATCATTTCAGCATTGATCTTTCCTTAGCCACGCTTACCCCTTATAATGTCATAATGGAATATATATCCAGCTCTGAACCTGTTATTAACAAAAAAACACTCAGCAATGTGCATCCACACACGCTTCCTAAATATTCCAGAATTACGCCTACTAGCTGTGCATTCACAACAAGTACGAGCTCCTCACTATATCAGAGTATATTACCGCATGGAACCTTACGAAAGCGAATTGCATTCCCAAATACGTATTACGGAAGTGCATTTTTCTTTGTGAATGCAATGCACTTCTGTATAATCTTACTGTATCACCAGTTTATATGTAAGCAACCGGAACAGAATTCTTAAAGGAGCCACGTCCCATATTTTACAATTAAAACAACCACTCAAAGTAACATTGAAATTATATTAAAAGATAATTAAAAGGAGAGATTTTGAGTGAAATGTATATATTCATAACATCTGTTACAATTCGAGTATTAGAAACAAGAAAAGTACATTGAGAACAGAAAACTGTGTGATTAATCAAGATTTGAATCTATTGAAAGCCCTGGTAAATTCAAATAAAATTCAAAGGTTGCCTGCAGAAAGAAAAGTGTTTGAGCATGGGGCTGTTCTCACTTCTAATTGGATTTCAGACAGACTTCCAGAAGAGAAACATAGCCAGTGAGACTAGACACTAAATATAACTGAAGTAATGTTTTTTTGTTTGTTTTTTACAGTCACTTGATTTGGGGGAAAAAAGAAAGAAAGCTTATCAGACATCCTACGATTTTACTCCATCGTAATATACTAACTATACATGAACTGTAATTACAGCGACTGGAGTCTGGAAATGCAAAGATTATTAACATTCATCATGTAACTCGTGCTTTTGATTTCTAAAGGAAGAAATTCCAACCATTTGCTTGCACTTGAATACAAAGATGATTAGTTTTGGTTTGATCGCTAGTCAGTGCCTGTCATCAATCAACAGAATAATGAATGAAGTGAAATAGTGTATGTGTGTGTGTGGGTGTGTGTACATAGGCTGGCATGTGTGTGTGTGTGAATGCTTGCGTGTCCTTGGTTACTGCTGTCTATCTTTCTCATTTAGAAACAACACTTCCTGGAGCTGCACTGCTCTATTGATATGAAGACAGACACTTTAATGAAGCTGCTTGTTCTTTCTTCATTCCTTTACAGCCCTTTTAATGAAAAAAAGCTGCCAGATTTACTCTTATTTTTTTATTTATTTTTTTATTTATGCAAAATAAACAACAAAAGTATTTCTTTTTTTTTCTTTTTTTTTCTTCAGATGGTTTGGGACTAAAAGCTAGTTTGAATGAATGAAACGTACTGTCAGCTCATATTCCAGCACCTCGATGTCTTCACATGATCTCATGTGTGAAGAAAGAATAGAAGTGTGTGCTCAGGAACAGCGAAAAGAATAACAAATAAACACAGAAGAACGCGCGTCATTCTGCTATGACGGTTATAAAAGTGACGGTCTTATCGAGCCTCTTGTGTGCCTCTAAATGCATTTAAGATGACAAAAACACACTGGAAATCATTTTGAGCTTGTAGAAATCACACACACAAAAACCGTGACAAGATGTCCTCCCAAAAACACTCCCAAATCATGTTCATCTAATCTACACTGATGAGCTGAGAGTACTCCAGTTCACCGAGTGGCAAAGAGCATTAGAGAATGAGATGGATGACCTTCAGTGTGTCACACTTTAAATGCCACAGTCTTCAAACAGGTATGAATTTTCCTTTCTGAGCCTGTTAAAACTGCATCTTTTTCCTGCATAAAACATCAATTGTCCATATAGGGAAGGAGGCACAGTGGCTTATTGTTTAGCACGTTCGCCTCACACATACCAGGGTCCGGGTTCGATTCCAGCCTCCACCATGTGTGTGTGTTGTGTTTGCATGTTCTCCCTGTGCCTCGGGGGGGGGGGGGGGGGGGGGGGGTTCTCTGGTTTCCTCCCCGGTCCAAAAACACTCACGGTAGGTTGATTGGCAATTTTTCCAGTTGGAAAAATTGTCCCTAGTGTGTGACTGTGAGTGTGTGTGGTATTCCATACAGGGTGTATCCTGCCTTGATGCCCAAAGACACCTGAGATAGGCACACAATCCGAGGAAAGATCGGATAAAGCAGTAGAAGATGAATGAATGAATGTCTATATAGGGATATTTTCCGACTCGAGTACTTCTACTGTAAGTCATTAGATGTAACTTATCAAAATATTTATCAAAATTAACTTATCAAAATATTTCCTCCCACACTAATTAACGTGTTCTTTAAGCTTGACTTGGTGCTAAATTGTGCCACAGTGTGTTCTTGGTGCTTGCATTACTTGATGATGGAACTTTGTCAGGAAATCAACTCCCTTGGTTTCATCATGGCATGTTCTCCACTACCTCAGTCCCTATTCAGACATTTGAAACAAGAATTTGTCAAATGTGTGACTATGGCTCTGTATTTCTCAAAGGAAGAGATATTTCAACCAGATAAAATATTAAAGTGCAACGCCCCTGTACCCCTGTAGAGAAAAGCATGGGATTCAGTAAAGAGGATGCATACTGGAGGAGGAAAAGTGTAGCTGTTACATTCTCACCAGCACATCAATCCTCCCCGAAAAGCCTCCACTAGATTTCTAAACATGAGGAAAAGAAGGCGTTTAGTTTGGTTGGTGTGAGTTTTATGTTTAAGCTTGATTCAGTTTGTACCTGACAGTTTTGTGAGTTTTAAATTGTGGTTTAAATCTATTAAAGCAGGGTACCACACACAATCTATAATTAAACATGTGATGTTCGCTCCAGCACTTTATTCGGCATCCTGCAGGTGTTCACTCCAGCTGCCTCTGTGACCAACAAGAGATTTGCGCACAATCACAGAAATTACTGTCAAATTTAAAACCTTTGTTTTTGCCAGATTTATTCTTTGCTCCCTAGACTGGTTTGTCTGAGTTCCAGTCATCGATTTTATAGAAAGTCACCAGTGTCGTCTCTCACAGGCACTCTGGACCAGGTTCACCTGTATTTGTGCACTATACTTTCTAATAAATGATCTTTTTTTTTCAATATACATAGAAAAAGAAATTTCGTGCACAGAGACACTAAACCAACGAAACCAAAGTCCATTTTACACCTGGCACAGTTTTTCTGTTCTGTCTGATACTCAGATAGTGTTAATTTTCCAGTTATCCAAATAAATAAATAAATAAATAAGTAAAATGTTTGTTGAGTCCCAGTGCCTTCTTCTAGTGGGAAAGGAATAAATCAAAACTTGGATTATGCTGAAATATTTCTTATACCATTTAATGTCTTTAGTTATTAAATTAGCAGTATCCTCTAAACCCTAACAAGATCCTGTGAGCAGCCACTTATCTATAAATAGTGAGTGTGCTGATGCAATATGCTATAACAGGTCATTTTGTTTACTTGTTTTGCCTTTATTTTATTGTTCAGCTGTTATGAGTTCACCACCTCTTGTAAATGTTAAAAATGATGACTCACTTATGTGCAGCACAATTACTGTTTACAAAAAACATTATATAGAGTTCTTAAGGGCAAATTGCTTTAACATGGATAAAACTTTAACGCTGCTTTTGTAGATGGTTTCAGTGCACATTGTTTCATTATGTTTAATGGGGATGCAGTCAGAAGTGTTTCATTACCTGTACAAGCCAGTTCAAGGTAATTAGGAAAGTTTGTGTTGGGCTTTTAGAAAAGATTTTCTCAACAGAAAGGTATTTGTGGTTATAAAAGCTGTATTCAGGTTGGGGGTGTTTTTCATTAAGTATTAGATTGAAGACTCTTGACAATTTAGCTTTTCTATCTCTTTCCTTATTTCCAAACAATAATATCAATTGTTTCTGCAATACGGTCTTACTTAACAATGGTGTGTTTGAATTTCCATAATATGTTGTTCTTGTATGTGTAGCAGCAATGAAACAAAATTGTGATGTCCCAATTGAAATGCATGAGTTGAACAATACAAACAGTCATTACTCCACATTGCACTGACCTCGGAATTGCAATCGCTCCTGTCAGTCAAACTCTGTGAATGAGGATTCATGCTGCACTTGTCTTCAGGAAGCTGGTACTTGGCATTGTTTGTCTCGCAAGTGAAAATTTATTGTCAGGTCAGAAATATTTGTATGAAAATTACCCGCTGTAGTCCATACAGCAGAAATTGATTGCATGGGCAAATACATCTCATGTGTTCTTCATTTTTTATATATATATATAACTTCCTTCGTCACTTCCTTCCTGAAATGTAAATGTACGTGTTCTCTCACAGTGCAGTCTCTTCTGTGTTTTACACTGCTTATAAACTCATGGACTCTTTTACCGTATGCCAAGACAAATTCTTACCAGAGGACAAGAGGTTGAAGACGGTAGAAAAGGCATGACTGTGACTAAGTAGAGATCTGAGCATCATGCATCCTCTAATATTACAAATATTATTGCTGTACAAACATTGAGTTTGGACTTCACTGGGGTGTTTTTCAGTTTAAGAGTCGTATAATACAGCTCGTTTTAAACCCCTTTTTTATTTATATTGTTATAAAGATTAAATTGTCAGAAGTTCCATTTATTAAATAAATAGAAAAATGTTCAGGATTTTCTCCTTTTAAGAGAAATTCTAGAAGCAAATGCTGAATAATTTCCTATCGCTAGACTGATGTAAAACCGAATGGCAGAAGAAGGGCAGCTGTTTTACCGTATTTCACACATGCACATGCTGCAAATGGTCTTTCAGTGCCTCAATGACACTGCGCTAACTCTAGTTCCTTTCTTCTGACTTTGTTGTGTTCTTTTCAATTTAATAATAAAAAAAAACAATGCATTCAAAGTACAAGGCAGAGACTAATCAAAGTTTCTGTGGAGTTAAATATGTTCAGTGTGTAAAAAGGATTGCATGTTTACATGTTCATGTGCACCGAATCGAAATGCCTCTTTGCAGAAAAATATAGATACGAACGTGTGTATTGTAATGTATGCAGAATTTTTATCACAGTATTTCAACCAATAGCAAGAAGTCCTGCTGAGCGCTGTGTTAAAAAAACACACATTGAAATACACTGAATGAAACAAATAAAACTTTCAAAGTCGATAAATTTGCTGTCAGGGATTTTTAGAGTGAGTTTAACAGAAGCCCGTGTGATAATCAGTTTGCTGTTCACACAAGTGCTGCATCTTTGTGGTTCTAAGTTTCCGTGTGTTAAAGCAAAATGAATTGTTTTATTTTGTTATTCCTTTGAAGATGGAAAGTACATGCTTTTGTAGTGTCTGTTTTGAAGCCTTGTTTGGCAGCCGGAATCCTGGTACATATTTGGGTGTTTACAGATAAACAGTGATTACTGAGCACTAAGCACTAACTGTAAACGCAATATATGCTTTTATACCATTAGGACGACTCATTTATCTTTTCCCTCTATAATCATGAGATACATATACATACATTTAATTTTGGCTTCTTCTCTTTCCCACCAGTCTAAGTGTCTTGTTTCATACCTAATAGTTTGAGACAAATGTTTTCCACCAGAATGCTACACATTTTTATGCAAGCCATTCTCTGTTTTCTCTGCTTTCCCTCATTTTCTCCATCTGTCTGTCTGCAATGATCGCTGACGGTAGCTTATAACTGCCACATGTCACCCTCTTGCCGTTTCCAATCTACAAAACTCCATCTAGACGTCTAAATGACGAAACGCTGCAGTATACACATCCCATTTTCACAGCCCTCGAAGCACTCTGCTGTGCCTGCTGGGTGAGAAGAAGCAGGAGGAGATAAGCATGTCCACATCTTTCTGTTTAGACTGGAGTTCTGTGGTCACTTTGTGCAGGAGGAACCATGTGGAGTCTGTAAATGACTGAACGTGTTCATTAGCACTAACTCATCCTTGCTGGAGCTTTCAGATTGCCACAGTGCTCGTCTCAACTGATTTGACGCTAAATCCGTGAGACAAATATAAAAGAAGTAGGAATATTCTACCCTTATTTTTGCTGATGTTCTTAACAAAATGTACAAAATTTAATCAGGAAAAGTTGTAGACCCTCCTCACTTTATTACTGAAAATGTTTCCTTCACAAGGAGCTTATTTTATTTCACGGCTTCTTCCATTTTCCCCCAAGGCTTAACAAAGCCAAGGCTTCTGCAGTCACTCTTGAAACCTTCGTGGAAAGTTAACGAGTCATGTTTCCTCACTGGTCAAGATAAAATGTGTTGCGTTCAGCAAAAAGCTTTGACGTCGCACAGGAGCTCGGGGGAGAAGTTTCCAGACTTCCTGTCTCTTCTCTCACGAGGTTCAAAGTTGCAGTTCCAGACTAGTGCTGTGAAATGATGGAAGCAAACTGCAATGAGACACTAAGTGCGTTTCCATGACCCTTCAAAATGCGCAAATTCAAATAGTAAATTGAAAATACGCCTAATGGAAACGCATCAAATTGGCAAAAACGTAAAAAAGTTCTCGCATGATGTGGTTTTTTAGACAATGTGAAAACGGAATAATTCGCAAAAGTGTAATGGAAATTTCCAGATCACATGATATACCTTCCCTTGCCTTGGGCATGATGCTGCAGGTGCCCAGCTCAAAAAAAGTGGACGCGTTCATCCGGAAATCCACAGGTCCTCAGGCACTATTACCTCCCATAACAAGCACATACGTGGCTGCTCCTAAGTATAGGGGGATTGTCTTGCCATTAATACTTGTATAAAGCACCTACGTCTCCGATTAAAAATAAAGACGCCTAATGAGTTGGTTGTGATATAAGTAAGTAAGCCTGCCGATATCTGTCTCCATTTTAATGAGTTTTCGCGAGAGGACGAGTTTTAGTCACATCATATGGTTAATGGAAACTCGTCATTTTACAACAGTTTATTGACATTTTGGAAAAAATCACAAAGGTTTTGCGTAAATTTGTAATGGAAACGCGTCTGCTGGAACACATTGCTTCTGATTGCAGATCAGTGCTGGAATACTTGTTGGTTTGGATTGCCAGAAATCTTGTTGACCTTCAGTAAGGACTAGAATAATTGCCCACTGACTCACGTTGACATCCTGCTTTGTACAAATCCAATCTGGGTGTTTAGCCTGTTATTATCTGATGAGCCCCAGGGGTCTGTTTATTCTTTTGAGAGATTCAACTTCACAATTAACCCATTTTAGTGCCTAAGGATAACAACTGCAATTATGTTGTGCTATTTGTAATTGTATTTATTGTTCTGTAGTCCTGTTTTATCTGCTAGATTCATTATTGCCATCAGAGTTTGACAATAAAATTGACGCAAATTAAGTCAATTTGAGTTCATCACCACATTTATTTCACTCGCTCTGCATTACAAGTTACTGAGTACAATTGGAAATGAAGATGTTTAAATGATCTCTCAACATTTCTGGAGGTTTTTCCCCACACTTACTGTTAGAGGAAAAAGTGAGTGGAGCTCTGTATAAGCGAGACTTCGTAGCCAAGCCAAGCTTGTGCTAAACTTGTCCTTACTCTTGTCAAGCTCGAGTATAATGTAGACCACATTAAAATGAGGTAAGATTGGTACTGAAATGACAGCAGACACATTGGCACCAGCGTCTCCCCTGGGTTCATGGAAGGCTGCATGCCATCTCGCTGTCCAGGCAGCACTGTCAGAGTGACATTGAGACGTGTAATAAGTGACAGCTGCAGGGGATTGCAAGTAAGAGGTGGTTTTCAAAGTGACCCACGCCATAAAAACAGTTGTCCTTAAAATATTAGTAGAATGAGAGTTATAGAAAGTCTGTCCTATTTTGGTGTGGTACAGATGAGACAGAAACCTACAATAGATTGTTGATATTCAACTACCATCTTAACAATCTTAACAAGAATGAATACAAATTTAATATATTTGGTAACAAAAGCCCAAAATGTAATGTGTAACTTGTTCATGAATTATGAAGATAGATTTGGGCCACTCTGTCCGCTGCCTATGATGTACAAGGCTCCATCCTTTCAGTATTGAAAGGTTTTATGTCAACAATAATAAACACTGTCAGGTGAAGCATAAAGACACCTTGTATGCAAAAAATTGTAATGATCAACTGGTTTCACGTTCAGAGAATGTAAACACAGTCTTCACCCCTACGCATCCACATATCATGGCCTGGTGTGGCACGACCTATAAATGTGTTTGACGCACCCTAACTATTAACCCACTCATCCTGAAATGTTTACATCTTTTTGGAGAAGTGTGGGTTTTTATGATGATGATTCCAGCAATTGATTGGATAATTTTGTCTAGCCTCAAACAGACTGCTTATTTTAGGCAAATAAATCTGAAAGATTAGAAGTTAAATCCCTGCTTTTACTTCATTTCTAAAATGAACAGAGCTAGACAATATACAGAGGCCATCTTGTCTCTGCTGTAAAAGGGAATTGGGTGTGTTTTCATCTTAGGCTTCATGGAGTATAAGATCCGGACAAAAAAAAAGTGAGAAATGAAAGGCTTCACTCTTGGGAGTGACTGAAAAAAAATCCAGTAATTGCATCCACACTGTCCCGTCTCTGTGACTGCTTTCACATAAAGTTGGATGTAGCTGGAGACTTTGATCAGTGTATGGTCTCGGCAGACCTCCTAAAGGAGACATTGGTGTAAATACACATTTAAATTGGAGCTTTGTTTCATCCCGTAACTATGCATTTCTCACTGCATGGTGGGTGACAGCATGTGTACTCTACTCCTGTGACTCTCATTGTTTAGTTAATGATGTCAGCAAAAGGAAACCCGCCTAATGTGAGGAGGAAAAAATAACATGGGACAGATTACAGAGATGTTATTCAAGGCCTTGGTTATAAAAATGTCATGGTGTGACAACCTTTTGCTATTTAACTTAGCTCTATGTCTAATACACTCAATTCCTGAGTTTCACAAAGCAGCACTATTTAGCAGATTTTTTCTGTGTGCTATGTTTAGAACGTTTGGTTTGACTGTTGGAAGACGGCCAATATGTACGATGCCGAAGTTAAAGGTGTACCAAGGTTTATGTGTTCCGTAGTGAAATGGTGACTCTCGAGTGGGCATATGGCCCTTTAAGAGGACTTTACTGTTGTGGAAGGAGAAAATAGTGATGGCCATGTTTGGCTGCACCTCTCTAGGAGGCCCCGCCGTCTGGAGCACGTCTGTTACACATGTAGTGCTCGAATTACTGCCAAGACTCAGTCTGGCCCCTAGGAACAGCAGCTGAAGCCTTCAAGAAAGATAGAGTCAGATGGAAAGATAGAGAGGGAGGGAGGGATAAAGGCTTCCTCTACTTCTGAACTTTTCTAACAGCCTGAATCCATCCTGCAATCTGGCTATTATTAGCCCTACTTCCTCTCCTGGTCCAAAGGGGCTTCCCACTCATTCTTTTAGCCACCATCTCTTTCAGCTCTTGCTTTATTAGTCGGCCCATGAAAAACTGCGATGTATATTCTTTACTTGTTTGCACCGTCTAGGCTGTACAGGACCAAGATAAACACTCCTCTTTGGGCCAGACTCGTTTATATTCCTGCCATCTAATTAGATTGCTGGACGGAGGAATTCCCTCCCCTTTTAGCCACAGTCACTGGCACGCGCTCTGTTCAACCCCCTCCTCGCTATCCAGAGAGCAAGAGGAGGAAAACGACGATTTAGTGACTGTGGAGTTCACAGGAGTTGGATGAAGTGTATAACCGTGCGTGGATTTTGGTGCCAAGGAGATGGGCAGCCATGGGTCAGCACAATGCTGCTATTTGTAGGAATCAGAAAGCAACATGTGGTGTTTGCAGTGTACGTCTGACAGAAGCCAGTCTCTACTGGAGCTGGAATTGGAGCCGAACAGCTGGTAAGCTTTTAGCATGAGAGGGGGTGCACATATATATATATATATATATATATATATATATATATCTATATATATATATATATATATATATATATATATATATATATATAAAATGTGTGTGTGGGAAAGGAGACTTGCATATAAATCTGTTGTACAGATCTTATACAGTATGAACCATTTTAACGCTGCTCTCTCTAAACCTCTACTGATATATTACATATATATTGGTGATCTGAATCTGATGTAAAATATTCCAGTCAATGTGGTTGCATCTCGTTTTGTGTTCAATTTCTGAATTGATTTAAAACACAGACATGCTACACTTTCACATTTTTCTAGGAATTAGAATTCTCAAATTTGCAGACAGTCAGTGTTGGTGTTTATATATCACTACATAAACACAATGTCTGTTTCATCTTTTTCCATGTGTTAGATACTCTTTAATCACAATGCAACTGCTTCTCTGTAATTAGTACAAATTGCAGGAAATCACAGATTCGGGGGGTTTGTCGTGTCAGATCTTTTGTATATAGGATTTTTTAGGGGTAGTGTATACATGAAATACAGTTTGCATACAAATGCAGTAAGCAGTTGTTTAGCAGCATATTGGTTGTTATCTGTTTGTGGATCAGAGTCATGACTGTTGCTTGTTTAGGTCTTGGCAGAATGCAGTTAAAGCTAAATGCAGGTTCAGCTTTATTTGTGCTGGAGGATTTGTGAGACATTTAGCCTGCATACTATTCTTTACAACGTGCTGAAGCTCTCCTCTTCATTCCTTCCTACTGACTGAAATGACTTCACCAAGTGTAGTGTACAGTTAAACAGCTAATGGGAAAAATGTGTTTTCTGCTCATTTGTGCTTTGTCGCATGTGAAAAGTGTGCGCACTGTTTCGACCTCTAACGTTGCAGCTTAGAAGAATTAATATTGTTATTTATGACAACAGACACACTGCCAACCTTTCTGAGTTCTCCATTAAACCAGTGGAATGTCTGCTAAATATAACCAAGGGTCATAGTTACAGTGACTCTGTATAACAACACGCCTTCTCATTTTGGCCCAGTGATATAAAGCATGTTTGCGTAGAACTACATATAAACACACTGTCAATACTCCACACACACACACACACACACACACACACACACACACACACACACACACACACACACACACACACATATATATATATAGATGAGACGAATGATGAAGCTGGAAGAGGAAAAAGAGTATATAGGCAAGAACTTATTTCCTTCATAATATTGTTGTTTTGTTTTTAAATAGATGGAACTGGTGCGTAGAATAATAAAACCCATATGAAGGTTGGGAGCCAAATGCTTGCATCACTTAACAAACCTTCATCTAAATTTAACAGCACAACCTTTCAGACAGTTTCATAGATCCTTAACAATGCTTTTGGTGGATCTATATAGTATTTCTTTTCCCTCTCGATTTTCCAAATGAAAGAATATATTTCAAATGTATTGTTTGCTTTTAAGCAGTGGCATGTGAGGAAGTGTATTTAAATCCAACATATAAACAATCTTTCCTGCTCTCTGTGTGTTCCACTAACAGTCATTCTTAATAAAGTTCATTGGTCCTGTATTTGAAACTATAAAGAAATAAGTGATTAAACCCACAGCAGCCTTGGCCACAATAAAGTAGTTAGTAAAACAATATGTTTACAACAAACAAACCTGTATCCGGTACACGCCCATGTAAATAAATATGTTCCTTTTTACCAATAAAGGCTACATCTGACATCTCACAACCTTGTAAATAGTAAATGTCTCAGCTCAGATTTTTATTGGTTCATGTTTGCATTCTGTTTCTTTACTCTTTGCATCAGATGCTGGCAGGCTATATATATATATATTTATACACACACACACATATATGCAGATAAACATGACGTATCTCTTTACGCACAAGGAAATGTCAGGAAAACTGATTTGAAGGTCGAAGTGTTAATGTGAAAAGTGATTTTGAGACTGAAATGTAAATGAGCTCTCATTATATGCACTTGTTAGTCTCACCATCTGTACCTGAGTCAGAGAGCGATTTGTGAACT
Organism: Kryptopterus vitreolus; assembly: GCA_030449085.1. Classification (NCBI taxonomy): domain Eukaryota; kingdom Metazoa; phylum Chordata; class Actinopteri; order Siluriformes; family Siluridae; genus Kryptopterus; species Kryptopterus vitreolus. The sequence goes on from JACRUU010000013.1 coordinate 22,223,625, forward strand.
AAACTCATCTCAGCCCAGGAATCTGCATGTCGTCAACTGCATGTCGTCGAAATCTGCATGTTGTCAACTGCATCCAAATACGCCGAGCATTTGCCATTTTTTTGCTCCCAGTAAACATTTGATGATGGTTTTTGGTGTATTAATGATGGGAATATTATTACATTTTACAGATGATCTGATATGTGGAAATCTGTGCTAGTGCAAAGAACATAAACATCTTTTGACAGGAAAAAACTTTAAACTGGATTCATATATTTTATATATATATATATCTATATATATATATATATATATATATATATATATATATATATATATATATATATATATATATATATATATATATAGCTTATAGCTTTCTCTATTATTAGAAAGAAATGCTGTTCTCATGTTCTCATGTATTTACTTTATTAGCAGGGTTTAAGGTCAGATAGATGAAACCGGCATGAAGCTAATCGAATCTCTATTAGAAGCAAATTCCTCTTGTGCCTCCTGAGTGCTCTGACATTTTCAACAAGGATATTTTTTAATTATTATTAATATTATTTGATTTTTAGCAATCTTTCAGGAAAAGATTCAGGAAAGACATTCAAATGGCTTCCTGGCTTCTGAAAGGTAGCATAAATTAAATTGACAGACACTTTCCCTTTTCTCAGCATCACTCTGACAAGTTGGCTCATTGGAACAAACTGGGCTGATCAGGGAAAAAGGCTTCACATTAACGACAACAGCCTAGAGCAAAAGTCATACACACACTGTTTTAAATAAGAGGCAGGAACCGAGTAGAATGCTCTTTTCATATGACACAAGGTTTATCTAAGATGTAATCTGAGTTTATACATTTGTAGTAGTATATTTCTATCCATATTTACTCCAGTCTTGGTAGTTGTTTGTGTGGTGAAAACAATTACATACTCTACTTTGCACTCCATTATAGCCATGATTAAAATGATCTCTCTAAATGCAGCTATATCGAGGGAACATCTTAAATGGGGACTTAGTGAGTGTTGCTTGTTTACTATTTCAGTGGGTACCACATGATCCAGTGTAGTTGCTTTTGCTGGGTAGATAGCGTTTCCCGTTATTTGGTAGGAACCATTGCATACACATTTGTGAGCACAAATGTAAAGAAGTTAAAAAAATAAGACTTTCCGACTCATTAACTTGAATTTGCTACTAATTATTATTGAATTTAAATAATTAAATTAAAAAAAAATTATTAAATAAAAATAAAATAAATATTAAATAAAAAAATATCATACCCACCCATTAAATACTATATTTACATGACTTTGTCCTGAAGTGTTTGTCTCACAGAAAAAAAAAATCTCACTTTTCCATTTTTTACATTAAATTTTACATTCTTACATTAAAGAGCACGTTCCTCTTGCTCAGAATGAAAGAGCCGTCCTCGGAGAGATGAGAAGGCACCAAAACAAAATGAAAATCTCCTTTCACCCCTCATTTCGAAATCCAGTGCATTCTGAGACATCAGGCCGGGAAGGTCTGAGTCATTCCAGCTGAACAAAGATGGCGCCAAATCAGCTGCCAACTGTGTCATCCAACACATCCCCGTGTGTCGTCTTTATTTTCTGTGGAACACAAAGCCACAAGAAAAGCAGCTGCTCCATTATTGAATGATATTCTGTCCATGGAAATGCGTTTGCATATTAAAGCAGCTGGTTCATGGATGTTTATTTGCACAGTGAGGGCATCCAGTGTGACTGTGAGATGGATGTTTTTTAATTTAGCTGAGTCATTTCTACATACATCTGCCTTCTGTGATTATTGCTGCCTCAGTATTACTCTGCAATGGAAGTGTGTGTGTGTGTGTGTGTGTGTGTGTGTGTGTATGTGTGTGTTTCAGCCTATTCAGGGTATATTGCCACCTTATGACGACTGTTTCCATAAGAGACTTAATTTCTATCTCTACTCTGTCTCACATAAACTTTGACTCTCCCCTGAATCTCAGCAGTGGAAATATGTGTTTATATGAGACAGAAAGTCACGTTATCTAAATACATGGCATCTAAATACACGGTATGTAACATAATGAGGAATGGGTGTAGCTCAGTGGTTTAAGGCGCTGGTCTGCTAATGGGAAGGTCAGGGGTTCGAGCCCCAGTATCACCGAGCTGCCACAATTGGCATGTGGATAGGATATGCGAAGGAAATATTTTCCCTCACAGGATCAATAAAGCATGTAAAATAATAATAATAAAAATAAATAATGGTTGAAATGCATTGAAGTTCAAATATTTTTACTTGGAACTTTAGTTAAGAATGCTATATTTATGCATGTAGATGTAATGGTTTACATACATAAGTAATTTTACTAATAATACTAAACATTTAAAGATGAAAGACATTTAAACATTGAATGTATCAAGCAAGTTGTATAACTAGTATAAGTGTATTATAATCAGTCAAACCCTCTGCTCTCATCTGACTACACTCTGTTAATTGAACTAATTTACTTGAATCATTGAGTAGATGCAGAGAGCTCAGGAAATGTGGATTTAAAATAAGCAGAAGATGAATGTTTTTCGGGTTTTTCTTGATATGTGCCTGTATGAGTTTTTTTTTTATCAAAATGTATATGGAATGACAGTGATGTGTCAAACGTAAAACCCAAATGACTGTCAGCTTGCTCTGCCCAAAGCCTTTTTGTTTGCAGTAGTTTTCACATGAACTTTGACTCTCCCCTGAATCTCAGCAGTGGAAATATGTGTTTCTATGAGACAGAAAGTCACGGTATCTAAATACACTGAAATGTAAGCACTCTTTGTTTGGCAGCCAATCTAAGTCTTGAATTGTTGTATTTAAATGGCACATTGTCTCTCTTTCTTTGCTTGATATGGTTTTATATTTGAATTCATTTTATTGACCAAGAATTATACAAGTTTAAGCGACAAGAAAGATGAATTACTTTGTTTCTTTTATTCACCTAATTATTTTATTTTTCATACTATTTGCCGACATCTTATATTTATGTCACTATACACATGGGCAAAGAAAAACAAAACAAATTCATCATGTCATGTTTCACAACACATATGCAAAGGATTCTATTTCTGGAATAATGTTCTCTCTCAATTCATGCAATTAAGGAATGATAAGAATAGATCCTTGGGTGCATTGTTAAGATGGTTGACAATGGGTAGAATTTACTCAGGCAAAAAAAAAATTCTTGAATAAATAGAAAGAAATGAGTTGTGTAAGTAACCTGCTTTTTCTTTCGGCAGTGTGGAGGGTGATGGTGCAGGCTGCGAGGCAGGTGCATCTCTGGACAGCGGATATTCTCGTGGGCCGGTGACTCGGAGCTCCATTATCAGCACTGAGCACTTTGAAGCACCTTCGCTTTACACGCACGACATCCGCCAGCGTCCCCGTCGCCCCAAACTCCAACATTCACAATCTATCCTTCGCAAACAGGCAGAGGAAGAGGCCATCAAACGTTCGCGCTCACTCTCCGAGAGCTATGAGCTCTCCACCGATCTCCAGGACAAACAGGTCCTCTCATTTTCCTGTTTTAACTTTCAATGTTTTATTCATCTTTTTCACTGTTCATTTAAAGCACATTCAGTCAGCTTTAACATGAATATACTTACAACTCAAGTCACAAGGTTTTTATTGTCACATAAAGTGCATCGTGTGCAACCTGCATCGTGTTGATTTTAAAGGACTTAAAAAGACTTTAAAGAAAAATAGTTTCCAAGTATTGTGTTAATAATAGTCAGAATGACATAACTGAGATTATAAGTGACAGGAATCGCTACAGACTAACTTCCTCACCAATGAAGTGGTCTTTTCAAATAGATAAAATGTTCTTAAAATGACAGGAATAAACAAATGAACTAAATAAAAACACTGCTGGTTCTATTTCAAAAGCTGAAAGTGATGTATCCTGGTACTTAGCTATAATGTTCTAAACTTAAGCTATAACTCTTAATGTCCATAAAGCACTACAATGGTGTTTCGATAATAAATCAAAAAGTGCTTATAAATTCTAATTTCTCTTTTTAAAATATCACAATATTAGCCTGCAGTTAAATATTTTATTTGTTGAGGTAATCATAAAACAACTACGCTAATAGACAAAGGTCAATAGTGGCAAAAGCTATTATTAGCAATAGTGGGCAGAAACCAAATGACTAGTTATTGACAGGTCAATGAAAAATGACTATTGATCTTTGAATACAGTTATACCATAGAACGGGTAAAGTATTGTGTGTGTGTGTGTGTGTGTGTGTGTGTGTGTGTGTGTGTGTGTATATATGTATGTATGTATGTATGTATGTATGTATATATATATACGTGTGTGTGTGTGTGTGTGTGTGTGTGTGTGTGTGTGTGTGTGTATGGGGGTGTGGGGGTGGGGTGTGTATGATATATATATATATATATATATATATATATATATCTATATATATATATATATATATATATATATATCGTATATATATATATCCCGCGAATGATTGTATTCCCTCGCAATTCCCGCCCGCACCCACATTCACCATCAAATCTTGGCCTGCGCTGCACCCACTTGCTCTGGGTCCCGTGGGAGTGGGAGATTCTCTAGATTTATGATCAGTACAACTTCAAAAATGTTTTTTTTTGCCTGGTCAGTCAGTAATGTGTAAAACCAGTTTCTTGCTGTAAATCTGAGCAATTCTGAATCATTCTGAATCAATTCTGAAAATGTTCTGAATCATCACCTTGAAAAGTGCTCTCTGTATTTGTAATATCAACATTTGCTCATTGAAAGCAATTGAAAAGCGAATGCACCTCTGTGTTCATGTTTCACTATGGCGTCTGGAATTAGCTCCAGTGAATGTCACTTGGGCCACACTGTAGTTTTACACAAAAGACGAATCACGAATATTTCAACATCAATGTCCCAGTCTAATTTTGCTGTGAATAGATTCTTCATGCAGTGCGGTGTAGCCTCAGGCAGACAAGGGCACACTCACATTCTTATAACTTTGCACTTGCTATTCAGATCATTTAAAAAGCTGCAGCTGATGCATTGAAGTGACAGGAGACATATTACAGAAATGTGGGAGGTGAAAGATGGCAAAGAAATAAGATCATTCCTGCCTGTGGTTCAGCCTAAGGGTCTGGATTTTCCCCAAAGCAACAGCAGTGTAGAGCAGGACAGTATCATTTCTTGAGGAATGGCCATGTTTTCATTGAATGTTATCAGCATGATATGCTCTTTATGGTTTTTACAGTGAGACCCTGCAGAAAATGATGAAATGCTCTAACCCTGTCTGTGGCCCCTTTGTGATTTCTGCTGGCAGGTGGAGATGCTGGAGCGGAAGTATGGGGGACGCTTCATAACCCGACATGCAGCCCGGACCATCCAAACTGCTTTCCGCCAGTATCAGATGAACAAAAATTTTGAGCGCCTCAGGAGTTCTATGTCCGAAAACCGCATGTCCAGGCGCATCGTCCTTTCCAATATGAGGATGCAATTTTCTTTCGAAGGACCTGAAAAAGTCCACAGCTCTTACTTTGAAGGCAAACAGCTCTCCCTAAGTGACGATAGCTCTAAGCTGGCACAGTCAGACCGCGCTGACATGGTACCAGTCAATGTTAAGTCACAAGCGGGGCAAAGTGACTTCACAGACGCCATCACAGAGCTGGAAGATGCTTTCTCGAGGCAGGTGAAGTCCCTGGCTGAATCCATTGATGATGCTCTAAACTGTCGCAGTTTACATGGAGATGAGGGGCAAGATGATGGTCAACGGGGTCATGGTGACCTGGATCGGGACATCACATATCAGGTCAAACCATCACACAGCGGAGAACGTCGCAAGCTTGATGAAATGACGGCGTCGTACAGCGACGTGACCCTGTATATTGATGAAGAGGAACTGTCACCCCCGTTGCCTCTCTCACAGTCTGTAGTGGACAGGACGTCTTTGGACCCAGAACTGCAGCTACGTGCACTTAACTCCTCACAGGACTACTGGGTACACAAGGAAGACAAGGGCGACACTGACACCAGCTGTCGCAGCACGCCATCTCTGGAGTGCCAGGAGCAGCGGCTGAGGATGGACCATCTTCCTCTTCTAACCATCGAACCTCCGAGCGACAGTTCAGTGGAGCTGAGCGATCGTTCTGAGCGCAGTTCCCTAAAACGACAGAACGCCTATGAAAGGGGTGGGCCCAGCCAGCAGGGCAGCCCCAAGCGCCATCCCTCGCATTCCTCGCATTCCGCCCATCCGTCCATCTCTCGGAGAGATGACGACGTCTCTCGACATCGGCCGCGGCAGCTAGAAGGTCACCTGGCCATCAACGGCACAGCGAACAGGCAGAGCAAATCGGAGTCGGATTTCTCAGACGGCGACAATGACAGTGTAAACAGCACGTCCAACTCGAACGACACGATCAACTGCAGTTCAGAGTCGTCGTCACGGGACAGCCTACGTGAGCAAACCCTCAGCAAGCAGACGTACCACAAAGAAACCCGTAACAGCTGGGACTCGCCGGCTTTCAGCAACGACGTCATCCGCAAGCGCCACTACCGCATCGGCCTCAACCTCTTTAACAAGTATGTGTTGATTCTGAATACAAAAAGCCCCAGTAAGACAAAGAAACATTGTCTGGCCTCCGTTTTCACTGGCACTAATCACAACCCCGTGAAAGTCGTAAATGAACAGATGTATGCTGTTTATGTGGAGGTGATGTTTTTTTAATTATCGTCTTGATCTTTAACTCGTCGTGTCATGTGATTTATGTGAACTAATTATGAAGTTTCACAGCCTGTTCATTAATTTAACAGTAGGGTAGGTTTTATGCATGTGTGCACTGTGGCTGTCACTGAGGCTCTTTGTTTAATTAACACCAGTCAAAGATGTGAGGAGTGGGGCAAAGGCAAGTACGGGCAGTTTAATTAAGTAGCAGTTAAAACTGGACTAGATTAGTAAATGACATGGTAATAAATCAAACCAGCTGCCATCTAAAAACGGCTGTCCGTGTACTTTCTCTAAAGACGAGATCAAAGGTAAACCTGAGATAACCAGGTCGCTTGGAACGCTCATATGAGATCCATACTGTCTTGATTGCTGGTATGTTTGAAGTGACATTTAGGGACCTGTGTGTGTGTGTGCATGTGTGTGTGTGTGTGTTTAAATACAAAGCATTTAATTGTACATTGCTCTCTATGAAGTATATTTTTTCTGATCACTCTGCTTTGTCTAAGACGCAATCTGAATTCACTCTAACACACATTTGTTCTTCTTTCTGTATTTTTTTGCAGAAAGCCGGAAAAAGGTATTCAGTATTTGATTGAGCGAGGATTTGTTCCAGACACCCCTGTGGGTGTGGCTCACTTCTTGTTACAAAGGAAGGGGTTGAGTCGGCAGATGATCGGAGAGTTCCTGGGCAACAGACAGAAGCAGTTCAACCGAGATGTCCTGGAGTGAGTTATTCAGTAATATAATTAGTCTTTAGTAAATATTTGTGTCTTGCAACATGTCCCATATTTTTGTGACATTTTGATGTACAATTATCTCCTTTAATTAATGGAGTTCCCATCTGTTCCTCTGTAGTATATAAATACATAATGAGATCTGCATAAATGGAATAGGGTTTGCCTGATAATGTGTTTAGTCACATATTACTGTAGTCACTGTGACTGGGTGATGCAAAGAAGACTTTTCTGCTCGACAAGATTTATTCATAATACATGGATGCATTAAAATCTGTCTTAAATTTTCATTAAATTAAAAAGTGTTTCCAGATTTGAAAGCTGAGTACCGTAAATTGATTTTAAATTCATTTCATTCATTCATCTTCTACCGCTTTTATCCGATCTTCCCTCGGGTCACGGGGAGCCTGTGCCTATCTCAGGCGTCTATGGGCATTAAGGCAGGACACACTGGATGGAATGCCAACCCATCGCAGGGCACACACACACACATTCACACACACATTCATACACTAGGGACAATTTTCCAAGGTGCCAATCAACCTACCATGCATGTTTTTGGACCAGGGGGAAACCGGAGAACCCGGAGAAAACCCCCCTGAGGCACGGGGAGAACATGCAAACTCCACACACACATGACCGAGACGGGAATCGAACCCGGATCCTGGCGGTGTGAGGCGAACGTGCTAGCCACTACGCCACCGTGCCCCTGATTTTAAATTGTATTTATTTATTTATTTATTTTAAACCTGTGGTTACGGTGTAGAGGTGATTTCAAGGGCCCTTATTAAACGGGACCTTAGGGAAGTAAAGTGTGTATGGGACAAAGACACAGTGCAAATACCTGTGACAGAACCCACAATTCATACTGTGTTCAACAAGAGAATACATTTCCAGATAAAGCTCAGAATGTTTACTGAACAGTTTTTTCAAAAGGTCATTTATATTTAGCAGCTCGAATGACCACTGTAGCTGTAATTCTACTTCTAATAGGTTTGTATCAACCGACATGAACTAAGTCAGCTTGAGATCTTTTTATTTTAAGAATCGCAATGACATTTGATAATTTAGTCATATGTCATGTTATGTTCTAATACATATCTAGGATAGAATAGCCTTGATTTGTCACATATACATTACATCACAGTGAAATAATTTCTTTGCATATCCCTTTTTTTTTTTTTTTTTTTTTTTTAGACGTTGGGGTCAGAGTGTAAGGTCAGCCATGGTACAGCGCCCCTTACCAATTCGGTTCGGTGTATTGATGCACTAATCTGTGTTTGTATATTTCATTTGGCAGCTGTGTGGTGGATGAGATGGACTTCTCTAGCATGGAGCTGGATGAAGCGTTGAGAAAGTTCCAGGCTCACATCCGAGTACAAGGGGAAGCGCAGAAAGTGGAACGGCTTATTGAAGCTTACAGGTGAAAAACCCTCAACTTGCACAAAATCAGCTTAATAGAAGATGAGTAGTTGGGACAGATTAAGAGGAGGCTCGATCATAATCCTGTTGCTGTCAAACATCCGTTTCAGAATTGTGGTCAGTGTGCTTTCTTATAAGTTTGCCTTGCCCTCATTACATTTTCCTCACATTAAAGCATGAAGGATTTTCCTCCTTACAGCGGAAAAATAATCAGCTCTTACTGGAGACTTTCCTGCCTGTTGAGAATCACTCGGAATAATAGTCTGCTGTCCTGAACACATGCACAGAGCCAAGAGAAAGCCAAGGACTTCCTGTAGACACTGTTTCTGTTAAAAGAGATTTTTCCTGAGTAAACATTGACCAGAGCTGTAAATCGAGGCAGCATCTGTGTGAACAGAGAAGCTCTTTTGGTTTTGTTCTCCTTCAGAGTAATAATACATTTACATTACCTCAAAGGTGAGAAATCACAGAATGATCATATTCTGTGTAAGAGCACCATGAGGAAATCCTGTAAACGATGTGATGAGTGGGAGGAGTTTTACTCCTTCAAACAGAAAACTGTAATATCACTGTTTAACAGTTGAATATGTCTGTAGTCTATGTTGAATCATATAAAACAAATACTTACATATGCAGCATAGTTTATTAGATTAGATTAGATTAGATTAAATTAGAATGTCACTTCTCATGTGGGTACAAGGCAACGAAACACAGTTAGCATCCAACCGGAAGTGCATTTCACGGCGTTTTCACGGTGCAATAATTAGTGTGTATATATATATATATATATATATATATATATATATATATATATATATATATATATATATATATATATATAATTAGCATATAGACATTATAAGCAAATATATGGTAAAATTGCATATATAAACATATTTAATATATAAACATATTTATAAATTTATAAACATATAAATTGCATATATATATATATGTTATATATGGAGGTATGGATATATATATATATATATATATATATATATATATATATATAATTATATTTATTTATTTGTTTGTTTGTTTGTTTATTTGTTTATTTATTTAATTATTTATTTATCTGTAGTAAAATCCAGGTTAGAAATTCCATTACATTACATTTAGTAAAATGAAGCATTGTTTCTGTCTGGTCCTTTGTTTTGACTTTTTTTTTTCTCGTTTCTATCTAGCCAGCGCTACTGCATCTGCAACCCTGGAGTGGTGCGGCAATTTCGCAACCCGGACACAATCTTCATCCTGGCGTTTGCCATCATCCTCCTAAACACGGACATGTACAGCCCTAATGTAAAGCCGGAGAGGAAGATGAAGCTGGAAGATTTTGTGAAGAATCTGCGAGGTATGAATTTCCTCTGAGCAGAGGAACAGTAAGACTAGCATAGGGTGGAGGCTGAAGCAACTCCAGGTTAAGGCTACGATATGAGTGTCCCTCGGCTGCATTGAAAAAGATTTCCGACCAACCAAGAAGGGGTTTCAACCAAAATGTTGCCTAGCAACACATCACAGTACGAACGCTCCTGATATACTAGCATATGTTAACATAATGCATTTACTAAGCATAAACCCCCCTTTTTAGAAGAGTGCAGGAAATGGGTTTAATAAAATATTTTTAAAACCAATAAATTTGTATTTAATGTGATCAAAAATGCATTCAAATATATAACAAAAAAAATTGAAAGTGAATTTTATATTGCTAGTCTCAAGTCCACGGTCTGTGACCAGGGGAGAACTAAACCTTTCCCATCCTTACACACACTCCGCCGAAATCTAGCATTGCTTTGATCTAAGCTTAAAGTGCACAGACAATTAAGATGGAAGAGAGCAAAAAAAAGAGAGAGACCTTTTTTCTTTATTTAATAAGGAGTACTACATTTTAAACTGTAATTGACTAAAGTACAAAATCTCCTACTTCTCTGGCAGGGGTTGATGATGGAGAAGACATCCCACGTGAGATGCTGATTGGTATTTATGAGCGTATCAGGAAACGGGAGCTCAAAACAAATGAAGACCATGTGTCCCAAGTGCAAAAAGTAGAGAAGCTCATCGTTGGGAAAAAGCCAGTGAGTGACATTAGCACCACATCTGCTTTCCTTCCTCATGTCTGGATCTGCTCATCACAGTTTATCACAGATATTGAGAAGGGCCATTTTACTTTAGAATTGAAAAATTATTTGTGACTTTACATTCAAAGAGCAATGCTCAGCTCACAATATATATATATATAAATAAATATTATTTATTAATATTATTTATTATATATTAATATATAAATAAATGTAACATACAGGGTGTCTGTTCTAATATATGGATATGTAACAAAAACACTTCCATACATCTATAGACATTCATGGCCACTGACCCTTGCTTAGCCCTGGATAACTTGCATGCAGAGACCACCATAGCCACCTATAGTTCAATTCTAGTCTACTCCAAGCTTATTCTCCTAAGGTTTCCTCTTTATGAGAGTCTAAGACAAATTACTTTGCTTAATGGATGACAAAAAGTAAGAGAGGAAATGATAGAATAAAAAAAATAAAAGATCAAGAAAGATTGAAGGTGGTTCCGGTTCACTTTAAATCCCTGACTATTCTACATAGCTTCTCATCTCTTCCTATTTTTGTCTCCTGAGAACTCTAGGTGACTCGAACTCAGGTGACTGTAGGAACTTAAGTTTAAGCTTCCACAGCTTTGAAATAGTAATTATTACTTTTATAGTTCCAATGGAGAACCTGACCTGCAGCCCCATCCATCATGTCTGTTTAACACTGTGAGTCCCATCAGACATATCATTAATGAAGACCCCCTGTGGAGGAGAACTGGAGGCTCCTCTGGTGCATGCTGCGGTAATTATCCCAGACTTAGCAACAATGTTCTTCCTCAACTCCAGCAGACACCAGAAAAAGAAAATAAAGAAGAAACATTTCATCTCCAGCCATGCTCCTTTTCGCAAAAGCCTTTCTCACACTCGCTGTGCTTTATGTCTTTATGACCTACTTGTGTTTTATTTGCTTTTCAGATTGGCTCGCTCCACCATGGCCTTGGATGTGTATGTATATTCTGTATATTATTTTTGTTAAAACATACGCGGCTTTCCATCCACGCTCTGATGTTTAACACATAGGAGGTAGAAAGTAGGATCTCAAACCAAATGAAAATTCAATTTATTAAATAATGCATGATGGTAACGTTGTGAAAACATTGTAAATAAAATGCATAGAAATGCAGAGGCTTTAAGGAATAGTAAATACAATAGAAATGTTCATTAATATTAATTACCTTCTAATATATATATACATATATAGTATAAATTATATATATATATATATATATATATACTAATATTAATTCACTATTAAAAATGTCTTCATCGTCTTTGTTCTGAAAATATTACCTTCAACAAAGTTTTTGAATAGAAAAAAGGTCAAGAAATAAATCTATAAAATATGAAATTTGAAATAAAATGAAATAAAAAATAAAATGAAATAAAACTGTAAAAAATGAAAATGCTCATTTATCCAAAATAAACTTCATTCTGGATCTAAACATCAATGCAGCTGCTATTTTCCTTTTATTGTGGTATTTTTACTTTTCCTGGAAGTTCAATATTATATCAAGTTAATATCATATTATGTTTGGTTGCCTTTTTCGCATCTTCCCTTCTCCCGAGACTAACCATAACTGCACAAACACTGGCTATGTGTGAATAATATTGTTATAAAAATGGACTTTCTCTTTTCCAGGTTCTGTCTTTGCCACATCGCAGGCTGGTGTGTTACTGCAGACTGTTTGAGGTTCCAGATCCCAACAAACCGCAGAAACTCGGCCTTCACCAGAGAGAGATCTTCCTCTTCAATGACCTTCTGGTGGTAAGAACAGCTTCGTTGTGCCGTTAGTGTGACGTCCACGTACTGCATGAAGGCAACTCCATATATCTCTGCAGCTTCTCACTGGAACAACTGCATAAATGAGTGCATAAAAGTTTCATTCTCTCCTACTGATCAGAGCAGCACCAGTAAATCTACTAGCTCATGTATACTAAATATATCTCACTGACAGTCACGTTAATAACTCCCAGTTCAAAAGGTTGTAGTGGATTTTTGGAGGAACTTGTGTGAGATTGTAAATGTTGTTTGATAGAGTACAGTCGGTTAAAATAACAGATATTAATCAAGCACAAGTCAGTAGCACATTGGAGTTTGAATCTTTTTCTTTCAGGTCACCAAGATTTTCCAGAAGAAGAAGAACTCGGTGACGTACAGCTTTAGGCAGTCGTTCTCTCTTTATGGCATGCAGGTGCTTCTCTTTGAGAACCAGTGTAAGTAGTTTCTTTTTCCCTGTTTGACTTTTACCCCGGCACATCTGTCATTTCCATCTGCGAATCAATTTAGATCAATATTTTATCATTAAGTTCAAGAAAGTAAATTATTAACACTTCCATTTTTGAAAGCATTCTTTTTACAGCATTTTTTCACACCTGCCTAAATCTTTTTTTTTTTTTTTGCACAGTATTATATCAGTTTATTGTTTCAATAATTTGGCTGTGATATCAGGTGATGTGGAGAAAGACCAACCAGCCACATACAACAGGAAAGAGTGTTAAAAACACAAATACATTTACATTTGCAGCATTTGGCAGGCGCCCCCTTATCTAGGGTTAAGGGCCTTGCTCAAGGGCCCACTAGTAGCAGTTTGGTGGTGCTGGGATTTGAACCTGCGATCTTGTTTCTTAAGGTGCTGATATATGCCACTTCCAGTCCTTATGTAAACTAACCTCCACACCCAACCCAGATAATCACATGCATTCTTTTTCTTATTTCTGTACTTCCATTAATTGGAGACAATAGTTGTTGCGTATTGATAAGACAGTTAGTGCACATGATGGTGTGCCTGATAAAAATGACCAGTGATTGCAGCTTTCTAACATGTGAACTGAAAAGCAAAATGTTCACCACATTTCCTGATCTGTTTAATAAACATTAATCAGCAGGGGAATTGTTAATAAATAATTCCATTAAAATGTACTCAAATATATTCGTTAGAGAAAAGATGATAAATATTGCATTTTGTATACAATACTTGTCATAAAATTAGAAAATGCATCCTCTCTCTTGGGGGGCACGGTGGCGTAGTGGTTAGCACGTTCGCCTCACACCGCCAGGGTCCGGGTTCGATTCCCGTCTCGGCCATGTGTGTGTGGAGTTTGCATGTTCTCCCCGTGCCTCAGGGGTTTTTCTCCGGGTTCTCCGGTTTCCTCCCCCGGTCCAAAAACATGCACGGTAGGTTGATTGGCACGTTGGAAAATTGTCCCTAGTGTATGAATGTGTGTGTGTGTGTGTGCCCTGCGATGGGTTGGCATTCCATCCAGGGTGTATCCTGCCTTAATGCCCATAGACGCCTGAGATAGACACAGGCTCCCCGTGACCCGAGAAGATCGGATAAAAGCGGTAGAAGATGAATGAATGAATGAATCCTCTCTCTTTCTCAAAACACACATAAACCTTCCCCTGGAAGTTTCCTGTCAAATGAGAATTGTTTTTCTAGAATGTTTGTTTGTAGTTCCAACCATTTATCAATGACGTTTTCTTTTCTTTGCTTAATATTTTTCCTTTTTTGAGGGTGAAAATTATAGAAGTATAAAACATTTAAAATAAATTATAACATGTAATATATAAAAGTATAAAAAACATTTTACAAGCATGACAGTATATTTTTTTCCACAGCAACATCATATCTGTATTTTGCAATAACTCAGAACTATATTTGTGTATGTATAATACGTAAGTGCACAATTAACGGATACCTGATCAAATGGTCATAAAATAGAAAATCTATATTATATAATAATTACTTTCCCAGGATAGCCTTAGATCAGAGGCATTAAAAATCTTTCTTTATTAGATTTTAATGTAGGCTATAATACAAATGTACAAGCAAGATGTTTCAATATCTGGATGTATTTCAAAAAAAGGGTCTGCATCATTAATTGTTCTTGTTAATTGATCTCATCCTGTTGTTTACCAGTTTATCCCAACGGTGTGCGACTCACATCAGCCATCCCCGGTGCGGATATCAAAGTTCTGATCAACTTCAATGCACCCAATCCACAAGACCGCAAGAAGTTTACAGACGACTTGCGGGAGTCCATAGCAGAGGTGCAGGAGATGGAGAAATACAGGATTGAATGTGAGCACTTTTTACCTGTTAGTTTTTTGGATACAGAGTTTTGTCATTCTAGAGTTTTAGAGTTTTTACTGGAATAGAAAATAAACATAGCACTTAAAATGTGTGTTTGTGTGTGTTTGTGTGTGTGTGTGTGTAGCTGAGCTGGAAAAACAGAAAGGTGTGGTACGGCCTAGCATGTCACAGAGCTCTGGTCTGAAAAAGGAGACGGGCAACGGCAACCTGAGCCGAGCTAGTCTGGATGACAGCTACGCCATAGGGGAGGGTCTGAAGAGAAGCGCCCTCAGCAGCTCACTACGCGACCTTTCTGATGCAGGTAATATCAGACATCACTACAAGAAAGTGAACTTCTAATGAGCAGAATAGTGCACCAAAGTGCTGCTGGTGCTATGAACAGTCTCAACAGTCTCTTTAATCAAACAATCTACTGGCACAAGAAGTCATTTTCCCACAATCTCATTCACATCCAGCAAATGAACGGGATGTACACGATCTGAAAGGGTTTGTGGAATCATAACTATTAGCAGATAGGGTTATCAGTGAGCAAAAATATAGCAAAGATGGAGGCAATTGAAATTGGAATTTTTGACCCTTATGAGTCAACCAAATGAGAGGCACGGTGGCTTAGTGGTTAGCCTCACACCGCCAGGGTCCGGGTTCGATTCCCGTCTCGACCATGTGTGTGTGGAGTTTGTGCATGTTCTCCCCGTGCCTCAGGGGGTTTTTCTCCTGGTTCTCTGGTTTCCTCCCCCGGTCCAAAAACATGCACGGTAGGTTGATTGGCACCTTGGAAAATTGTCCCTAGTGTGTGTGTGTGTGCGTGTGCGTGTGCGTGTGCGTGTGTGTGCGCGATGGTTTGACATTCCATCCAGGGTGTATCCTGTAGACACAGACTCCCCGTGACCCGAGGGAAGATCGGATAAAGCGGTAGATGAATAAATGAATGAATGAGTCAACCCTTGGTTGTGTGAACATATGTTGAATATTGCACATAATATTGATATCCCAGGAATTCCAGGGCAATTATAACGATGCCTTGATGCATCCATGCAGACAACATCTTTGACTGAAAAGCAAAACATTGCATTGCGTTGCTTTTACTTTGTCTGATCTCTTTAAAGGACAGCTAAATGAGAAATATAAAGATACCAAGAAATTGGATAAAATTTCTCTCAATGTTATAATCGCATCTGTTATTTTCGGTTTCCTTTCGTCTCACCATGTTGGGCTCCTAACTGCCAGTATTTAAAAACTTTCAAGCCGTTCTTTAATTGAGTTGAATGAACTTTGTGCCGGAGGTGGGCAGTTACTGCCTGCGCATACTGATTATAATCAACACAGTCGATCAATAGAACAAAAGGGTTCGACTAAACAGGTAAATAAAGGAGAGTAATTGATATGCTCTGCACTTAGTTTAAAGCTGCATGATTGCATGATAATGACTGCACCAGAGAAAAGTAGGAAGGTGTAAACAGCTACCCACCGCTTTTCAATTAGCACAGCTAGGCGATAATATGACCACACTGCGAGCGAGAAGTCAACTGAACCAATGAAATC
Organism: Kryptopterus vitreolus; assembly: GCA_030449085.1. Classification (NCBI taxonomy): domain Eukaryota; kingdom Metazoa; phylum Chordata; class Actinopteri; order Siluriformes; family Siluridae; genus Kryptopterus; species Kryptopterus vitreolus. The sequence continues at coordinate 22,240,240 of JACRUU010000013.1, forward strand.
AGGTCGGCGGCTTGTGTCCTTCAGGAGGCATCTTAAAATGCTATATAGCATGACGGAGATGAGGATGAAAAACACCTTGTGTGAAAACACTGTCCCTGATAAGAGGACATTAATCCAGCTCATGGATTACATAGACACATGTTTTATATTGTATACCAGTTATTCCAAATAGAACCATTACTGTGTTTATCATATTGGTGATCTTGACTTTAAAGGAAACATGATTCCTATATATATATATATATATATGTTTGTTTATTTATTTTTTTATTTATCCTATATCAAAGACACACCATGTAGTCATTCTTAAATATATTTTTCCATTGTTTTTTTTTTTTTAGCTCTTTATCCTGTAGTACTGATAGGTAAGTTAGTCTTGTTATTATGTGTTCTGATAAAGTCACTTTTATATTATGTAGGATAAAATATGCTAGAAACAGGTCATGGTAGAGAGATGTCTGACCACTTCCCCAGTCCTGCCCTCCCCCCCAAACTCACTATACCTGATGTTGGGCAACTAGTGGCTTGCCATGTGTCTGTGAGTGCCCCCTGCAGGCAAGCAGGTTAGATGCTACTCTGCCGCCCCCCCCCCCCCCCCCCCCCCCCCTGTGCTGTGCTGTGCTGTGTTGTGTAAGCGTGCTCTGATTTGTGGCATGTCCTGCTCAGGCAAGCGAGGTCGCCGCAGCAGTGCAGGATCTCTAGACAGCAATATGGACGTAAGTACCATAATGTAAGGCTCCACCCGTCCAGCCTGCCACGAGCAAGAGCTCATTCTTAGATTGAAGTGTAAACTTCAACTGTCTTCTCTCTTGATTTTTTTTTCCTTTGCACCCTCGGTTCTCCTAGTTGTGTTGTGATAAAAGTGTTGAAACGTACTCACTGCATGAGCAATTTCCTTGAATGCCAATGTTCCATTGAAAGTCTTCCCCTTCACTTTCCTACCGAAAAGTTATGTTATACTGAGGAAATTTTCATAATGGCTTCCGATAAAATGTTGCTTTCAGTATAATGATTACTGAAGGCCATTTAGTCAAATCCTATTATGATAACAGGGTTGGAATTTTTTTTGGTGCACTGTTAAAAATGTAGTTTTTTTTATTATACATATATTACATATATATTTGTTGTACATATATATATATTTTATATATATATATATATATATATATATATATATATATATCTATATATATATATATGCAATCTGATGCCGGGAAAAGACCTCTGCAAATCCTAATGTGCATGTTTCTGAAGAAAGAATGTCATATCTGAAGAATCTCTTTTTGCTTGAGGATGATTAGAAATATCCCAACCTGATGACTAAGAATTTAAATACTATTATATGTGACAGAAAAATATACACATGCTCAAATGCAAATAGTAATTTTTAGCATTCATTGCCTGTTGCAGCTTTTGCATGGCATGCATGACCGTCCAGTCTCTACATCACTATTTTCTACTGTGTGACGCTGACAGGTTCTGCATTGTGCTATGCTGATGAACAATGTGGGATTTTATCTTGCACTGATTACAACTTCATTCTGTAGTCGTTTGATTATTTCAGCTCCATTCCACCTGTACCAGATTTGTTTTTCTCCAGTGCACTGCTTTTTAGCAGCATGTCAGACTTCAGTCCTGGAAAGCTGTTTGAGGTTAAAATGACCAATTTGAAATCACTACATAAACTGAAACTATACTTTTACATTTATGCAAACGTGAAATTCCATCACGATCGTGTTGTGATAATAAAAGGAATATATTAAGTTTTCTTATAAACATGATATTTTATTTCCTGCCTTCATTTCGTCAGAAGGTCGGGGCTTCGAGCCCCAATATCACCGAGCTCCCGCTCTTGGGTCCTTGAGCAAGGCCCTCACCCCTCTGTGCTCCATGGGGCACCGTATCATGGCTGACCCTGCGCTCTGACCCCAGCAAATAACCAATTTCACTGTGCTGTTATGTACATGTGATGTACGGTGAATCAGGGGGCATCACAGCCTTTCAGTCCAGTAGTCTGATTCCCTGCTTTGTTTTTATCAGTCGTGTACTGTGTTGTGCTTTCTCTCCTCCTTATATTTTGTGTTTGTGTGTTTGTCTACAGGGATCCATCATTAACAGCCCTCACATGAGGCGCCGTGCTGCGTCCAGTCGTGACTGCCCCCCACGCCAGCACTCAATGCCTAGCTCTTCCTCTCTGCTCGGCTCGTTGTTCGGCACCAAACGGGGCGCCAAGTCGCCTTCCCTGCCCCCACAACCTCCTCATCCATCCCACCCCACCCTGATCTCTCACACGCCACACCCGTCCAACCTGCACCACACAGCTCGCGAGGTCACGGGCCTTGGCGACACACACCAACCGCACCACACTCAGTACTGCCACGTTCAGCAGAATCCACCTCCGTACCACCACCACCACCATTACCATCCTCCTGCACACATCCAGTACCACCCCTCTTCTGCACCTGCCTCTTCTTCCCATAGCCATTCATCACATGCACCACACTCCCACGGCCCACAGCATCCACCTCACCTGCAGCACCACCACAGCCAGGCTCCGCCCCCAGCAGCTGGCCCGGGGAGCTCGAAGCCAAAACACAGCGGCATCAGCACTGTAGTGTGAGGGATTGAGACTGGGACTGACTTTGCTGATGCTTTAACCTGGCAGATAAAGCTGGCATGTGAAGCCCGTGGCCCAGGAACCATGAGGAATGAAAACAAACAAACAAAAAGAAAAAATGGCATTGTGACTCATTTCATTTCATTTCGAGCCCTTTTCTGTGGGGAAGAGAAAGGGGACGCACACTGTGTACAACTGGTTTTCTCTTCCAGGCTTTCAGAGGGCTGCTACAAGACCCTGTGGGTTTCCACACCACCATTTCCATATATCATTACATACATCATTATTCATTATCCATCATAATTTGTCCAGGCAATTCTGCTTATTCCCATTTACCTATATTCTTTATTATTCTTTTTTTTCTTTTCTTTTCTTTTTAACGTGACACCTGGACATCTGTCCGGCTTTCATGAAAGGACAATGCCAAGCATGCACAAAGACCATAGCTACTGTTTTCTCTTGTAATTAATTGCTTATGAAGTACAAAAGTATTAAAAAAAATACCCTGCTTGTTAATTAGCAGAATCAAACAGTCTCAGTAGAACGATTATGAATAGAATTGGAGAGTTTAAATACAAACGGTCAAAAGTCTAGCCATGAATAAATCCCATTCACAAAGACACGCGTGTTCCAGTATTTAATGTAGCTGTAGACCACAGTTCTCTGTGAAATAGTTAGCAGTCTTTAATGTGCCAATTATTCAAAAGCAGTTAGTAATAAATGCTTTGTGTATGTCGTGCATATACTATTTTGTAAGATAATATCAACAATCAATATTACTGTTACAGAACATAAAAGTGTCTGGGGGCGTGAGAGGATGAAAAATAAATCACAGTATTATACTCTTAAAGTAGAAGATCTAGTTTCACTGTTATAAAACGTTTGATTAGGCACATGACGGCTTGACCGCAAACTCCTCTGGAGTGCCTTTGAAGCAAAAATCTGGAAGATTCGTAAACCAACACACAGAGAATTTTCTTTGTTTACTGTCGTCTGCTCATCACTGAACCAATCAGGAGGCAGGAAGAATGAGCGAGCTTATGCAGGAATCCTCTGTAGACCTCGACTCGTCAGTCTCGGCCACTTATTGCACCACGCTTTTATTTTTTTAACTATTTTTTTAGGGATGAATAAAATGATATGCAGTTACCTTTACATTTACAGATGATCAAAAAGATTTGAGACTGAGGGGGTATTTTTTTTTAACTACCGGGGTCCGCTTTCTGTCTTTAGGGGGTATTTTGGGTTAAAAAAATAAATAAATAACAAAAAAAAAAAACACATGCTTTTGCTGCAGAGAATGTTGTTATTGATGAGGAGGAGGAGGAGGAGGAGGAGGAGGAGGAGGGCGGCATTTCAGAGTTACATTTTCAATTTCTTTCCCCACATTTCAAAAGAGAGATTTCTCCCAGGCTCTCACTGTGCTGTTTGTGTTTTCGGAGGGCTCTGCGAGTGTGTGACCTTTCACCCCACTGGGTGCTGCTGCTTGTGGTTCTGCATGCAGCACACATTGATCAGGATTGATCAGGATCATTGATCTACAATTCTGCCTTTGTTTTTTTTGTTTTTTTGTTTTTTTTTAATGAATGCCTTTCACTTTCACAAATTTCGGATTGTATGACGTCATTTCAGAAGAGGAGATATGACTTCTCACAGCAGATTAAGAAAAAGGTTATTTTTCCACACATCTTCATTTTGTAACTTTCTTTATGCTGAGTATAGAAATGAGATGATGAAGTTATGAGATGATTAACTTGATCTTAGCTCAGATACAAAAGATCTAAATGGCACTTATCTCATTTTTGTAAGTACTCATTTATGTACAGCAACTACTATAGAAGTTTGTTCTATCTGAGACGAGTATCAGCAGTGAAGCGCTTTGCTTTGCAAGTGTTATTTTTATTTTTTTTCTGTTCGTCCCATTCTTTTGATTGTTTTTTTGTTTGTACGTTTGTCTTTTTTTCCGTAATAACCTTATGTGCAATATGTATATGTTTCAATTTTGTAAATGAGCATTTGCAATCTAGTGACAGACGTTCTCTCTCTCTCCCCCAACACCCCCCCCCCCCACTTAAGCTTGTCCTTGTCTTTAATTCTGCATTGCTGCACTCCCTCCTGTTTCTGTTCTAGCGAATTGCAGCGAGGAATGTTAACTGAAGTACTCTTGCATGTAACATTATACTGTAAGAATATTCTCTAAATATTGTATATTCCCAGAAATATCAGTGTTACCTTTGACTGTTGTTGAAATTTAAGTGACATTAAAAGTATGTAAACTTCTATTCATGCAACTGTGTTCCTATGGAAGTCATTTTGTCATATTTTGTACCAGAAGATATTCAACTATACAACAAAATGAATGGAACAAATACAACTATATTCCATCTGTCACATTACACACTGTGTATCGAAGCTTTACAAGCATCTTAACTAATTCATATCTTATTTGTATATAGATGGTGGTTATCAAGTGATTAAGACAAATCACTAATCACTGTACTATTATTTATTATTATTATTATTATTATTATTATTATTATTATTATTATTATTAAGATGCTCCTTGAATGCTGCTGTCAGATCCAGGTTCAGGTGTGTAATTTACATACAAACAATTTAATCTCAGATGGATCTTTTCCATTTTTGCATAGATAATATTTATCAAGCCATGCCACAATGATACATTAATTTAACAGGTTAAACCTCTAAATATATCTTGAAATTAATTGATTTCTGGGACAAAGTAAGAAAAAGCAAATGTCTTTTTTTTTTCCTTCAAACCTTATGTTGAAGCATTATATTCCGTTGTTGTTGTTGTTTTTTGTTTGGTTGAAGTTTTTGTTTGCTTCTTTGTGTGTTATTTGAATGTAGTGGAAAGCAAGTGTAATATTTAGATGGTGTGCAGCAGGATGTTTAGTCTAAAACTTCTCTTCCACTGCATGCAGTTTTACTGTTGGTTGAACTGTCATCTACCATAAACATAGGAAATCAAATTATTTCATTCTGCTTATTCCATTGTGTTTATAAATGTAAGGGCTTTTCTTTGCCTTCTCTTACATTTTACACTTTTTACACAATTTGCTGCACATTAGCATGTATTCTGGTTTTACTCACTGTATTAAAAAAGAAAAAGAGAGAGAGAGAGAGAGAGAGAGAGACAGCAGCGCAGTGTGTATAGGTGTGTGACAAAAATATCTGTATATACGACAAGCGATATTTCTATAATTTAATTTAAAAGGGACAGGGAAGGGCCAGAGGACTAATGTGTGTATAGAGTCTGTATAGTATTAGTAGTTTCATGGGTACATTTTTATCTCTTTAAAGAGAGTTAACTCACGTATACTACCAAATATATTTGATTTGGCATTGGACCTTCCGTAGGTCTTTACAAGCTGGCTGTTACCTGAATTTCTCATATTTAGTCTGACACACTGCATTCTAACACACGACATACAGTGTAGCTCCTTTTATAGGTCTAGTTGTCTGATCTAGACAGGAGAATATATATGTTGATATGTATTCTGTTTCTACGTAGATTATGAGACCCTATAGATGTAAATCTATAACTGTGACCATGTGATTATCACAAAATAAAAGTATAATGTCAGATTTACAACTTGTTGATTTGTTTGTGACATGCACCCCTGGGGGAAATGTAGTTGGTTATTAAACATGTGCAATGTATTAAATGTCGGCCAATACAAAGTACGATTGTTGTACTGAACAGAACTTAAAAAACATGTCCAAATCTTTGTGGGCATTTCACCATGACACCCGCCAAAATATTCCTGTAAAGTAAAAACACACAAAGCACATATAGAATGTTTATATGCGGTTTACCGAAACTGAAACTAACAAACTAACAGAGCCAAAGCATGTTCCAGCATTAACATTTAAGGAATTTGGCAGACTCCCTTATCGAGTGCGAATTACAGATGATTGACTGTTCAGGGCCTTGCTCAAGGGTCCATTAGTGGCAGTTTGGTGGTGGTGGTGGGATTTGAACCTGCAATCTCCCGTATTAACCCCATGACAATGAAAGGGAGGTCTTTAAGGACCTAGTTTGCAGAGGTGGGACTCTGACTGTCCTAGTCTCATCATTAACTTTTAAGAAATTCTGTTTTGGTTAAATACCCACAGCCACACTACACAACCTAATAAAAAAGCTTTACAGAAAGGTGGAGCAAAGTGAAGGGTGACAAATACACATCTGAAACATCACATGCCCCTGGGGAAAGATATATATATATATATATATATATATATATATAGATATATATATATATAGATATATATATATATATATATATATATATATCTATATATATATATTAATATATCTATTATATATTATTATTTTAAAAGCAAAGGTGGATGGATAAATACAGAATTGAGTAATCAAAAACCACAAAATGTATGTGATGTAATTTAAAACCACATTTAAATCTATTTTCACATATCTATTATCTATCTTCTATATAAAACTTTTCAAATTTGTGATGTTAAATACATATATATGAGTGTATATATATATATATATATATATATATATATATATATATATACATACACACACTATAAAGTATGTGATGTGAGGTGGGAAGATGCATTGTGTTAAAGATTTTTTATATAAATAAATAAGGTATCATGGCATAAAGTATTCAGCTCCCTTTAGTCTGATACTCCAAAATAAAATCGAGTGCAATCAACTCAAGTCAAGAGGTTTTTATTTTTATTGTCACTATATACTTATATATACTATATATATATATATATATATATATATATATATATATATATATATATATAATATATATATATATATATATATATATATATATATATATATATATATATATATATATATATATCTCTATATCTGCATGATAGCAGTACACAGTGAATTGAGACGTTTCTACAGGACCTTGGTGCTACATAAAACAACATATAACACATCATAGAGGCTACAAAACACAGAGCTGAGGACTAGACTAAATCATCCTAGTCACATAAAGTGCATCGTGTGCAACCTGGTGTAAAACAAAACAGTGTGAAATAGACAAGATGGGAGAGTGCACGGAAAATACACAATACAAAATAACGATGACCCGTAACTATTCGTAGTGCAAAAAGTATTCGGTCGAAAAAAAAACAAGATACAAAACTGGACTGTAAAGAGTTTGACTATGATGTGCAGATGAATTCATCAGAGCAACAATAGTAACAATAGAATGTGCAAAATGAGCATGTAAACAGGAACACTGACTTTTATACAATTAACATGTGAAAGCCAGTAATAGAAGCCAGAAAGAACAGTAAATGCTATGTGGAGGTTTGTGAACAGCTGCCTTTAGAACAACTGCCTTTAGAAATCACCTAATTAGTAATTAGAGTTTACCTGTGTGTACTGTAAATCCCAGTAAAATTACAGCTGTTCTGTTAAGGCCTAATAGGATTGTTAGAGAATATTAGTGAGCAAATTGCATCATGAAGACTAACAGAACACACCAGAACAGGTCAGGAATAAAGTAGTGGAGAAGATTAAAGCTTATAAAAGGTTATAAAAACATATCCGAAGTTTTCAACATCTCACAGAGGGATGAATATATATCCATTATTTATATTTAAAAAAAAATCAATAACATCATGTATGTACACCAACTCGAACCTTCATCTCCCCCTACAGATTTTCTATATGATTAAGGAACTGCTAAATATAATGTGCTTCTTCTTGAGTCACTCCTTTGTTGCCATGGCCATATCCTTTGGGTCTTTGTCATGCTGGAATAACTATCCACGATCCATTTTCAATCCCCTAGCTGAGGTTCTTACCCAAGATTTGATGGTACATTGTCCCTTTGATATGATACAGTTGTCCGGTCCCCATAGCAGAAAAACACCCCATAGCATAATGTTTCCACCTCCATGTTAAACAGTGAGGATGGTATTTTTAAGGTCATGAGCAGTAAGATATAAAAGACACCTGGGAGCTAAAAAGCTTAAGCTTAATAATAATAATAATTATTATTATTATTATTATTATTATAAAAGGTCACGATAAAATGTATATCATATATATATATATATATATATATATATATATATATATATATATATATATATATATATATATATATATATATATATAAGCAACACAAAAACATAATAATAAATACAACATTATGCTTAAAGATGAATGTTTTTTGTTTACTTGTGTTTTTGCATAGGGAAATATGTATACCAGCTGTCAAATTTTCATTATTGACATAGAAATACAAACATATCCTAGAGTTTTACACCAGATTTCCATAAAAGAATCATATTTCATTTCAGATAATTATAGCATCACTATACTGTAACTGTTGAAAAATATAATATAATTTTTTAAGAGTGCTTATATACATGTGATATTTCAGAATAGTTTTTTCCTACAATTTTATACTCACTGTACCATTACACGTTACTGAGTGAAGATTAATAAGAACAAATTCCATTTGAATGATTGTAGTGATATCCACATTCATTGTATATCAAACAGTAAACAATGTAAAATTCTTCTGGACACAAATGTCACAATGCCTAGCAGTTTCTATTAGCTGGCAATGTACTCAAGAACACAACCAACGACAATATGTTGTAATGAAAATCAAATATCATTTAATCAACACATAGTTGGATATTAATAATGAAAATCATAACTAAGAAATGTATATCTTTTGCATTTTATTGGTTTCTCTCGTCATTTTTAAACAAACTTGGATGTGACTTGTTTTTGGTTCTGCTATTCTATTTAATGTAGTTGGAGTTTTCTGTTTTATATTCAGTATGATTCTTGCACATTCTCAAATTGTTTAAATGTATTCAAGGCCCTATCTCACTGCTGCAGCATATAATGATGCAAAACAAAACACACAGTAAATAAAGAATGACTGAGGGTGCATTTTCAGTAGTTCAAAGTAGAAGCGCCTGCCAATGATTTGTATTATACGTGAAATTTGCCCTACAGGTAGGCCTTAAACCTGTTTCTGAATTAAAATTGCATATCCTAAAGGCATAAAAACAAGACAAGAATGTGTTTGATTCTGGGCACAAATGTGTACACATTACACTTATAGAAAGCTGCACTTAATTCTACTTAATTCAAGTCCTGCTAATTAGCCTGAATAACCACCATGACAGCAGTCTGAAACTTTCCCTCTGCCCACAAACATATGATCAGTTGCAGGCATTTCTTTTGCAATGTGCTCTGAAGTTTCAAGCCAGAGGCTACATGGATGATGTGGCAAACAACTGGAGAAGCATAAAAATAATCCAACGCTCTATTTATAGATACCTGCTGCTACCTCAGGGTATAAAATCTGCAACATACAAAACACCTGAAAATATTGTGATCGGATGTGCGGAATAAAGTGAATTTAGATCTGGGGTCATTGACAGTACGCAAAATTAACACATTCATATTTAAATATGAATTATATCATATGGTATCATGAAATGTAGAATATATTTTGTTTGGGGGGGAAAATGTATCGACCAAGCATTTTCAGACAGATTTAGTTTTATTTGTGCAAAAGTAAAGTTGCCTTTGTATTGCATCAGCTTTTCACAACATTCTTTGCTAAATGACTTTTGGAAAAAGAGCTTTGTACTGTGCTCAGTTGCCTGCTCGAAACATTTCACACCATCATTAAGGAAGAGTCTATTTCTGGGTTTTGTCAGGTAAAATTGAAATGTATTTAATGTCTTGCAGAGTGTCACTGGAGTAATGAGGACTTGGGAATAATTAATAGCATTTTAAATAGCTGTAAAGGTCATACTGCCTGTACATGCAGCCCCAACAGTTTAGATGGTAATTACTGAGGGACAGATAATATTTGTGTGAATTTCTTTCTAAATTATAAAAAGATTCCCATCAACACCCCCCCCCCCTCCCATCTCTTCATTTTAATAATGACAACCACAAAACAGTCTGTTGTGAAATATTTACATCATTGCAAGTGTTTAAATGTAGACATATTTTGATATATCTATATATTATTCCATAGCAGATTATAATAATACCAAATATAACAATAATTGAAAACTAGTCTTGCACTTATTTTAACCATTTCTTTCTAAAAAGAAACTAAATTATCCAGTATATTATAGTATACACACTGTATAGCCAGTATATTAAGAAAATAACGAGCTAAACTAAAAAGGATTATTGATCTCCATTTTAAATTCAAACATGTTGTTGTCAGATTGTTATCAGTTTGTAGATGTAAATAGTGTGTTCTCCACATTCTCTGAGGTAAACAATTGTATGTTTCATCACAGCCTTCTTTCTTTCTGCTGTTGAACTCAGAAAAGACAGAGGTTCATTTACTAGGACCCCAAGCAGCTAGAAGCAAACCTTCAGTAGCTTATGTAGTGTCTTTCTTTGGATGGTCTTTCTCTGTACAGCAGCCAAAGTCCTTGGTGTGATTATTAACCCTAGTCTTTCCATTTGTATTAAATGCAACACAATGCAAGAGATCTAGAAAATATGACCACGACACCTCATGTGTCTACACTCGCATGCCATTAAATCCTGCATTGATTATAAAATACCACTACTTACATATGAAGCACTTAATGCTCCTTTATTTGTCACATATACATTACAGCACAGTGAAACCGTTTCCTTGTATGCTTGGAATCTGAGGTCAGAGGTCTGCCATGATACAGCACCCCCTAGAGCATAGTTAAGGATCCAAGAATAGCAACTTGGTGATACCGAGGCTCGAAATCCCCCACCTTTGATCAGTACTGCAGCAGCTTAACTATTCAACTACACCCATTTCCAGTGAGTGAGATACCAGTGAGCAGTTTCCTTGACCCTCTCCTCCCTTCTCCTTCCCCTCCTCATTTTTCAAAAATTATAAATAAAATAGACTGTACAGATGTAGAATATTGTCTTATGGACAGACAAATATAAAGGTGAACGTTAGGAAGAGAAGTGTATAGAGTAGGATTGCTAAAGAATACCTAATTGTGTATTTACTGATGGATTCTAGAGTGTATAGCACAGGTGTCAAACTCAGACCCGATTTGGCCCATGGCGTAATTACTTTTGAAGATGACACAAATTTGATGATATCACAAGATAAAATATAAAAAAATAAAATATAAAATATTTATTAGATCTGTCCGTCCTGTAAATACCACATATACCGCTAATACTACAAATCAAAGAATGCTTTGTTAGCACGTTGGTGCATCAGTCATGACCCCCAAGCGCTCAACAATTATAAGCATTCATGTGCGCGTGCAGTAAACACTACAGAGAGTGAAGTGCAGATCAAACTTTCAGTGAAAACAACCTGAAAAATAAGGAAAGCTGATGCTGAAAACTGTTTTTTTTTTCCCTCGAAAAAAATGAGTGTAAAAATTTGCATTTATTCTTCCCTTATCGATGCGTCATTTGCTTGGAGTCTGTTGTGATTGTCAGATCAGTAGGAACCATCAGTTTACCATCAGCAGTCCAAAGTAAGGACACGGAAAATAAATGATCTCAAAGCCCAGTATAAGCGATCTTCACAGGATGTCTCTTGAAATTTATTAAGCACTGACAGCTTAATAACGAGTATATGAGCGAATACAGTGGTTTTAGAAAAACACAAGAAGCCCTTTACAGATGGGGAGATAGTAAAGGAGTGCATGGAGACTGCGTGCGAAAAACTTTTAAGGAAAGGAAAGATATGAACTGTGAGAAAAATATGTCGTATAGTTATAACTGGCCCTTCGAGGGCAACCGTAATGCTGATGTGGCCCGCGGTGACAATGAGTGACATTCCTGCTGTATAGGGTTATATAACCTACTCAGATTCATCCAAGCCCATTGTGCAGTAGAAGTCAATGACATGGTCTAAATCAAGTGGAGATTTAATTTCAATTGCTAAAGGCAAAATGCTCAAAGACTAAACAAAAACAGAAGACAGCAGCAATAAAAGCTTGGCAGAGCAACCAGGGAAGAAACTCAACACCTAGTGATGCAATTACATTTTAAGATTAAGATTAAAATTAAAATGCGACTTCACAGCATTGCCCTTAGGCAACAAAAACATTTCTTAATTCCATAAATCTAGTGGATGTCTCTTGAAATTTTAGCAATCAACTAAAATAGTCTAAAGTATTAAAGAACAATCCAATAAGGTCTGGGAGTCACTATATACATAATTGAGGATATATGTATATATATATACACACACACACACACACACACACACACACACACACACACACACACCCTTTACTAGCAACAACACTTCTAGCAACAAAGACTTCCTTTTCTGACACATGTTCAAAGAAGTACATGGTAGGAGGGCAAGGTAAGCTTATTTAAATTGCGATTAACTTGTGTTAACATATGTTTAAAATTGTCATAGTTTTCTCTGTAATTCTGCACCATTGTTGCACAACGTTGCCCCTAGTCAACAAAATAATTTTTAATCAATAAAATATACCAAAATGAACCAAATAATTATGTGGATATATTTGTATAAATCAACCAGCAAAATGTGTGCAGTAGAGAGTTAATAAGTATTTATCAGTAAGTATGTGTGGGGGAGGGGGTGATGAAACATATCAGGGTACATATCTTAAATTAGAGATATAAAGCCTGCAGAGAGAGAGAGAGAGAGAGAGAGAGAGAGAGAGAGAGAGAGAGACAGAGACAGAAAATACAAAAACAGACATGACTGTGATTACTGTGAAAAATGACATTACTGATGATCATGCTGAGATACTAGATGTAAGGAACATTTCACCTTCTACTTCAACTGTCATTTGGTTGTAAGTAAATAAACCATTTATTGACTTGTCAATTTGTTATGGGGTGCCAAAAATGTGAGGCCCAATTAACAGAGGCAGAGATCAATGAAAAACATTTAGTGCAAAATGAGCAGCAAATTAGTCCACAACATCAAAACAAGACCAAACCATCTTTAAATAACTTTCAAATGAAAGTAATTCAAACTAAATCAACCGTCAAAAAAAATTTCCAAAATAAGAAAAATCAAAACTAAAAAAAAAACAAACACCAAAAATACCTGCAGGCCTCTCACCACACTCACATCACACAACACTGATCCAAACAAGAAGAGAATGAATGAATGAATGAATGAATGAATGAATGCATGATGAATGAATGAACGAATGAATGAATGAACAAACAAACAAACAAGACTTGCCAACAGGTACATATATAATGGTGGCCAGCACCATTACCCCATGCGGAGGGACAAACTCATAAACACTTAACAAAACACCCCATAGATAAATCTCCCTCTCTCTCGTTCTTTGATCAGAATAGTCACAATAAACAATATATTCTCTAATATTGTACCAAATAGTTTTAAATTCTTTACACAGGAAATATGACAGAAGGAACTCGGCCGCGTTGTCCCTGAAACACCCCTTTTGGTCATTTTGGCACCTTCTTACGTGTACATGGCGTGAGATCCATGAAATGAAAACACACACTACACACACACACACACACACACACACACACACACACACACACACACACACACACACACACACACACACACACACACACACACACACACACACACACACACACACACACACACACACACACACACACACACACACACACACACACACACACACACACACACACACACAAAAGCCCTGAACCTTTTCAAATGTCGCCCCCTACCGATAACAATGCATACTTATTGAAGCGAGATCATGTCGTCATCTCTTGGCGACGAATATAGGGTAAAGGTTTAATCGGTTACAGTTGCATTGTAAGGGAACTGAAGTGATAAAATTATGTACAAAACAATAAACTTCAGCAGAATCCTTGCTTTGTCAAAAACAGCCAACATTGGAAGCGCTTTACTCTCCGCCCGAGCATGTGACGAGCTGACCTGCCGCTTTCGGACACCTCACCGCTGCGTCCAGACTGGAGCTTCGTGTTTATCATACGCCAAAGATTTGTTCCTGGGAAAAGTGAATAAGGTGAGTGTCTGGGTTAATAATAATAATAATTATTATTATAATAATAATATGCAAGTAAAATCCCTGACATTTCACTCATTTTTGTAGCATCTGTAGAATTCTTTTTGAGTGTTTGTTTTGAACATTTATACTATGCGGTAATTGCTTTGACAGTCCTGTTCCACTGAACCTCTGCTTTAAAATGTCCCTTTTAAATAAACAATCT